>CM068751.1:4884628-5484628 GCA_035084275.1 Hydrolagus colliei | reverse complement strand
TTATCGTCCTGCGATTAGACATTCATTGCTATGTATGCCCACTTCATACACTACAACGACAGCAAACAAATTACATTTGTACGATAATAATCCTTGCAGGATAGCGACTTTCATGTCAGGAGGACGTCCCAATCCTACCGTACACTCACACATCATATTATAAGCTATTGCAAGGTATAAATCAAGCAGGATTTGGGTGATCTGCGTTTAGCTCACTAGAGGGAGAAACTCTTCTCTCACCATAACCGAACTCTAGTGCAGTATTATACCAGTAACAGTTATACATAGAACTGAACACAGCATCTGGATATTCATGTGTTGTCACTGAACTATAATGTGCCAACTGATCACTGACACCGCCCGAGGTGCAGTCCACAAACAGATTGTGCACTGATTTTCATGTGTGGTCAATAGTTATGCCTTACCCACATTCATAATGCCCACAATACTGTAGACAAATAGCTGAAATGCTCGTGCACATATATATGTATATATATATACTGTATATATATATATATAGTGCACACATACAGAAATGCCTAAGCAGATAGATCCTTCAGTTCATTTAGTAAAGCATCTAGACAACTCTTCACACAGCCCGGTGTCAAACTGATGTCAACACCACCATGAGAAGAACAGCACCTTGATGTAAAAGCACAGTCAAGATTCAACACAGTGCACCAATCAGCATAAGCATTTACGACAACCATCATTAAGCGGCGGGCTGATTAATTGCACCTTTAGAATTCAGGAAAACACATACACTTTCCATACCCCAACTATGACTGACTCCTGAAGTTACACATCTTCTAACTTCATATTCTCTTCCACTATAAACAAGATAGGCCCAGTGCAAATGACTGAAATGTCATGCCACACTGAGCTCTCCTCTTTAACACAGACTTTCACAAAGGATTTCTTCTTGGGCACATAAGTACAGGGACTGCTAACTGCAGTTCATTTAGTAAAACAGTGACCAGCCTGAAGTCAATACAGTATCAAGAAGAAAGCTCATATTACATAAATAAGCATAGTACACATACCATTTAACTTTCAGTCATATTCTTCCTGCTCTGCAGATGAAGGAACTACAGTTTGTGAAAAAGAAGAAAGAGAAAGAAACAGTGAGAGAGAGAGAGAGTCTGCCCCAGCTGTTGTCTCAGGACTTTGACTTTCTTTTTGGGAGAGGTGCCTGTTAAAAGGGAGGAAACACACACGTTCACTGTGGGTTGACTGTACAACCCTGCTGAAACTAAGTCATTCCCTTCCAAGTGAGAGTCATGGACAAGCCGGCAGATGCAGTGGAGGAGAGCTCTGAGAAGAACTCTGGATCGTGAGAGGAGGGTGGACCTTTGGGGAGTTCCTGACAACCAACCAGACTATGGAAACTTTGGAGTGACACTGGGATTAGCACATGACTTGGCTGCCCATGGAGTTAAATACACTAGGATTTAGAAACCAGTTTAGGCTGATCTATTATAAACCTACTCTAAAAGTGTCTTTCCACAGATCAAAACAAATCAATGAAAAATCTTTTGGTGTGTACTCTGTTAACTCTTCGAGTGCGACGCAAGAAATTTTGGAAAATTAGATTTATCTCCATTACACAAAGAATATCTCAGAATGACACTAAAAAAAACCCTCCTCTATATAAAGTTCTACAGTAATTGTTTGGGTGATGATTATACAGGGTCACCGAAAAAAGGTCGTGTTACCATTTACAATGTCTAATAAGTCTTAAAGAAACGATGATATTTGTTTTGTTTTAAATGGTAGGGTAATTATCGCAACTGTTTGGTCAACCTGTATATGTAATAACAATAATAAATAATAATCCTTGTATTTGATATAGCGCTTTTCATGTCTTCTAGACGTCTCAATGCGCACCACAGGATATACAGTACTGTAAAGTGAATTGACTGTATAGTTGTGGGCGAAACACAGCGCATGGCAGTGTCCCACAAACAGTCGTCGATTGAAGAGACCAATTTTTTTCTTTTTTTTTCTCGAGGATTATCGGACGTGTGGAGTATGGAAATTTGCCCATTGGTTTGCCCTGCCGACAAAACATTGATATCAGAAGTCAGCTGGTAACAAAGATGAGCAATGTCCACAGTTATTTTCTCCCTTCGTTTTTTTTGTAATGTCTGCAGAATTTATCACTCACAAAACTGGATATGAAAACTGGAATTGATATGACTGCCAGCTATCCAGGCGATCATACAGAGACTGATTGGTGTAGAATCATGTGGTTGGAATGCCATCCCAATCTAAGTAGGAAATTGTAGGCAACATGTTATAATAATGCTAACAGAAGAGGAGAGGAGCTGTTCTGGTTTTTGAGCTCCATTTATTGAATGCATTGGTAACAAGATTAACCTTCTCAGTCAGGAGTAGACCATTGGTCTATCTCACCTCCTGTCCATCAATGTGAGCTAAACCCTATCCTGGTCCATTTTTTGCAAATTGTACCAATTTCTCCCCGTGAGATGCTAAATTAATTGAATGCAAATTCACATGATTGAATAATCCCTCCATTTGTTATATAATGATGTCGTCAAAAATCTCAAAGGGCCTTTGCAGGATTTAACATGCAATGAAGTTAGTGATTGCTCATTTGTAAGCTTTAAAATCTCATCCAAACGCCAGCACCACTAACACTGCAGTGATCCCTCAGCATTGCGATGGGGTGTCAGGCTAGACTGTGAGCTGAAAATCCTGATGTAAGGATTTGCATTTTGAAGAACTGCAGATAAACCTTAATGTAAAATAAAATTTTGCGTTCAAAATTGCATCTCATTTATGAAATGTCATGGTGCTAGGGGTATATTTTATTCCATGGCAGGATAAAGTCCGTATGTGTTGAAGATTAAGCATCCTCCTTGTCCGTTATCTCCCTTTATAATGTAGGAGCAGATGCAGAATTGGTCACACAAGGAATTTATAATTAACTCTATTCCCTGCTCACCACATGCAGCTGTTTAGAATAAAAAGGCTTGAAGTTCCATCCATGCTGATTAGCATTGGGGACATGGGCTCTGATACTAACTTTTAATTTGCTTAAGTTTGAAAATGAACCCTCTACCTTCCAGGTAGCTTTGAAGACTCCATTTGAAGACATGACGTATGTTGCACTGCAAAACATAGAAAAATTCTCTCAAGCTATACTAACGTTGATTTGTCTGGTTTCTGAGCTCAAAGCAGAGTAGTGCAAAAAAAAAATTGCTGTTAATGGTAATTAAGATTTTTCACAATTTTTAGGCACTTTTAAATAGCATTGCTCTAACACACTGTGGGACCAATTCTGTTCAAAGGTAAGGGAACAGAAATACAGTAGTACAGTGCTTAAAGCTACGATGATTAAATATTTATTTCTTAAAGTTCAATCCTCTTGGCTAAACCATCTAATGGAAGAGCCAGTTTGTAAATGCCAGAAGATTTGACATGATACGTTTATTATCATTTTCTAACTTGTCTTGTCACTCCAGCTGGTACGTTAGATGTATTTTCTTTTTCTGCTGAAATATCTGCCTCGGAAACTGCACCAACCTCTCTCTCTCTCTCTCTCTCTCCCTCTCTCTGTTGACAGAGAACAGCAACTTTTTGTAATCTCCATTCACTGGGCCAAACTCCGGTCATTGTTAACAGTTGGAGCGGTGGAAAGAAGCCAGGAACATGATGTCAGGCATGGCTAATGTCACTTTGTTAGCATCTGTGTTGCCAAGCAATAGCTACAACTCGCAGGATAGAGATTCACTCCGCTCTCAGTCATCATTCGCATTCCTGTACCTCGTGGGCTTATAGCGACAGGAGCCTCACCTCTACAGTGGCGAGTTTCAGCACCAGAGGAGAGTGAAACTAGGGTGTGGGGATCAGCGGCATTAACGGTGGCTGAAATAGTAACTTAACTCAATTGCTTACATCTTATAGTAGCTGAAATCAATATCTACTTACTGTTGACATCAAATTGACAGGATGAATGGTGCTTCGGTTTCCACGCTGCTACAAGATACTGAAAGCATTTGTGCATTTGCACACTGGCACATGTTGGGTGCATTTTCAATGGTCTTTGCACAGTTATTGAAATGGGCGCAAATGTAAGTTCATCTTTAATTTGCTGCTGATTTTAACGTGCATATTCCCTCCCGATCAGTAACGTTAAAGTAAGATTATATTCAACTCGACCATGCATAATTTAGTCACAATGTTTTGTGCCGTAACAATTGAAACACTAAAGTCGAGGCCCTGAAATGAACCTTGCAAAGATGTAACCATAAATTATATAGCAGGTCAAGTTAGCCATAAATTCAAATATGTTGAGCTGGCTATTTTTTCTGCTTCTTTAAAATTGCTATTCAATATGGCTATTTTAATGGAAATTGAATGAAGCTCCAAATTTGCGCAGACCTTCAGGATTGAAAGGAACTGCACTATACTAAACAGGTAATATTGTATAACTTTCTTCAACAATTACTATGCAACTAAGATATTTAAAAGATTTAAAAGCTAAAGGGATTAATGGATATAAGGATAGGGCGGTTAAATGGAATTAGGATAGAAGATCAGCCCTGATCTTATTAAATGGCAGGGCCGGCTCAAGCAACCAAATGGCCTGCTCCTGCTTCTTATGTTGTTATACTGTACTTTAAAACAGCACCTTTTTTTTGTTTATCCACATTACATCTGCAAGGATGTGGTTGCTTTTACAAGCTAAATAAATGCCTTCCTGTCATGCTTTAGTTGCAAAGAATGCCCAATGCTCTTGGTTGAGTAGGCATCTGAAATTATTCTGGCAAACAGGCAGTAGCATTGAGTGCATTGCTGTTGGCTCAACTCTAAGGTCTACCGAGTTTCCGATTTCGGGAGCATTGCACTGGAAGGGAGTAATAATTGGGGAGTCACATTAATTGGGCTAAGCAGCATTCGTTGGAGGAAAGCCGTCCTCTCCGAGACTTGAAGATCCATAACCTTGGAGGGAAAGACCTGAGAGGGGAAGGGGATGTGTGCCCTCACTAGCTCTCATTCATACTGGTTTTCAATCACCCCACTGTGGGATGTTTAAGTGTTTTTCTAAACAGAGACCAGAATGCATGCTTTCCCTCTGTCGCAGGGTAGTATATGGAATGGGTGGTGGTGAATGCCCCAAAAGTCATAGAAAGAAAGTATAAGTAAAAATTATAGTGGTGTCCAGAAGGGGATGGTTGTGACTCATTTTGCTTATACACTTAAAGAAGCCATCACAGATAATCTTTTCCCACTGCTGCATTTGATGATCTCAGCTGGAGCAATACAACTGACCTCAGTAGCCTTGGGCTAGGAAAAAAAACACAGCTAGAATTACCACTTCTGAAAATCCTGCAGCAGTGTATGGGTGTATTTGTAGGTGTTGTGCTCAAACAGTATTGTTGCTTATCTGTGATGTGAGCTAAGCTAAGTGGCCAACAGATGGTCATCTGATTGTTTTCCCATGTAATAAGATAAAGTCTTATTTGGGATAAGGTACACAAATGATAGAGTACAGTTGAATTCATAATTAGAATTTCTGCTTCATTTTCCATTCGGTGTTCAAGGGAATGATAAACGTTGTCACAATAGCCTCCAAGCGCTCACCAATCTAGGCTCACAAATGAAGAATGACACTTAGGCGAGTTACTGGAGGGTTGCCATTATCACAGCCTGAATCACATCTCCCGAAGAGAAAACTGAAAAAAAATACAGAAATGTTACTTGAGTCAACACACTTTTTTTTCTCCCTCCTCCTCGAAAGTAATTACAACACGTCTGGAAAATGTAACAGGAATCTTAGCTGTGAAATGAAGCACATTCTATCTTTTGCTCTTTTTATGTGCAAAGAATACTCTGGCTTGAAACCTTATAGGAGAGAAAATTAGTTATGGGCGCTCTGGATTTTCCACTCTGCAATGTATCCAGCACCCTGGAGGATTCTGATAAAAGCATTATCTTTCCACCAACCTCTTCTCATTTCCTTCCAATTTCCTGAAGTGAAACCCCATTTCTTGACTGGATTTTCTTGCTATACCTCAAACTCATTCCCTCTGCCTGAAAGGAGGGGGCTGATCTTGAGCTGGAGGTGCCTGTAAGTAAGCGATGAGTAATGACTTCACCATCTGTTCCAACACTGCAGGCTGGGTGGTTAGAAACCACCGATATTAACAGACCAACTCCGTCCTGATCAAGCAATGCAAGGGATGACCACAGAGTTCAGGCATGCTCCGTGACTGCCATTGTAACCATGTCGTAAGAATGGGAAATACCGTGACTCCGTTTTCCAGGGATTGTAAAAATAACATGTAATTTTTTAAAAGCATGAAATATTCACTATACTAGTCACGCAGCACAAAAACAGTTTCACATCCACTCCCACTTGTCTGTCCAGTCCAGACTGTCAACCCTGAATCTTTGTGTTTGAAGTTGGAGCTTTTTTTTGGCTTACTATATTTGCAAACATCTCCACATACTGGACGTTTCCAGTTTATCATTGTCATATTTCCAGAGCTAAGTCTCATGCGAATTTTAATCATTTGGCATATTTATTTCACTAACAAACCAAAGGAATTGGTTAAAGCACAGACTGTGCCATGAAACCTTCATCCTGCATTGAAGTCAGTTCATATGCAGTATCTTATGCTCAGATAGAAGGTGACACAGTGAGGAATAATCATAATTCTTGCATTTGACATCGCGTCTTTCGTACGGGGAGGACGTTTCAAAACGCTGCATAGGATTTAGTGTAAACTGCAATGACTGTACCTTTCAAGGAGAAAGTGGCAGCTAATTTGCACACAGAAAAGTTCCACAATCAGTCAGGAAGTGAATGACCATTTTTATTTGGGGGATTGTTGGCTGGGACCCCAGGAGAAATTCCCTTCTGTTTTTGAAAAGTGCAGTGGGACGTCAGGCAGGTGGGACCTCGGTTTTAATGTCTTGTCTGAACGACAGCACCTCTGACAATGTGATCAAAGCAGATGTAATGATACAGTATCGTCTGAGAGGAATGAAAGAATTTATAGATGCCGTCAGGATGTATACTGTCCAGTATAAATTATACAGTAGAATTAGAGAAATAAATGGAAGGAGTGAAGAGCATTGGATCTACAGCTTTCTCCAAGTTAATTAAAATCTGCTACTTATTTATTTTTGGCCCTGAAATTACCATGACAGCCCCTGAGGAGTGAAGCAATAAATGTTTAATGCCGTTGCTTTTCTTTCATTAATCAGGTTATGCTGTGTTGTAAATTAGCACAAAAAAGTGATTTATGTTGTAAATAAGTTCTAGTTGGATGCTTCGGGGTGAAATAAATATTTTAGAATTACACGGAATGTTTAGAATTCTATGGAATTGTGCCTTGTAAAATGCTATTTACTGTATTTTTATCTGTACTCTAACATAGTAATAATTCCCCTTCCTGTTTCAAACGCTGTACATCTTCCTCCAGTCAAGAATTCAGACAGCTCACAAAGGACAGCTCTTTAACCTTTTCAACAGCCCGTTGTAATGTTGTAGACACTCTCCATACACCCCCTGAATTCTTTCCATTGTTGCCTTGGATTGTAATGGTTTATTTCCGGTTAATTACTTGGAAATAATTTATAACGTTACTGAATTTCCTGTTTGGGCATGCTCTGGTTTGTGTTCAGTTTGTTCCTGAAATATCGTACAGGTACTATTTAGTGTGCTATTTAAGTGAAACTAAAACAAAAATGCAGTATGACTCCATCTGGAGCTTACCCTGTTCAAATTGAACTATATTTGGAAGGCTGTATATTGTTGTACTGTTGTTTGGAAAGGATAGACTATATCCTGGACAAGGTCATTCAGTTACTGAATCGCACTTTTACAATAGAGCTGAATGGTGAGGTCATGACAAATGCCTTTGAGTTACTTATAACATTTTACTTTGTATTTATTTTGTTTATTTTGTATTGATAGCTTCTGTAACAATCTCTGCCGCTTACTTCCACCCAGTGAGCAAATCTATAAGTTGGCAATGGTAAAGTTTCATTTATCAAATTGAGCAAGAAGTATGGAAACACAGGCTGCAGCATTTCCCACTAATTAACTCTGGATTACCTCTCATTAAATTTGCAGGAGTGAAATTGTGATCATTAATCTTTCAGGTTGAACGTCATTCTACATGAACGATGAACAGTCAGTCCACTGATATTTGGCTCCTGTGCTCACACCTGCTGTAATACCCCATGAGCTTTGTCAACTGACACAGAACATCTCAAGAGTAGTCCATACTCTGGATGATATTTGCACTAATCCATTCTCAGTCCTTTCTCTGAACGTATGACTTTCACTACTGCATTGCGTGCATACTACACATCTTCTCTACTTGCCACACTTCTCAAGAAAGGTTTAGATGTTTTAAATCCTGCCTACACATAGATGGCCCATTAAGCTGAGGTCTGCTGTGCAAGACCCAGAGCTGTTGAGTGTGCAATGCCACAGAGGTGGAAAGCTTCTTATTTATTCAAATAATGCAGGTTTTTCCCAGATCGACTATGCAAATGCCCTGCTTGTCGGCCTTCCCAATTCCTCCCTCCACAGGTTGCAGATGATTTAGAACTCACTTTCCGTGTCCCCTACCATTCCAAACTCCATGACCCCATCTCCCCCATTCTCGCCCGACTTCATTGGGTCCCCATCACCCAGAGGATCCAATTCAAGATCCTGGTCCTCACATTTAAAGCCTCCACAACCTCGCCCCACCCTACATCCGTGACCTTCTAACCCCTAAACAACCTGCCCGCCCCCTCTGCTCAGCTGGCTCTGGCTGCTCCATGTCTCCCGACCTATCTGCCCCACCATTGGAGGGTGAGCCTTCAGCCACTCTGTCCCCAACCTCTGGAACTCCATCCCACAGTCCCTCCCCCTTGCCCCCTCACTGGCCTCCTTCAAGTCCCGCCTCAAGTCTCTCCTCTTCGATGGTCCCATCGGCAACTCCTAATCTCCCCCTTACCCCCTCCCCCGTCCCATCCCGTCCCCAGCTCGGGTCTGACACAGTAACCTTCCAATGCCTTGGGACGTCCTCCTGACATGAAAGGTGCTATACAAGTGTAATGTTGTTGTTGTTGTTGTTATTTAATATTATCAATAATGCTCCTACTTCTTTTTCAAATGTTGGATAATTCTTCAGCACTTCAATTCTCTCAACACCTCTTATTTACATAATTCTTTATGCCACAGACTGCTGGGACGCTATCTCTTGTCTCAGTTTGACACTCAGATAATTGAAGGTGAGTATTTCTTTCTTACTTTTTATTGACAGGCTCAAGAGCAGGATAGGAGCTGGGAATTCTCCTCCACCTCCTGGCTAGTGAGGGATGCTGGATGGTGGTGGCTGTATGGGTGGGGGAACAGTAGGCAAGGTGTTGTGGTCCAAGCAAAAAGCATCAAAGTATTTATGAGGAAACGTATTGCACACATGAGAAAGAAGGGAAAGGAAGGAGAATAGGAAAGTGGAATCGGAGGGGTGGAGGCTATTGTGGATGATTAAATATCGGCCAGTTTCTGTGCCATATCATGCTATGTAATTCATTATAAATTAAATGAAATCAGTTCATGGTAGAAGGACAATTTGAGTAAACACAAAGTGAATGACCAGGGCAGAAGTACTTCAACAAACCATTATGAAGTCATTGGCTTTTTAAATATACAGTATGTGTGTGTGTGTTCTGACCTACATATGCAAGTGTTGTGGTTTTATGATTTATGCACTTCAGGCTCCTGTTTGTGAGCAGAGATTACTTAAGTGCAATTCCATAACTGAGAAAGGCACTCTGATAAAATGTGAGTCTGTATTATTTCAATCAGTTCAGAGCAGATAAGCATTGAGTTCTTCTTACGCTGTAGCAACATATAATAAATCATTAGAAAACAAACATAGTACAAAAATTAAAATCTAAAAGTCCAGCATCATTCACTGGGGGAACTGAGCTGAGATAGACACAAGATTGTCAACCACTACACACCAGGCAATCGGTCTTGTCTTACTCGTTCGAACTATCCGCATCTTCTGCACTCAGTAAATCTTTGCGCTTCCTTAATCATTTCAATTTGAATAAAAGGTTCATCATGTAGCCTGGATCCAGAATATGAACTCACAAAAACTCTTACTATGAGGTCTATCCAAACATTTGAAAGCTTCACCTTGGATTGAGTTCAATTTCCATTCTCTTAACAAGTTCCTGCCAGAAGCATTTTTAACGTTGGTGTAATCGGTGTAACGCACCGATGGGCCCCTCATATTGCGGCCCCCAAAGTAATGTAAAAAAATCATCGAAATGGGAGGATTTGAGTGTGCTGTGCTCTTGTCTTTTATTAAATACCTGCATAGTGAAAACCAGAGCTCAGCCCAGCCCAGCTAAACCAGAGATCTCCCCAGCCTGGCAGAGCAAGCGGTCCACATAAAGAAGCATTGCACCCACCGAAAGTTAATTTTTGCATAAAATAAAATTGCGCATGCGCACTTATTAAATTTACCGTCAGCGACAGGCCCCTGAAGAAAATTGACCGAGTGGTTTGAAGTCTTAAAAACACCTCTGGTTCCTGCACCTATCACTTGCACTCCTTTGTGGATACAGGAAAACAAAACGCATAACCTTTCGGCTCGAAGCTGTTCAGCACATTGCGCCACTGTGATTCTTTTGAAATAAACTCTACTATTTTTGAGGCAAAGTTGCTGTGGACGGTTCAAGCTTCATATTTGTCCAAATGGACGGTGGTCAAATTGAGTGGAATCTAACAACCAAACTCACCGACTGAAAAATGGCAAGGCCGTACCAGTCATGTTATCATTCAGGATCACAAGCTGTAGTACGGTCGAGATTAACTGTAAAGCACTTGATTGGAAACAGCCACTTGGCAGATGTACAGTGAGTTATGTTAGTTCATTCCTTGAAGTGAAAAGGGATATGCGGTGGGGTTGATCCAGATGAGGTCACGAAGTACGAAATGGCAGAAATTGATGATAACTCAGAAATACTGTGTTCCATACAGAATTTCCCAGGCCCTAAATAAATTTACCTGCCTTTTGCTTGAAAAGTCATTTTTCATTGGAGTTGCATCAAGCGGTTTATTCCCGTAAATGCCATCCATTCATCATGTATGAAGGAGAGGGGATTTAGAAGAGCTTGGGAAGAGGATAGGGAGAGTTGATTCACAGTGCAGTCTAAATGCAGCAAAAAGCAAAGCACATCGCCCTGTAACTCAATGCTGTCCAACAGGAGATGCAGTCAAATGTAATAAATACATTCAGCATTCTTTTTTTCATGTAGTGTACTGAAGACAGTAACTATGATAGACATGGGTGATTCTCCCATTCTCCCATTGAATGGCAAAGTGGGCTGTTTGTGTGACTACTCGCCAGTCCTCAATTCGACAATAGAAGTTGTTACCGGGGGATCATTGGCTCAAGGATACACACATGAATACTGTCATTGATGTCGAAATGGTATGCAAAGCCAGAATCATTAGGGAAACGACAGTGAAAAGGAAAAGTGGAGAAGTTAATCTTTTTGAGGGCATAAATGTGAGGCACGTACAGCTGGCATGTTCTTAGAAACTATAACACCATCATCGCCTTGGAGTCTTTAAGTGTAATATGTTGCAAATTTACTGCCCATATGTATAAACAGCTGGCAGTTGCCAGCGATGTCTGAGGCCAAAGACAAGCACAGAGTGTTTAGGATTCTTCCCTTCGCGACAAATTGTGAGGTAGGAATCTGAACACTTGGACTCTGTTCCGAGGATATCCCCATTGACGTATTTAACTCTCGATCCTTCCTGCAATTCTTGTCAAGAGAGAGGTTTACTGTGTATAATAATAACCCTTGCAATTGATATAGCACCTTATCATCTCTTTAAGATGTCTGAAAGCACTTCACAGAATATACTGTAAAGTGAACTGATCATATTTTGCGGGTGGAACACGGCAACAACAACAACAAAATCACATTTATAGAGTGCCTTTCACGTCGGGAGGACGTCCCAAGGTGCTGAACAGCTCGGTCAGGACCCGAGCAAGGGGGGTGTGTGGGTTTTGGGGATAGGAGGAAGGAGAGTAGGAGAATGGGGAGAGTTAGGAGGGGAGCAGAAGGCACAGTCAAAGAGGAAAGTCTTGGGACCGGCCTTGAAGGAGGAGAGGGAAGAAGCAAGGCAAAGGGATTGCGGGATGGAGTTCCAGAGTGTGGGGGCAGCAAGGCTGAAAGCCCAGCCTAGGCTGGTCGGGCGGTTAGGGTGGGGGTCGTGCAATAGGTTAGAGCCTGCTGAACGGAGGGGATGGGCAGACTGATAGGGAGACAGAAGATCGGAGAGATAGGCGGGGGCAAGGCCATGAATGGCCTTGAAGGTGAGGATAAGGATCTTGAATTCGATCCTCTGGGGGATGGGAAGCCAGTGGAGACAGGCGAGGGTGGGAGTGATGTGGTCGCGGAGCCTAGTGCGGGAGAGGACACGAGCTGCAAAGTTCTGAATAATCTGCAGCTTGTGAAGCGAGGAGCTGGGACGGCCAGTTGTGCACAGCAGTGTCCCACAAACAGCCTGAATCGTAATACATTAGAGTCAGATGTTGTTGCAGAATGGAGCCTTAATTCTAACCAACCACCCTCACTTACACCAGGGGCAGAACCTTTTTGCCAGTTAGCTTGATTGGAGCAGTATCTTACACATAAATGTAATAAAATAGATCACAATACAGAAATGCAAAACACATGATGAGATATAAAATATGCATAGCAACAGCTCATTAAAATCCACAAAGCTTTTACAGTTTCTTAATCCAGTGTATGGGTAGACAGTTGGAAAATTGGGATGATTCAATCCTTCCCACCGCATGTGCGAGTTACATTGATTTTTCTTTTATCAGATCTATTATTCTCAGTGGGTTATTTTGCCTGAAAATGCCTCGCAGATAGAAACACACAAGTACACACTCAGTGCCGCCCAACCAGGGATGCAGTCAAATGTAATAAAATATTCGCACATTAAATATTCTCAGATCTTAGAAGCAGCTAATATATTTAATTATATACACCCACGAGTCTTCATGTATCCAGAAAGGTTTGTGTGGTATTGTGGAAAGAAAATCAAACTTTTGTGGGTAGGTAATATCAGCTACTGAAAGTTATATTGTAATAACTAGAGATTTAAAGGTACAGAGTGGAGTGGATTGCAATGAGGCACATTTCCAACCAGAAATGTCATGGCAGGTCAGCTACTGAGCTGCATTCAGTGAGATTAGTTTGTGCGCCTGCAGCCTTGTATGCTTTGACGTTCATGCTTAACCAGCAAAGTTCAATTGCTTCGGCTCAAGATCCCTTGTGTTATGTTCCCTGTTAACATTGCTTTGACTGCCTGAAGTCATGCTGTGTATCTTTCATTACATGGAGGGAAGGGGAGCTGCAATCCACTTAGCAATGATAAACATAGCATGGTTTAGTACACAAGCTATGTTTCATTATTATTTTGCAAACTGCGAACACAGTATATTAGTTAAATAAAAAAACACAAACTCTTTACTTTTCCCTAACTTGCTTGCAATAAAATTCTCATTGGTTGAGAATATCGTGGAGCAAATTAGGCAAGTTACGAGGTTTTATAGTGTGGTTCAGTTCTCAGATCAAAGGTTTTCACCAGATTGAGAATTACCCCAAAACCCTCTAACAAGCAAATTCAGTATCTTATTTTGTGCAAGACACAAAAATATCCTTTGAAAAGTACAAAGCTTTCCTCAAAGCCTTCCTTATATTGTATAAAGATCATATGTGTTATTAATTAACTACCTCTAGCCACAGCAGAATCAAACCTCTACAGCTCAGTGTTAAATATGATCAGATACTGTCAAACCTGAATCCAGAGGTATTAGGAATAAAATAACTAATAGAATATATGTGTTCCCCAAACAGAAGAGCGAGGTCTCTGCCGGTATGTCCGTTGTATCAAACATCGAGCAAATTCACGGTAAAACAGCACAATTTGAACATCCCTTCACTCGGGAAGTGCTTCCTTATGATTCATGTCACGTGCCTGAGAATCACAATAAAAACAATATTAATAATTGCATTTGACATGGGGCCTTGCTACGATTTCTTCACAAAATTTACCATAAAGTGCAATGAGAATATTTGTCAATTACTACGGCAGCTAATTTGCACACCTGCAAATGTCCCACAAATGGCCACAGCTCAAGTGAAAAACTCCCCAGGGCAGCATACGTGTGCACAGTAACTGTGCTTCACTGACACAGGCCTCTGCCAGACCTCTGTTTGTTTTTGCAGGTGGGAGGGGGGAGGTAGCAATGCTGAAATCTGGTTCACCTGTTAAATAGATGTTAAAATAGTCACAAGCTCTGTGGCCACAGGCTAATATCCCGGATCTTTGCATTCATCACGTGTGTTCATAAAACCCCAAATCACTTTTCTGCCTGGCGTCCATCAAAACCACCTTGTGGTAATGGAGTGTCTGATTGGAGAGGGGGGGGTGTGTGTGTGTGGAGGAGGAGGAGGAGCGGAAACAAACTGCGAAGTGTCTCACGCTGAATTCTGCGAGTTACTTTACTTCCTCTTGGCTGAGCAGGGCAATTTCCTGGAGTTGAAGTCACCCAGGATGTGCGGGTCTATGTAAGGGAGAGATAGTTGACCACATCTGTGAACTGTACAAATGAACTTTTGACCACATACGTTTACAAGAGAGTGCCGATTGCAAAACACAGGGCTCGATCAAAACACCCATCAGTTCAGAAGATACTGTGCCCCCAAAACAGGTCGACATTTGCAATGTTCTTCTCTTAGGTTATAGCGAGTAACTCAACAATAATCATACTTCAGTTGTGACATGATCAAGCCAAACCTTAAGGCACATTCAGACATGCCAATGCCAAGGTGAACAAATATTTTGAGTTCATTATTGCCAGTAGGTTATTGGAATGTATTCAACTACAACAGCTTGGATTTATATAATGCCCTCCCATGTGGGGCAGTATTGATGCCACAGGCGTCCTAAACTCTCCCCACCCTGTTGGTTTAACCCGGTAACCAGCAAAGGTTTAGAAAAGTGATACTCCAGGCTGCTTCTATTCTATGGATGAAGAATTCGAAAATTTTTATCCCTTCCAAAAAAATTTGGTCACTCAATCCACACCTGGATTGGCTGCCACGTTTCGCCTTCAAAATATACAGTCAATTCACTTTACAGTATGTTCTGTGAAGCACTCTGAAACATCTCAAAGCCACGATAAGGCGCTATAGTAAATGCAAGGATTATTATTATTATCCATTAGATCGATATCGTCCAGGACACGGCAATAAAGTTGCCAAACAAAACTTGTTCCTTATCTCACTCCCTACCTCACAAGGCTCTCAGACCCTGAACTATGTCTGGAAATGGTTTGGCACGCAAATATTGATATAAACAGAATGTACCTAATATATGTCATCAAAAATAATGACTTGGTTGCTCTCAGTGACTCAGAGACTTTGAGTGTCAGAACCCTTTCAGATACTCAAAGTCCTGAAGAGGCCTGAAGAGGGCTTTATTCCATCTTCGACGCATCAACCGTCTCCACCAATATCTCACCCCAAAAGCTGCTGAAACCCTGGTCCATGCCTTTGTCACCGCTCGGCTAGACTATTCCAATGCCCTCCTCGCAGGTCTCCCCTCCACTAGCATTCATAAAATCCAGATTATCCAGAATTCTGCTGCCTGCATTCTCACCCATGCTAAACTCCCCTCCCCGATTACCCCAGTCCTTGCCAGACTGCACAGGCTCCCTGTCTCGGAGAGGATCGATTTCAAGATCCTCACTCTTGTTTTCAAATCTCTCCACTCCTCTGCACCCCCTACCTCTCTGACCTCCGCTCTCCTCACAACAGCACCCGTTGCCTTCGTTCTATCGGGTCTGGCCTCCTCCTTGTCCCCTGAATCTTCCGCTCCACCATCAGTGGCCGCTCCTTCAGGCACTATCTCCAGAGGCTCTGGAACTCCCTTCCTCACTCCCTTCGCCTCGCCCCCTCTTCCTATTTTCAAGTCTCGGCTAAAGACTTCTCTTTTCGACCGCATTGTTGGTCACCTTTTTCCCCCTCCCCCTGGCTCGGCCCCGGGATCCTTTATTGGGAAGCGTTCTGAGATGCCGTCCGGCATGGAGGGCGCTATATAAATCCAAGTTGTTGTTGTTGGTGTTGTCTAGATGTCTAAACCAGTTATCCATTTAGTCCTACTCCCTTTCTTTTAACCAAACTGTTTTTGTATTATAGAAATACCATTTGAGAAACTAGAAAAATGAACGCTTGTTTGATTATCAGTTTGAACAGCTCCCAGACATCAATGCTTTAGTCATGGTGGCTTTCCCAGTTTACCGTACACATATACAGAGACCATCACTGAGTGGCATATGTGAGTCATACAGTACCAGATGTGATTGAATTGTCAGCTTCTGTACTTTGCTACCAATAAAAATGTTGGAAATGTATTTCTTTGGGGGATGAATTCTTAGCTTGTAACAACAGAGGGACTAACTGGAACAGAGCCATTCAAGGCTCAATGTTAAAGGTTTCTTCACACACATGTTCTCGCTTTTCTGATACAGTGATATTGATGCTGGTCGGAGCTCCATCAAATGGTTTGGATTCCACTGAACCGACAGAGCAGCAAATCGTGATATTCAGCAGTGCAATCGTTCTCTCATTACTGAAATAGCTCTTTGGAAAATTTGACCAGCTGAACGGTTTCCCAGAGGCCAGCACTCAGGGGGTTAAAACGCTGTTGTATCTCTGTAGCTGAAGCATGAGCTAACTTGAACGAAATTCTAATTGAACCCCTGTTCATGTTTTAATTTAGTCACGCAAAGGGCATAGTACTTGCATGTGATATAATACCTCATCGCGCCTAACAAACATGGCCCTCCAGTATATGGGAAGTGTCGGTGCTGTTGTTAATCAGAGATCTAACTGTTTGTTACCAAAATGCCTCGGGTCTTTGCACTTACAAACAGGGGAATGAAAAGGAAAGAGCATCACCTTTGTTACACAGGAGTCACGCCTGGTTTACCTGACAGACTTTCAACGTCACAATTCACTTTCTATGTAAGTTTACCTGGCTTTCGAAAACAGTCGGCTCCTTATAACAGTTTTAAAAGGATTAGGATCCTTTTAATCCTTTAGAAGGATTTAAAAGTTAGATGTTAGTTTGTACTTTGATCAGTGTAATGAATATAACCCCTCTCTCCTGAACGTGTGAAATGTAATCTTGTTCAGAATTAAACGCTTTGTGTAACTTTTAGCTCGTTGTATATTCCCACAAAATGAAAAATGTTTTGCTCTTCCAGAATTTTGATAACATAGTCTTGATTTGCAGGAGAAAAACTGCAGAAAACCGTGTTGTGAGACAATTTTTAGTTTAGACTCAACAAATTATGCCAGTAACCTTGAAAAACAAGAGTTGATGTCCTGGACTCATCTACATTTTCATAGTGTTCTAATACAAACCTTGCAGATCAAATAACTCTACCGATCTGACACTGGACAGACAACAACAAAATTATACTTGTATAGCGCCGTTCACGTCAGGAGGACGTCCCAAGGCACTAGACAGTTGCTGCTTCAGACCTGAGCTGGAAACATGGGGTGGGAGGAAAAGGGTGGATTAGGAGTTACTGATGGGACCATCGAAGAGGAGAGTCTTGAGGTGGAACTTGAAGGAGGCCAGGGAGAGGGCGAGACAGAGGGACTTTAGGAGGGTGGGGATTGGGCGAGATGAGGGGGAGGGTTGATGGGGAGGGTTAGGATAGGGTTGGAGGGAGGAGAGGTTGGCCCCCAGGGAAGGGGGCCGATGGACTTTGTGGTGGGAGTGGGAGATGGGGCAGTCAGGGTGGGTGCTGTCGGAACAGCCAGCGGCGTCTGCCGTGGTGCGCGCGATGGAGAACATGCAGAGTGGAGCAGAGGGAGGCTGTGGGACGGGTCCAGAAGGGATAGGAGTCGAGGTGTTCAGCGAGAGAAGAGGGTTGATTGAGACTAATGGAGGGTTGGGGACAGGGACGGGGGCATATTGAGGAAGCAGCTTGGGTGGATTACGGCAGCCAGAATGCGCGCGCTGGGACCTGAGAGCAGATGGAGGGGGTCAGCGAGCCATGGTTAGCCCGCTGGGCTAGTGTGGGGGAGGGGGAGACTAATCACTCAGTGAGTCCAGGCCCGGGAAGACCAGACACTTGGAATAGGCTCAGAAAGATGGTCCCACCCCACTAGACGTGTGCACCAGAGCAGTATAACTACAGCTGGTGGAAAATGATTTTGTTTTAAACTTAAAGTTCATAAGCTGCACCCTGCACTCAGCAGACTGCCGTTCCAGAAGCAACTGCCCCTTTACAATCATTCTCACAAAAACCTGAGACGCGCTCTGTGCACGCAAAGCCATGGGATCCATCTGCACTTTGGTGACCGCCACAACGTTTGCACAGATTTCTTTGCGTGACAAACGGAACTGTAATTAATGGTGAACCGCCGAGGCTCCAGTTTCAGTGCTCACCGTATGGTTGTGGTGTGGGACAAAGTCCAACGGGTTACAGGTGCAGATTCTGTTACAGTTAGGTCACTGTTGCAAGATTCCCTGGAGAAACTTAAAAGTAAACACACCTGAATGACTAATCACTTTATTAATGAAAGGAAACGCCCTGAGCTCCTTATACTTACTTCAACTGGCGATAGCAATTACACACTCTCTGCTTCTGGGTGACGGCGCTGGGGTAAATCCATAAGTCTATTGCTACAAATATTATGGCTTTTATAACCGGACACACAGCACTTAGCCTGTCAGTGGACCCGATAGGAATACAAGATGAAGAACAATGACCCCCATTGCCAGATTCTGTGGGCAGTTACCTCAATGGTGTAACAGCGATCCCGAGGGAAATGTAAAATCATCTCTTTCTTTGTGAGCTGTGTGTTTCTCAATGTCGCTGTTGGGAAATTAAACATCCACTATCCATTCCCCTCCCCGCCGGGCCTCACACACACAAAACCATTGGATCAACAACAATAACAGCAACAACAACTGGCAAATATGCAGTCATTCCACAGTGAATGTTGTCAGGTGCTTTGGGACGTCCTTCAGACATGAAAGCCACAATACCAAATGCAAATATTGTATTATTATTATTATTCATTCATCCCCAGATTTCTATTATTCAGTGCTTCTCCCCACAAACAACATTCATCCAATTGTCTCTCTCCCATGAATCACAGAATTACTTTGTCCCACGGAGTGTTTGATAATCTCAGTTTGCACATTTTCAAAGCTTCCCACAACAAGTATGACCTACATTTATTTTATGCCTACCCACGTTGTTTCAGCCTTCAAGCTAACTGAATTGATGAAGCCTTATTACTCACTATTTTAATAAAGCACTTACATATTTTAAGAGGTTGTAAATCCCAAAGCTTTAGAGTATGACCAGTGATAGATCCGTTTCAAATCATTATTTGCCTTAGCAAATGATCCTGGTTTGCTGCTCTTTAGAAATCAGTCACAAATTAAATAAAAGGCAAATAGGCAGAGATGAGTATATCTGAAGAGTGCATCTGGAACTTTGATGTTGTGAAGATGTTTTATTCATTGCTATAGTTCTAACACAACATTGCCATCAAGTTCGTTCATCTAATCAAGATGAAGTATGGATTGTTGGTCACATAAACCATGTGCAGTGAGGTGGCCTGTATCAAAAATAAATTACATTCCTTTTTCAAGGAGTCTGGCGAACAAAATAGTACTCTCTCAGATAAATATCTGAAGCTGCAGAGTTCTGGAGGGGCACCCAGGGAGACAGAACAGCCAACATAACTCTTGTGTTGTTTTTGTTGCATTTTCACGAGCAAGCGATAATGAAGTTCTAGCTCTGCAGTGACGCATTTCAATACCACATTAGTCTTTGGCCAATGAAGAAAAGGATTTGCCAAATACTTTTACGTAAAACAGGGTCCTCTGATTCAGATGGAAATGTGTATTATTCCTAGACAGCCTTATTGTATTACCTGTATATTGGTGACTAATCAAACTCCAGTACAGGCAGAGAAACAAACAGATAGACACACTACTGTTAAGGATGAGTGTGGAGGGAATTACTGTACAAACGAAAGATAAAATTGAATCTTGTGAGGTTTCAAATGCAAGTAATTATTGAATTGAACCTACAAAACAATTCAGAGTCATATTGAATATGTATTCTTGACTTTCCTAGAAGAGCAAGACTAATAACTGACTACATGATTGGATACACTGTACCACAGCCACTGCCAGTCACAATAATTTAGGAGTCCTGGAAAATGTTTTTTTCATGAACAGTCTAACATGCTTTTTTAGGGCAGGATTAGTACAGAACTGTTTGTACCACAGTCTGGCTGACTCAGTTTTGTCTAGGATCTGACATACTGTAAATTTTATATTAATCTTTGCCATATAAATGTTCAGTTCTCAAGTTTCCTAAAGTAATGTTTTTAGCGACTATAAAGCTCCAGTACACTCCATAACTGTTAAAAGGACTTTGTTGCCTCTTTAGAGGAACGTATCTACTTTATCTTTATGCAAAGCAAACAACAGCACAAGGATAAGGTAAAAACTCGACCCACTAAAGGTAGATTGGTTGTAATTACAAAATTGGATGTAAACAATCACCTAACTTACTCCTATGGCAATAGGAGGGTTCTACTTAATACTTCATCCTGTCAGTGCTCCATGGAAAGATATTTACAGGCTATCAGGGCTAACCTGTTTCTTAATCCGAGTGATTTGTGTATATCACTGTAACCATCTTCTATCTTTTGTTCAACTACTTTGTGAATATTTCTCTGGGGAGCATTATGTATTGCCAACTTTTCCTTCTCCTTCTCCCGCTCCAGGCACTGAATGGTGTTAGGGCAACAGGTTCAAGGGCACTGGCATTCCCGCACTACTACACCTTTTAGTCAATCATCAATTGTGTATTAAGTGGCCATTTAATTGTGTAGAGCGTCTCGTAGACACCCAGTTACTATTACGGGCTTACGTTCCAACGGGGTCAATGAATAGCGAAGAGGACTGGGAACTCATTCCAGCTCAGTGTGTCAACATTGTAGTTCTGTATCAAATGGCTTCGTCGAGATAAATTAACTCAGCACAGACCAGGAATTGATACTGGAACCTTCTGATCCGTAATTCTGTTGAAAGACAAAAAAGTCTAGAGGGAGAATATTTTACTCATAAGACCACAGAATCATTAGCCAGGTTTGGATGAAGAAGGCATTTTGGCTCACTTGATCTCATCCTTCCAGAATACCCATCACAGCGTCCTCCTATCACAGCATTAAGCTGTTGCTACTCAATGTATTCTCTCCTAGATATTGAGGAGTACAGTATTATCATAAAAGTATTCTTTACTCAGTGCAACAAATCTTCATGTTTAACTGTACCCGATTTTCAGCCAAAAGATCTTGACGGTCTTTAGCAGTCCAAATTCCTCCCCTGGTTTTATTGCTTGTTCTCTACTTTTGTCCGTTTACATAACTTTCCATCAAAAACATTTTCAATGGCAGTGTTGTGAATGTTGTCATCCAATTAGAATGCACCGCTCAGCCATAACATGCAAGAAACATATCCACGATGTTTCTGTGCGTAGCTCAAAGATAGATGCAGCACATTTCCAACAAGGGTGCGCACAATGCATCAAGTGTCGAAATTGCAACTCCCAGTGGAAATAAAATGGACACAACCGAGTTTAATGTAGCCTGCTCAAATGGCTCAAATTCAAAGTTTACATTCTTGCTTCCTGCAGCACATTTATCCATCTTTATGCCAGTCATCATCGATCAGCATTATTTAAATGTATGAGATGAACCTCTTTGATCAAACACCGTAACTGCGCTCTCCTGGATTTTGTTTCCCCTTAAGCTTTGAGACTCAGGCTACAGATACCTTGAACTGACAGCATCGTGCTGTCAGTTCATTTCTGCTGTGCTTATTTCTTATTCATTTGCAATACAGTATGTACACCAGGGTATTAAAAGCCATTGAAACAGAGTGTATTACTTTTCACCTAAATCACTCTCTTCCTGCCAGGTCAGAAGGCTGTACTTCATTTTTGAGCAAAACTGTTTCCTTTTACATCCTAGTTGTTTTTAAAAAAAAATGATTCTTGTGCACAGCAGCTCAAAGGAGTAAAGAAGCAAACACCAAAAATAAATAAAACTTAACTTGCAAATATGAACAAAAGTTTGCATTTATTTCAAAGGGAAATTGCACCGGCAACATTTCCCCCCCCTCCAACCCCACCCGCCACAATTTTTTTTTGGTAAATTCTGTGCCCGATTGACACAAATAGACTATCAGGCCTCACACTGCCTCACAGAAGTGGTGATCTGCAACACACCAAATTTATTTAATTATTTTTAGTTCAAAGGTCTCACTAGTTTTTCAATTGGTAGTTTGGTAAATGTTTGATCTACCCCGAGACATATAAAACAGCCAGACACACAGTAAGCACTTACCACTTGTTGGGAGTTCGGCAGAAACTGTTGTTGCAGAAGGAGGCCAGGTAACAGTCTCAGAAAACGTACCTTTAATGAAAAATCAATACAGCGCCTTTTAATATTGCAAGGACATTTCAAAGTCCTTCACAGGGTCTACTGTGTATTGCAGTTATTGTAAAGGGTAATGACTGTGTACCTTGGAGGCAAACGCCACAATCATTTTACAAATAGCTGTGCCCCTGTGAAGCAAATGAACGATTTTTGGGGGGTGATTGTTGGCTAAGGCACCAGGGAACACTAATTACTCTTTTCAAGCCATAGAATTTTGAACACCGAACAGAACTGGCAAACTGGACCTTACATTAAGAAGGCAGCACCTCCAGCAATACAGCAAAGCCCTTGTACTATAGTAGAGTGTGAGTCTAGACTATGTGAGCTCAAGGCACGAGTGCTACCAACTCAACCAGGCTGAGGCTGCTATTTCTATGAAAAAACTCCCTAGATTCCTAATGCTTGTAGATGTGTGTCATGGATGTACAGTCAGGGTAGGCAGGGTAGGCAGTGCCTACCTTATGAAAATAAAAGCTTTAAATTCTAGATGATTATTTAATGCTTTATATTATCACAATGCACAGTTTACATAATGCAAACAATTTTTTAGTAGAAATTACCAAAATTGTGTAACTGTGATTTGATATGCCTACCTTAAAAGCAACAGAAAGGCAGCGAGACGCTGTGCCTTTTTTACCCATTGAGTTGAATGTAGTTCCGTTGCGCATGCGCGTTCCTTTCTCAGTGTCTCAGTAACGGGTGAAATAGGCACAAGCTACCGATGCCTTTCCTCTTTCTATCAATTGACTGGGAAAAAGGCAGAGTCTGCTGCTGCCTTTGGTGGCATGGCTTTATGACTGACATCATAAGTGCCTACCCTGTTATTATACCCAACGCACGTCACTGATGTGTCTACATATAAGTTTGTGACGGAGACAAACGAGTTATACGAATAGAATACTGGGGAACATAGGTCACTGGACATATTTAAGAAACAGTTTGATGCTGTAGCAGGAAGATAATAGGATGATGATTCTGGAATGGTAAACTTCTGGTCCCTGTTTGCATGATACAACTTGGATTTTTTAATTTAAAAATCCTGCAAAGAAATACCAAGCCACTCTCATTTAATAGCCAGTCGAAAGGAAAACATATTTTAAAAAGAAAATTAGGATGTGATGTTTTGTTGCGTACAATTGGTATTCAATCACACAAGTCGAGGTGCATTTGTACCATAAATTTGTACAAAATTAAAAATAAACATTTAGCTAAATATCTCTTAATAGAAGTTAGCTGAATCAGAAATTATGTACTGTATTTGTATTACTTCAGTTCTGTTTTTTTCCCCTTCTGTGGGATTTTTAAATATATACATATACTGTATTACCAAATATGTTCCAATGGTTTCAGAGTTAATATGTGTCGGTCTCTGAAATGCAGACGCCACTATGAATCAATGGAAGCGAGAGAAGCTTCTTTACATTCACAAAGCCACAGAATCAAACAGAAAACCACAACAGAGTTTAGTCAGTGCTGTTACAGTAAGGGGGTGTCTCACACCTCTGAGGTCACCAGTTTCAACACTGTGGGAGGTTGCAGTAAGGTACAGTAAAACATAAAGCAGCCATTTATTTCCTCCCTATCGCTGTAATCATGATGTCTGCTGGCAACAAAATTGATGAAGTGCCAGGAGCATGTCACTGGTGCAGTGTAACTTTCTGGACTCTCTTTTTCCACCAATATTAGCTCTCGTGAGTTTAAATGGATGAATTTAATTGATCTGATCATCTGGAAGCATCTGCCAAAGGGTGTACTTTAAAATCTCTTGAAAAAAATATTAGCTTACTTGCCCAGTGTGAATTTGAGCTAGTGGTCTCAGTTGGGGTGCTAGTAATGCTGTAGCCATTGCTTTCAGTGCTTCAGTATAGGGAGGGGGCAAATCAGTCAGGACTCCAATGCCTAACTGTTATTTGTTTATCCTGCTAGGATGTAATTGTGCATTTTGTTGTTGGATAAGGATAAAATTAAACTTCTTTGCACCATCACATCCCCTGTCTACACTCATTATCTGGACACACACTTGAAGAATAGCCATTTGAGTGAAGATCTGGAGAGAGAATGCCGTCAAACTAACATCGATCAATACCTTTGGGAGAGGAAGGGGATTACAAAAAGCTATGTTGTTAAAATGATTGCCCCACTGACATTTTGCATACGAATGAGTGAATAATTCACATCAAGAGTTGCTACCACATATTTCAACTCTGTGTGGTGTGTTTGGACAGATAATCGAATGATCAAAGAGGTCATCGAACAGAGAACCACTGTTGGGCTTCCTCCCACTCTCTGTGCCAGAATGATACTGTAAACAGAGGGATGGAGGTGGCCAGACACTCAGGGGGATGTTACAGACATGCTATCCAAATTTCCATTTCTCTTTGTTGGTGGTCCTTATGTGAATGGAGACAAGACCATCTGAAACTTGGTATTGAAGCTGGACTGAGAACTGTGGCTATTTAATATAGAAATCAAATTATTTGCTGATTAGGATTACATTCTTGCCTGTTTTCTTGTGTTATAATGATGTGTTATGATGGCCCAGTGTCACATGCAGAGCAATGGGCTTTGCTCATAAGTAGGAGATGGTGGAGTTAGCAAGTTATCCTGTCATGGATGGCACCAGTTGCTATAAATTTATTATTTTAATCCTAGTTATCAAGTGAAACCACAGGGATTAATGTGGCTGTGAAGCAGCAGAAGTTTGGAGGAAGTTATTCTGAGCTGGATAACTCTAAGGCTGTTGTAAAACCTCCCAGGGAAGTGATACTTTTATTCCACTTTTAGATTAGTGCTGTTGCTCTTATTAGAACAATGAGAGGTATCAAATTGTAGAGGATGTTCCATCTACACAGCTGGCAGCAAATCAGCAATGATCAACAGGAGGGAAAAAACATCAGCGTTTCTTTGTTGTAAATGTGAAAATTGGATATGTTATAAACATAAAATAAAATCATCAAATTTGAGTGACGGTAAATTACTGTAGATAAAAAGCGTCAACATTTGTTCAATTAAATTCTTTTGAGGAGCTGTCAACTTAACACACTGAGGTGGCTCCACAAGATGACACGTTGCCTTTCTGACACATGCCCATTGGTATAAACCTTCTCTTTGTGAAAGCCTCTAACCCCCACCCCCCCATTCATAACCTTGGAATGCTATGAGCTAAAATGTATCAGCACACACCACCACACTTGAATTAAGAGGTGATGAATAAGTCCCATCTCTTCCTCAAGGATAGCTTCAATTTCAGATTGGTTTGTGGATGTCAATATTTTAAAGCGTTTTTCATGATGGCCATGAGTTTGTGGAATAATGCACAGAAACATCAATTTGGCCACCAGTGACTGATGGAAAATTCTGACACATTTACACTTTGGAAGCTAAACTGTTTATGCTAACACGATAAATATTTTTTACTTAATAACAGTGACAGCCTGATTCCTCATTCCAAAATGACAGCTTGCTTGCTGCCTTGAATATTTGAGCAAGTGTAAGAGTTGCTGAGAGAAGTACACATGATGCCAGCTTTGATTATACTCGTTGAAACATGTCATTTAGATGACTAAAGCTATCTGAAATGACTGAAGGACAGATCATTGATGGATCTAATGACTGAATGAAAACAAGGACACAAAGGTCATTTAGGCAGACAAAATCTCTGGTGTTTGATGTTTCCCTTTTCCCCTTCCCTCCCTCTTCCCTCTTCCTGATCTTGCCCCCACCCATCTTTCCCTCCCTCTCTTCCTTACCCCCCTTTCTCCCCCCTCTTCCTCCCTAACACTAACCCATCCCACCTTTCCCTCCCTCTCCCCCCTTACCCTCTTTTCCTCCTTTCTCCCCTGGCCCCATTTTCGCGATTGTTTGTGGGGACACTGCTGTGCGCAATTTGGCTGCCGCGTTTCGCCCACAAATATACAGTCGACTTTCCTGCCTTTCTTCCCCCTGCCTCGACCCCTCCCCTTTTGCTTCTTTACCCCCTTTTGCCCCTAGTCCCACTTCCGTGATTGATTGTGGGACACTGCTGTGCGCAATTTGGCTGCCGCGTTTCGCCCACTAATATACAGTTACTTTTCCTACTATGCTTTATCCTGCCCTGATCCTTCCCACCCTGCTCTTGTCCTACCTGACTGTACAGCGCCTTGGGATGTCCTCTCGACGTGAAAGGCGCTATATAAATGTAAGTTTTGTTTGTTTGTTTGTCATCCGTTTCGGAAGCATTATACACTGAACTGATATATGTTTCATAATATTATTTGTAAGATGCAAAATGTCTTTGAATTACTGAAGGCCGCAGATTGAAACACGTACAATTCAACCGCCTATTTTATATTTTGTCTCATAGGATTAGTGGGGTATGTGGTACTTGAGAAGATAGTCCCTTAATTAATCTTTGGGGCCTGTTTTGAAACCTGCCTTAATTGGGGGAAATTTGGGTCCTCTTTCATGTACTGTGTAGAAATCTAGCACAAATACAGGGATGAAATGCTCTCTTGTACCCTTTACCAGTCAATGGATGTACTGTTTTTGTGCTAGATTGACTATCCTTGTTCTGCTACTGTGGCTGCATTTTGAGTGTATACTGAACACATTGACACAAGCCCTCATGATATTTCCACATACTGGGGCAAAGTTTCTCACCTTTACTTTTCCTAAAGGTGCTGATTACATAATAATAATCCTTGCCTTTGATATAGCGCTTTTCACGTCTTCCAGATGTCTCAAAGCGCTTCACGGAATATACTGTAAAGCTAATTGACTGTATATTTGTGGGCAAAACGCGGCAGCTGATTGTAACCAGCCGTGTCCCACAAACAGTCATGGATTGAAGTGGCCAATTTATTATTGGGTTTTTTCTTGAGGGATTATTATCAGGAGTGTGGAGTGAGGAAACTTGCAGGGTTTTACTCTGCCTGGAATCAAACCCAGGTCTCTTGATTGCAAGGTGAGTGCACTAAACGCTGAGCTATAGAACTCCAGGATTCTGGCTTGGGGTATGGTTTAATGGGTGCTAATCACTATCTGGTAACTTAGCCAGGTGGATATTTTACTTATTTGTCAGGCCGGGCAGTGGGTCTAATTAGGTTGTCCATGGGTGATATCATGCTAAATCAGATCCCATCCCAAACTGACATCAACACATGTGTACTTTGTAGTAGAGGTTGTGAAATAGCGATCAGAAATAGAGATCAGAGGGTGATTTTTTCTTCTTTACCCAGAGATTTTGTGCAGCAACAACAAAAACCAAATTACATTTATAGAGTGCCTTTCATGTTGGGAGGACGTCCCAAGGCGCTGAACAGTCGGGTCGGAACCCGAGCGGTGGGGGAAGGGTCGGGGTAGGGGCTGGGGGAAGGAAAGTAGGAAAGGGGGTAGAGATTAGGAGGGGAGCAGAAGGGACGGTCGAAGAGGAAGGTCTTAAGACTGCTTGACGGAGGAAAGTGAGGAAGCGAGGTAAAGGGATTGCGGAATGGAGTTCCAGAGTGTGGGGGCAGAGAGGCTGAAAGCCGGGCCACCGATGTTAAGGCGGTTCGGGCGGGGGACATAGAGCAGGCCAGAGCCCACTGAAGATAGGGGACGGACATGTTGATAGGGAGACAGCAGATAGGTGGAAGCGAGGCCTTGAAAGTGATGGCAACGAGATGTACCTTAACTATCAAGGGCTTCAATCATTTTTGATGTCAGCTACGTTTACATGTCAAATAAATATCTCATTGGTCCCACCAGCAGCGTCAGTGATTTATTTAAAAGAAAGAAAAACAGGTGCTGCCTTACAAGTCGTGTTATTTATCAGCATATTGAATCATCATTCAAATTACACGCGGGTCAAGCCTCTGACTAGTGTGACATATCTGGATTTTACACCCAGACTTCGAAAAGCGGGGAGTGGCTTCTAGTAAAGACCAACTTGCTTCCATTAATCACCAGCATCAATTATTTGTGGTTGACCTTTTGCTGTCTTCTGTTGCTATGATTGTGCTGCACAAATGTGCTATTGTATGGCATCGGGGCACATTTCCCAGCGTTTCATTTGGAATACCGATGTTATCTCGCTCATGATATTTGGGGTTTGTTATCAGATAGGCCTTGAAATTTCACACGTGGAAAATGAAGAAATTGAAACATTTGCAAAGACGAAGGGTATGATAATAATCTTGAAACAGCAGACTGTTTAACAGATCTATTAAAGGCATATCCAGAATAACTTCCATTTGATCTGCCATCAAATAGATTTCAAGTGGACATATTGAAAGGGAAAACCTACATTTAGCCTAGTAGAGTTTTCTCTCTCTCTCTCTATGCTGAACCGACATCTGTTAAAGGGTCAGTGTGTTCATGATAAAGTATTTGGCAAACTTTTTGGATGGCTGGGAAGGGACATAGCTTAGAGAGGAATCATATGGCCTCTGTATAATGGAAGCAGTTGACATAGTACTCTAATAGGATTCAATGAGTTTTTCTGTCATTGCAAATGTGTGTTTGTGAATAAGAAAAAAAAAAATTTGCTAAGTAATGTAAGTTGATTATTTTCCAGTAAAGGCAGGAATAGTTTGAGAACAAGTAGACTGCTGCAGATTTCCCTTCACTGATGTACAATATTTTAAATGTAGATTCATTATCAATTAATTTAAATACAACTTTAATGTTTAGCTTGTTTGTTTATTGGTAAAGTTGAACTATGTATTTACTAATACCTATATACCAATTAAGAACGAGAACTGAATGATGCTTACAGATGTAGTAGATGGAGGAGTGAGTAATTATTTAACATTTCACTGAACATATGTATGCTTTACAGAGGAATTGCAATGATACTGTGTTTAAAAGATCACAGGAAAAAATGTTGTTGGCTGAATCTTGGTGGAGCGCAGAGCAAATCTTATTTATGTAATTGAATTTTTACATCTATGTTAAAGAAAAATGAAATTACATTCCTGGTTGTGCTTTGACTTAGTTATGGTTTTTCCCAATAATAATAATCATCCCGAATTGTTTTTTTTAGTAATCCTGACTGATATTTAAGCCAAAATATGCACAGCATTCAGATTATTTTTGGTATAAATAATCAGTGAATGTTAGTAAAACTTTCAATGAGAGAATACAGTATAACCACTTGGAAATGGAATAACAAACAGCTAAGGTGACTGTGACCAGGTTGAAGGTTGCAATGATTAGGACAGGACAACCTGAAAGTTTATAGGAATGAGGGGGTAGGAGAAGAAGAGGGTTGTTAAAGTAAACTAGTGAGATACACTTTGAGTGCTTCGGTCTCCCTCCACTATATTTGTCCAGAAAGAGTGTTCAATCCTGCTTTTTTAAAATTTATTTCTAAACTAGCTTCATCTTCAGTTTTATAGCAATGGTTGTCAAGTAGGTTAAACAAACAAGATGCTAACAGACAAGTGCTGACTTTGGGGGAGTTTTTGGAGAATCCCCAAACATTACATATGCTTTCCTTGTGATGAGAAAACCAAGGCAAATATTGATGTAGCATCATTATTATTCCATTCATTCCATGGTCTTAATAGAAATGGTTCTCAACACTGAAATACTGTTGGCAGCAATCGACAGTCCCTCTTTTTTGTACCTCTCATGATTGATTGTTAGACTGTGATGCTGACCAAATAGCAGCAAATATCTCTTCCATTTGACAAAAATCAAAATGGACCTCTGTGTCAGGGTGAATTAGTTTTTTTGTAGTAAAGATGGAATCTTGCCAACTGTTTGTGATTGTCTGTCAAGACCGTTCAGTCTTTGTTACAACAGTCCAGAAGTATCCAAAGAGAGTTATCCTTGGTGGAGTGATAGGTTTACTGAGAGCATGAGCGACTTAGAGATGTGTGAGAAAACCCAAAGAGGCCATTCATACAGCAACAGTGTTGTCAGCAGTAATAGAAAAGTGTATCTAGAGGAATGAATTGCAGCTTTTGGATAAGTCTGGAAGTCAACTCAGGTCTACATCTGGAATACTTAGTGGACTTGAGTCCAAAAGCTTATTCTTTCAGTTGAAAACAGATGGCAAATTTGCTTAAAAAGAATAAGGTTGATTTTAACTGAGGAATTTAAGGCAAATGACAATATTTAGCCTTGTACGGATTGAAAGTGACCAGCATTGGTATTCATCTAGGCTGATCTGATGTTCCAAAGTCACAGCTTCCGGTTCATCTGCATTTTATTACACTTGCCACTGCCTTTTATGAGACAATTGCCTTTTATGAGACAAGTGTGGACCATTTCTCATCAGCCTGTTTGGCTGCGTTCTGATAGTCACTTCAGAAGATTTAGATGTTTAACAAAAAAAGTTTAACAAAAAAATTTAACAAATTGGATGTTTAACAAAAGCTTAAGATAGTTGAAGGAAAATTGATTTGCCTTTTCCCTGAAACAGAGCGTGACTGCCAATCCCCACGGTTAGTTCCAAACCTTCACTGGACCCTATCAACAATCCTCTGTGTGTGTATTCATTTCAAGTTCTGTGTTACATGATGACTAATGTAATTGCCCACCTTGTCCATACTGTCCTGTTGCTCATTATATTTGTTGTATCGGAAAGAATCTGTCCTTCTGACCCAGTTCAGCCGTAGAACAGCACTGTTTAAAATTCCACCTCCTTTTTAAAGCAAAAGTAAGAACGCTCTGTGCCTTGTGCCAATGTAGTGCAGCAATGTTGAAATCAACACTGCCAATTGGCACAGCTACCTGGCTTGGCATGGGTGGCACACTGCTTGGAAAATATAGTGGTTCATCACTAGGACTGTGCAGTCTATTTTTAAATGAAGAAGAAGCTACTCGATGTTGCACATTATGAGTAGCCAGCGTTAAAATGCACGCAATGTCCCTGTACTTGTCATACTGTTTTAGATTGTACTGTATATTGCAGTGCTGGCTTGTTGTTATCTGTTTCACACTTTTGTAACAGGGAACTTGTTCCCACTGACCGTCTGCGCGACAAGGGAGAGAAGGAGAGAACATGAGATGAATGAACTACAAACTTCTCCACACGACATATTGCCAATTTCATTAAAAGATCACGAGCTCCGGGGATGAATTTGGATTGGCAAGCGGCATTGGCTCGCGTTGTATGCGGATACAGGATGTTCTGTAACAAAAAAATATGATCAAGAATATAAGTTTTAGCGAGCTACAATATTTCAAGATGTTGTTATTAGCGAGGCCTAGACCTGAACTTTGTTCGATAGTGCCTCTGTATTTGTGTTCATGCGAGTGAATGAGACATAATGATCAGGCCTCACATGGCAATATTTTCTATTGATAAGCCAGGTCTACTCCAACAAGCAGTGTAATACCAGGAGTGTTTACAGATCAACGCAAACGTTCTGTTGTGGCTATACTCCAGGCATCAATGCTAAGCAGAAAAATAACAGTTCCATGCAACCATACTCAAATGCACCCACATTCACTGTGCTGCAGTTTCTCCCAGAGCACAAGCCATTTTTTATCATCAGTAGAATTGAATGGTAGCACCAAAAACCATGTACATTTTCATAGAATCATCATCATCATTATAATAATAATAATAATCCTTGTATTTGATAATAATAATATAATTGTTGCATTTGATATAGCGCTTTTCGCATCTTATCGATGTCCCAAAGAGCTTCACAGAATGTACTGTAAAGTGAATTGACTGCATATTTGTGGGCGAATCGCGGTAGCCGATTGCGCACAGCAGTGTCCCCACACACAGTCGTGGATTGAAATGACCAATTTTATTATTGAGTTTTTTTGGGAGGGATTATTATTAAGCCTGTGGAGTAAGGAAACTTGCCCAAGGTTTCGCCCTGACCTGCCTGGATTCGAACACAGGTCTCCCCAGCTTGGTCTCCCCAGCTTGCAAGACAAGTGCTCTAACCACTGAGCCACAGGAGCTCCACAGGAGCTTGATACAGCCCCTTACTACTCTGTTGAGACATCTCAAAGCGCTGCATAGAATATACTGAGTATAATATACACAGAATAGAATATATAATACATATTATTTATTATTGTTATTATCACTGCAAAATGAATTTCACAGCTCAGAAATGGTCTGTTTACCCTCCTGAGTCTGCACTGTTGCTCTTAGAATAAGGTGTTCACTCAATCCCATGGCCCTGCCTTATCCCCATATCCCTTCAAGCCTCTATTTTTCATACGGCTATGAAGGACCCAATTATTCTATGAAAAGTACATTAAGGTTTAAATTGTAAGAGGCAGGCTGTACAGAGCTAATAGTACAGGACTGCAGTTTATATGCTGTGCGTCAGCCAATGTTGAAATGCAGCTGTGCCAAAACAGCTCTCTTAGTTGGGAATTGTTGCTAGGATTTCAAACAAACATCACAAATCAAATATTTTTGAATTCGCTCATAAATTAGTGCAAGCCTATGGATAGCTTTACGTTGTTTATGCAGGTATATCAGTGACAGTGATATTCTATAGTCTTATTTATAAGTGCACGAAAGCATACAGCTGTGGTTTCCACTCAGTGTTTTCCATAGAATTTGCACGACATATGAAGGCGATATGCAATAAAAGTCAAACCCTGCGATTAAATATTAACTGTGGCTTGAATTCATCTGAAGGCTGTTGTATACGAATATCAACGTAGGCAGATCAGGGAGTGGGGCACAAACAACACAGCATGATAGAAAGATGCCTTCTGGAAAAATTGTTAGTTAAGCTTAATAGTGGCAAAGGCTCAAATGATCCAGATGGTCAAAAAGAGATTACATCAAACAAAAATCCTTTGAAAATCTATTCCGTAGGTAAATGGTCTTTGCCAAAAGATGATACAATTCTTCCATTGTTATCCAGTCATCCTCTGCTGAGTGCATGTAATCTTCACTAATCCAGACCCAGAGTGGTCAGGCTATCTGAAAGGCAATTCTTTGAAGTTAGATGATACATTATCACTTGTCTTTCGGTCACTTCAGGGAAAAAGGATAATGTGATGTCCCTTTAATCTGTATAGCACATTACTAGATATTCCTGCAGTCAGCCTAAAGAAGCAATTACAGTTTGGTTCTGAAATCACTAATTCACTGGAACAAACATGTAATATCAGAGCACTGACAAGTGTAATTCAACCATTCAACAGAAACCGTAGGCTCACCGATCCACTCCACTCATTGTGATTCCACTCCAGACACCTTGTAATTGACAAGGTACAAGAAAAGCATGTTATGTATGTTATTCTATATTAAATATGGATTACGATGATGTGAGTGAACATTTGTTCTTTTTGGCCTATCTTGTGCATCAATTAACAATGTCTTGAATTCTGTTTGCTTGATGAGGATTTTACCTTAAGGAATGGTGCATTTCCAAAGCGATATCTACATTTAAGAAACTCTTGATGCTGCAATGCAAAGAATGCAGGGTGGGTATTCTTGAAGGATCAAGTGAATTGTAGGTCTATCTTTACCGATGATTTCAGTATTGGATGGTAAAACGTTGGTTGATCTATCAAGAAGCAGTTGAAATATAAAGCGCAGCATCTGAAGAATTTGAAAATCCTATTTATATATACTATTTCTGTAAAGGTAATATACCTAATAATAAAAATAATAATTTGAGTAAAACTGTTACCAATAGTTTGATACCCAATATTTGAAGTTCTCGAGAACAGTATATGTGCCAACCACTGCACCACCCAGTCCCCAGGCAGATTTTCGTTTTGGTTACAGATTGTTCCTTACCTGTAATTGAAACTTCATTTTAATGAGTTAGTGTGGAAATAATATACATTTAGTCCACACCTTGTTCAAGTACCTTTGTGACATTATTCATACTCATCGTTTATTATCATTCAATTTCCCCTTCACAAAAATGTGTTTGTTACAAGAATTATCCACCATAAATACAATAAAACAAATAGCAAATAAGTCACATTTTTCCATCACATCCGGTAGTCCAGTTAATGAATCCCTGGAATATACAAATCAGGTCAATAAAACTAATATACACATATGGTAGCTACACATTAGATCAAATGCAAGTATTATTACACATCTTCAAGTAACTAGGAAAGAGAAATTAAACTTATCATACAAAGTATTTCTCCTGAGATGACCTGGGAACGCATATAACCTTGGCTTCTCTGCTCTCTTATGTTGAAAGATGTGGAGGTTCAAAGAATGTGAATCACAGTTTTAGTTCTGAAAATGCATCCTTAAAATCTACATTTCTAAAATAGAATACGAAACATTGTTTGAGTTTTTTTTAATATACCGCCTTTACCTTCAGGAATGTGTTTAATAGTTAAAGAAAGTAAAATTTTTCAAGGCCAGTAGAAGACAGATTAAAATATCACTTCATTTAACTGGCAGCAAGTGAGCATTAATTCTCGACGAAGTCTAGTGTTGTAAGAACCCAATTTGAATTTGAAACGCATTACCCGCAGGGGATTTAGAGAAGCCAGGCTCTCCATAGATTCTACAGCGCACAATTGAGATAGTACTTTATCCAGCAGATTCAGCATTAACTGACTGCTGAGAAACGATGAAAGCACTTAGAAGCTTGCTTCTCCGCACTCCACTCCAGCGAAATACTTGATGGTGACTACAAGGCTTAGGCTACAATAATTGCCGTAATAATTGGCCATTAAAATCCAGATATGGAATGATTTGCAAAGAAGTTGGTACTTGACTGAACGTGACTTGTTCTTTGATATTTTTCTTGCCACTCTTTTTTGCGGGGAAGGACCAGTTTGTGGTTCACTGCTTTTGGATGGACATATTGAACTCAGAAACTTCACAAGCTGGTAATAGATGTATAGATGAAGAAGTCCTTTTGGCCCATTTGATCACATTCTTCCAGAATACCCACTCTTCTGTCCTTCCATTAAAGCACCGATCTGTTTCTTAAATAAATGGATTGTTCTAATGTCAATTACTCTTCCGTGGAACCTGTTCCAAGGAACAGGTCCTCCCAACGTATACTTCCGATGTGAAAGGCGCTCTATAAATGTAATTTTTGCTGTTTTTGTTGTTGTTGTTCCAGTTATTAATTGCTCTCTGGAAAAATAAATGCTGTGTTTAAAAAAAACAATAACAATCCATGTGTATTTGATATAGTGCCTTATCACATTGTCAAGACACCTCAAAGCACTTCACAGAATATACTATCGTTGACAACTCTACCATTTGAATAGAGTCTCGGCCCAAAAAACACTTACACAATGGTGAGACCATTTAATCTCTTTACAAATGATACAATTTCCAAACAATTGCAAAAGACTTGCTGACTAATACTGCATTATTTGGGGTCTACATCCAATGTAGTTATCCTATCCAAAGCCCATTCTATATAAAGCTTTCCTTTTATGGCTCCCTGCCCCTTACTTTCATGCCTTCTTCCTGCCCATCTGGGACAGACTGGGCTGTGGATTTCTCCCTGGTTCCTGTCACTGTTACTCCACATGGACCAGCTGTTCAGTAAGGTAAGTATGTTTCCCTCAGTCAAGGTTTCCTGCATCTGAGATGCATTGCCTGATCTGGATATCCAACCGAGATATGATGAAACTGCTATCATGGATATTTGACTAGGAGTAAAACCTTGATCCTTAGCAATGTTCTGTAACTAAAGTTTACTAGACCAACCTCATTGACCATATGACCTCTCATTGATAATATGCCTTCTTTGCTCCCTTTTATACCTCAGATAGGTACATAAAAAGGAAGAATTTACGGGGTAAGAGCGGGTGAGTGGGACTAGTTGTAGCACTTTCAAAGAGCTGACACAGGCACGAAGGGCCAAATGGCTTCCTTCTGTACTGTATGATTCTATGAAAAGCAACTGTGTCTAGAAAAAAATGAATGATATTCTTCTTTAAACGGTTTGTATTTCAAACATTTGCTTAATGGAATAGGGGAACCATGCACAGTTATATTATGGCTGTTTTATTATAGGAGATGGGCATCATTTTCCCAATGCAGGATGACAGCTGCTACCCTGATTGAGATCAACTAACTCATCACAGGTTGGGATTCACACAGCCAACCTTCTGGTGTATTTGGCAGTATTTGTACCTACTGGGTATTCAGAGGAGTCCCAATTATTCTCTCTAATGTAGAGGTTTTAACAAGTGTAGAACCTGATCCAAGCATCAACAGTAACTTTACTGCTGTTCAGCCTTTTCTGATTAAACTGGTGTTTTAGTTTCTCTTTCTAACAAAACAAATCTGCTGTGTGTTCTTACATATTTATCCCGTTATTAATGTTTCGTCATTCCTCTCTTAGCACATGGATATGGTTTTGCTAGCCTTGGCTTAAGGCCTTACAAGCTGGCAAGTCTTTATCACCGTCTGGAAAATCCAATGGCGCCACTCATCCCGCCTCATACATATTCATGACCTTTTCTTCTGGTTTTCAGCCAAAGTACTACAAGTGATCACCGTACCTATTAAAGCGACTTGGAGGACTGGGTGTTCTTGGAATGTCCCAGGACATCTGTCTGCACTCACCTGGGTGCCAAATAGTAGAGCCGCTCCCTGGTTACCCCAGCATTCCAGGTTACAGGTACATGTGAGCCTTTCCAGTCCAATGGTACATCTACAGTTAGCAATGAACGTGAGTCACTGAGGAGAATTATATCTTTAGGTGGCTTCTACATTGCTGTTCCCTGAATGTAACTCATGCGAGTTACATTAAGCGCTCTGAGATGCCGTCCGGCGTGGGGGGGGGGGGGGGGGCGCTAAATAAATCAAAGTTGTTGTTGTTGTTGTGATTGGCACTGCCCACGGTTTTGATGTCTGCAAGGACTGAATGTGAAACGCACTTTTTAAAAAAAACATAGGATTTCCCTGCAGTATAAATCCATTGTTAGATCAGTGGCCTTTACACAACTTTTACTGTAGGTTTCATTCTAACTTTATTTAGGAGATAAATAAAGAACCTTGTTTCACTTGGTCTGACACCTTCCACCTGCTCCAGTGGGATGATAGACAGACACAATGGTGAGCTTAATGCATCCTCCTCTGCATCACGTCGACTGGCAGCAGATAAACCTGAGGAGAAAACACAGCTGCGGGTTACAGTGGCCACCCACGTACATAACAGTGGTCCCAGGAGAGTGGGAAGAGCCCTGCTCCGCATGTGATTAATTTTCATATGTTAAAGTCACAAATGAATCACAATATTTCACATTCTGCCACTAACAATATCAAACCATGACTTACTGAGCCTCGAGAATCATCTGTTTTGTGAGTAGGCATTTGTATCTAACAAAACGTATTTGGAGGAAAATTGAAGTGTGGGGCAACAGATCAAAGCCTATGATTGCTAACCCACTCAATGACCTCTGCACTGCTGTACAAGCGAGTAACAGATCCGATTTCTTTTCGATGGGTGTGGAAACTGACCTTTTACCTTTCATTGGGAATTGAAGAAAAATGTCGGAGCTTGTGAGAATAACTCACTCTGTTAAGCCTTTATTTTCTGAAGGTCTTTTTTTCAATCAACTTATTGCATGGACAATATTTTGAGGATATCTAGATTCTTGTCCAACTTTACATCAATTCATGTCGAATGGTTACCACAAAGCTTGATGTTAATATCACATTTTTTAAAAAAAATTGTCTTTCATTTCCAATCATACAATACAGGTAGAAATAAATATATTATTTCACTTTATCTCACCACATTGCCTTCTTCCGCTCAGTCTACATTTTATATATTCTCTGTACTTTGAAATGTTTACTCAACATTTCACTGACCTTTTATGCCCTTGTTTTCACCCACAAAATACACAGTCAATTCACTTCGCAGAATATTTTACGAAGCACTTTGAGATGTCTCAAAGATATGATATGGCATGATATCAAAAGCAAGTATTATTATTATTATCCGGAATGTGCTCCTTGTGCAAATACACTGTAGTCACATTTGCGCTATTCGCTCAACAGAAGTTGTACTCCTCTAGCTACTGCTCCTAGTGGACATGTGTGTGTTGGTAAGAAATGTGTTGCCTGCGAAAGCAAACTCGTTCCTTCAGTATTAAGTTTGATTGAATCGTTGCATTACAGAATTTTCTTTCATCCGCTTCCCATTTTCTTCAAAATCTGGGTGTGCTGGAACCCGCTGTGCTTTTATGGCCATCGAATTGCTGCCTCAATACATTAATAATGCTGCATCAGACACTGTCCAAACTTGAGTAACACTGATGCAAATCCATACAAGCCTCAGCAAATCATGAAAGTCACTTGAAGTTGATGAGCCACTGTTTGAGGCTTAGCGAAAGTAGTTTGCTGAAGTCTTTCAACATTTAAGTCCATTTCTCAGAATTAACAAAAACAAATTAAGCCACCAGTGAATTGTATACTTGAAAGACGTTTCATTTAAAAGCATATTTGGCTGCCTGTCCCTTTTCTTCACGTCACGTGCCTTTTTGAATAATCCCTATCTTCCATCAACATCTCTCTGAGTGTGTATGTGTGAACGAAGGTGTAAGTGTGAAACGGGAAGGTGAAATGTATTATTTGTTTTTCCAGTTACCTTAGATCACAAGAGGGGGAAAAAATGTTTTGGAATCATTGAAAGACATGTTAATGATGCCAAACACAATGCAATTTATTCTGGGGATGCTATGAAAACTGTTCTGGTTCTGACTGTATTTTTGATTCAAACATAAAATATTCAGAATAGTCAGCATATGGGCAATGGTATTTGCAGCATTTTCCATCATTTTATTGTGAAGATTGCAGACAACAACATTGGGAGCTTCACAGTGTTCTGACTCGCTTTACCACAAAGCCGTTTTTGAATGTGTATCCAAAGACAAGAGCCTTAGAGTAAGGCATAGATAAGGACTATGGAGCACTCGTCTTACAAGTTGGGTTGATACCAGACAGGAAGAAACCTTGGGGAAATTTCCTTACTCCACCTGCCTGATAATTTGGAGCTCCTGTGGCTCAGTGGTTAGAACACTCGCCTTACATGCGTGAGACCTGTGTTCGAATCCAGGGAGGTCAGGGCAAAACCTTGGACAAGTTTCCTCACTCCACATGCCTAATAATAATCCCTCAAAAAAAATCCACAATAATAAAATTGGTCATTTCTGTTCTTGGGGACACTGCTGTGCGCAATTGGCTCCTGCGTTTCACCCACAAATATACAGTCAATTCACTTTACAGTATATTCTGTGAAGCGCTTTGAGACGCCTAGAAGACTTAAAAGGGCTACATCAAGTGCGAGGATTAATAATCCCTTAAGAAGAAAACAACAATAAATTGGTCATTTAAATCCACGATTTTTCATGGAACTGAAATTTAATTAGCTGCCACATTTCGCTCACAAATATACACTTTGTTCTATGAAGTGCTTTGAGATATCTAGAAGATGTGAAAAGTGCTATACTAAATGCAAAAAATATTATTATTACTGCTGTATAAAACATTATCCCACAAGGGCAAAGGAAAAGTAAGGTCAAGTCATGCTTTCATGCACCTCCTTGTGTCCTGATTCAGAATTACACTGACAAAAACTTCTCCCCACTTTAGTAGGAGAATGATATGTGGTTCTGAGGAACCTCAACACATACATTGGCAATTATCAAGGCAAAGTTCGTCCACATTTCGGTAAATCATAAACCAGGGCAAAATGTTTTAGAATGAAATTAAATTTGCATCGAATAAAACAAACTGAAACTAGGCAAATATGACAGATTTATTACCTGAAACAACTACAGTATAAGGTTTTATGAGAAGAAACATGAGAAACTGATTGAGTTTCAGGAAACTATCAATTCTTAAGTAGCTTTTGCAACTAGTCCAAAGCAACAAGAATTTCTGTCAACTATAACATTGTCCACAAGAGTACATGCAAACTCTTCCCGAAAATTATGATTTGCTAGCAAGATAGTGAATGCGCCATACACCAGAATGCTGATACATGTATTTGTATTTATTTTGAGATTTATACCCACGCAGTATTACTCATATCCTTGATAAGAATCAATGAACATCCAGCAATACTGGGAGTTGACTTGAAATACACACTATAGATTCATAGATTCATAGAATTTTACGGCACAAAAGGAGGCCATTTGACCCATCTAGTCTGTGCCGGCTCTTTGAAAAGAGCGATTCAATCCTACTGTCCTGCCCGCTCCCCATAGCCTAATAGACCTGTTCTCCCTAAATAAAGATCTAATTCCCTTTTAAAAGTTGTTATCGAATCAGCCTCCACCACCTTTTCAGGCAATGCATTCCAGATTCGAACAACTCGCTGAGTGAAAAAAATTCTCCTCAGCTCCCCTCTACTTCGCCTTGAAACTATTTTGAATCTGTGACCACGAGTCACAGATTCGCCCACGAGTGGAAATAGTTTTTCTCTATTTGCCCTGTCGAAACCCCTCATGATCTTATACACCTCTATTAGGTCTCCCCTCAATCTTCTCTGCTCCAGAGAGAATAACCCTAGCCTATCTAGCCCCTCCTCATAGCTGAAGTCCCTCAATCCTGGCACCATCCGAGTAAATCTTCTTTGTACCCTTTCCAATGTCTTCACATCCTTTCTGTAGTGTGGTGACCAGAATTGAACACAGTATTCCAGCTGAGGCCTCACCAAAGTCTTATAGAGGTTAGTCAGCACTTCCTGACTTTTGTATTCTATACCCGTATTTATAAAGCCTAGTATCCCATATGCCTTCTTAACAGCCTTGTCTACCTGTCCTTCCACCTTCAACGAGTCACTAACACAAATCCCCAGGTCTCTCTGTTCCTTCACACCATTTAAAATTGTACTATCTAGCCTATATTGCCCCCCTTCATTTCTTCTCCCAAAATGCATCACCTCACACTTCTTTGCATTAAACTTCATCTGCCATGTGTCTGCCCACTTTACCAATTTGTCTATATCCTCTTGCAGATGGCTACTATCCTCCTCACTATTTACTATTCTCCCTAACTTAGTGTCATCTGCAAACTTGGAAACTGTACTCCCTACACCCAAGTCCAGATCATTGATGTAGATTACAAAGAGCAATGGTCCCAAAACCGATCCCTGTGGCACACCACTGCTCACTTCCCTCCAGTCTGAAAAACAGCCGCTCACTACAACTCTCTGCTTTCTGTCTCGCAGTCAGTTGTGGATCCACTCTGCCACTGTCCCTTTTACGCCGTGGGCCTTTAATTTCCTAATAAGTCTCTCATGTGGCACTTTGTCAAATGCCTTTTGAAAGTCCATGTAAACTACATCAACTGCGCTACCATTATCCACCCATTCCGTTACCTCATCAAAAAATTCTATCAGATTTGTAAGGCAAGATTTGCCTTTAACAAATCCATGTTGACTGTCCTTTATTAGCCTATATCTTTCTAAGTGAAGATCTACCTTGTCCCTGATTATGGACTCTAGAAGTTTGCCCACTACCGACGTTAGACTGACTGGTCTGTAGTTACCAGGCTTGTCCTTCTGCCCCTTTTTATACAAGGGAGTAACTTTATCCTCCAGTCCTCTGGCACGATCCCTGTGTCCAAGGAAGATTGAAAGATCGTGGCCAGAGTCCCTGCTATTTGCTCCCGTGCCTCCCTTAGTAACCTAGGGTGCATCCCATCCGGACCAGGTGACTTATCCACCTTGAGCGACGTCAACCTTTTTAGAACTTCCTCTCTGGTTATAATTATTCTATCCATTTCTCCTACCCTCTCCTCCAATACCATGGCATTGGCTGTATCCTTTTCTTTTGTGAAGACAGAGGCGAAGTACTCATTCAGTACATCAGCCATGCCCTCTGCCTCCACAATGAGATTTCCTCCTAGGTCCCTAATTGGCCCCACCCTATCCTTGACCAACCTTTTACTCTTAATATGTTGGTAAAAAACCTTAGGGTTCTCCTTAATCTTACTCGCTAATTGTTTCTCATGCAGTCTCTTTGCCCCTCTAACTTCCTTTTTTAGTTCTATCCTACACTTCCTATATTCTGCTTGGTTCCCTTCTGAATTTTGAGCCTGACACTTATCATAAGCCTCTTTTTTTTGGTTTATTTTGGCCCCGATTTCCTTAGTCATCCAGGGAGGTTTGGATGCCTTACATTTCACCTTTGTGGGGATGCTTTTGACCTGTGCCTGAACTATCTCCTCTTTGAACACTGCCCACTGCTCGTTAGTTGTCTTACCTGCCAATTTTTCTTTCCAATCCACCTTGGCTAGGTCCCACTTCAACTCATTGAAATTAGCCCTTTTCCAGTTGAGTGTCCTCACCTGTGATCGTTCCTTATCCCTTTCCATAATTATTCTGAATCTAACGATATTGTGGTCACTATTCCCTAGATACTCACCTACAGAAACCTGTTGAACTTGCCCTACCTCATTTCCCAAAACTAGATCCAGCAATGCTTCTTTCCTCGTTGGACTGGAAACATACTGATCAAGAAAGTTGTCCTGCACACACTTCAGGAATTCTTCTCCCTCCTTACCCTTTACCCTACTATTCTGCCAGTCTATGTTGGGATAGTTGAAGTCACCCATTATCACTACTCTATTAGCTCTGCATTTCTCCGTGATACGCTTGCAGATCTGATTGTCTATCTCCTCCCCACTATTTGGTGGTCTATAGTATACCCCTAAACAGTGTAACTGCACCTTTTTTATTCCTCATTTCTAACCAGATAGATTCGGTTTTTAGTCCTTCTTCCACCTCGTTCCTTTCTAAGGCAGTCACTGAGTCCTTAACTAAAATTGCCACCCCGCCCCCTTTTCTCCCTTCTCTATCCCTCCTGAATACATTATAACCAGGAATGTTCAACTCCCATTCCTGCCCATGCTGGAGCCAAGTCTCTGTTACTGCTACAACATCATATCGCCTCGCAGCAACCTGAGCCTGCAGCTCACCAATTTTATTTCTCAAACTTCGTGCATTTACATACATGCACTCTAAGGCACAAATTACTTCCTCTGCACTTTTCTCCCGTCTTACCCTTACCCCTGTCCTCTTTGTTACCCCTCCCGTATCTGAACTACTGTTTAGTTTCCCACCCTCACCCCCCCAGGATTAGTTTAAAGCCCCCCCCAACGAAACTGGACAACCTCCCTGCAAGGAGATTGGTTCCAGCCCTATTCAGGTGTAACCCATCCATTTTGTACAGGTTCCACCTACCCCAGAATTGGTCCCAATGGTCTAGGAACCAGAAACCCTCCTTCCTACACCACTTCTCCAGCCATGCATTGATGTGCCTTCTCCTAGCATTCTGGAACTGGCTTGCTCGAGGCACTGGAAGCAACCCAGAGATCACCACTCTCGAAGTTCCATTTTTCAGTTTTCTCCCTAGTCTCTGATACTCTCCCTGGAGCATCTCAGGCCTTTTCCTCTCAACTTCATGGGTCCCAACATGGACCACCACAAGTGGATTTTCCCCTTCCCCTAGCAGAATTTCATGCACCCGCTCAGTGAAGTCTTCAACCCTGGCACCTGGTAGGCAACACACCTTCCGAGATTTGCGTTTCCGTTCACAAAAACGCCTATCTATACCTCGGACAGTTGTATCTCCTATTAAAATGGTCTTTATCGAGTTGGTTTGTCCAACCTTCTCACAGACCTCCTTATCCAAACAGGTTGAAAGTACTTCATACTTGTTGGAAATGGTTACAGTCTGTGGTTTCTCTGCACCACTCTTTTGGCTCCGCATACCCGGTCGTCTGACTGTCACCCAGTCCTGACCATCGCTGGCAACAGTGCACTCTTGTTCCCTAGGCCTTGGTGGAGTGTTAGGCTCTAGGATAAAACTGTCCAAGAAGCTCTCCCCTTCCTTGATGCACCGCAGTGTCTCCACCTGATACTCCAGCTCAGCTATTCTAAGCTGGAGCTTCCTCATGTGCAGACAGGTGGGTAGCAAGGTTCAATTCTATGGAACAGTCACACATTTATATCTAAATGCTGGATATCACCTTGCTTTCCTACCGATGTGCATCTGCATGCAGTATTCCAACAGAGTCCTGCAGCTCAGTGGTTAGAGCACTTGCCTCACAAGCGAGAGGCCTGGGTTTGATTCCCAGCAGGCCGAAATGCTGGGCAAGATTTCTTACACTCTTGTGTACTGAGCAGTAAGTAGGAGCCCGGTTGTTCGTCGGTTGGCGAATCGCTTTTCTGGGGATAATAATTCCTTCAAACAAAATAATAAATGGATCATTCAATCCACAACGGTTTGTGGGACACTGCCGCGGGCAATTGGCTCCAGCATTGCGACCACAAAATATACAGTCAATTCACTTTACGGGATGTTCTATGAAGGGCTTTGAGACATCTTGAAGATGTAATTAAGCGTTATATCAAATGCTGGGATTATTATTATATTATTATTTGCTTCTTGGGTAGATTTGAATGTAATGATTTGGGCAGCACCAATCACTGCGTGGCTGCAGGTATTTAAAGTACTGAAGTTAGAGGCTGCCCCCAACAGGTAGTGATAAAACCTTTCTATCTTAAACAGTAGTTTGCTGAAAATGTAACAGTGGAAGAGTTTCCTGTCTCCCAAACAAATTTTAGCTGGGAAATATAAGTGTATATAATTACTCTATATCTACAGTTCAGCCTTGGCTGGTTCTGTTTGGTTTCACTTTGGCTGGTTTAAGTAGAACTATAGCTGAGGAAATAAATATTTTTTAACAAGAAACTAAATTCCGTCCAGAATGATAAGATGATAATCTCTTCAAGGTATTGGGTGTACATACTGGAGATTAAATGAGTAGTCAGCTCGAATCTGGTGCCCTGATATTTTCCTAACATTTAAAAGTCCCACATAACTGCCCAGAGAGCAATTTGCATCAATCTAAGCCACTTAGTTGGCAATGTCACAAGATCACAAATTTACTTTGAAATGAAGAAGGCCATTCAGTCCATTGAATCTCATCCTCCCATCACAGCATCAAACTATTTTTAAAATTGAGTCCAATGTCTTATATCTTACCCTTCCTGTGACCCGTGTTAGATGCTAATTATCTTTACTCAAAGATGAAACAAAGATGTTCTAGCTGGTGCAGAAAGTGGAAGTAAAATTACACCAGAGCTTTGCGGGTGCTCAGCTGTTAGGACAAATTGAGGGGCTTTACTTTGCATTTGGCTCCTGGGACACTACCCCACATGAAGGTTGCTATATAAACCGAAGTTGTTGCTGTTGTTGTTATTCCCGACCATGTTATTAACGTGGAAAAGTATTCAATTTCCCGACACAGAGATTTCTGACCCTGATGAACATGAAAATTCATCGGAAATACTGTATATAAATAAGAAAGATTGGTGTAAGTAAATAGGAAAGTTAGGATTTGGTAGAGCCTCACCCCTCAGGCTGCCGAAACCTTAGTCCATCCATTCATCACATGAAGGCTCGACTATGGAAATTCTCTCCTCATCGGCCATCCTGGTTCTTCCATTCACAAGCTGCAGATCATCCAGAACTCTGCAGCTCATGTCCTCACCCGCACCAAGCTCCGTGACCTCATCACTCCCACCCTCGCCCGGCTCCATTGGCTCCCCATCCCCCAAAGAATCAAATTCAAGATCCTCGTCCTCACCTTCAAGGCCATTCACGGCCTTGTCCCCCCTCTACCTCTCCAACATGCTGTCCCCCTATGAACCTCCCCACCCACTCCGTTCAGCGGACTCTGGCCTGCTCCATGTCCCCCGCCCGACCTGCCCTACAATTGGCAGACAGGCTTTCAACCTCTCTGCCCCCACACTCTGGAAACTCCATCCCACAGTCCCTTCGCCTCGCTCCCTCCCTCCCTCACCTCCTGCAAGGCCGGTCTCAAGACCCTCCTCTTCGACCGTGCCTTCTGCTGCCCTCCCAACTCTCTCCCTCCCCTCCTAACTCTCTAAGTCTCTAACTACGCAGGATAAACATATCAATATTTAATAAGATGCCAAAGTTGATCTCATCACCGTAATCACATCACATAATAAATGAATACATGATTTAGATTGAATGTACATTTGGCTGCACAGTGGAAGCTTGTTTCGGGAATATTGCCTCCCCTCAGTGAACTGCTGCCATCAAATCTTTCATGTTCAAAATGTGTTGCAGAATGTTTAGGGAATTAATTACTGTCTGAGTAAATGAATGCTCCCATTATGAGGTTAATGCTTTCAGTGCATTTCAAACAGGTTTTGAGCAATACTTTTGGTGCCATAGAGACATCTGTGCATATGAAACTCAGTCCATAGGCAGAGACCAACTGACTGAAGCCAAATCTGCACCCAGCTCTACTGTTACACTAAAAAGCTAAGGAGACGCTCAACGTACAACTAAAAACTTACTGAAAACCAATTTTGTTTTAAACTTAATGGTTAAAATGGAATTGTCTGCAGTAAAATTTGTACTGATTAATGTTCGTTCCATTATGAAATCAACTCCCACGGTGTGAAATCAGATCAATGGAACTAAGAAAAAATCTTTTTTATACCTGACTTTGGCAAGTCAAATTCAAACCTGTATTGAAACTCTAGAAGTGTAGTGTAAACAGGGGATCAGTCAATTGTGTAGTTTAGCATTGATGCTTGCGCTAAAACCCTTTTCTCTGTGGAGCTGCCTTATCCATGAAGAAGCACTAGAAGCACCCAATACGCTGTTATTCCAGCTCATTGCTAATTCACCTAATTTCCCTTGAGATTGCCGGTGTCCTCGCATTTTGTCATAACTCTGCTTATTCTCAATTTAACCAATAGTCTCTGAACATTAGACACCATTAACACCAGTTAACCAGTTGTCAAACTAGTCCTGATGAAGGGCCACGGACCCGAAACATTCACTCAATTTCCTTTCTCTGTAGATGCTGCCTGAGCTGTTGAGTGATCCTCCTTTGAGTGAGTCAAAGTTTCGGGTCCATGACCCTTCATCAGTACTAGTTTGACAACTGGTTAAAAGGTGTTAATGGTGCCTAATGTTCAGAAACTATTGGAGCTGTTGGAGGAAGGCAGTTGGGGGGAATGAGCCTTAATTTTGCCAATTGTAATTTTCCTGCTGGCTGTCCCAACCATTCTGTGGTGGATATAATATAATGTGGTGGTTTTATCAGTAGAGGGTGCGTGTTCACCAAAAAGGTTGTGCCGGTTTTCTCTTAGTTCTCCACTTCGTTGTAGACTTCCTTTCCAGTACTTAGCAGAAACCTGACTGACCTCATTCTACATTTTGCAAGTAGTCAGTCTGCTTTTGTTAGTGAAATTGTTACTACAAAAGTGAGCAATACAATTTCCCTTCTGCTTAACGATAGTTTCAGATATGTTCGGGCTGAGGAGCAAGAGGGAACATGCTCAGGGTTTTGAGCGCGAGTTGAAAGTGAATAATGGGAAACATTTCTTTGCACAGAAGATAATCAACAAATGAAATTGATTAGTAAGAAGATTAAAAAAAACAACAGCTTAACGCTGTCAAAGGAGGACCGTAAAAATACTGCAGTATTTGGAAAGGTTTAGAGCAAATGTCTGAGGTACTTTATTCATTCGAATCTTTATCTTTCATGGTTTTGATCTAAGTGAGTGTGCTTTACTTCAAATGGAAGAGCAGTATTGTTTTGCTCTGCACTGTGTCATGTTGACTGTGTTCACTGGATGTGCCAAATGTTGTAACTATTAGATACTCAGGAAACGGAATACACGCTTTTGTTCTGCAATTTAAAAAGCAAGCAAAGGCCCTGAATGTTTTACCAATGACTATTAGTAGAGATCAGGCCACTTGTGTTAATCTTCACATTCAAATTGTGAGCCATTCAGATTTTAAACTACACACTTCAAGCGGTCTTTTATAATCCTCATCTCACGAGGATCAAAAGGGAAACCTACTCAATTTATCGTCCTTTCAAAATAATTGAAAGTCCCATGCAAATCATTCAGAGTTTGTGCTTGTACCACAACAATTCAAATGTTCTTTTCATCCATTTATCCTGGATCTGCACATACTTCCTGTCCTCTAATAGTGTGGAACCTGTGAGAAGAAGTAGGGAGGTGTCAGGGTGTAAAGGGATTTATAGATGAATGTGAGGATTTTAAAGTCAATCTGTTCTGTGATATAGAAGTTTGTGGAGCCTGACAAGGATTGGTGTAATGGGGATACAGAGTTAAGTATACCGAATTTTTAGGTCACAGTTACAGAGTTTCAGGGCTTTGAAATATTCCAGACGGGCAGTGACTAAAGTGTGGATGAGAGTTACGACTGTGTTTGGTGTGAGATACAGTTGGAAATGTGACGAGGTGAAAGAAAGCAACGCTGGTCAGCGACCGGATGTGGGGTTGGAAAGGCAGCCGGTGATCGAACCTGATGCCTACGTTACGGAAACAAGGTTCCGATTATTTCAGTCATGTCTCTTCGGTGCAGAAATAATCTTTAGCTGAGTTGTGTTAAGTTTCCTGACAGGTTCATATACTCTCAAGGCCATTAGGGGGAATTTCCAACATTCCAGAGCGTCATACAAAATGCAGAGAAGATCTTAAGGTAAAGGAGGAATCTCCGTGACCTGTTTCCTCTGGTATTTTCCTTTACAGGTAATTCAGAATATTATCAATCTGTGCTGCTCTCCTCTGCTGTATTCTTGAAATTCAATACCTTTGTTATGGTAATGTTTCAATTCAAAGATTAAGTAGACTTTCCTTTCCAAACACTGTGCAGTGTTAGCGATTTCACTGTTTGTTCTAACAAATAGTGTGGGAGCTATCAATTCAAAATAGAACTTGGCACGAAGCATAATTGATTTAAATTAAATTTCTTTGCTCTGCAATATGCAGACTGTTGGGGCAGATTCAATTTGAAATAATAGGGGGACATTTATCCTTATAGTCTCTGAAGAGATTGAATAATTATAAAGAGCCATCTGGTATAATGTGGTGATCTAGGTCCAATGTCTTAGATTCTGTGATACAACGAAATGTGGAAAATGGTTGACTTCTAGATCATCAAGTCACCATAGGCATCACTTCCTGAGCTTTTGCACATGATTTTGCCCACAAAATATATATGTGGAGCACTGTAGCTCAGTGGTTAGAGCACTTCCTTACCAGCCTGAGACCTGTATTCGAATTCAGGCAGGACAGGTCGAAATCTTGGGCAAGTTTCCTTACTCCACATGCCTAATAATAATCCCTCAAAAAAAAACACAATAATAAAATTGGTTGTTTCAATCCATGACTGTTTGTGGGTCACTGCTGTGCGCGATTGGCTGCTGCGTTTCGCCCATAAATATACAGTCAATTCACTGTAAAGTATATTCTGTGAAGCGCTTTGAAAGGTCTAGAAGACATGAAAAGCACTATATCAAATGCAAGGATTATTATTATTATCTAGTTAATTCATTTTACAGTATATTCGTTGAAGTGTTTTGAGCTGTCTCATAGACGTGATAAGGTACTGTATCAAATGCAAGGAGTTTTATTATCATGTAACTGGGACAATATATGCCATTTATTTCACAATATAATAAAGATTCAGGTCCATTAACTGGTCCTTACATTAATAGCTGAGTTGCTTAATTCCAAATGGATAGAATATTTTTGTTTACTTTTCAGGAGATATTTAAACAGCGGACAATTTAATACACAAGGGGACCCTAAGAATATCCACTTTGGCCAGATTTTTGTTAAGAGTTAATGTACGGTTGCGCATTATGTTATGGATTGAAGGTCATGTACGTTGAAGGAGGTAAACGGACACAGGCTGTGCATAGGGTAATGTGTGAATGTGTAGCATGAATCTATCCATTGCAGATATTGCCACTTAAACCTGTTGGTTGGTTGTTTGTACTGGTGGGTGATTGCCTCTATCTGCTTTGAGAATAAGCAGATGCAAGTGCTGCAGTTAACAATGACTGATTATCTTGTTAATGTGGCTAATGTGATCGAATTCAATTTTAATTTAAAATCTCACCAACAATTTATTGCTTTGCGTAAAGTTTGTAACGACTAAAGGAAAAAAAAATGCCCGAGTTGGAACAGGAATGAAATTTTTCTCCAGAAATGGTATGTTTACCCACACTTTGTCTTTATCCTACCTGAAGGGCACTATGCCCTAAATGAAAGTTTGTTGTTATTTATCACTGTCTTGTACCATATTGCTTTATTATTTGAAAACAGTCCATTCTAGTTCAGCAAAGCGGAACGAGTCAATTTTGGACTCCAATGATTTGTGATGAAAGAAGGATGCAGTAGACTGAAAAAAACAGCATGGACTCCAGCCTTTTGAATCATTCTTTAAATCACACTTTACTTTTGTGATTTCAAACTGAACTTTTAGTTTACACTGCAATTGAATTCCACAGTCAAAGGGTAGGTTGCTTAGAAATAAGCACAAATATTATACCCCATTTGTTGGTTAGTTAATGTGATACTGTCTGAGTTGAAACTTTACAGAACCTCACTAAGACAGGAGAGATTCCGTAAACATGACTGCAGTGTAAAGGTTAGCTACTGACAGTGGACGAAAAGTACATAGGTCAAGTATTTAAACCACACAAGATGGAATTGGAAGTCCAAGCAAAGAGTTGCACTCTCGGCCAAAACCACAGCTTTTAGTTACATAATCATGTCCTATGGCATATTGGTTGGAGCACTCGCCTCGCAAGCGAGAGGACCTGGATTTGATTCTCGGGCAGCATAACACCTTGGGCCCTCCTTATTCCAGCCGATTAACACACCGCAATGCTGTACAAGCAGACATGAAACGAATGTCTAATTTTATTGGGAGATCATTGGCTGAGATACCGGGAGAAACTCCATTCTCTTTTCGAATAGTACTAGGGGATCTTTAATGACCATTTGAACAGGTTTAAAATCTCATTTGATACCTCTGATAATTCCTAACACCATATCAGCATAAACATTGGGATTTGAACCTATAGACTTCTAACTGAAAGGGGATAGGTACTACAACAACAACAACAACTTTGATTTATATAGCGCCCTCCATGCCGAACGGCATCTCAGAGCGCTTCACAATAGTGGATCCCAGGACCGAGCCAGGGGGGTCCGCTCGATAGTCCGAAGGTTCGATAGTCCAAAGGTTCATTAATCCGAAGGTTCGATAGACTGAATACACAAAAACGAACCTTCAGACGATTGAACCTTCGGACTAACGAACCTTCGGACTATCGAGCGGTAACCGCCAGGGACAGGGGTAGAAAGGTACGATAGACGGAGCCAAGCTTACAGACATATTGCAACTATTGCTTGTGCAAAATTTATAACAAGGCAGAGGCTATTTTATATGCATTTTAATAGTTGAACTTGCAAAATCAATATGGCAAAATTCAGCCCATATGGGCATAAGAGACATTGAAAAAGGGAACTTTATGTAAACCGAGTTTTCCTTCCATGCTCAATGAATACTGTATACGCAAAGTCTCACAATATAACTTGAATAGAGTGCTTTATTTTAGTAAGCTGTTTATTAATATGGTACATAGAGATTATGAAGAAAGACAACAACAACCTGACTTTATGTAGAGCCCTTCACTCAGAGTAGCATCTTGAAGTACAGTAAAGAATTGTATTCAGCAGCTCTGAATAGCTTAGTCTTGGGAGCTTCTGTAACACAAATGTATCAATTTAACGTGATTTAGCTGTTACAGAGAGACAATTCACCCAACAAAGTAATCGGAAACTGTGTCACAAATATTTTCTACAAAAATGTTGACTGCACACTCTGACTATGAGCTCAGGGTCAGGGATCCAGTATACGGCTTGAAACCACATGCTTCTGACACAGTAGCAAAAGTACTATCAACTGAGCCAGATACCTTGGTGATTTGGAGACGTGCAGCTTTGGTATCACTCTGAGAGCCGAAGCACTAACAGTCCTAGTTAGGCAGTCGCACAGTTGCCATCAATTAACATCTGCAATTTATAACTGGATCGTTTGTGTCACTCTTACACATGAAGCGTCAAGTTAAGTGGAATGTTTATTACAACATTTATCGTTTTACCTCAGCCTTATAAGTCGCGTTGCAGTTTTCACCCAAATATCTTGAGGATTTGCACATATTAGGTGTCCTTGGAAAGTGTGGAATCTGTCCCGTCAAATTTAAATAGATTCAGAAATTAAAGAAATATCATCAGAATTCTTTCCAATCACACTCGGCGAAAAATTGATTATTTGCACAGTACTTACATAACTGCATCTATGCTACACCTGCCATGTGTTGAATCTTGTAATTCAAAATCAGAAATCATTCTCAATGGCAACTGCCGTGTGCTGTATGAAATACAGCAACTCAAACGGATTTCTGCAATATAAAATCAACAAGTAAAGCATTAAATAACAAAAAAACTAAGATTTTGTTTCTTTAAATCCACAATTTCAAATGACAAGTGAACCTCAGGACAGGATGTCGAGATTGAAACGTATGTGCTGATATTGGGTCACTGAGCATATTCAACATTAAAAGTGAGAATATAACCATCAACGTAAGGTTCCTGAGAACAGGCATAATATTGCCGATAGCTTCAACTCATCTCTTCTGTACTGGGGTGCTTCTTAGAAACATTATATAGCTGATCTGTGATTTTGTGCTATATTTAGTACTTGAGTCTATTAGGAAAGCATGTGAAATCTTGTTTACGCCTGACATGAGTATCTTCATGACTTCATTGGCCATGTTCATCATAACATTGATATACATTCAACTGGTGGCTTCGATTAATGCATTTGATAATTTGAAATCAATGTCCTGTTCCTGATGTCCCATTAGCATGCAACAAGTAGAACGCATCAGATCAGGGCTATTTCTCACAGCAGTGTGAGTGGGTGGCTGTGGTTATATTGCATGCTCACCCCGTGTCAAAGAAAGCAGAGATCTGAGTTCCGCTCTGATTCCTCGTGACCAACAAAGCAACCAAATTACATTTGCATAGTGAACCTGACTTCAGGAGGACGTTCCAAGACACTGGACAGTCAGTGTTTCAGACCTGAGCTGGAGTCAGGATTGGGGAGAATGGAGGGAAAGGAGGGGAAGGGGGTTGACCGATGGCACCTTCAAAGAGGAGGGTCTTGAGGTGGGACCTGAAGGAGGCCAGGGATGGGGTGAGGTGGAGGGACTGCAGGATGGAATTCCAGAGATTGGGGGCAGAGTAGCTGAAGTCTTGCCAGCCGATAGTGGGACGGGTAGGTCTGGGGACATGGAGCAAGCTGGAGCCCACTGAGCAGAGGTGGCGGGCAGATGGGTAGGGGGTTAGCAGGACACAGGGTAGGATGAGGTAAGGCCATGGATGGCTTTAAAGAAGTCTTATCTTGTTTATATGAATAGAATTACAAGTAATAATAATAATAATCCTTGCATTTGATATAGTGCTTTTCACAGCTCATCGACATCTCAAAGCACTTCACAGAATGTACTATAAAGTTAATTGACTGTGTAATTGTGGGTAGTATGGTGAGTGCATTAGTTCCTTTCAAAATTAAGATTTAATAGTGATATCTGTCTGCTCACCTCCAGATCTTATTGTATTTAGTGCTCAAGTTTTATTGTTATGAGACTTCCTACTTGATTATCTACGATTATTACTGCACATTATAATGAACCCTGTGAAGAGTTTGAAGATGTTCTCCTGACATGAAAGGAGATACATCAAATCCAAGGATTATTATATCAAATGGTAGGCGGGCCTTCTACCACTCTGTCCCCACCCTCGGGAACTCCATCCTGCAGTTCCCTCCACCTTAACCCAATCCTTGCCTTCTTCATCACCCATCTCAAGACCCTCTCTTTGACCGTGCCTTCGATCATCCTCCTTCCTCCCATGCTCTCCACCCTCCTCGATGCTGACCTCCAGCTCAGATCCAAAACACTGATTTTCTAGGCCTTGGGATGTCGTTCTGACATGAAAGACGCTATACAAATGCAATTTTGTTGTTGATGTTGTTGTATTACTATTTCAGGTGGTCTTAATGTACACAACTAACATCAAAGCAAACATGTTTTTTTCTGTGGGTTATCCAATTCACTTTACAATATATCCGGTGAAGCACTTTGAGACATGATAAGGTTCTATATCAAATGCAAGGACTATTATTATTATTATTATTAGCATTGTTCTATACGTTAATTTGCAGAAACTTGTAATGTATTTGTAATGGGAGCATGCTCACGGAGGAGTCTAGAGTACGGTATTTTCAACTTGCATCTAAAAACGTACGTCTTGTTGGAACTCCCCTCCTGGATATATGGAGCAGAGTTCTTGTCAGTTAAGTGGGACCCACACTCATAATTACTGGCAAGATCGAAACTATGAGAAATGCCTTTGCGACTAAACCTGGGTTACAAATTATATATAAAATACTTGACCTCAGAGAGTGGGAAAAAAGTAAGTGGAGAAATAGTTCAGTCTCTCTTGTTTACGTTTAGCTATTTAGCATTCAATTTGGCATTCAAGAAAGCAAGTATGGCAAATATCCACTGTAATCTAAGATCTTGTTGATGTCTGACCACTCTGCTGGCTCATCAATGTTGTATTCTTGCATTTGATATAGACTGTAATATCTCAAAGTACATCACAGAGGTTTTGTAAAGACATAATTTGTAGGTGAATGTGGCAGCCAATTTACACACTGCAGTGTCTCACAAAGAGCCATAAAATGAATGTTCAATTTATCTAGAGGATTGTTGAGATATAGGATACCGGGAGAAACTTCCTTCTCTTCTTGAATAGAGCCATGGCACGTTTCACATCTACCGTTAATTGGGATCTCGATTTAGATCCCATCTGATGCACATCTGACAACACAGCATTCTCCTACACTCCATTGGAGCTCAGAGTTCCAATACAGTGCTTGAAACCACAAGCTTCTGACACAGAGCAGAGAGTACTATCATCTAAGTCGGATACCTTGGTGATTTGGAGACTAAGGTTGTTTGATACAAAAAGCTCTGTGTCAGAAGCTTGTGGTTTCAAGCACTATACTGGGACTCTGAGCGGTGACTTGAAAATATGGCATGAATCTGTGAGTCAAACTAGGGGATGGTCCCACTTTGCACAGCATCACAGTTGGGTCATTTGTATCATTCTTATACAATAGCTTCAAATTAATATTCATTGTACTTTTGTAAAATTGCTGGCTGCTTTCTGAGTTGAAATCGCATCTTTATTCGCCTTTTAGTTATTATCTGGTGTTGTTATGGTCTCCTTATTTAAAAAAGGACATACTTGCCTTAGAGGTGGTGGAGCGTAGATTCACTAGGTTAGTTCCTGGGATGAGGGGACTGACCTATGAGGATAGGTTGAATAAACTAGAGCTGTATTCTTTAGAGTACAGAAGAATTAGGGGGGATCTTATTGAAACTTAAGATTCTTAAAGGGCTGGATAAAGTAGACACTGAGGGACTGTTTCCCCTGGTAGGAGAATCTATAACCAGGGGTCACAGTCTTAATATTAAGGGTCAGTCTTTTAGAACAAAGTTGAGGAAACATTTCTTCACTCAGAGGGTAGTGAATTTATGGAATTCACTACCCCAGAAGGCGGTAGGTGCTCAGTCCTTGAACATTTTCAAGGCTGAGACTGATAGATTTTTGAAAAAATAGAGGGATTAGGGGATATGGGGATAGGGCAGGTAATCAGAGTTAGATGAGAAGATCAGCCATGATCTTATTGAATGGCGGAGCAGGCTCAAAGGGCTGAATGGCCTACTCCTGCTCCTAATTCTTATTTTATGTTTTTATGTTATGTCTCTTCATGCAATCATTCTTCTCCCTGGCATTGCTTCTGAAGCAATTTCAATGGCAGTGAGCTTTTGGACAAACATTTTCCAGTGTTTGTGTCTAGAATAATCAGATTTATCATTTATCTATGGCTTTTATTCATCTGTAACAAGGCTGTACTGTACTCCAAATGGCAGCCCCAAGAATTGCTATTACTAAAAATGATGACTTGACACAGAGACTATCTCTGGTTTACATATTTCTTCCACAACAGCAGGCCCATGAAAGTGAATAATGATCACGCCACTGAAGGTATAATGCAAATTATTTTTCTCATTTATTCGCAGACCCCAGAATGCGACACACTTCACATTGTATGAATTGCATTGCAATTAAATTTCACATTCATCTTGAATGGATCATTACACTAAACGGCTTATTCAGCAAATATAAGCAATGCAAACGTGCTTTCTTATTAATAAACCACAACGATATGCGCAGGCTTTTCTGAAGCACAACAAATCCAACTGCTTTATTTTGTTGAGGTGACGCTCAATCTTTTCGGGGCATGTTTTCCAACTTTTTGCTGCAACATCAAAGGAAGTACAATGAGTTTCAAATCACTCAGCCTTGTTATAAGGAAACATTCCTACAGAGAGCAAACTAGTGCAGTATCTCTCGTTAAAAAAACAACAACAATTGAGCTCTTACCTCAACAATTTCAAGATTTGTTTCACCCACACATCCTTTGGGTCTGCACATACTGCTCGTCCTCTGACAGTGTAGAATCTGTGTAGGATATTAAAATAGATTTGTCAATTAAATGTCAACTTGATCAAAAGCTGATTAGGTTTTTCCTCTCTTTCTGAATAATTTATGGATAAATACCATTCCAGTTATAAATACAAGTTCCCCGCTGTGACTTCTAAATCTTTCTAGTCTCGCCTCTGCACTTGATATAGTGCCACATCATGTCTATGAGACGTCTCAATGCGCTTCACAGAATATGCTGTAAAGTGAATTGGCTGTGTATTTTGTGGGCGAAACGTACAATGAATTAATTACTTCAGGGAGTGACTAATTAAATGAAGTGCTTATTAACCCGATAAGACGCTATATCAAATGCAAGTATTATACTGCATTTCATGCGTTAGCATTTGTTGCTTACCCATTCCTTCAATTACATAATGGCATCTATAACACACATTTCATGGGATTCTTGTTGCACATAGCCGGTGATGATTTGAAATTGGAAATGGTCTCTTCGAATAACCAAGACAGCAGTCTTGTTTTGAGGCAACTGGAGCAGAAAACGCGTATTTTACAAACCATTTAAATCAATAAATCGTTATTATTTGTGTTTACATTAAATAAATGATTAAATAATACAGAAACTTTCATGATAAAAGTGCTGACACTGGGCAGCTGAGCATGGCAACTGCCAACAGTGAGATCAAAGTTACCACAACTGTCAGGTTCCTGATGGCAGTCATTGTTTTGCGGGTTTGTTTGGGGGTGATTTCTTCAGCACCAAAAATGTTTTCTGGATCTCTGGTTCCAATGTGTTGAGTCTTCTGACAGGATTATTATATACCGTCAAGGTAATTAGGGGCATTTTTAGCATCGCACTGCTGCGTGGAAGTTCTGATGTAGTGTAGAAAATATTCAGTTTCCTCTTCATTTTTGCTGAATTTGCACGACAATTTGATATTATTGGTTCACCACAGTTGTTTATCTGCATCTGTATTTCTGTAATCTGTACATCAGTCACCTATTTTCACAGTGCACACAATCTATCTCCTTGGCATACCAGTCATCTTCAGTCACCTCTTTTTTTTTTTGCTGATGTTGATATATTTTCCAACTATTAGCCGTGATCTAGTATTTTTCCCAAATGAACTTTCTCAGGCATGATTTCTTTGGTACCCGGATGTCCCTTGATGTGCAGAGTACAGTTTTGTTGATGCCCAAAGTTCACCCTTGTGTACTTTCCAGCCATTTCATTTCAGCTGGAACTGTGACTAATTTTCTTCTCACCCCAAGAACACAGGGCGAGGTGGGACATACCCATTGTTGATGCGTTGGCACAATTGAAACTGCACCTTAGCTTCTCATCAGAGTGAGATGGGAGGGAACAGATAAAAGCTGACTTTTAGCCATTGATTTATATTTTAGATACTGTATTGTCAAACAACCCAATTAGAAATCGGACCAACTGTTCAAAACTGGACAAGTCACTCAAGGTTATTAATTAATAATTCCTTTCATTGATATAGTACTTTTCATATCGAGAGGATGTCTCTAAGCACATCAAAGGGTGTACTGTACAATTGTTGGTATCCCAATTGCACTCTCCTAGAAACAGCCATGAAACAAATGACCAATTTTATTCGGGCCACTTTTATTTGTGGAGTCCTGTAAATCAGTGGTTAAAGCAATCACCTTGCAAGCAAGAGACCTGGGTTAAATTCCAGCCAGGGTGAAACCTTGGGCAAATTTCCTTACTCTACACACCTGATAATAATCCCTACAAAAACAATAATAAATTCATCATTTCAATCCACAACTGTTTGATGCTGCATTTTGCCCACATATCTACAGTCAATTCACTTTACAATATATTCTGTGAAGCGCTTTGAAACATGCAGAAGATGTAAAAAGCGCTGTATCAAATGCAGGGATTATTATTATTATTTGGGACAATTTTATTGATGGACCTTAATGGATTCTTAACACTCTTCCTCAAAAAAAAGAAAACAAATTATTAATTGATTTGGGTTGATTCAAGGATTCAAGTACCACAGATCCTTCTGGCTCAGGAACCTGGACCACGACTCTGCCAAAGAGGTTTGATTTGATTCTGACATGATGAGCCTGTTCTCTGTTGGGTTGGTATAAATCAGACTGTAGATTATATTAGATTGTTATGTGGTAACATGTACTGTCTGTGTATTGGTAGGAGGCTTTCCATCTGCTGCATTAGTACATTTAGAATAATCCTGGCAAGAACTTAAATAGTGTAGAACCTCAGTACACTTCACTCTGAGTTAACTCACTGAAACTTTTAACTCATTGTCCTCAGAATGCAAATCTCTGCTCCATAAGTCTCATAGTACAGTATGTCTCTATGCATTACAAGGACACATTACATGGATCAAAGGTTATACGGGACTCTTGTCTGACAAGAATGAAGTGTTCTTTTTGTGGATGAGTATATTGTTCATGCAGATATAGTAGAAAACCATCTTATTTGAAGATTACAGTATTGTATGTTGCATTGCAATGATCTTGCGAAAATAAAACACAGATCACAGAAGAGATGAAATGCAAAACGTTTTTCCTTTATTTCAGCAAGTGCAACAACAATAAAATTACACTTATAGAGCGCCTTTCATGTCGGGCGGACGACCCAAAGCACTGAGAGGAGACACCAGAATATTCGAAGCTACATAAGGTAATGGTTTGAAAATCAATTATACATCTCTGTTCATTAGACGAGTGAACTGGATCGTTTACACGCTATATGTAAGCAGTATAAAGGTACTTCAATAAACTAAAAATGAAAACATAGGTACCATGCAGAAAGGTTTTTCTTTTCTTGAGGAAGGGAAATCAGCTGCTTTAGATGCTCAAGATGCTGCTGCTTCAATTTTGCGACATTATTTCCAGTCTCTTGCTGTAACACAAAACAAAGTGTTTCAAGTTTCAAATAATTTAAAGGGTAAAATCTTGCCTTTTTGTGGTGCCTTATTCCATTAGAGATATATATGTTGTGTGAAATTGTGATTTTACCTCAAGAGTTTCAATGTGCGTTTCACCCACTGGGTTTCAGGATTTGCGCATATTGCCTTTCCTTTGTGAGTATAGAACCTGTGAAGAAGTACATGTGCAGCCGTTAAAACATCGAAAGTAATACAACAACAACATCAGCAAAATGACACTTGTATAGAGCTTTTCACGTCAGGAGGATGTCCCAAGGCGCTGAACAGTTAGTTCGGGAACCGAGCAGGGATGGGAGGGTCGGGAGAGGGGGAAGGGGAAGGAGAGTAGAGGAGGGGGAAGAGTTAGGAAGGGAGCCAAAGGCGCGGTCAAAGAGGAAGGTCTTGAGACCGGCTTTGAAGGAGGAAAGGGAGGAAGCGAGGCGGAGGGGCTGCGGGATGGAGTTCCATAGTGTGGAAGCAGAGAATAATTTCCTGATGGTCACTATTGCAAATTGCTTATGCCTTGAACAGTACTTACACAATAGCATCTATGTCACAGATTTCATGAGCGTGTTGTTCCTTAAAGCCGTTGATTATTCGAAATGGCAGAATTGACTTTGTATACCGTAGACAGCAATCTTGTGATGCTGAGTATGTAAAAAAAATTATAAAACGTGTTATGTACAAAACAACGACAACAATTTTTTTTTCTTTTTCAAAAAGGAAAAGCACCAAAGAATGGGTTAAACTTTACATTTCTAACTTACAGGCATCACTGAATACGTTGAGCATCAAAAATGAGAGCAATGCAGCCAGGGCAAGGTTCTTGGGAGCAGTCATTGTATTACTAATTGTTCAACCAATCTCTTCTTGATTGAAATAGTGCTGGGGTCCTCGCCTGTTTAAATACTTTCTCTGGGGGATGGGACGGTGTATGAACTATATACTGCACAATTACTCATTTCCTCTGTGGGTTTTCCTTGTGGGGGCAAGGGTGCGGTGGGCGTGAGGTGGAGAGAGAAAAAAAAAGGAGATATGATTAGGATTTGATACAAGATAATGATTATCTAGAGGTTAGAGAGGCTTATTCGGTAGATAATGAGGTGGTTTCTGCAACTTTTGAATTGATAAGTACCATTGGGACATTGGATGCAGACGTGCAAAGCTTTTGCTGATAAATAGTTTGCTCGCAAAGTGATCTGTGATGTGGCTGACTGCAAGCTTGATTAGAAATTAATTTATTCAAGCAAAATATGTACTGTACAGTAAAAGCTCGTTTATCCAGCACATTCGGGACCTGGCCAATGCCAGTAAAAGTGCATGCCGGATATTCGGCCGAAACAACACCCACAAAAAAAATGCATTATGCCGGATAAATTCCGGTTAATTGAATGCGGACCTTTTTTTTGCGGTGCCGGTTATACGGAAGTTACGGTTGCTCGGGTCATGGATAAAAGGGCTTTTACTGTATATATATTTACACTTGTCTCAGTCACTATCAAACCCGTTACAGAAAAGAAGATGCAACATGTTATTTCCCTTTGGTGAAGGGAACAAGGCTTCCCTGTCTCAGCGGGTCCTGTTGCCCTATGCAGGGTGCAGTTACCCCCAACTCCATATCCCTCCCCTCTTCGTGGGAGGTGTTGACACGTTCACAGGTGGTTGCGCACGGATCTTTTTTGGGATCCCCCCCTTCTTACAGTCAATTTAAGACCTAAAAAATATAATAAATGGGTCACTTTAATCCACGACTGTTTGTGGGACGCTGCTGTGTGCAATTGGCTGCGGCGTTTCGCAGTCAATTCACTTTACAGTATATTCTGTGAAGCGCTTTGAGATATCTAGCAGACGTGAAAAGTGTTATATCAAATGCAAGGATTATTATTATTATGAAGGCAGTCAGGAATCGCCCCTATGTGCATTTCATCCATGCGCGCGCTCCGCACACACCCTGATAAGGTGCACTTGCCACCATCGGTTGGCGACCCGATATGCACTGTACGTACACATGTTTACCCCAAGGTAGGCCTGGAAACCTCGCAAACACAGACCCATACACATAATAATACCCTATATACCCAACCAGTCTCACCCCCACGGCAGCCCTGCTGGGGTTCTGTTCCCGTTTCTACAGAAAGCAGTTACCCCGCTGGGCTGGTGCCTTCTCTGCCATCATTTTACAGGACAGTGTGCAGCTACCTCTTGCCACTAACCCTGTTATGGGTGGGCAGACATGCAGAAGCACATTTTCAGGATGTTTTTTGTTTATACCTCAAATGTCCCTCTGTACATTTTCATGGTTACACACATGTTCATTCACAGTGCGCTTGTGGGTTACCCGATGAGCCTGCCTACTTTATTAGTAACCTTTCATTTTATCTGGTTATTAAGTGGAAGAACCCGTTTCAAAGGGCTAACCGCAGTAACCCAGGTTTTCTTTACAAAATCACCTATTGTTTCCTACAGAATCATTGGTGACTTCCCACATGAATAGAATAATGTTGGACATCTGTTATTTATAGAGTAGAGATGTAAATTGATTTGAAATTTACTGCCTCCATATCTACTCATTCCATTGCGTGGGAGGTTTAATTTAACGGGGGCTCTTTCCTCTGCTACATGCTACATCTCTGCTAAAGAAGTAGAAACACAGGTTTCTGCAGTGAAAATATAGATTGCTTTATCAAAGTGGATAATAATAATAATAATAATAATCCTTGCAATATCAACAGCAACAACAAATTCACATTTATAGAGCGCCTTTCACGTCGGGAGGACATCAGGGGTCAGGACCCAATTTCATTTGATATAGCGCTTTTTATGTCTTCTGGACGTCTCACAGCGCTTCACGGAATAACTTTGTGTGGTCCAATACTTTACTATTTAAGACATCTGGAAATGATCACATTGGAGCCTTGTTGAATTCTTGAAGTGCTGAAGAGTTCAAATGAATACAAGGGCATGATTGATTGTATTGTGCGAATATGGATTTGAAGATCCAGTTGGATTCCAATCCTATAACTTGACTCCAGCGCTATGATTGCTCCAGGGGTAGACTTGGTTGCGCAAATTGTGCTTTGTCCGAGCTAAGCATTCAAAGAATTCGACTGCTGTTTACATTTTATCCGGTCAATCAGATAATCTAAACGTTGGGCTGAGTAAATAGAAAACTTCCATTTAGATCAGCTGTTTGTTTTGCTAGTTGGATACTTCCTTTTTTACGCGACCGCTATTTTTCCTCAAGGCACACCTCTGGCCTCTTAAAATCTTTGGGGTTTCCCTAGCCTTTCATTTGTTCTGTGTTTTTATTCAAATTCACTTTATGCCAGACGTTGACTGCTTTACCTTTGCTTGATTCCCCTTTACTTTCCTCGTTCCTTTCATTGTTTCATTATTCTCACCAGGTAGCACAGTTGCATGTCTGACAACGGATCACTTTGGAAGTTTTGCTGGGCACAACGCCAGGCGCATAATACCATACAAGGTGTGCCCATTGTGCTTCATAGCAATTTAACAGAGTGCCTTTTACCTCCCGTCATTTAATACGGGGTGTGGGATAAGGGGTAGTTCTGGGACGCTGCTGCACACAAAGGGATTACATAAATGCAAGTTGTTGTTGTTATTGTTGATGTCATGACCACGTCTCCACTGGCTCCCCAGCCTCCAGAGGATCGAGTTCAAGATCCTCATCCTCACCTTCAAGGCCATTCACGGTCTTGCCCCCTCCTATCTCTCGGACCTGCTGTCTCCCTATCAGCCTGCCCACACCCTCCGTTCAGCAGGCTCTGGTCTGCTCCTCGTCCTCTGCCCTAACCCATCGGTGGCCGAGCTTTCAGCCTCTCTGCTCCCACACCATGGAACTCCATCCCGCAATCGCTTTGCCTCACTTCCTCCCTTTCCTCCTTCAAGGCCGATCTTAAGACGGTCCTCTTCGACCATGCCTTCTGCTCCCCTCCTAACTCTTCCCCCTCTCCTACCCCTTCCCCCTACTCTCACCCCCTCCACCCCGCTGCTCGGGTACCAACCTAATTGTTTAGCGCCTTGTGACATTCTCCCGACGCTCTATAAATGTAATTTTATTGTTGCTGTGTGTTGTTTTGGTCTTGCAATTTAATACAATATTGAATCAGATTCTCATGCTCGCCTACTACTGTACTAGTTTGTCGACAGAATACTTCTCCAGTAACAAGTTCACCTGCTCGTACATTAAGCAATAAACAAGACGTTTGAAAAGCAAAATGGTTTCATTTACATGAATGACTGGAACAGATTGCCAGGCAGGGTGGTTAAGGCTAGGATAGTGGATTCATTTAAAAAGCAACTTGATGCTGTGACATTTGGGTGGGCGTTCTGGTGGGCTGAGATCAGATGGACTGAAGGGCAACTTCATCCAAATACTGTAATAATAATAATTCTTTCATTTGATATAGCGTTTTTCATATCTTCTAGACGTCTCAAAGTGCTTCACAGAAATATACTGTAAAGTGAATTGACTGTACATTTGTGGGCAAAACGCGCCAGCCAAATGCGCGCAGCAGTGTCCCACAATCAATCGTGGGTATTCATATTGATGTTAATTAACAATTCTTTTACTTGTATCGTGCCTTTCACATGGGACAGATATCGCAAAAGCAACAACTCAAAAACTTCACATCATATATTTGTGAAACGTATTAATGACTTTTCTCTATGGAATACTAATCTAAGCACTTGGTTCAAGTCAATCTGGCGAGTAAACTAGTAGAGAAGTGATGGATAATAGCAGGGGAGCACTACTCCATTGGGTTGGAGCGATGATTAAGTAAGGAGAAATCACTTTGAGGGAGTGTGGTGTGCTACAGGACGTGCTGCAGACAGGTGGGAGCGGTCTCGGAAACTGAGGCTTTTACAGTGAACAGTATAGATAGGTCAATTTTGTGAACAATGTGGTTACTTCAAGTATGTGCTAAAGTCCCCACAAAAGGGAAATTGTATATGGTGCTGGAGATGAAATCTATTACATTCTAAAGCTAAACAGATAATCTAACGATGAACAGTCAAATTTGTATGATTGCCGACCTTGTACGTCCACCTACACATTATACAGTCATCACGTTAAACAGTAACCGTTTTGAGATATCCTTCCGATGTATCGGGCTCCATATCAAACGCAAGGATTTGTTGTGTTGTTAATTAGATTTTCTTTATTTCTTCATCATTCATCATATGCGATTGCTTCGAAGGAAAATCTTGAAGTTTGGCTGGAATGATTATTTCTAGTGTACAGCCCACTGATTGAAAACAACCAATCCGTAAATAAAATTGCTTACTTGCTCCGCGGCAGTTTGTGACACAGAGCTGTGCAAATTGGCTGCTGCATTCGCCCACACACAGTGACACCATTTTACAGCGTATCCTGTGAAGCGTTGTGAGATGTCTCTACATCTCAAACACAAGGATTATTATTATTATTGTTATGCATTAGACTTATAAATTATGCAAATAATGTACATTAAGAGTAGCTTTGACCAACAGAGTAGGAACACGAATCGCTCGATTTTGAAGATCAAACTATTGAGTTACATGAAAGTTTGATGTAAAAATTCTCCATTCTAACACAGGTTAATGGTAATAGGTTGCTCTAAGACATCATTTGGGGTGAAGGTCGCTTTTTAAGTGCAAGTTGTTACTGTTGTATGATTCAGGGAAGGTTGCCTTATGATGCTTGGTTTTATGTATCATTTAATTATTTATGCTGCTCTTTGCTCAGTGTGATTTGTGGCTCCTGCTCCCCTGATACATGGCAGGTAAAGGCAAATGCAGATTGTATGCTTGATTAGCAATTTATGCCCACTTAGCTCTTCTGAATAGTTGGACTTGTTGCATTAATATCTCTAAATGGTCGACAAACAAAATGCGAATTCCCATTGAAAATATTGGGATCTCTCAAATGTCTAGGGGAGCAATGGATCAATAATTCAGTCATAAAAACACATTGTAATAAAGACAACTCACTTTAATAACCCATGTGCTTTTAGTTATAGAAATGTTCCCCACCACCCCGAAAAAAAAGTTGGCTGTATAATACTGTACAATAATGTACAATAATGTATGGTATAATTTATACCATCTGAGAACTTGAAGCAAGAATGAACTAAAAAGCAGTGTAGCAATAATGTATAATATTTGAGATGAATTATTGAAGTGGAAGTTAAACTTCTGAAATAGCAGTTTGCATTTAGATTTACTGCACAGTATTTGGTGAAAACCCAAACCCATTGATTTATTCTTCCATTGACATACTCTATTCCTATTCTCTTATTAGTGACACCAAGTACTATAATGCACTTATTGTAGGTATTTCAGTCTTCTTTTCACCCATTTAGCCTTAGGATTTGCACATATTTCATGTCCTTTGACTGTGCGGAATCTGAAGAAACATTGAAATGGATTTACTAATTGAAAAGAACATTATCAAAACTAATGACTTTCCAGTTGTTCTGAATAATGCATGGATAATCTCATCTGAAAAAGTGTTACATGTGAAGATAGAGCCCAAATTATTACCAACATGAAATCTGGAAAAGTAATAATGCCATTAAAAACAAGGGTATTTTGTTTAGGTGAACAATATTGCTCAGTAAAAGAATTGCACTGTGATTCAAAGGCAGAGAATTCCCACACCTTTGGTTGCCTCTCTACCCCTGCCCCTGGCTCGATCCCGGGATCCCTTGTTGTGAAATGCTCTGAGACGCCGTCCGGCATGGAGAGTGCTATATAAATCAAAGTTGTTGTTGTTGTTGTTGGTATGGCAGTGGAAAAATTGATTGCATGTAGACGCTAATTTAACTTTTTTTTAACAAATTTGAATAACAAACAGGTCACAGGCATTTTTCTCATTCGCTGCAGCACACACAAACATCAGAATGTGGATTCAGAAAGGGCAATGTTTGTATTGCACTCGCAGCATAAATATTTGTAGAGAGATAACATATCCACGCGCTCGAATGTACAGGATGGCAACGGTGTCGCAGATTTAATTGGACTCTTGTTTCACACAGGCAGCGATTAATCTAAATGCCAACTCCGTCTTCGTGTAATTGAGACAGTAATCTCTTATCAGTGTTGCAATCGAAAATTTATGTGAAACATTTTGAAGCTGCCGCTTGCTTTGTTGTTTCAAGTGGACTATCGTGTGTTCTAAATCATTTGGAGCTAAGTACTAACTGATTAAGACTTACACACTGACACTGGGCTGCTGAGCATGTTCAGCACCAACTGTGAGAACATAGCGGGCACTGGCAGGCACTGGCAGGTTTCAGAGAGCAGTCATTATACCGTTGATTGCTTTTAGTGAATTCTTCAGTCCAGCAATGATCGGTGGTTTTCAGATGTGCCCTGTCTGTCAGTGCCTGTTCAGTTCAGTGCCTCGAGACATCCCCTCGATGTGAAAGGAGCTCTACAAATGTAATTTTGTTGTTATTGTTTTTGTTTCTGATGTATTTATATGCAGCTGTGTTGATTTGTGGGATCTCTAAGACGAGATATATCAGTAGATTGCAATGTAGTAATTCTGGAATGAACCTTCCTGTTGTTTCTACTCTTTATTAAACCTCCTGAGCTCCTGTAGTGTGAGACCCGTGTTCGAATCCAGGCAGATCAGGGTGAAACCTTGGGAAAGTTTCCTTACTCCACACGCCTAATAATAATCCCTCCAAAAAAAACCAACACAATAATAAAATTGGTCATTTCAATGCATGACTGTTTGTGGGACAACACTGCTGTGCGCAATTGGCTACCACATTTGGCCTCCAAATATACAGTCAATTCACTTTACAGTATATTCTGTGAAGTGGTTTGAGACATCGATAAGATGTGAAAAGCACTATATCAAAATGCAAGGATTATTTATAAGGATTACTGAAATGAAGAGACTAAACAGAAAGCTTTACTGTGGTGGCACTGATCCATTTTTTAAAAATTTCAGGGCAAATTTTAAGCTTTCCTATCCTCTGGCTTGTTTATCTAACTGTCCGAATGGTTATGTCTAGTAAAGGAAAATCTCTTGTTTCTGGCTTCAGCTATTTAGTGGTTTATACAAAATAACCATTGCCCTCCCATGTTTGAGAAGTTTTACAAATGATGCAAGAGCAGTAATATTTACAAAGCAGCCCTGGAGAAGTTGGCCACTATCCCACTATCCATCCCTATGTATCAACTAACTCTCCATTGGACAAGAATTGCTGTAACTGGAATTCTGTCATTATTTATAGTTGTACAGTAGTAAAATAGACCTTGCATTTGATTATAGCGCCAGCTCGCATCTTTGAGATGTCTCAAAGTGCTTCGCGGAATATACTGTAAAGTGAATTGACTGTATATTTTGTGAGAGAAATGTGGCAATGTACCACACAGTCATAGGAACATAAGAAGAAGGAGCTGGAGTAGGCCATTCGGCCCCTCGAGCCTGCCCCGCCATTCAATAAGATCAGGGCTGATCTTCTAGCCTAACTCCATCTGCCTGCCTTGTCCCCACATCCCTTAACCTCTCTACCCTTTAGAAAACTATCATTGACTGAGTGACTGATTATTTCCCCCCCTGAGTTAGAGTGTTTGCATTAAACTGATTAAGAACATTCCACTGTGACTAGAGTGAAACACTGTGCCACCGAGGCGGGAGATTAATCTTCTCCTGTCAAAGTAGTTTCTTCTTAGTCCGTAACATCGCCCGCCCTCAATGCTCTAACGGTTATTAACCTTCACTATCAGACAGTCTTTATGTTTGATCCAGAGATATCACATCATCAATTCCATTTACAAAGTGATGTTTGTTGAAAAAGAACACAGCAGGAAACGTAACATATTAATGTTATCACGAGGTTTTATTGTAACAGGTGGCAGAAAAAAAAGCATAAAAAGCATTGAAAATATATAAATATTAGGAATCAACAAACGTGTGTGTTAACAAAAACACAAAATGGTCATGTTCAGCTGAACACTTACAATGTACACACAGTGTGAATAACTATTAGTGGCTTATACTGCCTTCAAACAATACATTGCTACATAGATGCTATGCAGGATTGCTTTCTTTTAAAATAGCACTCTTAACAGAAATAGCTTAATGATTCTGGCAAAGCAAATCAGCTCATCCAGTGACATTTCATCCAGTCTTTCGCTGTAAGACAAAAAGAAAAAAAGGGTGGGTAAGCTTCAAATCACCTCAACTTGCAAAAACGAAACTTTTAATCCGATGGTAAACGTTCACAAACATTCTCTCACTGTTACTTGTAAGGTCACATTTCAAGTCGAATTTAATGACTTTAAATCTGTTTCTTTTCATTTCAAAATAACGTTTGCTTAAGCGTTAGACATTTGTCTGCATTAGAATGTAAATAATTTTTTCAAAACATCAAGATGAGGAAGCCCTGGAAACAGCAAGTTTTGCACGAAGTGAAATTTGATTAACAAATGAAAATGGATGCTGTTCATTTCCTATACACTGTAAACAAGTTCTGTTGTTCAACGAGTGCTATTTAATTGGTGCACTGCTAATTCTGGTTTGTCTCAAACTCTTTCATGCAGTGGTGTCACCTCAAGAATCACTTGCATGTTTCAAACTAAAATGAAAAATTGTGCAGGATTTAGAAAGATTTGAATCAATTTTGAACTGTGGAAAAATAGCATTCTTATAAGAGAAGTTTTAAATGATTGCAACTTTCTAAGCTTAAGATTTTGAAATCAAAACTGCTCCATTATTGTGCGTATCTTAACAGCAATTTTACAATACGTTGGCAGGATTTGCAGTCTTACCCGCAACCATTGCAGTTGTCTTTTCACCCATCTGTCTGTGGGATTGAAGCAGATTTGCCGTCCTCCATTAGTTTTGAATCTGCGAAACAATATTTAAATAGGTTATCGAAAGACCATCACTTCAAATATACATCGGCCATGAAATATACAGTCAATTCACTTTACAGTATATTCTGTGAAGACGTCCCTTTGAGGTGTCTCAAAGACTCCAAAATGTGACATATCAAAGGCAAAGATTATTATTATATGAAAGTAATGATTTTCCAATAACTCTATCTGCTGTTTCAGAGTCTTGTACTGTATTACATTGTACACAGTCAGCTTTGTGAAATTATGTCCTACTGATTTGAAAGGTGCCATAGAAATGTAAATTTGTACTTACATAATGGCATCTATGTCACAGATTTCATTGGAATTTTGTTCTGCATAGCCAACTATGCATTTCCTTGGCACCCTTTTCCTTGAGTAAGTAAGACAGCAATCGCTCGTGGAAGCTGGAGTAGAAAAAAAATCGATAATAAACATAATGAATAAATGCACACATTATAGGATTCAACACAAGGTTTGCCAAAAATGGACCGATTAACTGAGAACAGAATATAACAGATTAAGACTTACATGCTGTTACTGGGTGATTGGACATGTCCAACACCATCAATGAGAGCAAAAGAGCCACCGCAAGGTTCCTCAGAGCAGTCATTGTATCACTTTTCTCTCCAGGAATGATTCTCGATCTTTAGCTGAGGAGTTGTGTGATTTTGAGTGTTGGTTTGTGTCTGTATATATACTGTACCTGACTGAGGAAATTCCATTGACATCATAGGTCATGGAAAGGTATTCAGCGAGGGAAATACACCCAAAGGAAATACAGTAGCTCTGATGGTTTTACTTCCTCAATGGATTCTTTTCTATCTAGTATTACACATGTGTTTTTTTGTTTCATCTTTTATGTACATAGTTGAATTCAGACAATGTGTTTTTCTTTAAAAAGTACAGGTCAGAGTTTATATTTCAGGTGAAATTTCTAAATATTATTTATGCACAGAAGTATACCGCTTCAATCAAACTCGCGAACTGTAACATTCTAATTCAATGCCGCTGACAACTAAAATGTTCTTATTCATGCGATTAAATAATTACAGAATGATTAGTTATAAAAACAAACCTGTATAATTGTAATCGGGTTTTAAAAACGAATGACATACCCAACGTTTAAAATTTTTAGTTAATTTGTATCATCCCATTTATTGGTCAATCTAGGAGTAACAGCAGTTACCTTTAGCTTTGTTGATTGCTAAATTTAGAGGATCTAATGCAATATGACTGATTGCTCAATCACATTAGGCAAGATCTTGGAATCAGGAATCTCCTGCATTAATGCTGTTGCATAACATGATCAGAGAAGAGTTCAGGTGGAGGCAGATTTTTTTTAGTATCATTTGCAACTTTGCGTTTCACTTTTCACTCTCGTTGTTAATCAGTAACATTAACAACCACAACATGACATTTGTGTTAAGGGGGTGAGTTGGACAACAAAGGGGTGATCCTTCAAATGTTGATGGATTTCATTTTAAGATGCGCATGGCTGTAAATTAAATTTACACACGATCGGAAATTCACCCCAGAATTAATCTCCCAAGATTGCGACACACCTATTTAATGCAGCAAAATTTGACTGCATTCCATAGTGATTTCCGCAAGGTGACTTTGAGATTTGATTGACTGGTATCCTGGGGTAAAAGTGAAAGTATGCAACAACAAAAAAACGAAGGAAAGCTACCTCCAAAACACACTCTGTAATTGAATGTGTGAGTGGAGTTGCTGATCTTTGTCATAGGCTGCAGATCACCATAGGACTCTGCAGCCCGTATCCTCTCCCACACCAAGCTGTGGCCCCATTCTTGTCCAACTCCATTGGCTCCCCATCACCCAGAGGATTCTATTCAAGATCCTGGTCCTTGCCTTTAAAGCCCTCCATGGCCTTGCCCCATCCTATCTCTGCGATCTCCTTACCCTCTACCAACCCGCCCGCTCCCTCCACTCTGCTCCGTATGCCCTGACCCACTTGCCCTACCATCGACGGGTGAGGCTTCAGTCACTCTGCCCCCAACCTCTGGAATTCCATCCCGAAGTCCCTCCGTCCCGCCCCCTGCCTAACCTCCTTCAAGTCCCACCTCAATACCCTTTGACGGTCCCATCGAGTCACCCCAAATACTCTCCTTTCCCTCTGCCCTCCCCGATCCCGACCCCAGCTTGGGTCTGAAACACTGACCCTCCAGCGCCTCGGGATGTCCTCCCAACAAGTAGAATTTTGTTGTTGTTGTTGTTTGTCACAAACTTTGCAACAAGACACGACTGTTAAAGTTCAACACTGCAGAACTGCTGTGGAATTAAGGAAGTTCTCCAGAGTCATTTACATAATGACGCAACCACAGAAGTACTTTCTGAGGGTAGTGGGGGGTTGGGGGTGTGTGGGGGGATTTATATTAATGTGGTTTGATGTGTGACTGAATGATGCAGAACTTTATATTAGGAATGCAAGGAGTCTTAAGAATAACCTTCAGGAGTACCCAATCATAACGCCACAAATTCCCAATCATATCAATGATTTTCATGGGAAGTTTATGATAGTGTAATTAATTGGCATTAAATCATGATACCTGAGCTGTGACAATGTATTTAATACGGTAGATATATTTAAATACGTCATTTCATTGTGTGTGGTTTATAAAATTGCAAACAAGTTCAATTATAAATGAACACACCTGCTTTGTACCAACGTTATTAACTAAACATTGGTAAGGTTAGGTTCCATCTAAAGTGCAGAGAATAATTGGCACAGTATCAATGCCCAAAAGCTAACATTATTGCTTACGCAATGTGGGTGAAATGTCATCTTATGTAAATAAACTCTCCCTCGCCTGACAAGCCAAACGATACTGTTGAAATTAAATACACCTTGTTTGTAATCTTCCACAGATCATGGGAACTTCCTACAAATCTATTGTACACATTAAAAACATTTGCTTTAGAAAATGTTCCTTCCATTTTACAAGATCCTTTGTTCTTTCCCAAATCTTCAATGTGATGCTCAAAAAAATGTCATTGGCATGCTCTTTTTATCCTCCTTATGCAAGTATCTGTGGTCTTTAATAAATAAGTTCAATAATTTAGATAATTTAAATAATCATTGGTGGCCGTGTCTTCAACTATATGCCGAAACTCTGGAACTCCCTGCCTCGATCACCCTGCCTCTATCACTCTGCCTCTATCACCCTCCCTCGCTCCCTCCCTCCCTCCCTCCCTCCCTCCCTCCCTCCCTCCCTCCCTCCCTCCCTCCCTCCCTCCCTCCCTCCCTCCCTCCCTCCCTCCCTCCCTCCCTCCCTCCCTCCCTCCCTCCCTCCCTCCCTCCCTCCCTCCCTCCCTCCCTCCCTCCCTATCTTCAAATCCCACCTAAAGACTTTCCTATTTGATCGTGCTAATGGTCACCCCCCGCACTCCCTTTCCCACTGACTCACATTCAACCACGCTACTGCCAAGCGCTCAGGGACGCTACCATGTGTGAATGACGCGATGTAAATGCAAGTTGTTGTTGCCTTTGTGCTCCTTTATCATTTCTCTTCGCTCTTTACCACACCATTTCCCTCTCAGTTTGCAGAATCCATTTGAAATGCTCACATACACACATATAAATACAGCTGTGAAGGGCTTTGAGACCTCTCATAACGCCCATGTGTCTCAGTGTGCTTCACAGGTAATTGCTGTCAAACATGGTATTCGTAGACATCTATCGTGGATAGAACATTATTTCAGGAGATGCTAAAAATGAATCTGAATCCCGTTCAACTCGTGCAATACGATTAGATTCTGACCTCACAGTGAGCCCACGTAACAAGCTTGCGGATATCAAGCCACAACAAATACTTCTCTTTCTGGTTTGGCAACTCACTTGGAAAACAAGTGTGGCACATACAATACAAAATTACATTTGTATAGCACCCTTCACGTTGGGAGGAAGTCGCAAAGCACTGGACAGTCAGGGATCTGGATCCAAAGCTCAGTGATATACTGTATCAAGAATCACCAAAAAATGACCAAGTAAACTATCTGTGAGCAGACTCTGAATCGGGAGATAATCCCTGAAAAACAGTATTATCCCGAACAGAAATAATAACAGCAGGCTTGAGTAGCCGAATGGCCTGCTCCTATTTCTTACATTCTTATTAATGTCGATCAGTAATTTCTACCTGCACTTTAACATGAACTAAAAATATAGTAGTGTACAAGCATTGAGATCGAGATAAAATTAACTAATACATAGATTGACGTGAGGGAAATGTAAATTCTGAGTAACTGTATTCAATTGAGATCATCTCGATTGCGTGGTGTAATCTGAGGCACTGTATGACTGGGGCACTTCATTGAATTAGTTTGTTGGTCTTGTCAAATTAACCGATTCCTATGTGTTTTACCAATGTGAGGGGGTGTTCCTCATTTCCTCATTGATAATCTCCTGAGGGGGAGTGGTGAGCAGAATCTTATTGGAACTGAACTGGCTTCAAGATGACATGACTGGCAGCAGAATGTCGGAATCGAGCCAGCCCTTTGTGGTGGTTTTGGTGATACAGTTTGTGAGCCAGGCGGGTCTGCAGTATTTCAGGGGCATTGCTGATGACAGTCTGGCTTATCAGCAGGACTTTTGGAAGGGTAGATCAGTCACTGGAGGCAGGGAATCATCTCACTCAGCACATGTTATCCATGCAAACCAAAACCCTAATGGGTTGGGTGGTCCTAGCTGGACAGGTAGTAGAGAAGCTTCCCTAGGCAAGCTATGCAGTATTAGCTGGTTAGAGTCCAGCAGTTACTTCAACACATACTCTGGGTTCCCCAAGCCTTGCCAACCTGCTCCTAATACTCTCCAGAATTAGGTAAGAAGGATGTGTAAGATGGGATGCATGAAAATCTCAGTTTGGTTTGGATACTGTTAAGCATGGTACGGGTTTCTGCATGTGTCAAACATTTGGCTGCCAACCCACCCAAAAAAAATCATTGTGGGAATGAAAGGTTTTTGAAAATGTAAATAAAACATTAATGCCATGTTAACTCTGTAAAATCAGAGTTCTTTTAAGAACTACAGAAATTCAGCTTCAACCGTAAGAAGGAATTCAACAAGTGGAATTTTACCCAAACAGTGGAGAAGGGATACCAAGCACAACGAGATACCTTTGTACCTTTGGTGACTGGAGATAACAGAGGAGACAAAATGCTCCCTCTAGTGTCAGACCACACAGATATTTGCATTGTCATACGGCTGATTAAAACTGCATGGAAGAAGCAAAAACTTGTGGTCACAGAAGTGAGCTTTCATTACAACAGAACACACAGGTGTGGAACAAGAGGAGTCAAGTCAATTAACTCTTGCAAAAGTACTGACGATATATGGGTAGAAATTTCATCTGAGTCTAGGTGTACTCTACTAGGGTCGTGTTCCAGAGGGTACAGAAAGATGATGATGATTATTATTATTCTAGTGCAGATCAGCAGAGAACTCAGAGAAATTTATTTCGATCAAAACCTCAGATGAAGGCAGATAAGGAAGTTTAAATACTTAGAAACTATATTCCATCCAGATCATCTTGTTTGTGTGGTATAAATGGGAGTCACTGCAAGGCAGGTACATTGATTTGGATTAATTTATAATAATACAATAATAATCCTTGCATTTGATATAGCGCTTTTCATATCTTCTAGGTGTCCCAAAGTACTTCACAGAATATATTGGAAAGTGAATTGACTGTACATTTGTGAGTGAAATGGGGCAGCCAACTGCGCACAGTAGTGTTCCACAAACAGTCGCATTTGAAGTGACCAAATTATTGCTGTTACTTTTTCTTATGGGATTATTATCAGGCTTGCGGAGTAAAGAAACTTGGCCAAGGTTTTGCCCTGGCAGGTGTCGAATCCAGGTCTCTCGCTTGCAAAGGCGAGTGCTCTAATCACTGAGCTACAGGACTCCACAATTTAGTGGAATCTAGTCAGATTAACTGACCCTTCTGTGTTTTATCATTGTGATTGTGATAATCAAAGAGCAGCAGAGAAGTAACTGTTTATACCACAGATATATACAATATGCATTGCTACTTTATATCGTTCAGTGAAATCCATTACCAACAACACATGAGTAGAAATTCCAGATGAGTCTAGATTTACTCTATTAATGTAGAGTAAAATACTTTACTCAGGTACCACAACATCTAAAAGGTAATTAAAGGGAACAACAACAACTTGCAATCATATAGCTTCCTTCACACAGGGTAACATCTCAGAATGCTATATAGTGAATAAATAAGTCAAGAAGCAGTTCAGGTGATACAGTATTAAGCTTAGGTTTTAAAAGGCTGTAGACTTTAGGAGGAAGTAAGACTGAGGGAGGTAATTGATTTAACGGCAATGTTTTTCAACATGAAAATGGGAGTGTAAAGGAAAATTTATTTGCTTAAAAAATGCAAACATTTGGCGTTAAATGTCCATTTGGGAATAGATTTCAGTCTGATTGAAGGGCAAAAATGCTGAGGCTAAATAAAAGTAGTTACCGTATATGATGATGCAATGACATTTTGTCGTATGTTTTCCACTCTCTGCCTTTGCATATTAGGTCAAGTTCCGTGATTACCTCTGTGACCTACATAGAGAAACAACTTTAAGATAAGACCTCAATAAAATATTGTGTTCCATCTTTGGCTCAAAATAAACTAACCCCTCATTCCTCTCACATTTACCTGTATCTCTCACCATCGCGACTGTTTGTGGGACACTGGTGAGCGCAATTGGCTGCCGCGTTTCGCCCACAAATACACAGTCAATTCACTTTACAGAATATTCTGTGAAGCGCTTTGAGATGTCGAGAAGACGTGAAAAGCGCTATGTCAAATCCAAGGGTTATTATTATTATTATTATTATTATTGGAGACACTCTGGGACCTCGGTTTAATGTCTCATTCGAAGAACAGCACCTCTAACACAACATTGGCCTTTTGATGCTCAGACCACAACAGCATCAACAAATTACAATTGTATATGGTTCACAGATGTTTGAACAAGAGTGTCTCTGTAATTACCCACATAGGAAGCTCCCTGTCTCAATTGGGTGCATTGGGTGGAAATAGTTATTAGGTGCTTTTCTAAAAAGATAGTTGGGTGCATCACACCCACACGTTCGTCCACCCCACACGTTCGTCCACCCCACACCTATCTTACATGCCTCTGGGGGTGTGAACTGGTGAACTGATGTGTGACATACGTAACTCAAAAGGAAATGTCAATCAGAAATGGGAATGAGAAAAACGCATCTGTCAAATGTCAACACTCAATAGAAATAGAAATTGTGGTTTGTTTTTCCCACAAACCAGCGGGTAAAATTATGAAACATGTCACTGTTTATGACCTAAATAAAGGACAGTTGTACGACAATTGACATATTATTAACAAATAAATGATCACAATCCCTATTTTATATGGACAAAGTAACAGTAACGTTTTACCATCTCGTGTTGAATAATAATAATAATCCTTGCATTTGGTATAGCGCTTTTCACATATTCGAGATGTCTCAAAGCGCTTTACAGAATATACTGTAAAGTCAATTGACTGCATATTTGGTTTCATTGACTGTATTAAACCAAGGGAGGCACATTAAATGCAAACACTGTGTTGGCCACCCACACACCTAAAACATTTTGACAAGAGCCACTGGAGACTGTGTCAGAGTGAGGACCGTGGCTGTTTTTTTTCCCTTTCCCCACCCTATGCTAAGTACTGAAGATAAGTGTAGCACCAGTTACTACTAACCTCCTCAACTGGATCGTGTAACAAGAATCAAAATCTTTTTTTTCCATCAGTCACACACTGGTAACTTTCGCAACCCTATTTTTTTTCCTTTAATCTCATTTCAATTTAACATCATGTACAAAATCTCAAAAAAAAAAGCAAGGGATTACATTAACTGGACAGTTAAAAGCTGCTAAAATACATGCGGAACCCCAGCATCTAGTTTTCAACATATGTACGCATGGAAATTTCCTTATTTGGAAGGAGTATGTACTCTCTCCCTGGAGAGTTGACCCTCCTTACCTAATCATAGAGAATATTATGTATAGGTTTTCAAATGCCTCCCTTTCCCTCCACCCTCCCTTTCCCTCCACCCTCCCTGTCCCCAGCTTGGGTCTGAAACAATGACTGTTCAACGCCTTGTGACGTCCTCCTGACGTAAAAGGCGAGATACAAGTGTAATTTTGTTGTTGTTGTTTTCTTGTTCAAGAGCCAAGGCCTGGGGACTCCGGAATGTGAATTGGGTGATTGCTGCAGTTAACCGGCTAAACCGGCACAACGTGCCTTTGAGAGCACTATCTGGCAAACTCTCCCAAGGAGGACAGACCATAGGTGAAGAGGGAATCGAGAGTGGAACCCATTAAAAGAGTTTGAATCTCTTGGCTCGAATTGCAATCGGTGAAGATAAGAAAGAAAACAAAAGGGTCGTTATTAGAGGAATAAGGAGTAGCGTGGAAATAAAGGAAATGTTCAAAAGTGCAAAGGACATTCAGGCGGAGGAAAGAGTGAAAGGGAAACAAAGGAAGCAAGGCAGAAAGGAAATGGAGAAATCAAAAATTAAAAGGCCAACAAAGCAAGTATTTCAACAGCTGTGGACGACACCCATTGTGACGTTTTACTTAAACCCTCAAGATATCAGGCTCAAGGTTAGCAGGATTATAAGTATTGGATAATGGCAACAATTTACTCACTGCTCGAGTGTCACAGTTAAGTAGGACTTATTGCATAATATAAAGGGAACCACTTTCTCAATGACTCTAGTCAACTTCATTTGTTTTCAAACAAGTCAGAATCTTTGGAGAAAAGATTTTAATTCTATGAGGACAATGATGTTAATTGTAAGGAAATAGCTAAAGTTTTACTGATGTGTGATCAAGCTCGATAACAGAATAAGCTGTTCTTTGTCAAAAATGTAAAATACAAATCCTGCAAACTACACTTTGGGACAATAAACCTTTTGAGACAAACATTCAAACAACAAGGAAGGCTTTCTATATAATAGTTCAATCCATATCAAATTGAAGTCACGCAAAACAGTGCAACATCTCTGGAAACAGTGCAACATTTCTCTCTTCTCTTTTCCGTGCGATTTGGAAAGGAGACAAACTGACGCCTGACATTAAGGACACAGAGGGTCATTCAAAATATTCATCAGTCAAATTGGGGTTAAAGTGACAAAATTTCCCAGGGGTCAATCTGCCATTTTTACAATCTCCATACATTCTGATTACAATCTGAAATTAATTGACATTACAGCATTGTGTGGGATTGTGCACTGCTCTGAGATTCCATGTGAGAAGCTCAATGGGGGCGACCAGCGACTGGATGGATAAATGAAGTGTAATGTATGTTGGTACTAATTATAATTATTTTGTTAATAAAGTTGCACTTTGCGAGCTCATTACCTACTTGGGCTTTGAATGCATTGTAACTTTGAAACATCCAAATGATCACATCATCCACCCCTTCTATTAGTTTTATACTTGTTCAGTGACTTAAATTCATGTTGGATCATTGTGCTTTTTTGATAATCGATAGTTGATTTTGGATTGAGTCCATATATAATTTTTGTCCAATTAAACTGATTTTCTTGTCCAGAAATATTGTTGTTACAAAGAGTGGGGTAACATTTACTGCATTCCATAACACGTTCCTTGTGCATTCCATGTACAGTACCTTGTGTAAATCAACGCAAGCAAGTTATTGTGAAAACATTCACCTACAAAACACACAGTCACTACACATGTTGGGAGGACAACTCAAAGTCCTTCAGAAGATATACTGATATATATCTTATGCATCTTCCGAAGGACTTTGAGATGTGCTCTCAGCACAAAAGGAGCTATATCAAATGTAAAGGTTATTATTATTAACATTATTAGACAGTTTACCCAATTATGATATTTGTGACTTGATGAGTAATCACATTTTGGGCTAAAATTGTTGCAAATAGTTCATCGATAGAGGTAGTGAAAAACGTTCCTAGAGTGTGAGATGTCAATTAGATAAACTCTAACAAAAGTGCTCTCACAGAGCTTCTGATGTTGATTTGGAGGTTAACACATTCCATGTACCTCAGTGCGGAGGTTAACCAGCTCCATCTTGTGAAACCAAAAGTGGAAGATTCCACAGCACAGCAATATGGTGCGATATTTCAAATTCAGTTAAAGCTTTTTTTTTTAAAAAAAATCTTATTTGCCAAGTGAATGCTCTCAGCAATCCATCCAAGTCTCTAACTGGAATAGTGGTCAACACAGATATTGTTATTGAATTAAGAGTCTATTTCGGTAAGTGCAGGAGGGAAATGATTGGATATGTAAAAACGCACCACTCTTTACCTGAAGTATACAGTAAAATTATTGGAACAACAGTGTTGAAAGGACTGCAAAGTTGTACAAGTGACCAGCAGCTTTGTTCGATATGATTATGATAAGTGTTAATGTTTCTACTCTGTTGATAGAGGGATGTCATACAATCCTATCCATAGGAAGTCAAGGTTTGATCTTACAAATGTAATCATATTTTTTGTTAGGTTGCTAATGAGCGTAGTTATTATTCTCCTTTCAAATACAATTAGTCCTCGTTTAACGCTGTAGTGGCGTTCTTGAAAAGTGCGACTTTAAGCGAAACCGCGTTAAGCGAACAAGGATCTTCAGCGTTTATATACGCCTACAGAACTCTAGTTCGTTTCCACCCGCTGGCGAATGACATAATAGCGAACGTCGCAATGTTAATGTTCCCCTATGTATCAGCAACATAATAGCGAAATAACATTGACCAAAGCAACGTTAAGCAAGGTCTAACTGTAGTTAAAGTGTTTGAAAGGAGCCTTCACCAGAAATATTGGCAGGAATAACCATCAAGCATTTTGAAAGGAAAATATTGAATTGGATTTTAAATGGGTTACTCAGTCTAACTGTGTCTAGGTTGACTATGAATACTACGAAAAACAATCCTAGCATTTTGATATCGTGCTTTTCACATCTTCTAGACGTCTCAAAGTGCTTCACAGAATATGCTGTAAAGTTAATTAATTGGCTGTAGATTTGTGGGCGTATCGCGGCAGCCAATTGCGCACAGCAGTGTCCCACAAGCAGTCGTGGATTGAATTGACCTATTTTTTATTATTTTTTTCTTGAGGGATTAGCAGGCATGTGGAGTAAGGAAACTTGACCAAGGTTTCGCCCTGGAACTTGGGGAAATGTTGCATTGTCGATAAGATGTGAAAAATGCTATATCAAATGCAAGGATTATTATTATTGTCATAGGTGCTGTTCTTCAGATGAGTTTAAGTACATTTGTTAAATAATTAAAAATATGTCCATATAGGGCAGGATGTAGATAGGGAGCTGAAAACTGACCAAATTGTTCAATGAATTAAATGCATCTCAGTTTGCAAACTGTGCTATTCATTTCTCAAGTACTCGTTCCAGTCACCCTCAGTGTTCCTAGTCATTATGCATAAATTACAGTTATTGCAGAAAGGAAACATTGAGATAACAGACTGGTAGGTGGATTATGTAGAGTTCTGTTGACTCAGTGTTTCATGTAATCCGTGACCCAAATACAATTCACATTTGTATTATAATTGGACTGAATGAAACGGATAGGTAGATACAGCCTTATACTTATTTGCAATGTTGTATTTGTCATGAATTTTTGTAGGCGAAAAAAAAATCATTTTTTTTTCAGTTTGGGGCTAATATTAGTGTCTGTAAACCTGTAACTTCTAGACGACGGGGGATTCATTCAATGCCAAAAGATGATATTACTTTTTTCTGGCTTTATCGCTGGACAGCATGTAGCATTGTGACCTAGATTGAAATGTTACCACACAAGAAGAAAACCAAAACCGGAAGTTGAGTTACAAACTTGGTATTAATGTATAACATCTGGTCCCGAATACGCTTATGTTGGATGTTGGATGTTGCGGTAAATGCTCTTATTAGCAAAAGTGTAAAAGCAACATTAGAAAGATATAATGAATAGACAACCATGCATCCATGTCCTCCAGCAATCATGAAACAATCAGAGACAAAATGCTCGCTCACAAGAAACCAGTTTTGAGTGCTTTGGTTGTTTGTGAGCCTGCCATGTATACCTGCATTGTATGTTAACTGCAAGTTAGTTTTTACAGTTGTCTATTTCCGTACAAGTTTGTCTTTATTCCACAAAGTGGAATTAAACCTTCGTCTGCGAACATGACAATTTGTTCTTGCAAGGTTGGGAATGAGAATTTTCTGCAATAACTTATTATTAATAATTAATAACTAGATTCCATTATATATTCCATTTTGAATTCACATTGTTGCTAAGTGCATGCGTATTCCTGCCTTGAAAAGTCCTCCTTTTCTTCCTTTCCTGTCCTGAAGGAGATGACTTCAAGGAATTGTTCTGTGGGCAGCAGTGGTTCAGCCAAATGATCATTCTGTGCCAGGTTAGTTTAATTGGTATCACTCTCACCTCTGTGATTATACTATAGCGTTTTGTCTGGCCCTTCTCATTTTGTGCAAAAATTGGCATTCAAAATGCCAATTCAGGTTACTTCTTAACAATGAATAGAATCACTGTTGAATATCATATCTACAAAATATTTCTGCCTTAAATAATCAGTATGGAGAATTAATTGTGGGTGTGTTGGACATTTGGTGAGCTTGATCTTTATCCATGATCTAACACCCAAATAAGTTGATCTATCTAAGATCCTACATGTCACGAAACATTGCATGTATGGAACATGTACATTGAATTATGTCTAGTTATTGATAAAAAGCCATAATGTTCCAGTAATGATCAACTTTCACATATATATATTCATATTTAATCTCCATATGGATGAATAAATGTACAAATTAAAGGAAAATATTGTGTAGCACACATTTTTATTTATCTAATTTCTTAAAATATATAGAATTCACTAAACAACATATTACATGCTCAATCAATTAATGATCAATTCAAAACTATACTATATAATATGTTTTATTTACCTATTGCTTATAGGTGATTTTAATCTGAAGGCATTTACAGCTTTTGGGTAAAGAGGTACATCAACTATAAAATGCAAGAGAATAACAAAATGCGAAAACAATACAAAGGATGATCATTTTAAGGGCGCTGTTTATTCAGTTTCAGTTCTTTCCTAGAAGAGAAAATTAAACAGGAATCACTTTCCATTTCTTTCAAAAGCAAGGCGAAATGTGTCAATCACAAGCTTAGCTTAGCACTTCATAGATGAATTTATTTACATTTAATATTTGTATTTTTTTAAAATTCCTCTTGTTCTTAATAAATAACTTTTGAAAAGTGGGAGTGTTGTGGATTGTTGTGTGACTATGCCGTGCCTTACAGGGCTGGTGAGTATAAATGTGTGCCCAGTGCCCACCATATCTCAGCATGAAGAATTCTTGTTCTCTCTATCCCTCTCCATCTCCCCTATCTCTTTGGGAAGGGGCACAGAAAGAGAGTGCAAATAGGGATATCAAACTACTGTCCCTCCAGTGAACGCCGCTGCACAAGTATGTGTGATCAAAGTTTTCAATTGTGTCTTTGTTATACAAACCAGAACAGAACCAAAATGATTAAGTTTAAGAATTTGACATGTGAGTTTACAAACCACAAGCAATTTACGAACTTAACAGAAACAAACACCGTACAGTTTGACTTTGACAAAAGATATTTGCTATATAAACATGTGCAATAATTAACAATTGTTACCTAAATTAAACATATTTGCATACCTGAGAAAAGAAAGAGTATTCTTTTTCACCCAAACATCATTTGGATTTGCACATATGCTTCGTCCTTTTTTGGTATGAAATCTGCAAAGAAACGTTTGGGAATGTTTTAATTAAATTCAGAGTATTTGTGTATTTTAAATATAGTTTTGAGAATTATAATATAATAATAAAAATCAATCATCCAGTAGAGTGTCAATATCATAGTGTCTCATCACTTCTTCTCAAAGCGCTTCACAGGATTTTACTGTGCGAGTGTGCATTTGCTTTCCTTCTATGAATCCTAGACTATTTGTACTCACATGATTGCCTCAATGGTGCAGAGTTCATTTGAGTGTTGTCTGACGTATCCTGTAATTAATCTTAGAGGTATATTGGTCTTCGAATAAGAAAGACAGCAGTCGACTGGAATCTGAGCATCTGTGAAGCAAAAAGACCAGGTTAGAAACCAAAGTGGGCAACATTTGCCCATCAGCCAAACATTACCCCTCTGCTCAGCAAAAGAAACGTAAACTAAAAGTAGAACATTTGTCCATTTCACCTGCAAATGAGGATTTTTCAATCACGGTGAGTACTGCTAGTCCCAGCAGTACAGCCACAGTCAGCTTCTCACAGCCAAAGACAGTCTTGTTCATCTTGATAACAGTTTTGAAGGTGCCACTCGCCAGACGATTATCAGACTGAGCCTCAAACTAATTTCACTGTTGGGTGAGAAAACGTTTATATATTTTGCGACCGCTTAAGGGGGCTGTTCCAATTGCCCACATAAATTAATGAAGGTAAGAAATGTTCCAACCAGAAAGCATTTCCTTTTTAGTTTTCCATCTTCCCAAACAGTCACCTATCTATCCTGTGCACACAACATAACACGTCACTCTTCATCTTACATTGATTTATAAATGAGGAGAAATTAAAAAATATATACACAGTATATATTTGTGCTAAGTAGGTCACTAAAGAGATAAGCCTCCTGTATAGTATTGAGAACACATAGACCACAAACCTGATATTTATGCAAAGTACTACATCCAAATTTGCTGATTGAAACAATCCATGTCATTAGGATATTTGGCACTCTTATCCCCTGATGATACGCTAAGAATAATCACTGTTATCTTTCCATGGCAAAACATGTATTTGTAGAAGTAGCAATAGAAAAAAAAGCATTCATTTCGATGCAATGTCACCAAGTTGCTTATTGTTCGTGATATATAAAGACCACAGATACAGATCACAATGTACAGGAAACGTACTTAGACCTTATTTGGTTGAAAGCAGGTTCGATGCAATCACTTTCCGCCACGTGTAGAGAGATATAGTAGAAGACATTGAATACAGACACAGCCATGGAGTAGTTGGGCCAAATGGCCTGATTCTGTGCTATAGCTATAACATTTAATGTTATTCTAAGTAATCATTTTTGAAATGCAGAGGAATTATCACCAAACTGTTTTACCAATGGATTGAATTCCATTGAATTTTATAATTGAGAAAATCCCTCATTACTGGATCTTCAATTCAGTAGCATTTACCATGTCCTTCATATACCTATCTTAAATAATATTTTAGGTTGCTTAAAATTGTACTGTATACACATACATTTATCTATTCTATTAAATGTTAAATATTCCTGTAATTTCATATTTATGAATTATAGGATACTATTTATGTATTGATATATGAATAAGATTGGAAACACCGGTCTGCTATGAATGTCAAGTACATTTATTATAAATCAATTTTTTAATTTGTGTCAATATTTTATCAACGAGAAAAATGGCTGGCCACTATTTTTACTTCAATCTTTTTATGAACATTAAGAATTAAGTTTGTTCTTATTGCACCATAGATAAGTTTAATCAGTGGGTCTATATTCTAATACAAAACAATACTGTATGTATACAGAAATACAGTATTTCATTACATGTTAAGGTTAGATGTGGGGGCAGGGGAGTAGGGGGTTAGAGGGTTAGCCACCAGCCAAGAATTAAATCTGTAGAAGAGGTGTGAAACCACGTAACCACTTGAAATTGCACTGTTTAGTATTTAGATACTGTATTAACACCATCCTGAACAATATGTTAGCCATCGTTGTGAGCAATGAGAACAAATTAATACTATGCCAGCACCATATGCTTGACTATGCCAACCCCCTGCTTGTCCGCCTCCCCAATTCCTCCTTCCATCGAGTGCAGATCATCCAGAACTCTGCAGCCTGTGTCCTCTCCCAAGCACCAAGCTCCGTGACTCTATCAGCCCCACTCTCACCTGACACCACTGGCTTCCCATCAATCAGAGGATTCAATTCAAGGTCCTGTAAAGCCCTACATGGACTTGCATCACTCTACCTCTGCAACCTCCTAACCCCCTACCAACCTATTTGTTCCTTCCGCCCAGTGGCCGCTGGCCTACTCCATGTACTCCAACCTACGCGTCCCACCGTTGGTGGGCAAGCCTTCAGCTACTTTGCCCCCAATTATTGGAATTCAGTCCTGCATTCCCTCCACCCTTCCCCCTACTTAGCCTCCTTTAAGTTCTGCCTTAAGACCCTCCTCTTCCATCATTCACCCCTATTCCCCTCCCTTCCCTCCACCTGCCCTGATCATGACCCTAGCTCGATTCTGAAACATGACTGTCCAGTGCCTTGGGACTATCCTCCCTATGTGAAATGTAATATCATTGTTGTTCATTGTGAGGAATGAGAACAAATGAATACCAGGCTAAACTACGGGCAGGAAGTATATCAAAAATACATCTCCCTTTCCTTGATTTCAAATCACCCACATATATATTTGAACTAAAATCAAAGCAGAAATCACTGGAAATACAATACAAGACAATACAAAATTACATTTGCAAAACGCCTTTCACATCGGGAGGACGTTCGAATGCGTTGTATCCCAAATCCACAAGTTGATTAGTGCCTGAAATATAGATTTGCAGTTCACATCTGACAAAGGGCTCAAACATTCATCAAATTTTCTTTTCAAGATCCATTCAATTTAATTAAATCATCTCCAAATGATTGGTCTCACAGTACAATGGTGAATACAATTTATACATGTGTGCTGAGAGAAATCCACGTGTGCTGGGTGGCTGACTTAGTGGTGGAAATCCCTCCAGTACTTTATCTCAGCCACTGTTTTTCTTGTGTGAGGCTGTCACTGTGCCAGTCAGCAAGCAAACTAGTTGACCATGAAACCATCGTCTCAAATGACCAAGAGGCTTCTGAGTCCTGTAGCTCAATGTTCAGAGCCCTCACGTTACAAGCGAGAGACCTGTGCTCGATTCCCGCCAGGGCGAAACCTTGGGAAAGTATCCTTACTCCATAGGCCTGATAATAATCCCTCAAGAAAAAAACAATAGTAAATGGGTCATTTCAATCCACGGCTGTTTGTGGGACACTGTTGGGTGCAATTGGCTGCTGTGTTTTGCCCACACGTACAAGGTCAATTCACTTTGACCTCATGAATACTATGCCAACACCAACAAAAAAAATGCAAGGAGTATATGCTTGACTGTGCCAATGCCCTGCTTATTGGCCTCCCCAATTCCTCCCTCCATAGGCTGCAGATCATCCAGAACTCTGCAGCCGTGTCATCTCCTAAGCATTTCACAACAACAACAACAAAGTTACATTTCTAGAGCGCCTTTCACATCGGGAGATGTGAAAGGTGCACAGTATATTCTGTGAAGCTCTTTGAGACATGAAAAGCACTATATCGAATGCAAGGATTATTATAATTTATTATTATTAACAACTGGAACAACTGTCCTTGTCCAACTTCTGCACACATCACATTTTCCAGTGTCCAAGGGTCAATGGAACACAATCAGGAACCATGGCTGATCAGCTCCCCATCCCACACACCCACCTACACACACACACAGCAACATCATCACAACCACCATCATTTACTCGGTTACGTGTTCATTATGGAGAATGTCACCACGAGAGGCTGTTGTTCATTTGCTTAAGTTTGCATTTGATGCGCGGGTCAGTGACTACTGTGGCGCCATTCACACGAGGCGTATCAGTTGTTCCTGGATCCAAGTCCTGTATCATGCATATTCCAGGCCTCATTGCGTGTGGAAATAATATGAGTACGTTTGACCATCAGGTTGTTCCCAGGCCGAGGAATCATCGGACTTAAGCGGGAGCTGTCGGCGTCCTCCCGAGTGTGTATTGCGCGTGTGGCTGGCGTCCTCACAAATATGCATGCTTGAGGAACCAGCCAGCTGAGGAACCATAGGACTTAATCGGGAGCTGCTGACATCCTCAAATGTGCATGCATGCGGAGCCAGCTGTTGCGTATACTCAAATTTAATTTGCGTTTCGCATAAAAGTGCCACATTTATTCCTTCGTGTACAGTTGAATTCGTTATCCAGAAAGTTGCGTTCAGCGAGGGTTGACTGTACATTTAAGACAAACCAAGGATGTTGCCCTTGGCCTGACCCTGCTGGGTCGGGGGTTAAAACAATCACATTTATGTTTTTCGAATAAATGTTTCTGAAAGCCTCGAAAATAATTGGGATTGAAAACATCTGAGTGAACTTGAATGGGCCAAACCCCAGCTTTAAGGTGATTCAATGGGTCGTACGTTTAACAACAGGGTCATAGGTTTATTCAACAGGTTTCATCTGTGAAGTGCTTTGAGACATCTGGAAGACGTGAAAAGCACTATATCAAATGCAAGGATTATTATGATTATTATTATTGTAGAGTTTCTTGCTTTCAAACACTGTAAAAAAACCAACATTTCATCTCTCAATTGTCCTGTTAATTCTATACCAAGTCTATGCATAACGTTTCAAATGCAGGATAAACGCTGAAAATATAAAGTAAAGTTTGCAGGACAACAAACCCAAACTTCCTGTGGGCAACAAACTTTGCACTGTTCTCATTTGCTGCTTTTAGTTTAACGAACATTATCTGTATGTCATGATTCAAACTCACTGATAAACAATAAGCTTTCTGCCTCAAACTTCCTGTTTTCTCTTATCAAACCCGCGATAGCGGACCTTAATGTTCCGACAACTTCATTTAGCCTTAACCTGAACCACTGTTTCTGTCTTAAAATTTCTTAAGTCATCTGGAGAATGCAGACTTAATTTACAAGCTGATTCTTTTTTTAAAAAAAGCTGCCAACCGAAATCCATTTAAGCATTTCCTAAACCCTGTGTGATTTTATCTGCTAAGACAGAATTATCCCCGCAAACAAAAAAACGGACACATATTTTGGAAAAATGCTTCATTTTGTACCGAATCATTTAATGACTGACGGAAGTGATCACAATTTTAAAAAGCACCAATTGTTTATTTAAGGAAGTAATTTTCTAGTTTGTCTTCAATTACGCAAACAATAAATACCCTTGACGTTGATTACACTTCATCATTTTATTTGAATCATTTTAACATCAGCTATATGTCCCAAATGTTTGGCGTTTCACAACCAGCTACTGTTTGTCATAAATCACTTTGATTTTTGACTGTTAAAAATGACCACACGTAAGCATCTTTCCACCACACCAAATAACGCTCAATCAAACAGTTTCAATCAAAATGAGCTGCAGAAGTAATGACTGTCTGACACTAAAACAATTAACTTGTTTTCCTTTTACTTTAACTGTAAACTATGCAGCAAGTGCGGAAACAAAGCATTGTGGCTGACCACTGGTGGATATGTGATGTTCAGAGCTGTGTAAAACAAGAAATATACCGACACACATTATATGTTAGATTTTAAACCTTAACACATGCAGCTTTCTGTGTATTAATAAAATAATGTTGGTGCATTTAAAAAAATGTGAATGCAAGTAACAGCTTCTTTTCTTGCTAGCTCAGCTTGGTGATAACATTAGAGTAATGGAATGATTTAGCAATTATACAGCAAAGGGTTATACACCAAATGATCATTTGGCTCCCTGGCATTCACTCACTACAGTACTTTAATCACTCTTAGTATCAATGATTGCAAAGTTGCAAGGCAAACCCTGGCAGTCAGTGTACATATTAGTGTTGGTAAAACCTCTAATAAGGGAAATGGCATCTATGTCTTTTTAATGTATTCTTGAGGTTTGGGCTAAAACTATTGAGTAGGTTTTGGCTAAACTACTGCCTATAATTATTGAGCTCTGTTCTCACAATTTCCAGCGTCATGTCAAACCTCCAATCTATCATAACTGCGTACTGCACTCCTAGCCATGTTTATTCTCTGTCTGACACGCAGCTCTGTGGTGACAAGAGCTCAAACTTCTGTCTTTGCGAGGGAGACTTGAGCACAGAATAGTTTGTAATGCATCAAGCACATTTCATGCTGAGTTTATAGTACTGACAGCAAGGATGCTTAGTTTCCAGCAGTGTAGCTGGAAACTAGCCCAGTTCTGCCAAGTTTTCTTGCCCTGCCAACTCAGGCCTTCTCCACAATTCTCCTGCCCACTCTCCCAGCCGATTTGTCGGGGAGTGTTCGGACACTTTATCTCCACTCTCTGGGGTTCTCACTCTCCCTCTTTCACTGCACCTTCGTTCATCTCATTACTACTCCACCATGCGCTTTAAGATGTATTCCTATGTTTGAAAGAGCTATAGAAATACTGTATAGGTTCTCGATACATATGTGGAGGATGAAATCAGTAACATCGAGATGTTACTGAATAACACATTCATATATCGAGATTGGTTAAGATAATCTCTGATTAGGGAAATGTTAAAAGTAAAATTGTCTCCCAATTTCATGTGACTTCAGGTGCAAGAATCATCAATGTGCTGTCAATTTAGTGAGCGAGTAGCCTAAACTATTAAATTAAATCAATTAAAACAAACTACTGCTCCTGTGTCTTTCAGCCCCCAAAATTGCCAGTGTTCTGTGTTCTGGGTTTTTTTTTTGATACCGTGATGAATATATTGCATTTAGACTCTTCACAACATGACTTCAGGAACGCAATTTGCAAAGTACAGTACAGTATAATGATACAATAATGCCATCTAGCGGCCACTAATCCTATTAATGATTGCTGTTTGTCCAGATGATCGGAGGAGGGCAGACAAACGAACAAAGACACCACAAAGGCATCCTATCCCTTGATCTCTGTTGAGCAGAAATGATCTGTGTTTTATATCACTGCTTTCGGATTTCTGCAGATGGAAATAAAGCATCAGTGTTGGGGGTGGGGGGCAGAGGGAGACTACTCTGTGTACAATCCGTGACTGAGAGTTTAATATTAGAGATGCTAGCTGCAGAAGCTAATCCTACACCTTGGATGTTTCAAAGGCCCCAAACATTTCCACGCTTCAGATCCTGAATAAGTGAATAAAATACATCTAACCCTCGCCGAACGCGACTTTCTCGATTGCGAATTCAACTATATGAGAAGTAAAAAATGCGTCACTTTTTTGCGTATACGCGCTGGCTGACACTGCGTACATGCGCACTTGGGAAGTCAAGCTTGGAGATGGACCTCATAACGGAAAGGAGTCTGAAATTTAAAACAGGTCTGGATGGTCTCTTAGGACCTGACAGGCAGCTCATGAAAGACTTTTGGTGGAAGGCAAAACAACGGAAAATTACTTTCTTCTTTCAACCTGCCAGTTTGTCTCAGCATCAGTCAGCCATTGAAAACTTACCTGCTGCTGCATCTTCTCAGCCGTCCACTTCTACCTCTCCCCAAGCATCCACTTTGATGGAGTTTGAGGCCAATGATTCCTCGGCCTCGGACTGTTATGAGAGCGGGGAGAGCGACGAGAGCGGGGAGAGCGATGAGAGACCAGGTAGAGCGGGGAGAGCGGGGAGACTGGGGAGAGCGGGGAGAGGGGAGAGCTGGGAGAGTAATGAGCGACGAGAGCAGGGAGAGCGATGAGAGAGCAGGGAGAGCGGGGAGAGTGGGGAGAGCAGGAGGAGCAAGGGAGAGTGGGGAGAGCGGGGAGAGCAGTGAAGCTTACCGAATGTGATTTTACTGAGTGCGCAGTTTTCCAGGAACGTAACCCCCGCGTTCGGTGAGGGATAACTGTATATATATGTACAGTAACATCCCATTTATCCATGACCCGATCAATCGGATTGCTTGACCCCCTCCTGCGGCAATTCCCTATTCCAGCAATCGCGAGTTTGCTCACTTTGCGCATGCGTGCAATGCGTGCGCACTTATTAAACTTACGAACTTGGAGGTTTTTAAAAAAAGCATTTTTTACCGATCTTGTTACTGAGTATGCTGGAATCTTTAGTGGTAAGTATCCATACAATATTTTGTTACTATTTGGTGTATTATTAATATGGTATGTTTTAAATTAAGTTAATTTTTTGTGTTGGGTTTTCGGCAATTGCTGTCCAATTATCCAGCAGTCAATTAGTCGACACCTCGGAATGTGCCGGATAAACAGGCTTTTACTGTATACACATACAGTAAACTCAACTTGGGCTTAGCTTTCACTACACACTTAAAACTTAAGACATCATGCTGTCAATATCCCATCTGCATTTATTTATGTGTTAATACATGTGCCTAACTCAATACTCCGGATAACCCGTCAATGAGCCCCTTTAGTTATCAGGAACTCACTCTGTATTGTCTTGGCCTAGGCAAAGGCCAAATGACCTTTACAAACCTGTTGAAGCCCGAAATAATGTCCCAGAGCTGTGTGGCTGTTTCAGAGCTGAAAGCATTTGAAAATTATTGATTGAAATTCAGCTTGTTCCACATCATTCACATTGAATCAGTTGTGAAATGACACGAAAATGGGCAACCTCCGCAAATATAAACAACTTCTGACTGCGCCATCTGTGTGTCCTTTATGCTGGTGGTTATGTGTTTTGCAATAGTTTCACTTACGTAAAAATTGTTGCCACAAAAAATTATTTTAATATTTTCTTAACTTCCTAAGCGCAACCACTATGCAAGACACACTATCTGACCTCTTAATGGAACATTTCCAAGATCGAGTACTGGTGGGTTTTTAATAAGCTGCAGCTGCCAAGCAACTAAGAATAGTTCCCAGTGAAACCTCAGGGTGCTTTTATGTAACCGCGACAATAGAGTTATGATCTGCGAGTAAAACATTTACTGTATGCATGTTATTTCAAATCTTGTTTTATTTCTAATTTAGATTATTTCATGACGGAAATACAGTAGATCCTCGCCGAACGCAGGGGGTTACGTTCCCGGAAATCAGCGCACTCGCTAAAATCGCGTGCGGTAAGCTTAATACGTAATGGGGAAAAAAAGGAGTTAGGGGAATCCATCCACAGGTTATCCAACCTCAAGCCTCCAGGCACATTCACACCCAACCAACGCAAGGTACGTACTGAGGCGGGCTACAGCCAGCTGGCCCGCTCTCCCCGCTCATCACTCTCCCCACTCTCACTGACTCACTGGAGATAATAAAACAGCGCCTTACACTACCACAGCTTGGCTAAATTATTTTACCTTTGATCCTAGAAGTGTAGGAGATCCTAGATCCTAGGAGACTCTCTCTCTCTCTCGCTCTCTCTCTCTCTCCTGTTTATCATGCAATGCCATCAGGTCGCTCCGAGGCTGAGGAATCATCGGACTTAGGCGGGAGCTGGCGGCGTCCTCCCAAATGTGCATTACGCTCGGGGCCAGCGTCCTCTCAAATGCGCGTGCGCACAGGGCCAGCCAGCGCGTGTACACAAATTTTACTCGCGTTACGCAAAAAAGTGCCGCATTTATTTCTTCACATGAAGGCAAATCCACACTTGAGAAAGTCGCGTTCGACAAGGGTTGACTGTACATTGTAACTTTGACCACCTTGTGGCAGCACTGAACATTTCCAGGCTCCATATAATAATACAGTATTAATAATCCTTGTATCTTCTAGAGCAGCAGTTCTCAACCAGGGGTACATGTACCCCAGGGGGCACAAAATTACTTTCAGGGGGTACAGGTGGCGGTAAATTGATTTATTTAGCTCTCTTATATTGTGTTTATAGCCTTCCAAATTGTATATCTAATTGTTATTCCCCTCGTTTTGTATGTGCTAGGTATTTTGTTATATAAGAAAAGCTTGGTCATAAAATATAAGTATGAGAGGGGTGTGTGTGTGTATGTGGTTGGGTGGGGGTACACGATATTGTTGAAAATTAACAAGGGGTACATTACTGAAAAAGGTTGAGAACCAAACTTCGCTCCCCCATTACCACAGTCCTCGCCAGACTTCACTGGCTCCCTAACTACGAGAGGATCGACTTCAAGATCCTCACCCTTGTTTTCAAATCCCTCCACTGCTCTGCACCCCCCTATCTCTCTGATCTCCTCTCTCCCCCAACCCAGCACCCGCTGCCTTCGCTCCTCTGGGTCTGGCCTCCTCCATGTCCCCCGAGTCCTCCGCTCCACCCTCGGCGGCCGTGCCTTCAGCCACTATGCCCTGAGGCTCTGGAACTCCCTTCCTCACTACCTTTGTCTTGCCCCCTCTCTTCCCAGTTTCAGGTCACAGCTGAAGACCTTTCTCTTCGACTACGCCTTTGGTCATCTTTCTACCCTGTCCCTGGCTCGGTCCTGGGATCCGCTATTGTGAAGATCTCTGAGACGCCGTCCGAAGTGGAGGGCGCTATATAAATCAAAGTTGTTGTTGTTCTAGATGTCTCAAAGTGCTTCACAGGATATACTGTAACGAATGTGGGAGAAACACAGATGAACATGCACACACTCATACACACACTACACACACACACACACATACATACATACATACATACATACATACATACATACATACATACATACATACATACATACATACATACATACATACTTGCAAATAGGCCCATATCTGATTTGATTAAATGTTTGTCTTGAGGACAAATGTCTATTTCTCCAGTTCAAAGTTGTCTGCAAGTCACAGAAGGTAAGTATGCATTTGATCTTAGGTGCAGAAGAGTAACATCAAAGACAATCCAGAAAGCTTGTGGCTGTTTGTTGTTAACCAGAGAATACAGGTCACTCAACCGCTTCTCTTACATGGAGTGCGTTCGGCTTATAAGGAAAGTGCTTCAGTGCAGTAGTGAATTCACCTCTCACTCCTTCAAAGTGAGTTCCGTTCTTATCTCCTGGATCTCCTTGAGGTTTCCTCGATCAAAAGGAAATGCAGAAAAGTCAAACAAACCTGGTGTAGAATTTATCTTCACCACAGTGTGGTGCTGTGAAACTGGTTCGTCTCGGTACCTTGGTTGGTGGTTCTGTTCACAAATATGTGACTCGGGTGTGTAGTTCAACAACGTTTATTAAGCGTTCGCGAAGCGGTGTACACCTTAGGTACAGACTCTCGTCCGTCTACTCCAAGTGCACACTTAGAGCAACCTTTACATGGGTAGTTATACATTTTTCGCCACATGACTTTTGCCGGGCTATAAACAACATGGTCTTGCAACTGCATCATAAAAACATCGTAGCCTTGTAGTCAATGAGACATAAGCCAGCTATAGTGTACAACAATAAGATATGCCTAGAGCTTTCTAATAACAAGATAGGCCTCGAAGCCTGGAGCTTACAATAACATCATAACCTTGTAGTAAAATATGATAAACAATAATATCATAGCCTTGTAGTAAAATATGATAAACAAGCCTAGAGCTTTTTATGCAACAACAAGGCAGTATAGGCGTCAGTTTACACAAACAACCAAACAATGGTATGTCCGCCAGACACAATGACACAAAACCATGGTATGTCTTAAAAGTCATAACATCGCTCCTGTTTTCCTCTTATTGCTAAACAGGCTCATGAGTGCTGACCAAAGGTTAAGGAAAGCATAGTGCAGGTTTGCAGATAACTAGTATGCGTACAAGTCAGACGAGCTGACTTCTCATTCCTTCCTTTTTGTCATTCCATGACAACTTGCTACTCAAATGCAGAGCAATCATCGCGAGGAGCCATGTACAGCATTGCTGCCGGGGCTTCCCAGCCTGTCATCATAGATAGTACAATTTTCTTTAGTAAGGGTAGGCAACAGCACAATACGACTACCAGGATTAGGACAATTATGATAATAAATGTAAAAATTTTAGTCATCCAACCGCTAATTTGACCAATCGGTCAACCAACCCCATATTCCCGGATTTCCGTTGTTACGGGACAATTCGGAAACTTTGTCCCGAATATGTTTAGTTAGCTGGGTTACATTGTGGGAACTGTCCGGAATATAGGTGCAGCATTCGGACCCAATGAGGGTGCATGTACCACCTTTTTCAGCTAGCATCATATCCAAGGCCATACGATTCTGTAACGCAACCTTACGGATGGCCACCATTTCTGCGGTTTGAGCATCTAATGCTTCAGCAGTGTCATTTGCAACAATTAGTACGGTACAACCATATCCCAACAGACCCCATCTTGAGAGTGAGAAAATACAATTTTTGATCTCTCACAACCGAACTACGCCTGTATTAATTTAGCAAGTTGTAAATCCCTTTTATATCATTCCTGCGCAGCCCTCGGCGTAATAGCATGTAAGCAGAAAAGTATAAAACCATAAGACATTATAAAATCACAAAAACAGAAGACATGAGAAGTACAGTTCATAGCAAGACATGTGTAGTACAGTTCAGTACATTTAATTAAGCAGATTGATACAGTGGCTGTGATTAGGAATCGACTTTTTTTAAAAAAACGTAGTACAGTTTGTGTTGATTGTAGAATATCTCCTTTTTTTTCCAAGATCGGTTAGACTTGTCTTCTTTGTTCTCAAACTCAGACCTTTTTGGTCACGCATCCAAATCTGTAGTGAGAAATTCAACAGCTTGTTTTGACCATTCACTGGTAAAATGTCCTCGAAAGTCCATAGAGTCCGTTTTGTTTCAGCAAACAAGTCCATGAGTCTTTAGAATTTCCTTTTTTTTTGGTCATTGTAAGACAAGACCAGAATGTCCAGTTCCCACCTCGAGTGGGTCAAACTGATTATCCTCATCATCATCAAAATCTTCACGATTCCCTTTTACCTCAGCCACCACATCAATCGTTGCAACTTATTTTAGCATCTGTAACTACAGCACATCATTATCAATGATATCATGATTAACATAAACAGTACAGCCACAAAAATTATGGATAGCATTATTGAAATACTGGAATAAACAAACTAAATGGTTCAGAAGGGAGATGGTTCAGAACATGACATTTACCATGGCTCAATTCAGCCGCTATGGAAAACAATGCTTTTGGTAATACTGGTAATTCATCCGGCCCTATCCACAACCCCTCAGCTGTTTTGGTGCATTTATGGTTTTCCCATATGTGTATCTCTGGTGATTTTGCTTCACCTTGCATTTCTCGTAATAGGGTGTAGTCTATTTCAGGTGTCTCTTGAATTTGTAAAATTACAGTATACTGACATTCTGAATACTATCAGTTCTTGAACTGTATGGTGTTTATTCAACCTATCGACCCCATCACCTCACACTCTACAATACCCGACACATACAAAACACATACAGTTACCAATGTACAGCATTGACCGGGTTTCACTTGTCCACTCATTTCCCCCTGAGATGATTGAGTGAAATATCAGCTTTGTGGGTGGGAGAGTTGGAGCGAAAAGTATAAGTTATTCCAGAAGAAGTGGCTGCATGGAATGCCATTCTTGTCAGTATCTGTAAGAACTAAAATATTACAAGGTGAAATCTCCCGTTTCTTTAAACATTTTCAGTTGTTAACATGACATTATCATTAACTGCAGAAACACTTTCAATCTATGTGGAAACCAAAGGGTTACGGAAAGTCATTTTGTCCACATAAACCAGAGTATCCGCAGTCAGTGAATTTAAACCGCCCACATTCAATGGCTGCAGTAAATTCTAACCGCCGCAAGTTAACTGCCACAAGCTAATTTATCCATATTTAATTTCTACAAACATTTTAAGTAAATGCTGGAATACACAAAATAAATGATACATAAAATAAATCATAATCTATACATCAGATAAATGCCCAGTTTCTATATTTCCCTTTTTCTTTACATTTGCCACCTTGTCCCGTGCATTATTCTTACAACTATTGCTTTCTCCTCCTCCGACACTCATTTTACAATACATACTTGTTTCTTCTCATGTCACAAAACCTTTTCTTATAGGGATGCGGATAACATTCTCACCAACCCTTTGGGTAAATGCAACCGTCATAGCACATCCCTAATTTATTCTTCCTACAAAAAAACCCAACACAAACCATCTCACTTACTCTTACACTATCCTTCTGCAACTTATCACTATCCATCAAAACTTTCCTTGGCAATTTTTCACACAGTAGTCAGAAGCACACATTTTTATATATTAAAAAAAATGCTTGCATCTTCAAAGTTTACTCTACTTTATCGCTTTGTTCTTGCATCAAATATTCAAAATTATTGGTTGTATTTTTACTGTGCTATTACTCAGTACATATGGAACGTGGGTAGTATCTGGCTTATACTCCGCGTCCAGAGCAAAGTCAGACCTATCACGGTCCGGTACTTTTTAAATAATCCAAACCTATGGAACATGGATGAAATCTGGCTATACTCCGCGTCCAGAGCAAAGTCAGACCCACCATTGTCCTCTTTAAATGCATACATTACATAAAACATACAACAAAAGCTTCTCTTCATTTTTACTTTCTTTTTTAAAATTTTAATTACTGCTCATTCAAGCTAAACCATATACAGGTACAAACATTTTTGTACACATCTTTTACACAAAAAAAAGGTAACACATTGAGCTCAAGTTTTCTTAAGGACCGTACAGCCACAACTTCCTGTGGGGAAAAACTTTCAATTAGGAGTATTGTGACTGTTCGGATTGCTCTTTTTAAAGAATAGTTAGGGAGGCACAAGTCTATCAATAATATGCAGAGTGGCCTTAAACTCATGTTGTGACTTTTGGCCTTCCCCAAATACTCATTCAAAGGGTCGCAACATACCCCATAGACACCGTAAATTCAGATAGTAATTGCTTAAAATTTTATGTTTTTACTTATTAAAAAAAACGGATTCTCAGTCAGGTTAATTTAAAAAATATGCCTGACTTGTTTGAAATTTTCGAACGTAAGTCTCTACATTTAATTTTTTTATCAATTTTTTTTATCAATATACATTTGGTTTTCGACTGTCTGGTCTTTGACTTTCAATTATCTGTTGTAGCATAACATAGTTAAACATATAAAACAATTGTATTAAATACAGTAAATATAATTTTTTATCAATACTTATACTCTAAAATCTTATACTTTACTTATAAATAAAAAATTGGGACCATCCTCAGGGGAGGGAACGGGTACACTTTTCTGGCACATTTTCACTCGCGTCCGAAACCGTGTGTTTTCGGCCGGTCCCCCTGAAAACCTAGTTGCCTCCTCCACTTGTCCTGAAGCCGGGGCTGATGGGGCAGGATGAACAGAGGGAGGGGGAGCCAAATAGGGTGGTGTTGGAAGAGGTATTTGGGGATATATGGGGCGTGTGCCCCATTCTGTTAGTGAATCCTCACTGGATGTTAATCCCAACTGCGTTAATTGTGCACTCAACGCTTTACATTCCAAAGTTTTCTGTTCTGCCTGTTCTGCCTTCTCTCTCTCTACACACCTCTTCCTTTATTTGTCCAGCGGTTTATACACTCCATCGCGCGTCACACATATACTGTGTCTTTCAGCAGTGTTTTGCCAACTGGACAACGTTTCTTTTGCCTGTTTTCTCATACTTTCCTCTAACCATACTCTCACCAGTTTTCTACCTGGCTTATATTTGTCTGTTTTCCATACCACTCTTGCACTTTTTTTAGTACAGTCACATCATTTGAGCCTCCCAGAGGCCATATTGTGTCTCCCAATTTTTTATTTAACTGACCCGCAACTAATCGCAACTCTTTCTGATTTTCTGGCAACACTTTACACATAGACGTTAGGGGACACGGCCCCTCAGTTTTATCCACTATATTACCCATACTTTATTTTTAACCAGTTTTTTTATATATATATCCTTTTATATTCCGTCAACGGTCCTTACAATCATGTAACCTGCGCTTTAACTTGGTTTTTTTAACCAGTTTTACCTGCGCTTTAACCTGTTTTTTTAACCAGTTTTACCTGTGCTTTAACCTGTTTTTTTAAGCAATGCACACAGTAAGTTTTACCTGCGCTTTAACCTGTTTTTTAAGCAATTCACACAGTAAGTTTTACCTGCGCTTTAACCTGTTTTTTTAAGCAATTCACACAGTAAGTTTTATTTAATCAGCTATTTTGTTTCGATCACCCGTGTTTCTGATGCATGTGAAAAACCATCACTGTAGGTTGTCATGTAACAAATAGAAATTTCCCTTGTCCAGACTACTCAGTGTCCTGGAGGGACACACTCTGCTTACCTAGTTTCAAGAGTATTTGTTGCTGGTTGGCAAGTGTATGTTGGGGATACTGCTGGAGTTTCCAGACACGAAGATTGTCTGGGCGATCTCCTGAAAGGTTCTCTTTGATCTCTGATCCCACTAAACGATGAGTGTGGGGCTATCCAAAACATGGCTGAAAAATACTTGGTTTCAAACCCTAGAAAGGAAGCTCCAATCTAGTGTCTAGGAGGTTCTGAAAAGTCACAGTAGCAAAGAGATTCATAGTACTGAACACACAGTACATACTACCCTACATACATACATATGTACATACAGTACATACAGTAGTATGAATACATGAGCAGAAATGTTTGCTCTCACAAACAGATCTTGCAAGCTCACTATGTGGGTTGCAACGGTGGGCAGTGAGAAGCCACAACTTCCTTGTCGACGTTGGTGGGAAGGAGAAGCTGGGTAAATGTGAATGGAAATGTTGAGACTTAACTAATGTTGCTAAATACAACTGTATACCCGCTACAGGACTTTTCGTAAATAGGCCTGGGGATAGATTTTAATATGATCATGGAAATATAATTTCAATTTCCAATTATAATACTGTAAATCAGATGTGCAATTAGCTAAGTTTCCATAGATCTCTTTGCAACCAATGATATTCTAAGACATAAGCCTGAACTATGGATCCATCAGCAACTCCTCCCCCACACCCCACACCCCCCACTCCCACTCCCACCCCAACCCTGTCCTCAGCTCGGGTGTGAAGCAGTATCTCTCCAGCGCCTTGGGACGTCCTCCTGATGTGAAAGGCGCTATACAAATGTATTTTTGTTGTTGTTGTTGTTGTTGTTGAGCTGCAAGAGCTCCTCGTATTATCTGTGCTTTGTGTACTGTCGTTAGCTAACGATTGTTTTGTTTTCACAGCAGTGAGTAATGCTATCAACCAGCATAACAGGGAGTTTTTTTGGGTGACTATCAGAACAGAGGTTCAGGGAGCCAAGAGCGAGGGATCAGCGGGGTGGCATCATCCCAGAGGATTAGATTCATAGATTCATAGAATTTTACGGCACAAAAGGAGGCCATTCGGCCCATCTAGTCTGTGCCGGCTCTTTGAAAAGAGCGATTCAATCCCACTGCCCTGCCCGCTCCCCATAGCCTAATAGACCTGTTCTCCCTAAATAAAGATCTAATTCCATTTTAAAAGTTGTTATCGAATCAGCCTCCACCACCTTTTCAGGCAATGCATTCCAGATTCGAACAACTCGCTGAGTGAAAAAATTTCTCCTCAGCTCCCCTCTACTGCGCCTTGAAACTATTTTAAATCTGTGACCACGAGTCACTGATTCGCCCACGAGTGGAAATAGTTTTTCTCTATTTGCCCTGTCGAAACCCCTTATGATCTTATAAACCTCTATTAGGTCTCCCCTCAATCTTCTCTGCTCCAGAGAGAATAACCCTAGCCTATCTAGCCTCTCCTCATAGCTGAAGTCCCTCAATCCTGGCACCATCCTAGTAAATCTACCCGCTAGCCATGTCAGTCCTGCCATTGTCATCTATCCTGTGGTGGGGGGGGGGGGGGGAGGTGGGTGGTGGGGGCTAATGATCTATTGTTAAATGCGCTATTAGTGCTGATGCGATGCTAGTCTAGTGTTTGGAGGTGATGCGCGGTTAATGGTGAATGGGGAGTTAATGCCGACGTCACTTTTTTTTTTAGTTTTCGCGAGTTTTCTCTTCCCGTTTACCCCAGCCCCTCGATCACCCGCTCGCTCGATGCACACGGACAGTAACTCCCTACCTCAGCCTTTATATCTTCCCAGCAAGGCCTCGGCTCCGCCCCTCATTCACCCGCTCGCTCGATGCACTGTGAAGCGCTTTGAGATGTTTAGAAGATGTGAAAAGCAGTTTATCAAAAAGCAAGGATTACTATTATTGTCATTATGGTAATACAGATTGTACTGTAATCCCCTATTCCCCATTAATACAACAACAATAAAATTACACTTGTATAGCGCCTTTCACGTCAGGAGGACGTCCCAAGGCACTGGACAGTCACTGCTTCAGACCCGAGCTGGGGACGTAGTGGGGGAGGTGGGGAGGGGAGTGAGAGGGGGGGGATGTATTATGAAGGATTTGTTCATGTGACGATGGGAGAATGGTAAGGTGGACATTCTGGAGAGATGACAACAGAAAGATCTTCTTCATCCAATCTTCTGATACTTTGAATAACAAGGCTCCAAACGCAAAGAGACGAGCAGTTGTAAGTTACATGCGGTAACCACAACAACCTCCAGAAATGGAAATGACCCTTATTTCTTTTGCATTTTTTTCTATGAGGAACTTTCCTGAGAAACCTTTCTGTTGTGAGTCTAAGGTAAATAAAAACCTTTGTTTTAATTGGTATCTTCTTCATTAATCCTTGCTTTAAAGTCAATCACGTGTCATTATTACCATTTAAACGTAGCTTGTTTTATTTGCAGGGCTACATGTAATACATTGCACGAGTACAGTTGATAGGAGAAAAATAGCATTATTGACTAGAAGTAGTTAAGAGATATAAAAGTTCAAAGCTTACAAGTTTAGGGAAGGCTGAAGAGTGAAGGAAGAACCCTTGAAAAGGAATGAATTAACACAATATTGCACAGTTTCCATTCACTCAATGCAGTTCCAAAATCAAATCAATAATAAAGATTTTAATACAGTACAGAATTTTTTTGAGAGGAGGGTGGCGTCCATTTGATATTGGTACAATCTGAGATGTAATCCATTATGTCAGGGGCAATTACGTGATACCAAATAATATCTGTGATTTCAGGAGAAAGATGCTGTTGCAGAGAGCACTTTGCCTGGCTTTTCATTTCCATCATGTTTTGGGGAAGCAGCTTACTTGATCCTTTGGGCGCGATGACCATTGGAACTGTTTAAGTAAAGAAAGAGGCTTTAGGCACAAAACATTGCAGATAACAAGCCACTGAATGGCCTGATATCAATATGCGTTAGAATAATATTCTCGCCATGCGGTCTAGCACTCGATCAGCTTTGTTAGTTGATGGTTTTACATTGTCTGGGCATCTGCATTAGGGTATCAATATGAGTTGCAAATTAAAAAGCAAGCATTATGCCATTGACAATTACACTGTTACTGTTGCAAAGCCAAGCCAAAGAGCTTCTCTCGGTTGCTCATATATCTGATAGCTTTAGTATACCAAGAATTTCAGCCCAGCATTCGCATCAAATGCACAGAAAATATAAGTATTATTAGAAAGCCACCAAACAGTATCACGTCACATGCATTACTTACTTTAAATATCTCATCTTCTTTTTAACCCAAAATGCTTTTGGATTAACACAAATAGGCCCCTTCTCTTTAGTGTAGAAGCTAAACATGAACATAAAGCATTGTTAGTATTATGTTCTTTAATTTTGTTGGAATTAATACTTGTAGCAGGTGGTGTCTCAGTTGGATTGAGTCCCATTTGTACTGCATACTCGATGGTCCATGAGATCCTCAATGATGGTGTCTTGGATGCCTAACATGTAAACCATCCACTGCCTTTGCAATAATTAATTTTAAAAAACAGGCAATCTCCTTATTCTTAAGGCTATCAAGGTTTCCTGTAATATTTTTGATACTATTAAGATAGCATAACTCGATTGAAATACATTCATTGTTAATGATCTATCATCTTCTATCCTGTCGTGGGGAGGGAGGGGAGGGATGTGGGGCGCATATAGAAGAAAACGGAGCCTCTACGGGGCTGAGTTGGGCCCATGGTGATATGGTTGGAAATGGAAGATCATCAGAATTGACTTGATTCTTTGTGGGGAGTCTCGGTTGTCTGGCTCCTGAGCCAGGCAGATTGATGACGGACGAGACAGCCTGGGTTGTTAGCGAGCTTTGGAGAAGCAGATGAGTTGAAGCGCTCTGAGACGCCGTCCGGCGTGGAGGGCGCTAGTTAAATCAAAGTGGTTGTTGTTGAGTTACTAAGGAATGAGATTCTTTCAGCTTGATTTCTGTTAAGCCTTTGAACAAGACATTAAACCAAGGTCCCATGTCCCATTGTTTAAGTGATCCCATGACACTGCTCGCATATGTCAGACACCCGGCTGACTGTATACAAGATATTTTCTATTTTGATGCCTTTTGTGATCCAACATTTTTAGTTATGGAGTCCTGTAGCTCAGTGGTTAGAGCACTCGCCTTACAAGCGAGTCCAATTCCAGGCAAAGCAAAACCTCGGGCATATTTCCTTACTCTACACACCTAAAAATAATCCATTGAAAAAAATGCAATAATACATTGGTCATTTCAATCCATGACTGTTTGTGGGACATTGCTGTGCGCAATCTGCTGCCACATTTCGCCCACATATATACAGTCAATTCACTTTACAGTATATTCTATGAAGCGTTTTGAGACATCCAGAAGATGTGAAAAGCAAGGACAAATGCAAGGACTATTATTATGGTTTTTGTCCTTGAAATGACCTGGTGGCATAGACAATTCGGTTTCTTAAATTATTTACTTACATGACAGCAGAGACACAGGTATGCATTGCAGCCTGGATCTTATAGTGGGTGATAGTAAAAGGAACCCATTTCCGGGAGACAGAGAGGCAGCAGTATGTGGTAACTTTGTTTGGCCGTCGATCTGTAAAGCAAAAAGTCACAACACTTCCCGATCAATGAAAATGTCTTTTAACTAGTTTAGTGAAACATCCTTTTCTACATAATCACTTGTTTCTGAAGTCGGTGGAAGTGTTTTTTGTTCCACATTTGGCAAAATAGCCATTGTAAAAGCCAAAGCGTATCAAACTCACAATTGCCATCAACGACGGTAATAACAACAAATGCCATCACAAGCAAAGAAATATGAGCTGGTCTCTTGTCCAACAGGCATTGCATGATGAAGATTGAAATTTGCGTGGCTTGTAAGTTCAACCCAACTCTGCAAATTGGACACTTCTAAAGAATGACACATACTTAAATAGCAGTAGAAGCTCGGTTAAAAAGTCAGTCCACATGTTTATTTTTATTAGAGGAAGTGACTGTATCTCACCATACGAGTGCAAACATTTCCGGTCATTTAAAAAACTCGGTCATTTTTAAAAAATTCTCATTGAGATGACACCTCATTTCCACTCTACCCCATCTCCCCATCACCCACCCCGCCCTCACACCCACACCACCAACCCCCACCCAATCTTTTTCAAAGAGATTGTGGAGAAGGACAGTTATTTTAAGTCATCTTGGCTTGACTATCTGTTCCACGTAAAGTGGTATCTTTTGCTACCCCTATTATTTCACATCCGGTCAATCTGTTTCTAAACAAACTAGTGATACTGCCAGGTTAATTTATTGAGGGAGATAAGGAGGGAGGAGAAGTCACAGGAAGTAGAGCAGGAAGGAGTGAAATGGAGATTGAAATCGCCCAGAATGAGGAGGCTTTCAGACAGAGGGAGAGAGAGAGAGAGAGAGAGAGAGAGTGTAAATGTCAGACAGGAAAGTGGGGGAGGGTTAGGGGGACGGAATTCTAGGGGGATTTTGAGGGAGAGACAGGAGAGGTGGTAGAGTGAGGTGTTCAAAGGAAGGGAAGGTTCTGGAGGAATAAGGGGAAAGGCCAAGGGTGGATCGGGAGATGAGCGTCACACCACCACCACGGAGGATAGGCCGTGGGGTTTGGTGGAAGGTGTAACCGGGAGATGTGGCCTCAGTCAGGGGGAAAGTGTCGCCTGGTTTCGGTCAGGGCGAGGATGTCAATCGATTCGTCGATGATGAGGTCATAGATGGTGAGGGACTTGTTGGGACAGGGAGCGGACATTTTGGAGACCGATGCGGAGGGGGCAGTTTGTGGTGGGGGATTGGGCGGGACAAGGGGGACGGTTGGCAGGGAGGGTGCGGATAAGGGTGAGGGAGGAGAGGTTGGCCCCCCAGGGAAGGGGACCGGTGGACTTTGTGGCTGGAGTGAGGGAGAGAGGGACGGGGCAGTCAGGGTGGGTGCTGTCGCACAGCCGGCAGTTGTCATCCATTTTAATGTTTCATCTGAAAGACAAAGCTCTGATACTGTAACATTTGAAGCAGTAACTGTCCAGCGCCTTGGGACGTCCTCCTGACGTGAAAGGCTCTACACAAGTGTAATTATGTTGTTGTTGTTGTAGCATTCATGCTAGCACTACAGTGGAGTGTCAACCGCAACAATACCAAAATGGCACTTGTATAGTGCCTGCCTAGACTGTGAGTCCAAAGCCATAATGAGGGGCTTGAACCCATGGCCTTTTGCCTCGGAGGAGAGAATGCTACCAAATGGGTCCGGCTGACACCTAACCTAATCAGGCAAGCGGAACCACAGTTGTAACATCTCACCCCAAACGATGGCGCCTCCGACCACACAGCGCTCTCCCAGCAAAGCATCAGAGTGTAAACCTGGACTGTGCCATCAAAGTTGCCAATTGAGTTTTAGAACCCACAAAACTTATGAATCACAGGTGAGAAAGATATCGAGTCAGGCTGACACCAGACCAGACTATATAAGGAATGGAGAATAAAACGCTGTCCTCATGCATGTCATTTATGTTCCTGACAAGCAAGAAACCCACCCTCAAATCCCCTCTATTTCCCTTTTGTTCCGAACAGCTGCATTGAAGATCATGCTTTTTTGAGGAATACTAACATGCCAACATTGCTCAAAGAATGCAGAGGTAATTAGTAGCTAACAGTGGATTTAGAAGCAGTAAGTTGTACCTCGCAAAGGTACAACAACAAAATTACACTTTTACAGCGCCTTTCACGTCACGAGGACGCCCCAGGAGGAAGTATACCGATTCTTTGACAATTTGTATTTTCAATTTGACATTGTTCAAATTGAAATCTTAATAATGGAGCATTATTCTGCTCATTTCAAGACCTGAGGCATTTTTCATGCATCGCTGCTTTTTTAAATACTGTATAAAATATATATTTATTTTAAAACATATATATTTTCATCCCCGTGACAACACACGCCGAACAACAGAACAATCCCCACCGTGTAAACATACGCAACGGCCCTGTCTTTATCCTCTTGCAAAAAAAATCTCCGTCAACACAAAAATTTCCACCAGCTTTATGGAAACACAGTTCTATTCTTGTTACACACATAGATGCCTATTAATATTCAATTTCCAGCACCAGGGCCTCCTCGCTTCTCTACGCTGCTGCCGCCCTATCCACAGCACAGAAACTGCCCTGGTTAAGGTCACAAATGACATCCTAACCGCCTGTGACCAGGGCTCCCTCTGCCTCCTCGTCCTCCTTGACCTGTCTGCTGCGTTCGACACAGTCGATCACACCATCCTCCTTCAACGTCTTTCTTCCCACCTCAACCTTCAAGGCACAGTCCTTGACTGGTTCCACTCTTATTTGACCCACCGTTTACATTTTGTTTCTTCCAATGGTTTTTCTTCAAACCCCCGCACAGTTTCTCATGGCGTCCCTCAGGGCTCTGTCCTCGGTCCCCTCCTTTTCACCCTTTACACGCTTCCTCTGGGCGACGTCATCCGCAAACATGGGGTAAATTTCCACATGTATGCGGACGACACCCAGTTGTACCTTTCTGCCTCATCCCTCAACTCCCAGACGATCGATCCTCTGACAGCATGTCTGTCCGACATCGAATCGTGGACGAGGGACAACTTTTTGCAATTGAACGTGAGTAAGACCGAGGCCCTCCTGATTGGCTCAAGCCAGCGCCTCCGCACATCGGGCGCTGCCAGCCTCAATATCCAAGGCTGCACTCTCCACCTCACAAAGCCAATCAGGAACCTCGGCATCATGTTCGATCAAAAACTTTCCTTCCTCCCCCACATCCGCGCCTTGACCGGCACCGCTTATTTCCACCTGCGCAACATTGCCAGGCTCCGCAACTATCTTACCCCCCGCGCTGCCGAAACACTCGTGCACGCGTACATCACCTCACGGCTGGACTACGGAAATTCTCTCCTCGTCGGCCTCCCCAGTTCCTCCATTCACAGGCTGCAGGCCATCCAAAACTCTGCAGCCCGTGTACTATCCCGCACCCGCCTCCGCAACCACATAACCCCCACCCTCGCCCGTCTCCACTGGCTCCCCATCCTCCAGAGGATCGAGTTCAAGATCCTTGTCCTCACCTACAAGGCCTTACACGGCCTTGCCCCACCCTATTTAACCGATCTACTCTCCCCCTACACGCCCACCCGGACCCTCCGTTCAACTGGACTTGGCCTGCTCCAAGCCCCCTGCCCGAACCACCCCACCATCGGAGGCCGGGCCTTCAGTTTCTCCGCTCCCACCCTATCGAATGCCATCCCTCAATCCCTCCGTTTCGTTTCTTCCCTTTCCTCTTTCAAGGCCGGTTTGAAGACTTTCCTCTTCGATCGTGCCTTTTGTTCCACCCCGAACTCTTTTACCTCCCCTTCGTGTTTCACCCCTTCCCAAACACTCCCCTCCCAGCTCGGGTCACACGCCTCCTGTGCAGCGCCTTGGGACGTCCTCCCGACGTGAAAGGCGCTCTATAAATGTAATTTGTTGTTGTTGTTGTTGTTTATTTACAGGGAGCAGTTACAAACAGGCTAATCCCAGCTCTGGCATCCTTCACTTACCGGATAGCAGGCCAAAGAAACCCCCCAATCTGATGCTCCCCCCTTTATGGGGAGAGACTTTCCCCCACAAACAACCCATAAAAAACTTTTCAGAACGCTCTTTGGTTACTGGTCGAGCGTCCCTTTCCAAATGCTGAGCATAGGTTCCCTGCCACTTTGCGCGTTGCAAAGTACCCTACTCCCATTTCACAGAGTTGCTCTGACCATTGCTCTGGTCAATCCCCATCTGTCCTTGGCCTCGGCCTCGCTTAACTCTAGCGTATCTCTGGTGGCGTTACTGCCTGACTATTGCCATCACCAGTCTGTAGCCGGCCTTCACTGACCTATCTCCACGCCTGAAGACCTCCCGGTTCCGGAAAACCTAAAGGCTTTCCTTTACCGCGTTGATGACCCTCCAGGCGCATTGGACGTCAGTCTCCTCGTGTATCCCTGGGACAAGTCTGTACAGCCAAGGTGCTGTGACAGCGGGACTCCCGGGATAAAGCCATCGTTTTCCACACCTCCTTTGCGTAGGCGCAATGTAGAAACAGGTGTTCCTCATTCTCCCTGCCTCCGCAACCTTCTCGAGGGCAGCATCGCTACGGTGTTGATTTGCACGGGTTCAAATCAAGTTGTCCCCATTTCCCTGTGTGTGATACATTGATGAGCACAGTCACTATCGTGTGCATCACTCCAGCTAAACCAGAGACAGAATGGAAAGAGATAACATGACTGGGATTAGAGAATTCATTCCCAATATATTTCAGTATAATGTGGGGGGTGGTGCGGGGAAGCTGTTAAAAAACATGCCATATCTTACGGATGATTCAGGTGCTAAAATAATATATTACATTTTAAAAACTAAATTAATGAATTAAGTGAATTTAAATAACAATAATAATAATCCTTGCATTTGAGATGTCTTCTAGAGGCTTGTGGAGTATGGAAACTTGCCCAAGGTTTTGCCCTGAGCTGCCTGGATTCGGAAACAGGTCTCACGTTTGTAAGGCGAGTTTTCTAACCACTAAGTTACAGGACTCCGCTGAGCTACCAACCAAGTTAAGCTGACCCACTTAAGCTTTGCTTGAAATATTTGTACAAATTCCAAGCAGCTGCTGCTCCAGTACATTTCTGCTGATATCAATGCTGAAGTATTTATTGGCAGTCACTTGTAAACTCCTATACTACATATACACACAAATGCACAAACATTGAGTGGTACACATATACACACACACTCACACATACACACACACACAGACACACAGGAAAAGCAATACCTAAAAAATTGCATGAGGATCCTTCCTAATTTAAAAATGAAAATAAATCATTTTCAAACTCCGCGGCTGTCGTTTCACCAGCCAGATTGTCTTTTGTTTTTGTGTTTGTAATTCAGAGGAAGTTCACACGGTCAGTATGCAACATTTCCCGTCTTAATTTTAGTGCCATGGTGCATTATGCCAGCAGGGGGCGCTATTACATTCCATGTACAGTTAGAGCGAGTTGTTCGAATCTGGAATTGCATTGCCTGAAAAGGTGGTGGAGGCCGATTCGCTAACAACTTTTAAAAGAGAGGTAGACATTTATTTGGGGAGGATGGATTTGCGCGGTTATGGGCAGAGAGCTGAGAGTGGGATTAAATTTCTCTTTTTAAAGAGCCGGCGCAAACTCCATGGGCTAAATGGCCTCCTTTTGTGCCGTAAGATTCTACGATTCTCTGTCATAAGTCAGGCTAACCAACCTCCTGTCACGTCAAGTCAAAAGATATTTAAAGAAAGACTATAGGATGTTTGCTGCGGATACATTTTGAAATTTGTCAAGATCTCAACCTCCTGCAACTCTTTTAAGAAGGTTCAAATATACTAAGAAAAGCAACATCCATTCGTATTTTATTACGGAAACTCTCTCCTCGTCGGCCTCCCCAGTTCCTCCATTCACAGGCTGCAGGCCATCCAAAACTCTGCAGCCCGTGTACTATCCCGCACCCGCCTCCGCGACCACATAACCCCCACCCTCGCCCGTCTCCACTGGCTCCCCATCCTCCAGAGGATCAAGTTTAAGATCCTCGTCCTCACCTACAAGGCCGTACACGGCCTTGCCCCATCCTACCTAACCAATCTACTCTCCCCCTACACGCCCACCTGGACCCTCCGTTCAACAGGACTTGGCCTGCTCCAAGACCCCGCCCGAACCACCCCACCATCGGAGGCCGGGCCTTCAGTTTCTCCGCTCCCACCCTATGGAATGCCATCCCTCAATCCCTCCGTCTCGTCTCTTCCCTTTCCTCTTTCAAGGCCGGTTTGAAGACTTTCCTCTTCGATCGTGCCTTTTGTTCCACCCCGAACTCTTTTACCTCCCCTTCGTGTTTCACCCCTTCCCAAACACTCCCCTCCCAGCTCGGGTCACACGCCTCTTGTTTAGCGCCTTGGGACGTCCTCCCGACGTGAAAGGCGCTCTATAAATGTAAATTGTTGTTGTTGTTGTTGTTGTATGTAGAATACTTCCCAATTCCTCCCTCCACAGGTTGCAGATATTCCAGAACTCTGTGGCCTGTGTCCTTTACTGCTCCAAGCTTCATGACCCCCATCTCCCCCATCCTCGCCCGACTCCGTTGGCTCAAAATTACCCAGAGGATCCAATTCAAGATTGAATCTCTGGTCCTCACATTCAAAGCCCTCCATGGCCTCGCCCCTCGCAGCATCTGTGACCTCCTAACCCTCCACCAACCCGCTCGCCCCCTTCCCTCAGCAGACGCCACGTCCCTGGACCCATCCGCCCCACCATTTCAGTCACTCTGCCCCCAAACTCTGGAACTCCATCCCGCAGTCCCTCCGCCTCGCCCCCTCACTGGGCTCCTTCAAGTCCCGCCTCAAGACCCTCCTCTTCGAGTCACCCCAAATCCCCCCCTTTCCCTCCACCCTCCCCATCCCCGACCCCAGCTCAGGTCTGAAACAATGACTGTCCAGCACCTTGGGACGTACTCCTGATGTGAAAGGCGCTATACAAGTGTGATTTTATCGTTGTTGTTGTTGTAAAATGGCAGTGTTATCGGTCTGACTGGCCCATCACTGAAAACCACTTAAAAACTACAGAGTAATTTAAACTGTAATAGAATTTCACCTACAAAATACAAAGTTACTACATTTTACAGTACAGTATGTTCTGTGAAACGCTTTGAGAATTCTTCAAGACGTGATAAGGCACTGTATCAAATGAAGGATTATTATAATAATTGTTATAATCTATAAATTTTAGGTAGCCCTAACATGCATGAGCTGTTGTACGTTAGAACCTTATATGTTAGGCCTGTGAAACACATAAATATTTCTGTGAAAAACAATCTTAACTTTCTTTGCTGTTTCAGTAATTAACCTAAGGATACACCTTCTAGTTGCCGATTCAATGATGAGCGGAAATCTTTTCCCACTGGTTACTTTATCAAACCTGTTGATAATTTTGAAACTTCTGTGAGATCTTTTCTCAACCATTTCTGTGAAAGGACGATATCCCCAGTTTCTCTTTCCTCGTTTATTGCTATCAAATGAGACGATTCTTCTCATTGCAAAATTTTGGTGAAAAACCTCAGCGTTCCATAAAGGATTCAAAGAAATAATTATTATGTCAAGTGTGTTTTCAGCCCACTGTCTCACACTTGTTGCCAATAGATAGATCTTCTTGAGTCTACTAAAATCTGCAACAATGTGAGTATGCAATATGCAGTTTGACTGCAATGCAACAGCTTCTCACCACATGTTGTTTTCAAACGATTCTTGACGCAAGCTCTTATCACCCTGCTGTAACAAAGATTAACTCAGAAGTGAGCAGCTCACTAAGTGGAGGCGAGCAAGACTAAGTTTACAGCATAGGCCATGAGTAGATACGTGCATTATTTTATTTCATGGGGAAACTCTGCTTTCATGGCGCCAGCATTAAAAACTCAATGTTTTTGAAGCGCCAGTTGAGTTTAATTTAAATTGTTTCCATTTCTCTCCTGAAGTAGAACAACAACAACAAATTGCATTTATATAGCGTATTTCACATCGGAAGAATGTCCCTGCTTGCGGCACAAGAAAAAGCATCTGAAGTTTTAGCTTCAAAGAAACTGGCTGCATCAAAGTAATTATTTGCCAGGCAGGAGACTTAATAGCAATGGAAAGCGGAGATCTGTGGTCACTGAGGACAGGAATGGGTTCAGTTTAAATTTCAGAACCCACATTGAAGATCTCAAGCCATAGTGCTGGACAGGATCAAGAGAGAAGGTGAGTTTGGGTAGTGAATGCTACAAACAGTATTGGTTTAATTACAGCGAAGAACAGCAGAGCAGGAAGTGGACTGAATGCAGTACTTTTTAATCCTCCCTCTGTGATCTTTACTCCTCTTAATCCTCTTCTCTTCTTCCTCCTTGCTGTAAATCCTACTACCTCCATGCTTTTCCCTGTCTGTGCATTCTCACTGTGTTGAAATCAATATTCATAATAACTTTAGCCTATTTTAATTAATTGCTGCTCAACCTTGGTAAAGACAAAATCAAAACCACACACACTATGAAAGAGCATTAGATAAACATCAACTTAACTTTGATAACAACATAAGGTGTTAACCTGTTTATCTGCCTCATCAAGCCAGTCAGGAACGTAGGTGTCTTGTTCGATCTTCAACTGTCCTTCCTCCCCCACATCCAAGCCATGACCCACTCTGCCTTCCCTCACCTCCGCAATATTGTCCGTATCTGCCACTACCTCCTCCCTCACGCTGCTGAAACCCTCATTCACTCCTTCATCACATCCAGGATTGACTACACCAATGCCCTGCTTGTTGACCTTCCAAATTCCTCCCTCCATAGGCTGCAGATAATCCAGAACTCTGCAGCCCATGTCCTCTACCGCTCCAAGCTCCATGACCCCATCTCCCCCATCCTCCCCAACTCCATTGGCTACTCATCACCCAGAGAATTCAATTCAAGATCCTGGTCTTCACCTTTAAAACCCTCCATGGCCCCACCCCACCCTAACTTTGTGACCTCCTAACTCCCTACCAAATTGCCTACTCCCTCTGCGGGGAGTAGGCTCTGGCCTGTTCCATGTCCCCTGACCCACCATCAAAGGGTGAAGCTTCAGCCACTCTACCCCTAACCTCTGGAATGCCATCTCACGGTTCCTCCACCTCGCCCGCTCACTAGTCTCCTTCAAGTCCCGCTTCAAGGTCCTTCTCTTCGACAGTCCTATCGGTCGCCCCAGATCCTCTCTTTCCCTTCACCCTCCCCGATCCCGACCCCAGCTCGAGTCTGAAACATTGACTACCCAGCACCTTGGGACATCCTCCCGACATGAAAGGCGCTCTAAAAATGCGATTTTGTTGTTGTTGTTGGTAGGTACCAGGAACTTCCTGTGAGTTGCCTATTGGGAAACATAGTTCAGCATGAAATGTGTGAGAGGATTATCACCATGCAACAACTATCATTGGAATTTCTTTCCTGGCCTGAATGCATCAAATCTTATTGGAGTGATAGGCCCTGCCTGATACATTTCCCAAATGACCATTCTTCATTTGTGAGACACAGTCGATCACACCATCCTTCTCCAATGTCTTTCCTCCCACCTCAACCTTCAAGGCACAGTCCTTGACTGGTTCCATTCCTACCTGACCCACCGCCTACATTTTGTATCTTCCAACAGTTTCTCCTCAAACCTCCGCACAGCTTCTCACGGCGTCCCCCAGGGCTCTGTCCTTGGCCCCCTCCTTTTCACCATTTACACGCTCCCTCTGGGCGATGTCATCCGCAAACATGGGGTAAATTTCCACATGTATGCGGATGACACCCAACTGTACCTCTCAGCCTCATCCCTCAACCCCCAGACCATCGATGTTCTGACAGCATGTCTATCCGACATTGAGTCCTGGACGAGGGACATCTTCCTCCAATTGAACGTGAGCAAGACCGAGGCCCTCCTGATTGGCTCATGCCAGCGCCTCCGCACATCGGGCGCTGCCAGCCTCAACATCCAAGGCTGTACTCTCCACCTCACAAAGCCAGTCAGGAACCTCGGCATCACGTTCAACCATAAACTCTCCTTCCTCCCCCACATCCGTGCCTTGACCGGCACCGCTTATTTCCACGTACGCAACATTGCCAGGCTCCGCAACTATCTCACCCCCCACGCTGCCGAAACACTCGTGCACGCGTACATCACCTCACGGCTGGACTACGGAAACTCTCTCCTCGTCGGCCTCCCCAGCTCCTCCATTCACAGGCTGCAGGTCATCCAAAACTCTGCAGCCCGTGTACTATCCCGCACCCGCCTCCGTGACCACATAACCCCCACCCTCGCCCGTCTCCACTGGCTCCCCATCCTCCAGAGGATCGAGTTCAAGATCCTTGTCCTCGTTTTCAAGGCCTTACACGGCCTTGCCCCGCCCTATTTAACCGACTTACTCTCCCCCTATAAGCCCACCCGGACCCTCCGTTCAGCAGGACTTGGCCTGCTCCAAGCCCCCCGCCCGAACCGCCCCACCATCGGAGGCCGGGCCTTCAGTTTCTCCGCTCCCACCCTATGGAATTCCATCCCCCAATCCCTCCGCCTTGTTTCCTCCCTTTCCTCTTTCAAGGCCAGTTTGAAGACTTTCCTCTTCGACCGTGCCTTTTGCTCCCCACCGAACTTTTCGACCTCCCCTCTACATGTTTCACCCCTTCCCGAACACTTCCCTCCCAGCTCGGGTCACATGCCTCCTGTGCAGCGCCTTGGGACGTCCTCCCGACGTGAAAGGCGCTTTATAAGTTTAAATTGTTGTTGTTGTTGTTGGTGGTCAGTGAGTTGAGGCAGTTCTAACAAAGGGTCGTGGACCCGAAACGTTGCATCACTTTCCTTTCTCCACAGTTGCTGCCTGACCTGCTGATCCCAGGGATTTCTGTTTTTGTTTCAGATTTCCAGCATCTGCAGTATTTTTCATTTTTCATTTGAGGCAGATGCTCAGTACAGAATATGGAGAAGATCTTGTAGTTTTGAATTCCCCATATAGTATGAGACTAATCGGGCCAGTTAACCTGACCATTGCCGGGTAAACAAACCAAAAATTAGGGATCAATGTTGATGTTAATGTTTATGGTACAGCAATACTTAATGATTACTTACAAACAACATCCTGTCCATCTGTGACCAGGGATCCGTTTGCCTCCTCGTCCTCCTCAACCTCTCCGCTGCCTTTGACACCATGGACCAATCAATCCTCCTACTCTGCCTCTCCTCCAACCTCAACCTTCAAGGTTCTGTCCACGATTGGTTCAGGTCTTACACTGTCTCCAAATTGTCTTCATTGATGGTTTCTCTTATAGCCCCTGCACTGACTCGAGTGGTGTTCGTCAGGGCTCTGTCCTCGGTCCCCTCCTCTTCAACCCCTACATGCTCCCCCTTCGTGACATCATCAGCAGTCAGGAGGAGTCCTGTAGCTCAATGGTTAGAGCTCCAGGCAGATCAGGCCGAAACTTCGGCATGTTTTCTTACTCCACACGCCTAATAATAATCCCTCCAAAAACACACACAATAATAAAATTGGTAATTTCAATCCATGACAGTTTGTGGGATGCTGCTGTGTGAAATTGGCTGCCGTGTTTCACCCATAAATACACAGTGAATTTGACTTTACAATATATTCTGTGAAGCACTTTGAGATGTCTAGAAGACATGAAAAGGGCTATTTCAAAAATGCAAGGATTATTATTATTATTATGTACGCTGATGGCACCCAACTCTATTTCTCTGCCTCCAGCTTCAATTTCAGGTCAACTGGTCTCCTGACAGACTGCCTGTCAGACATCAAGTCCTGGTTGAGAGATAGGTTTCTACAGTTGAATCTCAGCAAGACAGAGACCCTTCTGATTGGCTCGCTCCAGCGACTCCCCACCTCATGCATTGGCAGCATCAGCATCCACAGCCTTGCCCCCTCCTACGTCTCCGACCTTATGTGGACTATCAACCTGTCCACTCTCTTTGTTAGTGGGCTCCAGTCTGCTCCGTGTCTCCTGCCCCACCCGCTCTACCATCGGTGGCTGGGCTTTCAGCCTCACTGCCCCCACACTCTGGAACTCTATCCCACAGCCCCTCTGCCTCGCTTCCTCCCTCGTCTCCTTCAAGGCCGGTCCGAAGACCATCCTGTTTAATCGTGCCTTCCGCCGTACCACCCCACTCCCTGCCCTCCCCACTACCCTGCCCCTCCCCCATGCTCAGATCTCGACCCCCTGACCTTGGGACATCCTCCTGCCGTGAAAGCCACTCTATGAATGTAATTTTGTTGTTGTTGTTGGCATCATATTTCGCCACTGTCAAGCGCTCTGTGATGTTACCCTGCGTGAGGGTTGCTGTGTAAATGCAAGTTGTTGCTGCTCTTATTATTTACAAAGCAAACGGGCAAAATATCATGACATGCACACTCTTTTTTCATTTGAATCCTTTAATAAAACATTAGATTGATATAAACGTTGTGGAATTCCGAGTTAAGATCAACCAGGAAAAAAGTCAGCAGGAGGTAGGCACTTGATGTGATTCCGCTGGACAGATCAGTCAAATTCTCAGAATCCTGGATTAAACAAGGCCTCACAAAAGAGAGACTGAGGCAACGAATGATCAAGAGAGAGGGAAAGACAAGCACTATGGTAACTATACTGTTACCTTTCATTTTACATCACTTTGCTTTACGCTTCTTTGCTTTTTGCTGACAAAATCTACTTTCAATTCACTTTTCAGTATATACTGTACTATGAAGCACTTTGAGGCGTCTCAACAACATGTTAAAGCTCTATATCAAAAGCAATGATTATTATTATTTTGTGGAATAAGACAAAGAAAGGTTGAATATCTAGTAAGTGAAGGTTTAATTAATAGGTTTTAAGCATTAACGTTTCAAGTAAATAGTAAACGTAAAAGAATTAGCTGAAAAAACACAAGCTGAAAAAATCCTTTCAATCTTCAATCCTTTTGGTCATTCCTTTGAATGAGTCCTATCTTGTTGCTAAATGAAATAAAAAATAGAATGAGATTTAGTGATCAATTTACTAATGGTATTGTTTGGAAACAAAACATGAACACATTCATGTAAATAAGGTATTTTAATGTTATGAATAGGTAAAATCCTGAGGTAATCTTTGAAGTCTATCAAGCAATTACATACAAAAGAGATGGAAAGGCCAAGAATAAACTTGAGAGTGGCTGAAGCAACAAATGATCAAGATAAAATCCTTGCCATATTATTACGTTTGACTTACTCAATAATTTTAATCCTTCTTGCCACCCAGTGTAGTGTCGGGTCGGAACAAATGGCTCCTATCTCCACTGTGTAGAATCTAAAGTAGATGAGAAACAAGCAGTGTATATTTTTATTTTCTCTAAAAGAAATTACAAAATTACAAAAATTACAAAAAAGAGCAACTGTAGATGATCGGTGGACTATGGTTCCCATGTTCATATGAAGTGAAAGTCAACTAAATCAAGAATGCAAAAGTCTGAAATACGCTCGTTATCAGTTGGGTTTGCACAGTAAGAAACAAGCTCGCAATAAACATAGCCACACTACGCACGCTGTAAAACCATGTTCAAATCTGCAAAGAATCAAGTCTTGAGTTTTCCCTTCATAGCCTGAGCTTCAGCTTTGGAGTGAAATAAATGTTCAGTTGATTATTGTGAGTGGATAACTACATGAGACAGAATTGATTCAGATGAAGAGGACCTAGTGGCTTCCAAGCTTTATATAGCGGTGTCCCCCACCACCCTACCTAACTTAGCACAGTTTGGAAACCACTGCACTAGCCCATCAGATCTCATCCCTCCAGAATACTCTCCTCCCATCACAGCATCAAGCTGACTTTTAAACGAGTCCAGGTTCCTAGCCTCAACCACCTTTCCTGACAACCTGCTGTTCAAGTCACGTATTACTTTCTGAAAGAATTGTAGAAAAGTGCACAAAGCAATGAATAGTAACAGTAAAACACTTTCACGGTGATTTTACCATTGACTGACACCTTGTAAAAGTTGGTGAGAATTAACTGCGCGGGAAACATTGCTCTGTAGATTAGTAAACAGTAATTTACATTGATAGGAGCTGTTGTACAATTTGAAAAGATTAGATGCTTTTGAGATGAAGTTGCTTTATTTTTTTCTACCTCATCCCAAGCTGTCCACAACTTCAGGAGGATTGGTGAACTCCGCAGGCTTCTTTCTACACATCCCAATGAACTCTCGATTAGGAATCAAAAGCCAAGGTTTCCCAGCTCATTTTCCATTTTCCACTCTGGTTAACTGGGGTTCTGGCCATCTTCCCAGTAGAGAATGAAGCAATTCAAAACATTTAAAATCCCTGAGTAACTTCTGTTGGAGAGACTCAATGTTTTTCAACTCGTAATACTTGTGCCACTGTGCTGACATTCTGCCACACTGCACTTATTTTCATTGGAGCTCGTATAGCTCAGTGGTTAGAGCACTCTCCTTACAAGTGTGAGACCTTTGTTTGAATCCAGGCAGATCAGGACGCAACCTTGGGCAAGTTTCCTTACTCCGCACGCCTAATAATAATCCCTCCAAAGAAAACACAATAATAAAAATTGTTCATTTCAATCCACGATTGTTTGTGCGTCATTGCTGTGCGCAATTGGCTGCCACATTTGGCCTCCAAATATAGTCAATTCACTTTACAATATATTCTATGAAGTGCTTTGAGACAACGATAAGATGTGAAAAGTGCTACATCAAATGCAAGAATTATTATTATTATTATTGGAGAAGCGCCAGTTTTAGATTCAGTACTGATTTCTCTCAATGTATAGTTTCACTTTTAAATTTGTTAGTATTTACAGATGCCTTCGCATCACAAGTAGCTCACTGAGCACCTTCAAAGAGAGCATACATCCTTCTGCCACCAAATAAACTTCTCTTAATTTCATGAAAAAAAACTATTGTTTTATCCATTATCATGGAATTAAAATTGAATTAAGCATAAAGTTTGGAGCTACGGATCTTTCAGTTTCAATAACAGACAATAGTATCAGCTCCTGATCAGTCGTGGATGCCAAATACTTCTGTGTTTTTGCTTTTTTTTTGGTCGGCCATGTTTCTGACACACTCTGCAATCCTTGTCCATCTCACTGCTAATAAGTGATCTTGATCTCACTGCGCTTAAGTGTATCCAAAACAGATTGACAGCTACATATGTATGCCACCTATACCTGTGTTCTGTCAAATTTAATGTAGTCAAAACACAGCAATTTTGTTACTACAGTATTTTGCTAATCTTTCAATTATGGATTTTCAATCCTCGACTGTTTGTGGGACACTGCTGTGCGCGATAGACTGCTGTGTTTTGCCCACAAATATACAGTCAAATCGTTTTGTGTAGATGTCTAGAAGACGTGAAAAAGCGCTATTATAAAATGCAAGGATTATTGCTATTATTATAAATGGAGAGCTATTATTAATAGTTTGGGTAATTTGGATTGAATTTTTTTTCATTGTCTTCGTTGCTGCTGAACTGGTGTTATTGTGCATACAAACAAAGGACAGATTATCGTGTTGGGGCGGTGGGCGGGGAGGGGGGGGGTTGGAGATGAACAAAGCGCATGATTTAAATAATGCTCTCTTGTGCATGGAAAAATTCCTGTCACATCTGGGAACTGGGAAAAGCTTAGCTGTGAATGTAACTGCCAAACCAGTGCATTGTGATTACCTCATACTAAAAGCCATGGGTCGTTGCTTAAACGTTGTGGACTTTCCAGTTTTTAGGACTGTAATGAATAACATACGTAGCATACGAAGCAAAACCTGGTTCAGCTGAGAACACTCTCGCTTCTGAGTCGGTTATGGGTTGTAATGCAGCCACACGATGGGACTTTGAATCCACAGTATGGTAATCAACTTGATTTTAAAATAATTTAAAATGTTTTACTTACATTATAGCATCCACACAAGGAGGCATTCCATTCTGGATCGCGTAATGTGTAATGTTACGCATGATTCGCCTACCAGACACTTGCTTACAGCAGTTTGTGGTCACCTTGGTTGGACGTCGATCTAGAATTCAAAGGCGAAATTGGTTGTACGCAATGTAAACCGAACTGACCATATGTACCGGAATTGAACTAATTCGTATTAAAAATACTCCAAAAATAAAACTTACATGAGCTCATGGATCCCAAGGTGATGCCAAAGAGGATGACAAGAACTGTGATCTGGAGAGTTCTGTAGGAATGATGAAACATTGTGGAGTCCTTGTTGTTGTCTCGTCTGACCTGCTGCAGCTATCAATTGCTTTGGTTGACGTAGTTGATGGTGAGTATTTCTCCCTTCTTAAAGCTTCTTATATACAGGAAAACCATCTTTGGTTACATTAACGTCTAGTGCAGAAAGGTGTTACTTTCAAGTTTCATCTGAGGGCAAATTTCGACACTTCAAAAATCTATATCGCACATTCAGCTCATTTGATTTCTCAGAATATTTCACATGGGAGGACGGAAAGACATCATGTTCTACCTTTAAAGTGCTGTGGTTTACATCGACAAAGCCACACACTGTAGCCATGAACATCATAGAGATTTCATGATCTCGGTGCTTTGGGATAAAGAAGAAAAGCAGAAACACCCCATTATTATTCGTACTTCTGATCGTTATCCATTGACCTCTGCTCGAAAAGTGCAGAATTCTGAATGCTGGTTGAGGACAGGCTTGGGTTTTGTGATGATAGTCATTGAAAACAAGAAGCTCTAGTTACACACTCCAAACCACCCTTATATAATCAATGACACAGGTGATATATTTATCTACTGAGTTATCAAGAGGGTTTTCCGTCCTGTATTATTCAATACCAGCCCTTGTGGCACATTTATCCTCCCGGCCCTTGGGACTGACTCAGCGCCTTGGGACGTCCTCCCGACGTGAAATGTAATTTTGTTGTTATTGTTGTTGACCATTAAGCACCCATCCACCCTCAGGGAGAGAGTGCGCAACGTATTCCAAAAGTCTGTCTCTGGAATTCCCATGTGTAGGTGGGATTCGTGGAATTCTCCGTTTGATTTGGATGCTGCTGAGCACGGTGAGGGGTTTCTGTGTGTGTCAGACACCCGGTGCACCAAAGAAAAAGTAACCTGTAACTTAGTATACCAGCCCATTAGCACCGTTAATGGATTTGATCATAGGATTTGCAATGTTACAATGTTTATTTTTGCGCGAAAGTATTAGAGTATCAATCACTACCTTTCATGAATGTTATTTATCTTGTGGTGAGTATACAGCACAGCAACAGGCCACCTGGCCCAACTGGTCTATGCTGGTGTTTATGCTCCACATAAGACTCCTCCTGCCCTTCCTCGACTTAGTCTAACCTTCTATTCCTTTCACCGTCATGCACCTATCTAGCTTCCCCTTAAATACATTGTGGAGTCTTGTAGCTCAGTGGTTAGAGCACTCGCCTTACAAGCGCGAGACCTGTGTTTGAATCGGGGGCAGGTCAGGGCGAAATCCTGGCAGGTTTCCTTATAACACATGCCTAATAACAATCCCTACAAAAAAAATTGGTCATTTCTATCCACGACTGTTTGTGGGACACTGCTGTGCAGAATTAGCTGCCACGTGTTGGCCACAAGTATACATTCCATTCACTTTACAGTATATTCTGTGAAGAGCTTTGAGATGTCTAGAAAGCGTGAAAAGCGTTTTATCAAAAGCAAGGATTATTATTATTATTATCATTATTGTATATAACACAAGAACAATACTGATGTTTCACAGGCCAATGGGGTTTTACTGCACACATTTCCTTCAGATCTAAGTTGCAATGAGGTTCTCTATTGCTGAATCCAAAGTAACTTTATCGCTGTGTTTTCCAAATTTTCTTCAGTTGGATTATAAGTGCCAATCACAGAATATTGACTAATGGACTGAATTTAAACAGTCTTATTGGATCAATAAAAACTTAAGGTTTTATTTTAGAATTTCCAGCATCTGTGGTAATTTGTCTTTTGTTTTTTCACACACTTGTTACAATGCAGAGGCAACGGTTACAAACCGTTGCCTCTGCATTGTGACCAGTGAGACTGATAATATTTTCACTTTAGAGGCTTGCACATGGTGAGCCCAGCACTTGTGTTTTAATGTGTCTTTAAGAATAAAAGCTTCTATATCTGGTTAAGAAACATCTCTAAATATTCGCACTGAGACAGTATTCTAAATGAAACACAATCAGCACCATAAGTTAATACCAATATTGTGCTACTCAGTACTCAAAAATACAGATAAAAGAAGCTTCTTCAACCACTGAGTTATTTTTTCCAGCAGGGTCTATTACTAGGGTTTGTACATAGTTTTGACATATTATTTGGCCAAGTTCTTAAAATGACCATTTGGGTGAAAAGGGCTCTTTTTAACCCCACAACATAAGCTTAGAGTCAAACTGCACAAAGAGTTTGACTGCATACAAAATAAATACACTGTAAATTTTAATAATGTAAACACATATAGCCATCGTGAAAGTTTATTGATGAAGTTTTCTATACTTGTTTGAATTAAAATATATATTTCATAAACGATAATGCTGCTCATCTTATGATTCTTTTTTCATTCTCCCGCGCTCTCTCTGTATGACCTTCTTTCCCACTGTGTCTGTGTCATACTTCTATTTAAAACTTGAATTTTATGCTTCTCTTAACTATTCTTTCTGTTTTGGTTCTTATTTGTCTAATCGTGGACTTAAATCCGTGTGTCTGTTTCTTTTTTTAGTCTCCGGCTTCATTCCTCCAGTTTTGGAGAGTGAGGCGGAGAGAGGCATATAGTGAAACTCTCACTTCTGCTGAAAACTATCTCTGAAGGCAATTTTCTGGGATATAATTTGGAATGTTTAAACATTGAGGTCGAAAACATCCTCAGAAGTTACATATTTATTGCAGAACTGCAGTTAGAACTTTTAAACAAATTCCCACTGGATAAACCTTCAAGCCCACTCAGGGAAATCCCCTGAACATATTTAATGTGGTGGCATATTGAACAGAAATTCCCTTGTTATCACTGTGTCACAAAGGATTTAGTGTGGGCGGGCAAGAAGAAAGAGCAGCTCTGTTGCTTTCAAAGGAATAACAACCACAAGCATAATAATCCTTTCACTCGTCTGCTTCACGTCTCCCGGCGGTGGCTGGGCTTTCAGCCTTTCTGCCACTACACTTTGGTATTCCATCCCGCAATCCCTTCACCTTCCCCTTTTCCTTGCCTCCTTCAAGAACGGTCTCAAGACCTTCCTCTTCGACCGTGCCTTCAATTGCCCTCTTACCTCTCGACCCTCCCTCATCCCAACTGTTGAGATTTCCAATCCCGAGAGTTCAAAATATGACTCGACAATGCAAATTGGTGCAAACAAAAGTTATCAAATGCAGCAAGATTAACAGATAATAAAAGATGTATAATAAAAGACCATACTACCAATTTCTAGTATACTTCTGGTCTGGTCTCAGGAAATACAGCAAAGCCTGGTCTGGTATCAGCAACCTTTGGTCTCAGCAACTTCAAATTTCTGCCGCCTCTGGTCGGTCAGCCCAGCAACTAGGGTCCGTCGATATGGAAAATTTTCCGATTAAATATATCGATGGGCTCATATCGAGATATACCGAAATATCGATATTTTCAGGTTTTTTCGTACTGCGCATGCGCGCGCATCCGGGTGCGCGCGCATTCGGGGCCTATCTTCTCAGGAGGTAAATATCTTTCTCTCTCTGTATCTCTCACTGTCTCCATCTCTGTGTTTTTCTGTCTCTGTGTCTCTGTGTCAATCTCCCTCTCTCCTCTCTCACATCCCCCCCATCTCTATCTATCTGTATATTATCACATCCACCCCGTCTCTCCCCCCCCCCCCCCCGCCGTCCCTCTCTCGCACCACCCACCCCCGTCGTCTCTCTCCCCCACCCCCACCCCCCCGCCGTCTCTTTCTCCCTCCCCCCCCCGCTGTCTCTCTCCCCCTCTCCTCTCCCCCCCAGCCATCTCTCTCCACACCCCCCAGCCGTCTCTCCCCCCCTAGCCATCTCTCTCCCCCTCCCCCCAGCCATCTCTCTCCCCCTCCCCCCAGCCGTCTCTTTCCCCCTCCCCCCAACCGTCTCTCTCCCCCTCTCCTCCCCCCCCCAACCATCTCTCTCCCCACCCCAGCCGTCTCTCTCCCCCTCCCCACAGCCGTCTCTCTCCCCCTCTCCCCCCACCCAGCCGTATCTCTCCCCCTCCCCCCAGCCGTCTCTCTCCCCCTCTCCCCCCAGCCGTCTCTCTCCCCCTCCCCCCAGCTGTCTCTCTCCCCCTCACCCCTCCCCCAGCAGTCTCTCTCCCCCTCACCCTCCCGCCCCCAGCCGTCCCTCTCACCCCCCAGCCCTTGCATACCTGTATATTGTATTCGAGGATTGTGAATACAATATGGCGGCTTTGCACCTCGGTCTGTGCATTGTGTATAGAGATGAGCATTCTGGGTCTTGTAGTTCAGTGTGCTCGCATCCCGATTTTTTACCTCGATATATCGTTTTTCGATATATCGATATTTAAAAATGTCTATATCGGCATATCGATATGAAAATTATATCGGGCTTTAGCGATATAGCGATATATCGCTATATCGCCGGACCCTACCAGCAACCCTTCTCAGCTCAGCTCGTTCCCCAGTTTCTCTGCTGGCAACCTCCAAAAACGGTGCCCAGTTATACCCTTTTCGTAGCCAGGTTCCCCCTCCTCAATACTCGTTCTATAACGTACTGTTTTTGATCAAACATTAGCCTGGTGCCAGGCTGGCGGGTATTGACAAGGTCTCCCTTCTTTGTCCTGTCTTTCCGTGTGGATTGATGATCTCAACCGTTACTCCCTAGATATCCTCCCTTGTGGATCTGATATTAACACCTCCCTTTGTGCTCTGTCTCTTGGCCGTCATCTGTACCTCGATCCTGTTTTCTTTCATTGCTTTGTTATTCTAACACCTTCTGATGAATGCTGCACTCCTTGGATTATTGGCACGGACCAGAACCCAGGGTGTCTCCGCGCACGGGAATGTACATCTGGTGTTTTTGTGGAGATAAGTTGTTTCTCTCCCTTATGCTCAAGGCTGCTGACCATGCCTGTGTTGTGGATAAATTGTTTTAATTGGTGCCTGATTATAATTAACTATAATAAATGTTTAATATTTCCATATCCCAACTCCAACCCTGCCCCTCCTCCCCATGCTCAGCACCTCGGGACATCCTCCTGACGTGAAAGGCATACTACCAATGTAATTTTGTTCTTGTTGTGGTTGCATATGGATATACAGTTAACCCTCGCCGAACGCGACTTTCTCGATTGCGAATTCAACGATACGCGAAGAAGAAAATGCGTCACTTTTTTGCGTAACGCACCTAAACCTTGCGTATAAGCACGGGCTGACACTGTGTACATGCGCACTTAGGAAGTCAAGCTTGGAGATGCACCCCATAACGGAAAGGAGTCTGAAATTTAAAACAGGTCTGGATGGCCTCTTAGGACCTGACAGGGAGCTCATGAAAGACTTTTGGTGGAAGGCAAAACAATGGAAAATCACTTCCTTCTTTCAACCTGCCAGCTTGTCTCAGCATCAGTCAGCCATTGAAAACTTACCTGCTGCTGCATCTTCTCAGCCGTCCACTTCTAGCTCTCCCGAAGCATCCACTTTGATGGAGTTTGAGGCCAATGATTCCTCGGCCTCGGACTGTTATGAGAGCTGGGAGAGCGACGAGAGCGGGGAGAGTGGGGAGAGCGGGGAGAGCGGGCCAGCCGGCTGTACGTACCTTGCATTGGCCAGGTGTGGAGGTGGGTAGCCTGTGGCTGGATTCCTCTAATCCCCCTTTTCCCATTACTTGTTAAGATTACCGAACGCGATTTTACCGAGTGCGCAGTTTTCCAGGAACAGAACCCCCCACATTTGGTGAGGGTTAACTGTAATGCATTTCATGTCTTCTAGACGTTTCAAATTGCTTCACAGAATGTGCTGGAAAGTGAATTGATTTTATGCTTGTGGGCAAAACGTGGCAGCCAATCGTGGATTGAAGTGACCAATTTATTATGGGTTTTTTCTTGTGGGATTATTATCAGGCGTGCGGAGTAAGAAAACTTGCCCACAGTTTCGTTCTGCTGGGAATTGAACTCAGGTATATAGGGCCCTCCACACAGGGTAGTATCTCAGAACACTTAAAAAGATTAGCACTGTGAAGCACATCTCACTTTATTTGGTTTGTGTGACCTGTAGCATTAACCTTGAAATTAATTGAGATTAGAATCAGTTAAGGGTTGGGGATAGAGAACATATTCCATTCCATAAATAATCAGTTAAATTAAATTTTTCCATGTGTAAGTGGTATGTAAACATCAGTTTGGTTTGGAGCTTTTAAGCAAAACAAAATTAATCAGCCTCCCTTATTTCCATCTACTGTTGATGTTTGATGCAGTATACAGTAATTGCATTGCCCCTGATTGCCTCATCTGTAACTTATTCCTTAGAAACATTACAGTGCTATCAGTAGGTTCATTGACTATGGGTGCAACAGTCTCTGATCTATGTTCTTTCTGACTTCCCAGCTCATGTGCATCTCGCAGCAGAGATCAAACACTGGCTTAGTATGTCCTGTCTGACTAGGTCTCTCACAATGAGTAATGTCTGCAATGACTTGGCCATCAGAGAAGCTGGAGAAATGCATTCCATTCATTATTTCCGGTAATTGGTAGAATCAGAACATCCGTGGATGTAGATCTTGGTTTTCTTTTGGCTTGAATTTCTGTGCTTAGCCGCATTTCATTCTTGAACAATTTTATCTCCTAAGCAAACAGAATCTACATTCCTTTCTATTTCATATTTACAGACTCTGTACATTTTCTGCCTTTTATTTTCTGGTGTGACCACCAAATGTATCTTGATGTTCATTTACATCATAAGGAAATCCCCAGTATTCCTCCAATGGTTTAATTTGGTAAATCAGGGAAATGAGCCAAACACATCATAAAGAACCCAGTTCATTGATTGGTTCTCAAGCCTCTTTGGCCTCTTTTGGGATACTGGAACCTGCTTAATGGGCCAAATGTTATGAAGCTAAAATTCAGTACAGTTTCAATTCCCGTTTACCATTCAACAACAACTGGAATATCCTTTTGTGTGAGCATTCAGTGAAGACAGGATATCCTTACCAGCTGACACTCACCGTCTAGTTTCACAAATCAAGAATGACTAATTGGACTAATAATAGGACTAATAACTAAACCCATGAACATATACTCAGAATGAGCTGGTGCCTTTGTTAAGAGAGGATAGGAGAAAATTTATCTTTGCCGTAGTATTGTAAGCCAAACATTTTTCAATATTTGGCTCTATGAAAGGGGCTATAAAAATGTAATGTTGTCGATGTTGTTGTTTAAAGAGAAATGCAAATGCTTCAAACTCCTTTTGTGTTTGATTTTGACACTGGGAAAAGATTTGAAAATGTACAGATGAAAAATAAATACAATATCCCATTGAGGTTCACCGAGTACACCTGTCACGAGCCAAAAACAATGAAGCAGAGATTGATGTGGTTTGAATCCCTTTCACATATTGTGATCTGCACAGTCTAAACCTCAGACCACATCACTGCTATTAAAAGGTATAAAGTGCGGGAATAAGCACTTTGGAAGATGCTGTCAGAGGATGCATCAACAACAAGCTGTAGTGTTGAGAGGAGGCAGCGGAGTAGGGCTGCATTGGAATGAATCAACAGCAACAGTCATCAAATCGGAAAAGAAAATGCCATCCGTAGACTGAAGCGCAGAACATTTGTGGTACACAGGCAACGCCTACTTAGAAACAATGGAACTGTGGTTGTTCTTTGCTGCAGAGCAGAAGATAATACGTAGACATCACCCAAATTGCTCAGTTGTGTTGCTGATGGTGTTATCTGCTGATATTTGAGCACTGAATAGATACAACATGGTCCTGGGTGTTAAGCGATCTCATCACTTAAGTCACGTAGCTGACCTACGTCCATGTCACCCTCACCATTCCAGTCATGCAATGCGGTGAAATAGACATTAACCATATATAGGCAAGGAAAGAAAATGCATCACAAAATGCACCTCATATCTTTTATCACTGCATTCGTTTAGTTGTCAATGTTATCTGTCTTGTCTTAGATCTGATTTCCTGTGCCACACCCATGCAATGCACAACTTTCCAATTGAGGGTGAGACCAACTTTATTTTGTCCCCCATTCTTGAAGCTTTTTTTTTGCTGCCTTTCCCCTTCTTCACGAACTAGTCTTTCTTCTGCTTTGATTCTTTCGCTTTGTTTGAACTCTGATCATCTGTAAAAACGAACATGATCAACGCAAGTGGTCATCCACTTTCATGCTACAAAGAACATCATGAAAATAGTTTGAGAGGTTTTTTTCGGAGAGGGAATTATGTTTGCAAAAACAACCAAATGATACGATTGCAGAGATATCTAGTTTGAGCACTGTCAGTATCAAGTCAGTTGCAGCACAGTGATCATGCTCTGTCCGGTGAGTGTGCCTCAAACACAGTTTCATTTTCAACATTAGCTGTTCACTTTGACGTGACATTCAATAACATTATTCATGTTTCTGGGAAGTGCCATTGTAAATACGCAACGAAAGTTTCCTGGATTCCCTTGATTTAATCCGTGGTTCTAAATGTCTATTGAAAACCTACACATTGATAAGTGAAGTGAAGAAGTGGAAAGAAATGCCCAAATGATACTTGCATTTGATATAGCGTTTTTCACGTCTTCTCGACGTCTCAAAGCGCTTCACGGAATACACTGGAAAGTGAATTGACTGCACGTTTGTGGGCGAAATGCGGCAGTCAATTGCGGCCAGCAGTGTCCCACAACCAGATTGAGTGACCAAATTATTATTGTTTTTTTTGAGGGATTATTATATTGGAGAACTTGTATGGAAACCTAGTAAATACTATCGATAATAAATAATCCTTGCATTTGATACAGCACTTTCAATGTGCTTGGATGGCACAGAGTGAGCGTGGATTTCTACAAGTCGAGGCACTGTTTGTGGCACCAAGTTAGGGTTATGTGTTCTAGGACTGCACATCGATCTCTAAGCATCCCAGTTGCAGATAGAATCTGGAAAATGTACTGCTGAGAGCAACTGGTACAGAACTCCTATTGCAAAGCTGTTGAAGCACAGAAGGAAAAAGATGTTCATGCTGATGTAGGCTGGGACTGGAATGTCTATGAGAAAGCTCACAATGTTTACTATCATAAAGGAACCAGTTACATACCAGTTACAAAGGAAGTTAGTGGCAACGCAGAGCATTGAGGGCTTTTTGGCTTATAGCTGACAAACACATTGCCCTATTTAAAAGCACAGACTTTAGCTGCAAATGCTTTACATTTTGTAAATACCAAGGCAGTCAATCGATAAGAGGGCAAAACCCTTTTGTTCAAAACCATACAAGAGCATATTCTAAAGCAAATTTTAGGTGGACCTGCATCCACATTAGTTTACCTTGGGCTAATACTTTGGCCTTGCCAGGCCAATGGCAATTACAAAATTCTCCCGAAGACCCTGATTTCAATACAATACTGTACATTGTAAATTCATATAGCGGCTTTCACATCGGGAGGATGTCTCAAAGTGCTTTACACAACTGACTAGGCAGCTGAGATCAGGGATTTCAAACAGAAATTTGAATCAAATTTTTATTTAAATCAAAAGTCAATAATTTCCCTCATGTGAGGACAACAACAGGAAGGAGCACAACAGGAACATTTTCATTATTATTAAACATGTTTATTAATTTGTTGTTTGTAAAATAATTCAAATACAAAATATACTTTAAAATATATAAATACTTGACAAGCAGTCATAGAAACCGTTTAAATCATGTCAGAAATAAATTGAAACTGCAAAATACACATATTAGAAGGTAGACCAGCAATAAAAAACAGGAAATTGGATCTGTTCTCTGACGTTTGATGATTTTGGTTCATCTTTTTAAACCAGTACAGTTGTAGTTTTGGAGCTGCAATAAAAAAAATGACATTTCATTAGTTGTTTACTTGACAATGTATTGATGTTCTTGATTTTCTTATTAGTTTGGGAAAAATACTAATCTTTATCATTGATATGGTGCCTTTCATGCTGGGAGGTGTTTACTGTAAAGTGTAGACACTGTGCATTTGTAAGTGCGTATAGCAGCCAATTTGCACACAACAATGTCCCACAAGTAGCCATGAAGTGAATGGCCAATGTTATCTGAAGGCATTGTTAGCCAGGATATTGGGAGAATCTCCCTTCTCTTTCAAAATTGTGCCACAGATTCATGTGACAGATATCATCTGCCACATTGCAGCCCTAATCCTGACTCGTTCTGCAGTTACTTCACTATATTTACCTTCACAATATGTATATTGTGAAGGTATATTTGTATATTTACAAATAAATCAATAAATACTGTAATAGTAATTTGGTCACTGAATTCACCATGTTTGTGGGACACTGCTTTGATGTGCAATTAGATTATAACTCAGCAACACCTACATACTTCAAGTATATATATTATAAAAGCTAACAACCACAACAAAGTTACACATGTATAGTGTCTTTCACGTCAGGAGGACATCCCAAGGCGCTAGGAATGCATTAACGTGAGAATGCATTATACAAGCGTATAATGTCATCTAAAAATGTTGCTTTTAATAGTTAAATAGTTAAATAATATTTAAATAATATTTAAATATTTAAATAATATTTAAATATTATTATTAAGGTTATAATTAGATGCCTAAATTATATTGATAAGGCATATGTACATATACGTTTCTTGTTTATGATTATGTAGCATATTACATATTCCTAATCACACATTATTCTGTATATTTAGCATTACTTACTTCACTTCCCTGATCTTCTTGGAAACCCAGCGTGCTGCAGGATCAGAACAGATCGCTCCTTTCTCTTGTGTGTAGAAACTGAAAGAGAGAAATAGCAATTGTTTGATATAAACCACGAAACATGAGTCAATTCTTAGATAAAGATCTTATCCTTCCAGAAATACTGCTGCCTTCCCGTAGCATTTCCCCATTCCCGTTTCCTAATCCAATTGTGTGACCCAAAACGTAAAAATCACCTAAAATTGCCCTTCGCATTCCTGACTCTATGCTCTCTGAATGGGGATCATCAAGGTCTTCTGTTTGCAGGCATTTAGGTAACTAAATGCAGTGGCAGATTAGGGCTTCTTATAACGTGAGAATGCATTATACGCTCATGTCATCATCTGACATTTCATGTCAGAAGTGTTGCTTTCTAAAGCCGTGAGAGGCAAAATGCGCGTTAAGAGATGTGTGCCGTATAAAATCATTATTTATTATTTCGTCATCACAACTATTTCAAAAGTGCGTGGGCAGTAATAATTTCACATCATTCCTTATCTTCCCCCGTTCTCACGCACATCACCAGCCCTAAAAAAAAAGCTACTTTTACCACTCTTGCCTAGAGATGTTTAGCTGTGGCAGAATCCAACAAATGTTTTTTTTTAAATACGCTAGAAATGGTATCGCGAGATCCAGAATGGAAAACTGAGTCCTTACATGATTGCTTGTACACATGGTCCCAGGGATGCCTGGAGTACATAATGTGTGATGTTAAAGGGAATCCGTTGTCGGCTAACACGTGTACAGCATGTTGTCCTGATCCTTCCAGGGCTCCGGTCTGAAAAGCAAAAAGACCTTTGCTTTAATATCCACAGAAATCTTAGACACCCGAAAATTACTTGACGCCATTCAAACAGTTCAGTCGGACAGATTCAAAGTATGAAACGACAGTCATTCTTTTTTGCAGCTTTTTTTTCAATTTGTTTATTCTCAACTGTTTTGTGAGACACTGCTGTGCGCAATTGGCTGCCGTGTTTCGCCCACATATATACAGTCAATTCACTTTCCAGTACATTCTGGAGACGTCTAGAAGACGTGAAAAGCGCCATATCAAATGCAAGGATTATTATTATTACTGTTATTATTCTCAAAGGACATTACAGAGGCATGAAATGTAGATCTTTTTAGTCAGAGCAACTGTGTGAAAGTCCGTGCAGATTGTGGGCAAAAGAGAAGACTTGGAGACTAAGGATAATTAAGACTTCCATTATCTTGAATTTCTCAAGGTGCTGGGCAGTCTGAAGCATTGACTGTCCAGAACCTTGGGACGTCCTCCCGACGTGAAAGGCGCAAAACAAATGCAATGTTGTTGTTTCTGGGAAAGAATCAGATAAAAAGTGACAAATAGTGAAATTTCTTTCTATTTCAGGATAGTGAAATGCACAGAGGAGGAACGTATAGTTTAAAGTAAAATAGAACTTGTGCGCTGTTAAAACTCTGCTTTCTAAACGCTTCCCTTTTAATGGTAGCATTCATCACCGCATGCAAGGCTGACACCCGTGCAGCGAGGCAGGGAGTGTTGCATTGTCAGAGGTGCCTTCCTTCAAAATGACACGCTAAATCAAGATCCTATCTAACTATTCAGATGAATATTCGATCCTTTGGAATTATCCAAAAAGAGAAGGAAGTTTCTCTTGGCCGACAATCCTCCAGATAAAATCGGTCATTCATTTTGTGGCTGTTTGCTGTGGTAATTCCTATGAATCATTTTGAGACAATTTTGACAATGTGACAAGGCATTGAATGTCAAGGGTTATTATTGAACAAGACTTTGAAGTCCTGTGGCTCAGTGGTTAGAGTGCTTGCCTTGCAAGCGAGAGACCCGGGTTCGATTCCAGGCAGGAGAAACCCTTGGGCAAGTTTCCTTACTCTACATGCCTGATAATAATCATTCAAAAATATTAGTCATCTCAATCCATGGTTGTTTGTGGGACACTTCTGTGCACAATTGGCTGCCGCTTTCACCCACAAAATATACGGTCAGTTTGCTTTACAGTATATTCTGTGAAGCACTTTGAGACACTCGAAGTCGTGAGAAGCACTATATCAAATGCAAGGATTATTATTATGAGACTAATTGAGAAGGTACCCAACAATACACAGCAATTGATTTCAGTATAATGGATTTAAAAAGTAATCCTGGTACTTACATGCTTCAGGTAAAGTGCAGAAGAGCATCAAAATCAACACAACTCTTACATGCACATTATTGAAGAGATGAACCATTGTGCTGTCTGCTGCTTGGCTTCTCTGATCAACACTGTAAATGATTTGAGGTTGACTCTAATAAAGCTGGTTCTCAGCTGACTTATAAAAGGTTGTTTTAAGGGGGATTTCCTTTTCGAATCATGGAAAGAAATGTGACAAATGCCAAGTGGTAGCGATGGGGAGGGGCAGAGGAAGAGGAGGAAATAGTCAGAAAGTACCGCTTTTAACATGTGTTAAGTCAGCCTTTGGGTCCGTGTGACACAGAAAATGAGCAACTGTTTAGTGCTGCTAAGTTTCTATATGTTCACTGTTTAAAGAGGCAATGCTGCTATTAAAAGTTTGTCGGAGTTTTGCGAATGACATCTTCCACTTTGTGAATAATGCAGTGTCACCAATTGAATCTTCCCTTTAGAAAAATAAAATCACGTTGTAAGATATGCAAAAACTGAAATCTCTATATATATCTATCTATATATAGAAATGATTCATTGAAATAGTTCATTGTGCAGCAAATAACACAGCTAGTACAATATTACATTCCAACAATCGACCTCTGGGAATTCTATGTTTTGGTGGAATGCATGGAATTCTTACTTTAGTTCAGATACTCTTATTAATAATCCTTGCATATGAATCAGTCTTATCTTCCTCAACAGTGTTTATTTTGGTCAGCCAAATGCAGAAACATATCACCACTCTTATTTGTTCTCTTGTCTAGATACGCAGAGATCCTCATTTCTTTACACTTGTAAAAGTTAGTTAGATGGTTGTAATCCACTGGGATCTTTTTTCAGAATTGGAAAGGGTACCTAGTACCTTGGTCCACTGATCAGTCGTGATCACAAATGAATGTCTGTGCCAATTGGCCCCGTGGCCCGTAAGGCTGTCTACGATATCTATGTCTGTCCAAGCCGGGACAAGCTACCGAAAGCAGTTTGCCAATCTTATCTCCCTTTTTAAAGTCTACAGGAACAGCAACTTGTATTTATTGAGAGTGCTTTATGTAGAATAATGTCTTTATAATAATAATACAGTAATAATAATCCTTGCATTTGATCTAGCTCTTTTCACGTCTTCTAGACGTCTCAAAGCGCTTCACACAATATACTGTAAAGTGAATTGACTGTATATTTGTGGGTGAAATGCGGTAGCTATTTTGCAGTGTCCCACAAACAATCGTGGGTTGAAATAACTAATTTACTGGAACAGTCTCTTCAACAGGGAGATGAGGTGACTGATAGGCGCAGGTAGGTTTTAAAGTGTGACAAAGATAGATACAATGTAGGAGACAGATGCCAGGAACCTGCAATAAGCCTGAGTTTATCAAGCAGTAGGAGGAGATCAGAGAGTTACTGTCGTGTGAGGGGCTGAAGGGATTTATAAGACGGTGAGGACTTTGAAATTGAACTGCTTGGAGACTGGAGGCTATCAAGGACTAAGGTGATGGACATGTGGAATCAATGCCATTGGGGTGATTAATCCCACAAACCAATGTTGCTCAACGTGGAGTCCTGTAGCTCAACAACAACAACAACTTCGACTTATCCATGTCGGACGGCGTCTCAGAGCGCTTCACAATAGCGGATCCCGCGACCGAGCCAGGGACAGGGGTAGAAAGGTGACCAAGGTGCGGTCAAAGAGAAAGGTCTTCAGCTGGGACCCGAAACTGAGAAAAGAGGGGGCGAGGCGAAAATGTGAAAAGCGCTATATCAAATGCAAAGATTATATATTACTGTATTATTATTGTAAATACATTATTCTACATAAAGTGCACAAAATAAATACAAGTTGCTGTTCGTGTTCAAAATAGATATCTCAAACAGGGCGTCAATGGAACAATAAAGCTGATAAAGCCGCAGCTCAGTGTGAAACAAAACCATACAATTATGGAAAGTTCCAGCTTACTAAAAAAAAGTTTCAGCACCTTGGGACGTCCTCCCGACGTGAAAGGCGCTCTATAAATGTAAATTGTTGTTGTTGTTGTTACTAGGCTTCGGCCTGCTTCATGTCCTCCGCCTCACCCAGCCCACGATTGGTAGGCAGGCTTTCAGCTTCTCTATGTCCACCCTCTGAAACTCAATCCCACGGACACTCTGCCTCGCCCCCTTCTCTTGCCTCCTTCAAGACCCATCTCAAGACCCTCCTCTTCGACTGTGCCCATTGATCGCCCTCCTTCTTTCCCCAATTCCCTCCAACCTCCCCTATCCCAACACCAAGCTCGGGTCAGAAACACTGATTGTTCAGCGCCTTGGGATGTCCTTCCAACGTGAAAAGCTTCATACAAATGTAATTGTGTTGTTGTGGTTGTTTTACAGGCAAACACCATAGCAAATTTGCATGCAGCAAATTTCCATGAAGAATTTTATTTGGGAGGTTTGTCGGCCAGGACAAACAAACAAACAAACAAAACGTACATTTATATAGCGCCTTTCACGTCGAGAGGGCGTCCCAAGGCGCTGTACAGTCAGGTAGGACAAGAGCAGGGTGGGAAGGATCAGGGCAGGATGAAGAATAGTAGGAAAAGTAACTGTATATTAGTGGGCGAAACGCGGCAGCCAAATTGCGCACAGCAGTGTCTCACAATCAGTCACGGAAGTGGGACTAGGGGCAAAAGGGGGTAAAGAAGCAAAAGGGAAGGGGTCGAGGCAGGGGGAAGAAAGGCAGGAAAGTCGACTGTATACTTGTGGGCGAAACGCGGCAGCCAAATTGCGCACAGCAGTGTCCCCACAAACAATCGCGAAAATGGGACCAGGGGAGAAAGGGGGAAAAGAGGGTAAGGGGGGAGAGGGAGGGAAAGGTGGGATGGGTTAGGGTTAGGGAGGAAGAGGGGGGAGAAAGGGGGGTAAAGAAGAGAGGGAGGGAAAGATGGGTGGGGGCAAGATCAGGGAAAAGGGAGGAGAGAAAGTGGGGAAAGGGAGTGAGGGAAGAAGAAGATGGGGGCAGGGGTGGGGGGGAATCAAACAACAATAATAAACAACAAAAGCAATAATATTAACAACAAAAACAGCAACAAACAACAACCAACAATCGTCCAGCAACCACTCCTTGTCCTCGCCGCCCGCCTGGATGATCCCTGAGATGGCGGGAAAAAAAGGGCCCAGTGCGGTGTCAGGCCCCAAAACCGACCGGCTCCTCAGTCGGTGAACCCGGGGATTCGGTGATGGCCCTGGACATCAGGAGAAAGTCCCTTCTCTTTTCCAGTGATGTAATGGGAACTTTATGTCCATCTAAACAGGCCAAAAGAAGCTCAATTTGTCTCATCTGAAGGAAAGCACCTCCAGCATTGCAGCACACACGCAGCACTACATTGGAGCATCAGCATACACTATATGAGTTCCAAGTCCCAATATGAGTCTTGAACCTACAACCTTCTCATTCAGAAGCACAAATGCTACCAACTGAGCCAGACTGACACAAAATAATAATACAATAGTTTGAATAAAGTCTTGCCTACACTGGTGAAACTCTTGCTGTAGAAACTTGTAGAATCACGTCTTTAGAATTTATGTGGGCATCTCTGGTTACATTATCCAGTAGCCTTAAACTCACTGCCCACTATTTGTTATTCTTTATAATATTTGCACAATAACTTAGTTGATGTTATACTTAGAGGTGAAAATGTGATAATAATCACATCAAATCTATTATATAGAAACATATTTTAATAATATTGATACGTATATTTGATACAGTACTTATAATGTTACATCTCAAAAACTTCTTAGATAAATTCTATCAAGTGCAAATATGTCAGGCAATTTGCTCACTGCATGAAATAATTATCCTTGCACCTGACATAGCTTTATCATGTTGTCAAAATGTCTCAAAGTGCTTTTCAGGATTTACTTATCAGGATTTATTTAGCCCTATATTTGAGGGCTAGGCTTGAATGCTGGTTCGCAAGATATTAGATTGAGTTTGGACATGAAGCCTCCAGGGCCCACCAGTCTTTCTGGATTCACTATCAGTTAATTTATCACATTGTTCAACCACCATTGTTGATGAGGTGATAGCTATATGCTATTTAATTCTTCACTCCATGCATTAAACTCTATCATTGTGTGAATTCAAACACATCATGGTATTACCGGATTGCAGAACTGTGTAACGGGCAGACTCGAAGGTTGTGTAAGACCTGTAAACATTAGTTTAGACTAAGATTAACTAATGTTAGATTCGCTTTCAATACTTGCCTACAAAATGCACAGTCAGCACACATGACAGTAAATCTTGTGTAGTACTTTTAGACATCCACCCAACATGAAAGGGGCGAAGATTATTGTGATTTTTTTTCAAAAAAGTGCTAGAAACTGTGAATCCTTGCAACACATTGATGATTTCGCAAGCTGTAACTGCCACTGCGAGATGACTAATACAGAGAGTCCGAAATTAGATCTTTAACTGATGTAACAAAAAAAACCTATCATTTGAAAAGTCCTGTGTGACACAACTCAAACATATGTTACTGAATACGCCAATTTTAGTATTTCTTCCTAAGGTATTGATAGCAGTGATGTGGATGATTTGGAATATGAATCAGCTGCATATAAAAATACATTGATTAGAAATCTATTAAAAGTAATCAATGGTAATGATTATATGGCAGAATTCTAATCTAGCGACTCAGACAAGAATAATAATAATAATCTTTGCATTTGATACACACCTCGAATGGCTTGACAGCATTATATAATTTACATTCGGTGGTTTAACTTCCATGGTACGAGCAATGTAATCAGACCTGGGCCCATGAGGTTATGGGGGAGCGGGGTGCTATATGTGTGGTTGAAAGAATGGGTCATAAGCGCAACAAGGGTGGTAGCTGCATTGCAACAGAATGTCATGCTAGACTATGAGGCATAGGCATTGGGGTTTCAATCCACACATTTCTGCCTCCAAAACTCGAACGCGACAACCTGAACCAGGTCGACACCTGACACCGGCACCATAAAATCATTTTATAACCACCATCGAAGCCTGCGCTGACATCAAATTCAAACTTCACTGAGAATGAGTGTGTGTAGATGTTAAACAAAAAATTATGACGTTTGGTGCTTTTATGATACCTTGTGCTTTGGTGGTTGCCAGTGGTCAGTGTGCTTCAGGTTCTTGGTGAATTGTAGCATTCACAATTAAGGATTAACAATCTGTGAGATTGCCGCAAATTATACTCTTAGCTCAGCAAGGGATTTCCACACATGTCGAGCAAGCAACTGACCAAAACTAAAAGTAGCGAGTTTCACTGAAGCCGGTCGGAAGAGATGATTCAAATTTTTGCATGTAATAATTAACACTTATTATAGCCTCAAATCAATCATAGTCACACTCCATGTCAGTCTGAAAGCCAAATCCATTTACTGAGTATTAGCTTTTGCTTCAGAATTTCTCCTGACTCAAACAAATCATCTCATGTAATGTGATTATTAATAAGTTTCTAATTCAAGTGAAATGCTTAAACTAGGAAGTTGTGACGTTTAAGCAAGCTCTACAACCCCATCTCCCCCATTCTCGCTCGACTCCATTGGTTTCCCATCATTCAGAAGATTCAATTCAAGATCCCGGTCCTCACCTTGCCCCACCCGACCTCTGTGACCTCCTAAACAGCTACCAACCTGTCTGCCCCTTTAACACCATATATTTGTGGTGACTGATGAAGGCATACTTTAAGAATATTCAAAATTTGCTTAATGGTTGAGAAATGGATGAGCAGAAATAACAGATGAGCTGCTCCACAGAAAAAACATACCCTGTTGATCAGAAATAAGGCAGCGATATTCTGAATGTGGATTTCAGGAGATGATCCTAAATATTAGCTAGCCTGTCAGAGGAAAGCAGAAACAACGAATTGATATAAATTGAAAGCACCATTCTCTAGAAAAGCTCCATGAAATACATGGTATCAGCCAGTGACTGTTGTTGATTATCAACAACAGACATCAATAGGATCCGCAGGGAATAGTAGGCTAAAGACACCCAAGAAAGGGAATAACCTATCCTGAAAAAGTGCAATGTAACCAAAAAATATGGTTTGATGTCCTAGTTGCTTAAATTTTTGTCCGAGAGTTAGCTAACTTCTTAGGTGCCAAAGACATGACTTTCCACGTGCTTCCTATGTGTCAGATATCACAACCACGGGTTCATGATCATATGTGTTCCACTGAAATTTCTAATTGCACAACTCTGTTACTAGTAGAAATTTTTTTTGTCATGGGTTTGCAATAAAGTCAAAAACACAAATTTTTCTACATAATGAATGGCAAACACAATGGAAATAGTAACAAAAAAGCACAGTGGAAAATTAAAAACAAATTGCAGTTATACAGCAACTTTTACATTAACGTTTTAAAAATATCATCTGGAATGGACTGATATCATTTATTCACAAATAGTAACTGATGCAATTGCATATGAGTAATGACAAGGCAACGTTTTAATTCCCTTCGGGTATTTCTTTAACATTTTTGACGTTGGGAAAGCAGCCAGTAAAAGAGATGACGAATGCCAGCAGGATCTTAAGTTTTACAAATTGGGGCATAGAATATAAATCACAACAACTTGCATTTATATTGCGACCTTCACGTGGGTTAGTGTCCAAGAGCGCTTAAATATAGAATATAATATAAAATAAACAAGGTGATGCTTAATTTTTAATATAAAGCGTTGTTAGGATTTGGGATGCTTTGCTGGATGCAGTCCAGCATCACCCAGAGGATCCAATTCAAGATCCTGTCCTCACATATAGAGCCCTCTACAACCTCGCCCCACCCTACATCTGTGACCCCCTATCCACTTACCAACCTGCCCGCCCCCTCCGCTCAGCAGACTCTGGCCTGCTCCATGTCCCCCAACCCACCCGCCCAACCATTGGCGGGAGAGCCTTCTCTCTGCCACCAACCTCTGGAACTCCATCCCAAAGTCCCTCCACCTTGCACCCTCCCTGGCCTCCTTCAAGTCTTGCCTTAAAACTCTCCTCTTTGATGGTCTCATCGGCGATTCCTTCTCCTCCACCCCCACCCCTCTCCACCCACCCCCATCCCACCCTCCCCCCAGCTCGGGGCTGAAGAAGTAACCTGTCCAGCGCCATGGGACGTCCTCCTGACATGAAAGGCACTATACAAATGTTGCAGTAATCAAGGCAGAATCCAGATTAGCTTTCAAGGGGGAACCAGATAGATGTTTACAAAGGAGTAATTTGCAAGAGTTTGGTACAAGGAAAGAAAAAGGTAAGGGTGAGTTAATAACAATTATTCTGCTAAGCTTCACCAGTATGTAACATACATGTTTCCCAGATCAGTATATGCCTTTCTAAGCATGCACACTGTTTTACAAAGGTTTTTTGAATAAAAAGCACCTGTCTCTGTGAGTTATCCCATTGTTCGAAAACCAAAAAGATTCTAAATTAACATCCTGCACACCTCCAGCAGGTCCTCTATCAATTATATTTCTAAACACGCTTCTTCCAAAATGGGCGGTGTGTGACAAAATAACACGTATATCTTATCTGCTTATCAGTGAGATTTATTTATTGAAATTAAATATAGAGAATTGACCAACTATAATCACCAAAGGATTAATTTTAAAGGGTCAACACAGGGGCCTGACTCACTGACAGACACATTGTTCTGACGAAGGGTCATGGACCTGAAACTTTGACTCACTTTACTTTCTCCATAGATGCTGTCTGACCTGCTGAGTGTTCCCAGCGATATCTGTTTTTGTTTTACTAACACACTGAGTTCTTCTGAGAACAGAGCACAGAAGAACAGAGCTTTTGGGTTTAATAGTTTTTTTAAAAATCCTTTTCAAAATATGCATAAGATATAAATACATAATGTGGGCACTAGATTCTGCGGTAACAGGTTTTTTCTTGACCAATACCTCTGTGCACATCCTCTGTGATACATTTGCAAAGTATCGAGCTGAAACAGAAGATATTTCACACTAGTGGAATCCTACCATAACCAGCTACTTTTATAATAATAATAACACTGTACTAATAATCCTTGCATTTGATATAGCGCTTTTCACATCTTATTGATGTCTCAAAGCGCTTCACAGAATATACTGTACAGTGAATTGACTGTATATATTTGTGGGCGAAACACGGCAGCCAATTGCTCACAGCAGTGTCCCACAAACAGTCGTGGATTGAAATGACCAATTGTAGTATTGTGGATATAATGATAAACCAAGGATCTCTAATCCGCCCCCACCCCCCGCGCCCCCCCCCCCCCCCCCCCCCCCCCACCTCACAATACAATGCAATGCAAACAGCATTATCATTTAGATCAGAATTTGTTTTGTTGTTTATGGCTACAAGGCCTCACATTGCTGTTGAGCCAATTTCAAGTTTAAATTACTCATTCAGAACTGCACTTGAAGTTCACTTGAAGTGCACCTCAATTGCAACTCGTGAAGTCTAGTTGTTTTCAGATATGTCTATTTTGGATTTGTGATATAGATCCTCTATGTAATCTTTGCAAAGCAGACTGCAGTCAAAATGCAAACGTTATCAGGTGCTATATTTTGCTTCTTCCTGATTATCAGGATATCTATCAATGTAGCTCAGTGGTTAGAGCACTTGCATTACAAGCGTGAGACTCGTGTTCGAATCCAGGCAGAATGAAACCTTGGGCAAGTTTCCTTACTCCACAAGCCTAATAAACCCTCAAAAAAAGCAATAATAAAATTGATCATTTCAATCCACGAGTGTTTGTGGGACACCACAATTGGCTGCCATGTTTCACCCACAAATATACAGTCAACTCACTTTACAGTATATTCAGTGAAGTGCTTTGAGACATCTAGAAGACGTGAAAAGAGCTAGATCAAATGCAAGGATTATTATTATTATTATCTCATCCTTGTTCTGTTACTATGATGGCTAGTAAATTAGTCTGGTCCGAAGAAATACACCCACTATTGCCTCTTTTTCCAATAAGTATACCGATAATAATAGTCACTATGGAAACATATTTTGTCCTAATAACTGCACATACAAGGAGCATGGCAATGTATTTTATCACAATGTGTGGGGGCGAATCACAATGATTGTTTGTAAACAAAATGTTTGATAATAGTTTTTAATCAAGGCTTTTATTCCTTGTCCCATTCCAATCTGATTTAATCATTGCATTTTCTCATGGTAATGTATGTGCCTTCCCTTTCTGGAGAGCACAGGAAGGTGCAGATCTGGATTAATAGCTATGCTAACAATGATTTGAAACTGTTAAATGGAAAGGGGTGGGTAATCGTGTATCAAAAAAATGGAAAATGTTCTGTTGACGCATGTGAATCTCACTGATGAGAAGATAAGATTTACATGTTATTTCGTCACACACCACCCATTTTGCAAAAAAGTTTGTTTCAAAATATAACTGATAGATGACCTGCTGGAGGTGCACAAAATATGAGAGATTTTGACAGGGAGAATAGGGAGAAACTATTTCCATTGGCTGGTTAGTCAGTGATTAAGGACATAAATTTAGGAAGAGTGAAAGGGGGGCTTAGAAGAATTTATTTTTCATACAGAGAGCAGTTGAGATGTAGAATGCCGTATCAGGCAATGTGGTAGAGGCAACCACTATGGTGGGTTTCAAAAGCAGCCATTAGACAGATAATTAACCACACCACCCAAGAAGTCAGGATCCTGCTCTCTGCCATCTCCCCCTTTCGCACCTTATAATTATAATAAATAGAATAACCTTTGCACTTAAATCATCGTCAAAACATCTCAGAGCGCTTGACAGGATTTACTGTGAAGTTCAGTGACTTGTGGGCAAACATGACAGCCAATTTGCACACAGCAATGCTTTGTGAAACAAAGTTATGAATTTGTTGACCCATTTTATCTGGGGCTTTGTTGACCAGGTTACGGAATAAACTCCTTTCTCTTTTCCTAATTATCGCTCAGGATCTTTAACACCCACCTGAACAGGCACAGATGACACTTTGGTTTAATGTGTCATTCGAAAAATGTATGTTTATTTTTGGACTGAAAAAGGTTAAACTGAACTAATCTCACACTGAATACATGGCTCATTCACTCTAACACTTGGGAATAGATAACAGTCCTGCAACCAGTCAACCGCTCTAGGCCTTGTTTAGTAATTGCTGGCATTCCAAAGACTTATTTATCATTATCATTATTTAACATTAGGATTTCAAACATTTACAGAAATACATGCCTGAAAAGTATCAAGCCTTTCCCCTTCAAGTAACATAAGCAGTAAGTTAGCTCCCAAGGTTTCAGTTGTCTGTTAATTATTTGTGTACTTATAAGCCCTTTCTTGGACTCTTTAGTGCTTCAATCACACAGAAATCAGCAGCCTAACTCTCAGTGTGAACAAAACAAACCTGTCTAATATTGGGAAAAAAAACTTATCACAATTTCAGCACATTATTTTGCTCTGTACCTTCCAAATTTTGCAACATTCCAAACAGATTTGGGATGAGCCAAGGGGGTGCTGGTTTGTCTGATCACTAATATTCAGGTCTTTGTCAGTGTGTGCTTATGATGAACAAATCCAAAGTTGGTGACTTTGAAATGTGTACGTACCCCTTGTTTAAATTGTATATAACAACAACAACTAGTTGCACTCTCAAAGCAGGATTATGCCTGGCAGTGATAAGGAGGGTGGGAGGGTAGCAGATGCAGCAATAACAAATCATGGCTTAGTCACACTGCAGTCATAGGTCGCCAAAGCAACAACAACATTTAGATAGCGCCCTCAACCCCGAGCGCTCGACAGTGGTGGAGCACGATACAACAGCAGAATTACACATGTATAGCACTTTTCACATCGGGAGTACGTCCCAAGGTGCTGGACAGTCAGTGTTTCAGACCCGAGCTGGGGTCAGGATCGGTGGAAAGAAAGGAAGGGATTTGAGATGACCAATGGGACCATTGAGAGGAGGGTTTTGAGGGGGGACTTGAAGGAGGCCCAAGGAGGAAGCATTGAGGGATGGAATTCCAAAGGTTGGGGGCAGAGTGGCTGAAGGCTCGGGTGGGTCGGCGGATGTGGAGTAGGTAGGAGACCACTGAGCGGAGGGAGAAGACATGTTGGTAAGGGGTTAGGAGGTCATAGAGATGGGTGGGGCAGAGCCATGGAGGGCTTTAAGATGAGGACCAGGATCTCGGGTGAGAATGGGGAAGATGGCTTCATGGTGCTCGGTGCGGGAGAGGACATGGGCTGCAGAGTTCTGGATGATCTGCAGTCTATGGAAGGAGGAGATGGGAAGGCTAACAAGCAGGATGCTGGCTTAATCAACCCTAGGCATGATGAAGGCCTGAATGAGTTTCAGCGGCCTGAGGGTTGAGGTAGAGGGTTACCAGGCAATGTCGTGGAGGAGAGGGAAGGCTGAGTGGGTCATGGCGTGGATGTGGAGAGGAAAGATGGTTCCTTTGCATGATCTTCAGATTGTAAATAAAGGGCAGCAGTTTCATCTTAAATATTTATTATTCATATGAAACTCTGTCCGGTCTAAGGCTTACAATAAGAGAATTTTAATATTATACCAATTATGAAATCTGGAGCTGAAGGTTCTTTTCACAAAATCCAGTGACATTTTTTAAGATCTACATCTGAGAAACACAATGCCAATGTTTGCTGTGGTTCAAAACTTTCCTGGGAGCCAATTTACTAATTTTCAGGATGTTGCAAGACAGGAGCTCAGCCAAACAGAATACAATAACACCAAATTGAATTGACATAGCGCCCTCTACACCAAATGGCATCTCAGAGCGCTTCCGAATAACGGATCCCGGAGCTGGGCCAGGGGGAGGGGGAAGAAGGTGACCGAAAGCACGGTTGAAAAGAAAGGTCTTTAGCAGAGACCCGAAAATAGGAAAGAAGAGGGCGAGGCGAAGGGAGTGAGGCAGGGAGTTCTGGAGCATCATGGCGTAGTGGCTGTAGGCACGACCGCTGATGGTGGAGCGGAGGATTCGGGGGACAAGGAGGAGGCCAGACCCGGTGGAATAAAGGCAATAGGTACTGTTGTGAGAGGAGGTTAGAGAGTAGGGGTGTGCAGAGGAGTGGAGGGATTTAAATACAAGCATGAGGATCTTGAAATTGATCCTCTCCGAGACAGGGAGCCAGTGCAGTTTGGCAAGCACTGGAGTAATCGGGGTGCAGAGTTTTGTACAGGTGAGAATGCGGGTGGCAGAATTCTGTATGAGCTGGAATTTATGAATGGTAGCGGAGGGGAGACCAGTGAGAAAGGCATTTGAATTGTCCAGCCGAGAGGTGACAAAGGCATGCACCAGAGTTTCGGTAGCTGTTGGGGCGAGATATTGGCGAAGATGGGCGATGGTCGGAGATGGAAGTAGGCGGTGCTGGTGAGGGACTGGATTTGGTGCAGGAAGGATACTTGGGGGTCGAACATGACGCCTAACTTGCTTACGGATTCGGAGAGTTGTAGGAGCAGATGGGGTAGGTAGAGGAGATGGGAGGTGTGATTGAAGACGTTGACGAGAGCCAAAGAATATGGCTTCTGTCTTGTCATCATTTAGCTGAAGGAAGTTTGCGCCGCTCATCCAGCCAATGATTTCTGACAGGCGGCTGACAGAACGTCGGGGGACTGGGGGTCGCAAAGTGAGATGGAAAAATAGAGTTGGGTGTCATCTGCATACATGTGGAAGTGTGCCCCATGTCTGCGGATGACATCCCCAAGAGGGAGCATGTAGATGAGAAAGAGGAGGGGGCCGAGAATGGATCCTTGGGGTACAGGTAACAGAGTGAGAGTGGGAGGAAAAAACGTTTGTCGAGATGTACTGCTGGTAGTTTGTGAGGTAGGACTCGAACCAGGCGAGTGCGGTCCCACTGAGGTGGATGACAGAGGACAGGCGGTAGAGGAGGATGGCATGATTGACTGTATCAAAAGCAGCGGAGAAGTCCAAGGATGACAAGGAGGTAGAGGGAGCCCTGGTCACAGATAGGGAGGATGTTCTGTACTGTGGACGGGGTGGAAACCGGACTGGAGGGGTTCGAAGAGGAAGTGGGTAGAGAGGTGTGCACAGAGTTGATTGGCAACAACGCGTTCCAGGTCTTTTGAAATGAAGGGCAAGTATGAAAAAGGGTGATAGTGGCTAGGGTTTGAGGGATCTAGGGAAGATTTTTTGAGGAGGCGGGTGATTGCAGCAGTTTTGAGGGGGGGGTGAGAGAGTTGAAGGTGGAGGAGAGGCGATCATGGAGCAGCTTGATGGCTACTTCAGGATCTCTGTGCCAGAGAGGTAGAAGGTCAGAGGATGTGAGGATGTTTGTGAGGGTCTCAGGGGGTAGTCTTTTCCACGGGCAGTAGAGTATGTTTGACAGCTTGGTGGAGAAGAGACAGATGTGGGATGAGAAGGAGATGAGGAAGTGTTCCGAGATGGCCTTGTCCATTATGCTCAGGTTAGAAATGTCAAGGCCATGGGTGTTGATGAGGTCAAGGGTGTGGCCATGGTTGTGGGTCGGTGGGTTTATATGAAGGGTGAGATTTAGGGAGGAGAGGAGGGCAGCAAAATCAAAGGATAGGTTGAGTTTAGGTGAAATATAGCCCAGAGCAGAACCAGAGGCCTCTAAACTTTTCAATAAACATTTGAAAACCACAAACAGAAATTTCACAGCAGATCAATCAGCAACTGAAACTGAAAGGCGGGTTAATTTTGTTTCTGATTCACCTAATTAGATAATTATCTACACTGTTTGATGCTGGTTATCTATCTGTTCACCTACAAGTACAGTCAGTATACTTAAACAATAATGTTTGTAAAACACCTTGAGGTATCAATGCAAGGAGTATTATTATACTGTCTCTTTAACGTAAAAGACAATCATCCCTTCACACCATAGCACTTCACTATTTACGATTACCTTCAACCTCACTCGCCTGCCTGGCCCTCTATCCACTTGTAAACAATCCCTCTCTGCCCCACCATGGGCAGCTGAGCCTTCAGCCATTATGTCCTTCTTCATCATTCTGGAACACCTTCTCTCAAATTTCCCAATAGTTTCAGTTGATGCACTTTCTTTCGAACGCCACGTATAATTCTATCCATGCTCTAGCACCTCCCTGTGTCTCTGATCTCCAGTAACCTACTCTTCTGCAAGCTCAGCTAACACAGGCCTGCAACGCGGGCTAAACTTTACAACTGTCTGAGAAATCTAGCTCAGATTTGAAAGTGAAAATAAATAATGGAGTATCATTATTACAGTCAATAGGAAGAAAAACAATTCTGGTGCTGTACGTGGTGAACTGGTGATGTTGTTAATAATAATAACAACAACAATAATAATAATAATCCTTGCATATTTCATGTCTTCTAGATGTCTCAAAGCGCTTCACAGAATATACTGTAAAGTGAATTGACTATATTTGTGGGCGAAATGCGGCTGCCAATTGTGCATAGCAGTGTCCCACAAACAGTCATGGTTTGAGTGACCTAATTATTGTAGGTTTTTTTGGAGGGATTATTATTAGGCGTGTGGAGTAAGGAAACTTGCCCAAGGTTTCGCCCTACATGCCTGGATTCGAAACACAGGACTCACACTTGTAAGGCGAGTGCTCTAACCACTGAGATACAGGATATAGGAAGTACATACAGGAGCTACACGAATTTTAGACCTTCAGCTCCTCAAACTTTGCACAAAAGTTGTACAGTAAAATCTTCATTATCCCGCACCCTCGGACCTGCCCGGTGCCGGTTAATCAAATATGCCGGATATTCGAGCGACAAGTTGCCGAAAATCCTACACAAAAAATAATGTATGGATACTTATAAGTATACCAATAAAGTATTCCAACACACTCAGTAAAATGATCGGTAAAAAAACATTCCAGCGTTCGGTAAGTTTAATAAATGCACATGCGCCATGAATGCACAAAGTGAGCATACCGCGAGTGTTATGAGGTTCAGTATGATGGTTGGTTGAGTACTGGATACCGGTTTGAAGACTTTCCTCTTCGATCGTGCCTTTTGTTCCACTCCGAACTCTTCTACCTCCCCTTCGTGTTTTACCCCTTCCCAAACACTCCCCTCCCAGCTCAGGTCACACGCCTCCTGTGCAGCGCCTTGGGACGTCCTCCCGACGTGAAAGGCGCTCTATAAATGTAATTTGTTGTTGTTGTTGTTGGATAAACAAGGTTTCACTGTATTATTCTTAGGTGTGTTTGTTGGATTGTGCCACTGGCAGACTTTCTATGTGTTAGGCAAAAGTTGAATACAAGGGCTCCCCCTAGTTGGGTTCAAAGTTATTGTCAGTGTTCGAGTTGCCTCCTCTGTTTCAGCCTAGGACAAAAGTTGTGGCCGTAAAAGATCAGCTGATTCTGTTTCATTTGATATTTTAAATTAGGAACCCCTGATCAGAGAACCTGAAGTCACCAGCATTTTATATTTTAAAACTTGTTTGCTTAACAATGCAAAAAGTCGTATAATCTAGTTTGGGTTCAATAAGCAGAGTTACAGTAAGCAGGGTTACCACAGACAATATTGAAAAAGATTATAATGGAGTTTAGTACCTAATGGAGTCCTGTAGCTCAGTGGTCAGAGCACTCACCTTGCAAGCAAGAGACCCGGTTTGATTCCTGGCAGGGCAAAATGTTGGGCAAGTTTCCTTACTCCATACACCTCTGTTTACCTAGCAGTAAGTAGGAAACCCGTTATTAGTTGATTAGCTGATCACTTTTCCAGGGCTAATAAAATCTTTAAAAAAAACAAATTGGTAATTTCAATCTATGACTGTTTGTGGAACAACAACAACAACAACAACAAAATTATTTATAGAGCACCTTTCAAGTCGGGAGGATGTCCCAAGGTGCTGAACCATCAGGGGTCGGGACTCGAGCATGGGGAAGGGGCAGGGTAGGGGAGAGGAGATGGCAGGGGAGGGGAGGGGGGAGGGGAGGGAGACAGGTGGAGGGTGGCAGAAGGCACAATTGAAAAAGGGGGTCTTGAGACCAGCCTTGAAGGAAGCAAGGGAGAATGCGAGGCAAAGAGACTGTGGGATGGAGTTCCAGAGTGTGGGGACAGTGAGGCTGAAAGCCAGGCCACCAATGGTAGGGCGGGTTGGGTGGGGTACATGGAGGAGACCGGAGCCCGCTGAATGGGGGGGGTGGGGGTAGGTTGGTAGGGATGGAACACTGCTGTGCGCAATTGGTTGCTGCGTTTCACCCACAAAATACACAGTAAATTCGCTTTAACGTATATTCTGTGAAGCTCTTTGAGACATCTCAAAGACATGGTAAGGCGCTATATCAAATGCAAGGATTATTATTATGGCTAGTTTCAAATTTGGCATTAAAGTTGTTCAAAAGCAAGCAATTACAGATAAGCCTCGATTAAGGATGCTTCTATTTAGGACATTTCGATTGAACAAACATAATTTTTTAGCACCTTTTTATCGATATAGTACACTTGGTTTAGTTTTAACAAACAAAATTCTTTTTTGCGCATGCGCAGTACATATTTTGAATATCGCAGTCGCTTTTGGCGCGTCCTTTTTGTCCATATGCACAGTCCATAGTGTATTTGTGGGTAAATCCCGCTCACACCTGATATAGTATATCCAAGCGTTTGAACTGGCCAATAACATGTCACTATGTCATTGTTTAAAAGCAGCTGATTTTGAAGCGACATCAGAATTACAGTAATTTCCAAACATTCCCGAGCAACTTCAAGCGATTTACAGCCTCTACCGCGATTCTAGCAAGCCGGGAAAAGAGAGCAGCAAGTGAAATGAGCAGCGGTAATACCGCTAGCGGCCAGAAACCCCGCAAAGTCATCACTTTAAAAAATAAATTGGAGGTGATAAAGCACATCGAGTCTGGAAAAAAAGATACGGACATCAGGAGGGCTTTAGGGCTAGCTAGATCGACGGTGGCTAAAACAGAATAAGGACAATATACTGGCAAGTTCAAGGTGTGTTACAGCTACAGGTGCAAGCAGATTATCAAAACATAGGACTGAATTAAAGTTTGCGAGTATTAAAGTACAATATTGTACAGTTATCCCAAGTACCCCTTCTTGCCTATGTGTGTTATTTTGTGTGTTTTGTGTGTTGTTTAGTGGTTTAAGGTCCAAAAAGATGGGGAAAAGAACGCATCTCAGGTTATATGGGAACACATTGAAAATTGCGTTTCGATCTAAGATGTTTCAATCTGAGAACAGTTTTTCAGGAACCCAACCCCGTCCTAAATAGAGGTTTACTCGTATCTTTACAGTGGTGAAAACTGATACAGCAACTTTCATTACTTCCACCAGCATTGCAATTGTAAGATTAGTGTGACTATTAATTGTGTTTCACAAGGGGGCAGTAGACACTGCAGCAACGCGGGAGGCAGTGTGTGATTGTACACAGCTCCACTGGATGGCAGCAATCATTTTCTCACTCATTCCAAACATGAACACAGGAACGGTAAAATAGTTTTGCCTGCATGAAAGTCATTTAGAGTACTTAGGCAGCCCTGGTCAAAGTCACAAATGACTTTGTGTATATGATCCTAGCTCTCTGGCCTCCTTGATCCCTCTACTGCATTTGATACTGTTGCATACTCCGCTGCCTTGCATCCTTGATGCCTCCATGGCTCTGCACTTTTCTTCTTCTACCCTATCCAACAACAACAACAAAATTACATTTCTAGAGCGCCTTTCACGTCGGGAGGACATCCCAAGGCACTGAACAATTAGGTCGGGACCCGGGCAGGGGTTGGTCGGAGTAGGGGGAAGGGGAAGGGGAGGAGGGAGGGAAGAGTTGGGAGGGAAGCAGAAAGCACGGTCGAAGAGGAAGGTCATGAGACCGGCCTTGAAAGAGGAAAGGGAGAGGTGAGGTGAAAGGATGGCGGGATGGAATTGCAGAGTGTGGGAGCAGAGAGGCTGAAAGCCCGGCCACCAATAGTAGGGTGGTTAGGGTGGTGGACGCAGAGTAGACCAGAGCCTGCTGAACAGAGGGGACAGGCAGGCTGATAGGGAGTCAGCAGGTCAGAGAGATAAGCAGGGGCAAGACCGTGAATGGCCTTGAAGGTGAGGATGAGGATCTTGAATTCGATCCTCTGGGAGATGGGGAGCCAGTGGAGACGGGTAAGGATGGGAGTGATGTGGTCGCGGAGCCTGGTGCGGGAGAATACACGGGCTGCAGAGTTCTGGATAATCTGCATCTTGTGAAGGGAGGAGCTGAGAAGGCCGACGAGGAGAGAGTTCCCGAAATCGAGCCTAGATGTGATGAATGCATGAATGAGTTCAGCAGCGTGGGGGGCTGTGGGTAAAATGACAGGGTAGGCACTTCTCAGTCCATACGAACTTTTGGGGGCGTGGCTTTATGACGTTGTCTCTGCCTTTTTCCCAGTCATTTTTTCCACAAATACACATGCGCAGAGATGGCATTTCAATGTGATCTGATTGCAATTGATAGAAAGCGGAAAAGTGCCTATTTCACCCATTACTGAGACACTGAGTAAGGAACGCGCATGTGCATCGGAATGATATTCAACACAAAGGGTAAAAAAGGCACAGCGTCTCGCTGCCTTTCCGTTGCTTTTAAGGTAGGCATATCAAATCACAGTTAAAAATTGTTGGTAGTTTCTACTAAAAATCGTTTGCATTATGTAAACTGTGTATTGTAAAAATATAAACCATTAAATAATCATTTACAATTTAAAGTTTTTATTTTCATAAGGTAGGCACTTGCCTACCCTGCCTACTCTGACTGCATGGAGAGTAAACACCAAGGATGACATTAAAAAAATATGTGCGATATAGATAGGCTAGGTGAATGGGCAGGTAGGTGGCAGATGAAATATAATGTAGGGAAGTGTGAAGTCATCCACCTAGGTGGTAAAAACAGTAGAGCAAATTATTATTTAGGAGAGACTAAATAGTGTTAGCGTTCAGAGGGACTTGGGTGTCCTTGTACACCAATCACAAAAAAAGTTAGTTTGCAGATACAGTAAGCAGTTAGGAAGGCTAACGGCAGGTTGGTGTTCATTATAAAAGGGTTAGAATATAAGAGTAGGGACGTCTTGCTGCAGCTGTATAGGGCCCTGGTGAGACTGCACCTAGAATACTGTATCCAGTTTTGGTCTATTTATTTAAGAAAGTATGTGCTCACCTTAGAGGGAGTACAACGTAGATTCACTAGTTTGGTACCTGGGATGAGGGGAATGAGTTATGCGGATAGGTTGAGCAATCTAGGCCGATATTCTTTAGAATATAGAAGAATTATATATTATATAGAAGAAATGGATAGAATAATTATAACCAGAGAGGAAGTTCTAAAAGGTTGACGTCGCTCAAGGTGGATAAGTCACCTGGTCCGGATGGGATGCACCCTAGGTTACTAAGGGAGGCACGGGAGCAAATAGCAGAGACTCTGGCCACGATCTTTCAATCTTCCTTGGACACAGGGGTGGGGCCAGAGGACTGGAGGATAGCTAATGTTATTCCCTTGTGTAAAAAGGGGCAGAAGGACAAGCCTGGTAACTACAGACCAGTCAGTCTAACGTCGGTAGTGGGCAAACTTCTAGAGTCCATAATCAGGGACAAGGTAGATCTTCACTTAGAAAGATATAGGCTAATAAAGGACAGTCAACATGGATTTGTTATAGGCAAATCTTGCCTTACAAATCTGATAGAATTTTTTGATGAGGTAACGGAATGGGTGGATAATGGTAGCGCAGTTGATGTAGTTTACATGGACTTTCAAAAGGCATTTGACAAAGTGCCACATGAGAGACTTATTATGAAATTAAAGGCCCATGGCGTAAAAGGGACAGTGGCAGCGTGGATCTACAACTGGCTGCGAGACAGAAAGCAGAGAGTTGTAGTGAGCGGCTGTTTTTCAGACTGGAGGGAAGTGAGCAGTGGTGTGCCACAGGGATCGGTTTTGGGACCATTGCTCTTTGTAATCTACATCAATGATCTGGACTTGGGTGTAGGGAGTACAGTTTCCAAGTTTGTAGATGACACTAAGTTAGGGAGAATAGTAAATAGTGAGGAGGATAGTAGCCATCTGCAAGAGGATATAGACAAATTGGTAAAGTGGGCAGACACATGGCAGATGAAGTTTAATGCAAAGAAGTGTGAGGTGATGCATTTTGGGAGAAGAAATGAAGGGAGGCAATATAGGCTAGATAGTACAATTTTAAATGGTGTGAAGGAAAAGAGAGACCTGGGGATTTGTGTTAGTGACTCGTTGAAGGTGGCAGGACAGGTAGACAAGGCTGTTAAGAAGGCATATGGGATACTAGGCTTTATAAATAGGGGTATAGAATACAAAAGTCAGGAAGTGCTGACTAACCTCTATAAAACATTGGTGAGGCCTCAGCTGGAATACTGTGTTGAATTCTGGTCACCACACTACAGAAAGGATGTGAAGACATTGGAAAGGGTACAAAGAAGATTTACTAGGATGGTGCCAGGATTGAGGGACTTCAGCTATGAGGAGAGGCTAGATAGGCTAGGGTTATTCTCTCTGGAGCAGAGAAGATTGAGGGGAGACCTAATAGAGGTTTATAAGATCATGAGGGGTTTCGACAGGGCAAATAGAGAAAAACTATTTCCACTCGTGGGCGAATCTGTGACTCGTGGTCACAGATTTAAAATAGTTTCAAGGCGAAGTAGAGGGAAGCTGAGGAGAAATGTTTTCACTCAGCGAGTTGTTCGAATCTGGAATGCATTGCCTGAAAAGGTGGTGGAGGCTGATTCGATAACAACTTTTAAAAGGGAATTAGATCTTTATTTAGGGAGAACAGGTCTATTAGGCTATGGGGAGTGGGCAGGGCAGTGGGATTGAATCGCTCTTTTCAAAGAGCCGGCACAGACTAGATGGGTTGAATGGCCTCCTTTTGTGCCGTAAAATTCTATGAATCTATGAAAAATAAATTAGAGGTGATCTTATAGAAATCTACAAGATTATTAAGGGGCACGACAAAATAGATAGTGGGAGACTATTTCCACTGGTTGGAGAAACTATAACCAGGCGGTCACACTCTGAAGATTAAGGGTCAGCCCTTTCGCACTGAGTTGAGAAAAAATGTCTTCACTCAGAGGGTAGTGAATTTATGGAATTCTCTACCCCAAAGGGCTGTAGATGCTCAGTCCTTGAACATATTCAAGACCGAGATTGATAGATTTTCTTGTGGATAAAGGGAATAAGGGATATGGTGATAAGACGGGTAGGTGGAGCTAGAATAGATCAGCCATGATCTTATTGAATGGCGGGGCAGGTTCGAGGGGCCAAATGGCCTATTCCTGCTCCTAATTCTTATGCTTTTATGTCCATGGTGGGGGGTGTGGTAGGGACGGAGACTGGCTATGTAACAGAGGTGGTGGAAGGCTGTATCGGTATCATGACGTGGATATGGGGGAGGAAGGACAGTTCGGAGTCAAACAAGACGCGCAGATTCCTGACTGGCTTCGAGAGGTGGAGAGAGCAGCCTTGAATGCTGATGTTGTCAGCGCCTGAGGTGCGGAGGCGATCGGGAGGGCTTCCGTCTTGTTGACGTTCAGTTGGAGGAAATTGTCATTGCAGTCAAGACGCCAATAGTCCTGGAATCGAGGTGGAAGCGGAAAAGTAGAGTTGGGTTTCATCCTCATACATGTGGAATTTTACCCCATGTCTGCGGATGATGTCACCCAGAGGGAGCATGCTGGGATAGCATGTCTATCCCAGCATAGTCACTATTTTTCCTCTGACTGTCATGTGCACTATTGCTCAGGGCTCAAGGATTGGGTCATGGAAGGAAAGAGTCTTGCTACTCCGTGGCTTACACAGTGCCCACCACACAATTTTTCTTGTATATTTTGGAAGCAGAGTACACATGCTCTACTATCCCACCCCACACCACAAGGGACACTCCCACTGTGTTGAGTGTTCACACCTCTTACAGTTACCAAGTACGTATTAACTTTAGAGTAGGGTTACTCTCCGCATTTGGTTGTTGGCTCAGGGGCAAGAGATAAATGCTGTGAATTGACCAAGTCATTCAGCCCCCCTGCTATATCCATGCACACCTCCCACTCTCACCCCCTCCCACCTCCATCAGCTATCTCAGTTTGGAAATGCTACTCTTTATCACAACAACCCACACAGCAGCCACAAATAACCTTATCATATCCTCCATCAGTGCCTTTGCAAACGTGCAGCTGCTTACAATCCACTATGTTTCAACAACAGCTACTCCAAAAATAGTATTCAGGTGAAGCATGTTAACATTAAGTCTACAATTCAATAAGTAATTATTTACTTGCTCCCAAATCATATCCATTTGGAACTCCTTTTAAAATGAAACTGTTACAGCCAACTCTTGATTGGTATTTGCACCAGTTTGTGGCCTTCCTCACATTATAGTTTTTTTTTAAAAAAAACGATTTCCTTTTTGAATGCTTCTAACCAATACGGATAGCATAAAATCAACAAAACTAGACAACTTGTGTGGTAGACAAGGCCATCTGAGCTTATGGAACTCAATGAACTGAAATAGTTACCAGCCGTCAAACAGTACAGATTTATCTCTTATTGCCCGAGGGTGGTTCCCAAAGACACAAAGAGAAAAGCACAGAAAAGATTGAATTAAATGATATGGAATCATCGTGGCAATAAGTGGTAAATCTCTCCGCGGGGTCTGTGTTCAGACACAATGCAATTCAAATATATGTAGAATAAACACGGTCTGCTGTTCTCCTTACACAAGATAACAAGGTTGGTTTGGATGAAAAAGGCCCTTTGCCCCATTTGATCTCATCCTTCAAAGCTCTCCAGTCAGTCCGATGGTTGTGTGTATGGAGTGTTTTAAATGTTACCAAGGAGCCTGTCACACGCACCTCTTGTCAGATTTCTGATGCTAGGGAGGAGAGAGATGAACTAACAGATTTGTGTGGTCTGTAGAGCTTCAGCCAGCAGGCATGCTGCACAACAGCCACAGCTCTATCACTGACCATCATGGTCACCACAGCACTATATTTCTTTGTATCTCACACGACATTGCAAGCTCCCCGGATATGTTTCCAGTGTTCGTGTCTGACATGCAAATGTTTGATACACAAGTTATCACCATCTCAACTGATCACAACTCTGAAAGATCCCCAGGAATGCTAATGTTGAGTTGGGAAGGAGAATTGGGAGAACCCAAGGATAAGGTATTAAGGCATCTCTGGCCAAACTGTGTATGATCACTAATTACAGGTCAGTTTTAGCATTATTAAAAACGTTGCAGTCTGAAAATACTGAAATAATACTTTGAAACAAGTATAGTAACAGGTTTGTGTTTAATACATAGATATCCACATGGTATGAGTGTTTAATATGGCCTAGACTGGTGTTTCAACATTGAACCGTGTCTTCCTGGCTGTACTAACAACCTGAAGTTGCCTAAAATGTCACCGAAAAACAGGAACCAGAAAAGATTATTGTGACAGTCTGTATAGTTTAAAAGTAGGAATATGTCACATCATATTGTATATCTCTTATAGTCTTATTTGGCCTTGAAAGGGCAACCGAGAAGCTTGTCAATGCACCTCTTGCCAGAATAATAATAATAGTTCCAATAATAAACATGAATTTCTCCTGGATTGTCCAAGCCAACACTCCACCAAATAAAATTGACCATTCATTTTATGTCTGTTTGTGGGACATTATCATGAGCAAATCGGCTGCCCCGTTTGCCTACAAAATACACCATATTTGCACATTACTAAATATCCTATACAATATTTTGAGATAGTCCCGTGGAATGAAAGACGCTATATGAAATGTAAGCATTATTATTATATATGGTCTTTGGCTTTGTAGGGCCTGAATATCAGTCTTTTCAAGGCTAAGCTTGTTTGATCTCTGGTTCACATTAAAAAGAGTGCAATGTTAATTATCACAATACACATGCTGAAAACACCATTGTCGGGTGCTGTAGCTTAGTGGTTAAAGTACTTAGATCCTTTACTCCACAGGCCTCTGTTTACCTAGCAGTATGTAGAAATCCAGTTATTAGTTGATTGCAGATAGCTTTATCAGGGATCATTCAAAATAAATAAAAATAATTTGTTCACTCAATCCACAATGGCTTGTGGGACACTGTTGTGCGCAATTGGCTGCCAAGTTTCGCCAACAAAATGGACTATCAATTCACTTTACAGTATATTCTTTGAGGCCCTTTAAGATGTTTCAAAGATGTGATGTTATATCAAATGCAAGGTTTATTATTATTAATAATTATTTCACTCCAATATCAGTTAAACAGATAGGAAAGTATAAGATTATTTCTGGAATGGAAGACTGATGATTAATTCAAGGGGTAACAATGTCATCAACCAGAGGTCTATATATTCCTATGTCACCATCATAATGATCCAATCCTTGGTGACCACTTGAAACTGTACACCAACTTTCTCCATTGAGGCGTCATAGAAAATGTAAACCGCCACTGACAGTCATTGAGTTTTTAATACTTGGTACATTTGCAGCCAATTTGGTTCTGTGAGATCTAACCTGTGTGTGTGGTCTCCTCGCAGTTCAGGAAACTTGGGTCTAAAATTAAACTGTAAACTCATGTCACGGTACATGTTACACACATTGTGGTGCATAGGCTTATAGCTACTGCAGAGTGCAAAACCAGACAGAGCTAGCCTCAGTCAGAACACTTGCACTCTATTCTATGGTTTACACTTTTTTTTTAAATGATCACCCGAGGTAACTATCGATCTCTCATGGAATTATGTGATCACTCTTCAGGAAGCAAAACCAAGTCAAGCCAAGCCAAACTGGTGGGGGAGGGGTGGATTAGGTAAAGTGACCAAATGCGTATTTCAAAAGGAAGGTCTTAAGGTGATTGGAGTGAGTTGGGGAGGAGGCAGAGGGAATCCACAATGGAGTTCCAGAGAGCTGGGTCAGAATGGACGTGGTGGGGCAGATTGGGTGAGAGACATGAATTGGGCTGGTGTTCGCTATACAGAGAAAGCGGTGTGGGTTTTGGTTGCAGAAGGTTAATTGGCTGCCGCATTTACCTCCAAGTTACAGTAAATCTTGTGAGGCACTTTATTAAATGCAACTTGTATTTTTTATTTAATTGTTGCTAAATTTACAGACGAGCATGTACTAGGCCAAAAGTAGGCAAGGCTTTGACAGAACCCATAGTCAAAATGGCTTGCCAACATTGACCAGCCAACACACAACGAATGATCACTTGGATCCTATAATTGATATTATCTACTTAAAACCCAATTCCTATATCAGCCACCATCATCAAGAGAAAAGTAGATGTTTTATCAAACAAAATGGTAGGACATCCACCAGGCAGCTTCATCCTCCTGCCTCTTGTCGCCCACCACCATCCTACTTCTGTCTGCCCTACCCTCCCCATCATTAACCCCTACCACAATCCCTATCCTACATTCCTTCCTCCCCATCTCCCCTTCCTCCCTCTCATTCACCATCACTTTGATGAAACCCGCCACCTGCTGCCTCGACCCCCTTCCCACCAACCTGCTTGGTCAACCACTCCCCCTCCTCTGCCCACTTCTGGCTGATGTCATCTATCAGTCCCTCTCCTCTGGATCAGTCCCTGCCCCCTTCAAAACTACTGTTATCACCCACCTCCTCAAAAAATCTTCCCTAGATCCCTCAAACTCTAGCCACTACCACCCTATTTCAAACTTGCCCTTCATTTCAAAAGACCTAGAATGCGTTGCTGCCAATCAACTCCGTGCACACCTCCTCCTACTCTCTCTTCGAAACCCTCTAGTCCGGTTTCCACCCTGTCCACAGTACAGAGACTGCGCTTGTGAAAGTCCCAAACGACATCCTCCCTACCCGTGACCAGGGCTCCCTCTGCCTCCTTGTACTCCTGGACGTCTCCGCCGCTTTCAACACAGTCGATCACGCCATCCTCCACCACCGCCTGTCCTACCACAATACGCTCCCTCTTGGTGATGTCATCTGCAGACATGGGGCACACTTCCACATGTATGCAGATGACACCCAACTCTATTTTTCCACCTCACTTTGCGACCCCCAGTCCCCTGATGTCCTGTCAGCCTGTTTGTCAGGCATCAGGAGCTGGATGAGTGCAAATTTCCTTCAGCTAAATGATGACAAGACGGAAGCCATACTCTTTGGCTCTTCAATCACACAGTTCCCAGTCGGGACGTCCTCCCGACGTGAAAGTTGTTGTTGTTGTTGTCGTCTACCTACCCAACCTGCACCTAAAACTCTCCGAATCCATACGCAACTTAGGCATCAGGTTCGACCCCCCGTTATCCTTCCTCCCCCACATCTGGTCACTCACCAGCACCAGCTTCTTCCATCTTCGACACATTGCTCGTCTCCACCAATATTTCACCCGAAAAGCCGCTGAAACCCTGGTACATACCTTTGTCACCTCTCGGCTGGACTATTCAAATGTCCTGCTCGCTGGTCTCCCCTCTGCTACCATTCATAAAATCCAGCTCATACAGAAGTCCGTCGCCTGAATTCTCACCCGTACAAAACTCCACTCCCCGATTATCCCAGTACTTGCCAGACTGCACTGGCTCCCTGTCCCGGTGAGGATCGATTTCAAGATCCTCATGCTTATATTCAAATACCTCCACTCCTCTGCATCCTCCTACCTCTCTGACCTCTTCTCCCCTCACAACAGCACCCATTGCCTTTGCTCCACTGGGTCTGGCCCGAATCCTCCGCTCCATCATCGGCGGCCGTGCCTTCAGCCACTACGCCCCGAGGCTCTGGAACTCACTCCCTCACTTCCTTCTCCTTGCCTCCTCCTATCCTATTTCCTAAAGACCACACTTTCAGTCACCTTCTTCCCCATCTCCCTGGCTCAGCCCCAGGATTTGTTATTGGGAAGTGCTCTGAGACACAGTTCGGCGTGGAGGGAGCTATTTAAATCCAAGTTGTTGTTGATGTTGTTGTAGGCACAAATATATTTGTGGTGTTCAAAGAATTGTATACACAGACCTGCTCTCTTTTTATATCTGAAAAAAATAGAAATGTAAAACAGCGACCACCATTTGTAAGAAACACTATAAAGAAACACTTTTGACGCAGAGCGGAAGTGTTTGAAGATGTGAAAAGAAATAAGCACAGGGGGATGCAGAACCCTACTCTGCACAGGAAGTATCAAAGGCAGCTACTTTGTAGCTATTGCTTTCAGATGCCCATAGTTTCTTTCAATGTGTCACTGCTAAAATGACGCATTTGTCAAGAGTTCGGACAAGAGGCCAACAAGGAAAGTTCAAGAACCAAAAATTGGTCATTTCAGTCCATGACTGTTTGTGGGACGCTACTGTGGCTGCCGCATTTCGCCCACAGATTTACAGTCAATTCACTTTACAGTATATTGTGCGAAGTGATTTGAGAGTACAGAAGATATGAAAAGCGCTACATCAAAGGCAAGGATTATTATTTGTATAACTCGCAACATCCATACTTATCATGTCTAGCTTACATAGTTCATTCCATTGCCCATCTTCTGCATCCAGACCCGATTCCATCCTTTTCCCCCTATCCCACATTCCTTTCTCTCCCGCTGAGCCAGTTTCCTTTTAAACGTTTTCACTTACTCAGAAACACTGCACTAGATGGCGGTCGATTACTCTGTCCATTCTGGAAGGTGGAGCAACTTCCAACATGTTGAGCTTTCATTGGCTGCAACGTGGTTTTGAAGGGTAGTTTTCAGTCAATTGAAAACCCAAGTACTGGAGATGAATAGACTACAATATAGCAAAAGCCAATCATAAGAAAGGCATAAGAAAATATAAATACAGGAAACGCAGGGAACAGATAAGTCAAAACACCAAACAACTATCAAGTTATGATCAGAAGTTTAGGTCACTGATTTAGACACCAGAAATGGCTGTAGATTCTTCTACAATGTGTCACTCTCTGCTCTGAGGAAAACATTGGATTTGCAATGTAGATCATCTTCGTTTTGTGGCATTTTTGTTTGGTTACAGTTGTTGCTTCAACCGTTGGTTTCAATGTTGAGCTAACTTTCTGCTGCGGCTTGTGTTCTGGTGTGAAATATATGACTTGCCCATTTGCATCCAGTCTTGTTTCACTGTTATGGTTTGAGACATCTCCACCTTAGTTCAGTTTCACTTGAGCATACAGAACAACATCCAGTATACACACACACACACACACACTCCAGTAGAGAGCGATTGTTATCTTTGGGAGGAACTTGTTACATTTGATAACAGATTTGACTTGCAAACATGATTGCGTTCAAATTCCACAAACACCCCCCACCCCCATACCCCACGGGAATAGTTGTAGAGACGTTAACAATTCTTCACTTTAAACTCAAATTGACAGATGTTAGTATAGTTGAGCAATCCCAATCGTAGCAGAGTTAGATGCAGAGTAAAACTGCTTCTCTGGATCCAACAATTAACCTCAGTCCCAACTTTGATGAATTAGCAATTTTTGGGTCAATGCAACAGTTGCCCATTTCCCACAACAGCATTCCATGGACTGTCACAGAGAATGGAAAATTGATGGTAAAATTAAGCAGACTTTTGTGCTGTGAGCCCACATATTCTTTGTCAGCCTGGCTCATTTGATTGTAGTCTTGCCTCGGCATCAAAAGGTTGTGGGTTCATGCCCCACATCAGGATTTGGAACTCATGTAGTCTAAAGTGACATCCCAATGCAGTGCTGGGGAATGGGGAGCCAGTGGAGACGGGCGAGTGTGGGAGTGATGTGGTCGTGGAGCCTAGTGCGGGAGGGTACACAAGTTGCGGAGTTCTGAATAATCTGCAGCTTGTGAAGGGAGGAGCTAGGAACGCTGACGAGGAGAGAGTTCCCGTAATCAGGCCTAGATGTAATGAAAGCACGTATGAGTGATTCTGCAGCGTGGTGGGTAGGTAGTGGCGGAGTCTGGCAATGTTATGAAGATGGTGGAAGGCTGTAATAGTCATGATGCGGATATGAGGGAGGAAGGACAGTTCCGGGTCAAACAAGACGCCCAGATTCCTGACTGGCTTCGAGAGAGGGAGAGAGCAGCCTTGAATGCTGATGTCATCAGCGCCTGAGGTGGGGAGGTGCTGACACGAGCCGATCAGGAGGGTCTCCGCCTTGTGGATGTTCAGTTGGAGGAAATTGACACGCAGTCAGCACGCCAGTAGTCCTGGAGTTGAGGGTGGAAGTGGAAAGGTAGAGTTGAGTATCATCTGTATACATGTGGAAATTTACCCCATGTCTGCGGATGATGTCACTCAGAGGGAGCATGTAGAGGGTGAAGAGCAGGGGACCAAGGACAGAGCTCTGAGGAACGCCGCATGTGACTGTGGGTAGGCTGGAGGAAAAGAAAAAGAGACAGACTGTAATATTCCACGTTATTATCTTGGCACTGCTTTGTAATGGTCTGTGCCTTCCTCGTGATCCCTGATTTACAGCCTCTAAAGCAATGGTTTATGCTCAATGGTTTTTTAACTCCCAGGAGGTATCAATAGAAACTTTTCAATCATAGAGTATTGTCTCTTGGTAATACACTACAGCGGATCTGAAACATATCAGCCCCAGCACATTTATGTCAATATTGTAACTAGTACAACGTTGTTGCCTGCAACTGGGGCATTTTGGTTGAAAAAGCCACTCAACAGAAACACCCCATCCAATTTGAAAGGGAATTTTGAGTGACTCATTGCTCAGCTATCTAGTGTTGATATCAGTTACATAGGCTGAGAAGAATCATGGTTAAGTCCCTGTCTGTGCTGATTTAGTGGATCTTCTGGGTCGGCTTCTGGATTAAGTGGAGTCCTGTAGCTCATTGGCTGTAGTATTTGTCTCGAAAGTGAGAGATGTGGGTTCAATTCCCGGTAGGGCAAAACTATGAGCAAGTTTCCTTACTCCATACACCTGACAATAATCCCTCAAGAAAAAACCCCACAATAAATTGGTCCATGACTGCAGGAAATTGGCTGCAATGTTTTGCCCCAAAATATACAGTCAATTATTTTACAATATATTACAGACCGAATGCTAAATGGGCAGACACATGCAGAAGAAGTTTAATATAGGTGTGATGCATTTTGGGAAGAGGAATGAGGGGAGGCAATATAGGCTAGGTAGTACAATTTTAAGGGATGTGAAGGAACAGAGAGACCTGGGGGTTTGTGTGAGTGATTATTTGAAGGTGGCAGGACAGGTAGACAAGGCTATCAAAAAAGCATACGGGATACTAGGCTTTATAAATAGGGGTACAGAGTACTAAAATCAGGATGTTCTGACTAAACTCTATAAAACTTTGGTTAGGCCTCAGCTAGAGTACTGTGTACAATAATGGTCAACACACTTTAGGAAGGATGTTAAGGCATTGGAAAGGGTGCAGAGGAGATTTACTAGGATGATACCAGGAATGAGGGACTTCAGCTATGAGGAAAGGCAAGAGAGGCTAGGTTTATTCTCAATGAAACAAAGAAGGTTGCGAGGAGATCTAACAGAGGTTTTTAAGATCATGAGGGGATTTGACAGAGTAGATAGGGAAAAACTGTTTCCACTGGTGGGCGTATCAGTGACTTGTGGTCACAGATTTAAAATAGTTTCAAAAAGAAGCAGAGGGGAGATGAGGAGAAATGTTTTCACTCAGCGAGTTGTTCGAATCTAGAATGCAATGCTTGAAAAGGTGGTGGAGGCCGATTCGATAACAAGTTTTAAAAGAGAGGTAGACATTTATTTGGGGAGGACGGGTTTGTGAGGTGATGGGAAGAGAGCTGGGGAGTGGGATTAAATTGCTCTTTTCAAAGAGCCAGCATAGACTCGATGGGCCGAATGGCCTCCCTTTGTGCCGTAAGATTCTATGATTCTATGATATTCTGTGAAACGCTTTGAGATGTCCAGAAGATGTAAAAAGTGCTATAACAAATGAAAGTATTATATAAATATTATAAGGTACAAACTTAGTCAGACTTCGTATTTATGATAAATATTTTGAGCAAAATTGTTTTAACTCCATCAAAGAAGTATGTGTTTAGATGGGTTTTGATGGTGGGATCGGACAAGGATATGTCTTAGGATGGAGTTGCATAAAACAGGGTTGAATGGCTCCCTGTTGATGGGGAAAGAAGTGTTAACTAACTAATTAACTAATTAACTAACCAACCAACAAGCGGGATTTCTGATATTCATGGAATCATATGTCAGTAGAAGGAAAGAAGAGTTCAATGGATTCAGGAGAGGGAAAGTGAATACATTGGGATAAATAATTGCTGGTCCATATTTCACAAGATGAAACAATAACAATCAAATTACATTTGTAGGCCAACTTTCACTTCAAGGCACTGAACAGTCAGGATTCAGGACCCGAGCATGGTGGGGCAGAAGGGAGGGGACAGGGTTGGGATGAGGGAGGGCGAAGAGGTAGGAGGGTGGTTGAAGGCACGGTCGAAAAGGAAGGTCTTAAGTCGGACCTTGAAGGATGGCAAGGGAGGGCACAAGGTGTAGGGATTGTGCGATCGAGCTTTGAGTTCCTAAGGTTAGGGACAGAGAGGCTCAAAGCTCAACTGCCGATGGTAGGATGGGTCAGGTGGGAGATATGGAGCAGGCCAGAGTCTGCTGAACGGAGGGAATGGATGGGTTGATAGTGGGTCAACAGGTCAGAGAATTAGGAGGGCCTTGAAAGTGAGGACAGAGAATGTGAATTCTATCCTCTGATGGATGAGGTGCCAAAGGAGCTGGTAAAGGGTGGGGGTATGGGTTCATAGAGGCCTGATGCAGGAGATGACACGAGCTGCAGAGTTTGGGATGATCTGCAGCTTGTGGATTCAAAGAAAATATCGGATGAAGAATGCCCTTCCTCCCTCCCATGAAATAATTGTGAGGAATGGCAGTCCTAGAGAATGGAAGTTTATTTTCCAATTGTATCATTGATGAAGGTAATTGTGTAAGTCGGAGTGATTCTGAGTTTCCAACAGCTGAAGCAAATGATTCAGCCAGACCCCCACAAACAATTCTAATGGAAAAAACACACAAACACAAAGTGTCCTGAACATGATCAAACCAAAGAAATATATACTTTAAAATAAATAAATCAAGGTACAGTACTTCCAAATTCTTAATAGAAACTTGTAATTTGACAATAATAATTATATTTACTGCCAATTTACAGTCTGAAATTCCACGCGACTGGTTTAAGTGGACAAAGGTGAAAAGTGGAAGCAACTAACCTTAAGCAAAGGGGGCTGTACCTGTATCTCTATTTCATCACTCTTTCTACACAGTGGTTAAAGTCCACTTGCATGCCACCACCAGCTCTCTTCTTAGAAACAAGGAAGGAAGCTGCCCTTTTGAGAGTTTACATATATATGAGATGTGACTGAGAGTGGTATCACATTCTCTGATTTGACCTCGGTGAAGAAATCTGCCAAGAATGAAGCAAAGTCTACTCATCGCGATGTGTATCAGTGCCTTTATCTGGACTGTAGTTTCGGGTAAGTGAGATGACACAAGACCGGGTTTCAAAGGAGCTACAGAAGCAAATAATGAACTGGCTGATTGAATTAACTATCTGTCTCTATGGGACGTAATGAAGTGTTGTTTATTATTGATCATTAAAACAAGTGCTGAATTTTGATGCTTATATTATATTTTGTTTTGCAGTGCCCGGTCATGTAAAGAAACCTTGTTGTATGGAATACGTAAAAATCCCTCCTATTGAGAAACTGAAGAATTATAAAATACAGAAGAATGATGGTCGCTGTGAAATGAAAGCTGTGGTGTGAGTATTCCTAACACTGGCTCTAGGGTTGGTATTATACAGTCGTGTCTGTCTTTTTTTTCGTCAGACGGGTTTCTGACATACGCAGAAGAGTTTGCTTAAGAGTTCCAAACAAGGATTCCATACATCCCAACTACACATGGAAGTTGACATTGCAAAGATAGTTGGAATGGAATGTGCAATCTTGGTGGGGGGGTGGGGGGGGGGTGGTGGGAGGAGGGGATTAGGAAAGTATTAGGAGCAAGTTGGCAAGAGCCAAGACCTTGAGGAATCCAGGGTGTGTGTTAGGGTAACTGCTGGAGTGGAGTCTAATGAGCTAAAACCGCACATTGATAGCACCAGCTGAAACGTCTGTCAGAGATGTCACCTAGGAACCAGTTCAGCTTCAAGGAGATCTTGCTTACCACCCCCACCCTACCCCAGGCCTTTCAACTCACTAGGAAAAGGGTTTGAAAGCTCCCCCACGCCCAGCTCAAAGCCAGACTCCATCACGGTTATGTACTGTGTGACACCTGTGTCCTATAAATGCTCCCAACGTGAAAGGCGCTCTATAAATGTAATCTGTTGTTGTTGTTGTTGACATTATTGAGACACGGAGGGCGCTATATAAATCAAAGTTGTTGTTGTTATTGGTAAACAATCTTTTCCTTTTCAGGTTCTACACAGTAAAAAACAAACCTTTCTGCGGAGATCCGTACAATAAGCAAGTAAAGGGGCTCATGAAACGACTGGTAAAAGTTGGAAAACCATAGAATCAATTGAAAGTCTGGAGCAAAAAGCTGAAATAGTATTTCTCTTGTGTTTCTGCTTTTACCCTCAGATCCAAATATATATGGGGCACAATTACATATTTTGGTTGATGTTTGAACTAAATGCTTTCCACCTATTAGTATAAAGTTTCTCACTATGTTTATATAGATGGATTTTAATATTTCAACAAAAATTTCACAAGAAGTGTGTATTGCAACTAAACGCTTTCAATCTCATTGTCCAAAACAGCAATCAGTAGTTTTAGTTTTTGAGGCTAGTCCCTAAAACGTTTATATTGGGCCTTCCTTTTCCCTCACTATAATCATCTCGCGGAAGGCAGTAAAGCAATGGATAATGTAATGGTTCTGGAGTTCTGGAAAGTCCGTAAAGTTTCCAGTGCTTAGGGAAGTCCTCCAGACAATTTGTAATTTGTTGCCTTTGTTGGTACTTCACTCAAGTGGTTTTATACCAGAACGAAACCTAATCCTGCTCTAATTAGATGTCCGTAAGCAAAGACTTGAATCTTTGGACAAAATCATCAATGTGTACTCATCTTGAGTCATCAACAGTAAGAATACAGGTTATTTCTCTTCTTTCACCGAAAGATATTGAGGGTAGTTCTAAGAGTCCTTCTGCCTTACCAGCCAAGAAAAAATTTATACGTAAAAAACTGGCTGATGTATTGCTACATCCATTGATTGCTACCTCTTATTACTGTATTGTCACTGTTAATCCAAACTCTACTCTTGAAATTGTGTCAATGATATTTTTTCTAATGTAAGATAATTTGTTCCTTTTTTAATGTATGTATAATTTTTTGAAATTATGGATTTGTAATCAAGTTAGTTAAATCTGCTATGAACAATGTTTGAAATACAATCTCTCCTTACATTTACTAGGGATGGTTTGCTACATTTATTCAAAACTTTGGCCCTTTTAGAGTGAAGAACATGATGATAAGCTCACTTTATGTGAATGTAATGATCGGCTTAATTGTACATTTCTTATGAAATTAATGCAATTCTGTTGAACGGAAAATGTAATTAAAATGTACTTGAAATTAAAAGGAAAAATATGAATGGATGTTCTCAGAATTTTAGTCTCTTCGAGGGAATGGGAATATTGTATGAATCATGTTAACAATCAACAACAAACAACAACAACAAATTACACTTATAGAGCGCCTCTCACGTCGGGAGGATGTCCCAAGGTGCTGCACAGGAGGCGTGTGACCCGAGCTGGGAGGGGAGTGTACAGGGAGGGGTGAAACACGAAGTGGAGGTCGAAAAATTCGGGGTGGAACAAAAGGCACGATCGAAGAGGAAAGTCTTCAAACTGGCCTTGAAAGAGGAAAGGGAAGAAACGAGACGGAGGGATTGGGGGATGGTATTCCATAGGGTGGGAGCGGAGGAACTGAAGGCCCGGCCTCCGATGGTGGGGCGGTTCGGGCGGGGGGCTTGGAGCAGGCCAAGTCCTGTTGAACGGAGGGTCCAGTTGGGCTTGGAGGGGGAAAGTGGATTGGTTAAGTAGGGCGGGGCAAGGCCGTGTAAGGCCTTGAAGGTGAGGACGAGGATCTTGAATTTGATCCTCTGTAGAATGGGGAGCCAGTGGAGACGGGCGAGGGTGGGGGTTATATGATCACGGAGGCGGGTGCGGGATAATACACGGGCTGCAGAGTTTTGGATGACCTGCAGCCTGTGAATGGAGGAACTGGGGAGGCCGACGAGGAGAGAGTTTCCATGGTCCAGCCTCGAGGTGATGTACGCGTGCACGAGTGTTTCGGCAGCGCGGGGGGTAAGATAGTTGCGGAGCCTGGCAATGTTGCGCAGGTGGAAATAAGTGGTGCCGGTCAAGGCACGGATGTGGGGGAGGAAGGAGAGTTTTTGATCGAACATGATGCCGAGGTTCCTGATTGGCTTTGTGAGGTGGAGAGTACAGCCTTGGATGTTGAGGCTGGCAGCGCCCGATGTGCGAAGGCGCTGGCTTGAGACGATCAGGAGGGCCTCGGTCTTACTCACGTTCAATTGCAGGAACTTGTCCCTCGTCCAGGACTCAATGTCGGACAGACACGCTGTCAGAACATCGATGGTCTGGGGGTTGAGGGATGAAGCAGAAAGGTACAGCTGGGTGTCGTCCGCATACATGTGGAAATTTACCCCATGTTTGCGGATGACATCGCCCAGAGGGAGTGTGTAAAGGGTGAAAAGGAGGGGGCCAAGGACAGAGCCCTGGGGGACGCCGTGAGAAACTGTGCGGGTGTTTGAGGAAAAACCGTTGGAAGAAACAAAGTGTAAACGGTGAGTCAGGTCAATCCTAATATATGGCACATTTCTCACATTACTGTTCTTCTGGAGTCACATACAGAAACATAGAATCTTACGACAGAAAAGGAGGCCATTTGGCCCATTGAGTTTGTGCCAGCTCTTTGAAAAGAGCAACTCAATCCCACTCCCCAGCTCTCTCCCCCAAACCGTGAAAACTCGTCCTCCCAAAATAAACATCTCCCTCCCTTTTAAAAGTTATTATCGAATCAGCCTCCACCAGCTTTTCAGGTAATGCATTACAGTTTCAATTGCTATATACCCGCGGGACCTGGCCAATACAAGTTAAACGGTATGCCGGATATTTGGTCGGATCCAACTCTGAAAACCCAATACAAAAATAATTAACATATTTTAACACATACCATATTAATAATAGACTAATTAATAACAGATAATAACAGACCTTTGTTATTCACCTAAAAATCATCTTTGCTGGTAGATGCCTGAATTGAAGCCATGATACTGGGGTAGACGTGTACAGTCAAAATGGCAGCACGATTTTAAGGCTCTACTAGCGGCAAGCCGAAATACCTGTACAGTACTCTTGTGCGACAATCAATTCATTAAATGCGCCACCGCAATCATGCTGGATAACATCCGGTTAATCGGACGGGGACTTTTTAAAAATATATCGGTTATACGGAAATTCTGGTTGATCGAGTCATGGATAAACGGGCTTTTACTGTAATTCTGTTCTGATAGTCCCAGCTGCATGTTTATGCCGTAATTGCTATCTACTAGCTGTTATGTTAAAGTCATCTAACAAACACACCGGCCACAATTTGAATCTAGTACATGCTGTAGGTTTTCAAACAACAACAACAACAAATTAAACTTACAGTGCGCCTTTCACGTCGGGAGGACGTCCCAAGGCGCTGCACAGGAGGTATGTGACCCGAGCTGGGAGGGGAGTATTCGGGAGGGGGTAAAATACGTGGGGGAGGTCGAAGAATTAGTGGGGGAACAGAAGGCATGGTCGAAAAGGAAAGTCTTCAGACTGACATTGAAAGAGGAAAGGGAGGAAACAAGGCGGAGGGATTGGCGGATGGAATTCCATAGGGTGGGAGCGGAGAAACTGAAGGCCCGGCCTCCGATGGTGGGGGGGTTCGGGCGGGGGGCTTGGAGTAATCCAAGTCCTGCTGAACGGAGGGTCCGGTTGGGCTTATAGGGGGAGAGTAAATCGGATAAATAGGGCGGGGCAAGGCCGTGTAAGGCCTTGAAAACGAGGACAAGGATCTTGAACTCGATCCTCTGGAGAATGGGGAGCCAGAGGAGACGGGCGAGGGTGGGGGTTATGTGGTCACGGAGGCGGGTGCGGGATAGTACACGGGCTGCAGAGTTTTGGATGACCTGCAGCCTGTGAATGGAGGAGCTGGGGAGGCCGACGAGGAAAGAGTTTCCGTAGTCCAGCCGTGAGGTGATGTACGAGTGCACGAGTGTTTCGGCAGCGTGGGGAGGTGAGATAGTTGCGGAGCCTGGCAATGTTGTGCAGGTGGAAATCAGTGGTGCCGGTCAAGGCACGGATTTGGAGGAGGAAGGAGAGTTTATTGTCGAACGTGATACCAAGGTTCCTGACTGGCTTTGTGAGGTGGAGAGTACAGCCTTGAATGTTGAGGCTGGCAGCGCCCGATGTGCGGAGGCGCTGGCTTGAGCCAATCAGGAGGGCCTCGGTCTTGCTCACGTTCAATTGGAGGAAGTTGTCCCTCGTCCAGGACTCGATGTTGGACAGACATGCTGTCAGAACATCGGTGGTCCCAAACAAACATTCATATCATCTTCTTAGGGGACGGCTTTTGAAACTGAGTTCATTCCAAGATCATAGCAATTGAATACCGGAATATTGAAAGCTGCTCCTCCATGACTATCTCATTAGTCTCTTTCCTGAGACAGGCATGTATTTGAGTTGCAGGGTTAACTGGAGCTGAGTGTGAGGATTCCCGGTGAGTGGTCTGCCCTCCAAGTCCTATCAATGAGCTGTGCTGTCATCAGCAGTGCTGTGGGTCGATGTGGTACCTCCTGCCTCAGAGACAGAACCATTGAGACTGCCACAGAGGGCTGGCTCGTTTCCGAGATTCCATTGCCAAAAATGTCACCTTACACTTTAGAGCTAATTCCAAGGAGACCCTGCTTATCTCCTCTCCAAAGAGGATAGTTACTTGTTGATCAACATCTGACAAGCGTGGTTTTGAGCCCGCACTAGATGGATGGTTGGTAGCATCATATAATGTGTGAGAGCATTACCACTAACTTCCTGTCTGCAGCTCGGAACATATCCATACATTCCCTTTGAGCGATGGTTCCACCAGTAGGAGGTCTGCACCTTCAACTGACGGGAAAGACAACTGAGACATAATTTAATTTGAATGTGATTTGATATACTGTATTTGAATGTAACTCAATACTACAATCCATTGTAAATTAAATTTTTATTTGGTGTATTCAAACATTCACACATAAGATTTACTAGGATGGTGCCAGGATTGAGGGACTTCAGCTATGAGGAGAGGCTAGATAGGCTAGGGTTATTCTCTCTGGAGCAGAGAAGATTGAGGGGAGACCTAATAGAGGTTTATAAGATCATGAGGGGTTTCGACAGGGCAAATAGAGAAAAACTATTTCCACTCGTGGGTGAATCTGTGACTCGTGGTCACAGATTTAAAATAGTTTCAAGGCGCAGTAGAGGGGAGCTGAGGAGAAATTTTTTCACTCAGCGAGTTGTTCGAATCTGGAATGCATTGCCTGAAAAGGTGGTGGAGGCTGATTCGATAACAACTTTTAAAAGGGAATTAGATCTTTATTTAGGGAGAACGGGTCTATTAGGCTATGGGGAGCGGGCAGGGCAGTGGGATTGAATCGCTCTTTTCAAAGAGCCGGCACAGACTAGATGGGCCGAATGGCCTCCTTTTGTGCCGTAAAATTCTATGATTCTATGATTCTATGATTCTAACCGATTAAGAAAACAGGTAAAATATTCTTGCGCAAATAAATGATTCTGTTTTAATTCTCTTGAAAGTTCTGATAGTCCCAGCTGCATGTTTGTGCAAAAGCTCCAGATCTTGAGAAAAGCCACAGCTCAGTTTTATGCACAGCTACCGATGATTAACCACACATTTGTAGCATAGCAATGCCACCTTCCATGTGTCAGACTTCACAATAAGTCTGATAGCAGACTTATTCTGAGGATTGATTTTGAGGATCCAACTTCTGAATATTTTAACTCTTGAACTTTTGTTGACCTTCCTACAAAAGGAGTAAAAGTCTCATAAACAAAATCAAATGGCCAGGCTTTTACTGTGACCATGGTTGCTTTGTCAACTTATTCTGTGCACGCCTGTGGTTTTGGCTGAAGTATAGAGGTGGAATGATGAAACGTACAGATATCACGCCACAGAAAATGATTAAAATAGAAAACGTTAGAAATTAAAACAAATAAAAGATAATAGGAGGAACTTTGCAAGCCTTAAAAGTTGTAATTTGAAAATAATGAAATATTGTCAGGTATTTACATAAGTCTAAATTCCTGATGTTGTCTATTTATGTGGGCAAGATATAATGAAAAGTAAGATAAGTGGTGTACAAGTAGCCTCCCCTTATTGTTCATTGCATGGAGCTATCAAAGCTACTCTTTTCTCAGAAACTAGGAAGGAAGTTGACCAAGAGAGCGTATATATGTACGATGCTATTGAGCCTGTTATCGTATTCTCTGATTTGACTTCGGTGAAGAAAACTATAAGGAAATGAAGCAAACTCTATCGGTTCTGATGTGCCTCGGAGTCCTTACAAGTACTGTGTTTGCAGGTAGGTCAGACAACCATATTGGTAATGAGTGATTTCATCTTAATTATATAAATTCATTTAGTTTATATAATTATCTCATGATAATGACCAGATAGCCTTTATTTCAATTATATTAAAATAAATCAATGGATAAATAATATATATATGTATATACAGTATATATGTATGTCAAAATAGCTGCACTAAAATTGGAAATCAAACCTGATTCAGTGGTGGAGGTTAATATTAGTTGTTATTAATTCTCAGCCTCTATCAATAGAAGAGACTAGTTTGTAAAATGACATTATTAGGTTTATATTAAAAAATATTGTATATAATGCTCCTTTCAAATGTTTACACCAATTATTCCACTTAGATTATGCCAGCTTGGGATGTCCTCCTTACGTGAAAGACTATAAATGTAATTTTGTTGTTGTTGCAGTAGATTGACAGCATACAATATTTTAGATATGACCAACAGAGGTAGCAACATTTGTCAAGAGTGTTTCCGTGGACAATAGCCCAGGTCCATCACACCCCAGGATTCAATAACTCCTCTAGTCTAATATAATCAATACTGCAGGTCTATTCAATTGTACAAGGTAACCATTGCATGAAAGTCTGGAGATTTTGAGGCTTTTTAATTGCTGCTTCTTATACGCGACGCAGCTGAATGATCACCTACACACTGATTAACAGGATTCTGATCAGCTTTATTATATTTTGTTTTGCAGTGACCGGTCACATTAGGAAAAATTGTTGTTCGTTCTACACATCAAAAATCCCTCCCATTGGGAGACTGAAGAATTACAAAATACAGGAGGATGATGGGCGCTGCATTATCAAAGCTGTGATGTAAGTATTTCACACTCTGGCTCTGGAGTCTGGTATTACACAATAATATCTGTGCTATTTAGAATCTGTGTCCCATACAGTATGAGTAACAATCTTTTTTTAATTTCAGATTTAGCACCGTACAAAATAGACATATCTGCGCTGATCCAGACAATACAAATGTAAAGCAGCTCATGAGAAAACTTAAAGTCCGTATAACTCAACGGAAAAAGCAGCAACGTTGCAGTTGTAAAGGAGGTCGCAAGGCACTGAAAAGTCGTAGATCAGGACCCGCATAAGGGGGTGGGGGGCGGGGGGGTGGTCGGGCGGGGAGGGGGCGCGGGGAGTGAGTGGGGGGGCATAGGATTGGAGAAGGTATGAGGGTGCTTGAAGGACTTGTATTGAGGTGTGCCTTGGAGGAGGCAAGGGAGGGAGCAAGGCTAAAGGATTGTGGGGTGTACTTTCCAATTGTGGGGTGGGTGAAAGTGAGCCCTGGAGCAGGCTGGAACCTGCTGAATGGAGGGAAAAGATAGGTCAGCAGGTCAGAGAGGTAGGATGCAAGGCCGTGGAGGGCCTTGAAAGTGACGAAGAAGATTTTGAATTCTGATTCTATTGAATTCTCACAGCAGCACCTGTTGCCTCCACTCTAAATCCAGACCCGGCCTCCTGCTTATCCCCCAAATGCTCTGCCTCACCATCGGCAGCCATGCTTTCAGCCACTATGTCTCGAAATGTTCGAACTCCTTCCATCAACCCCTTCGTCTCACCCCCTATTTTCCCATCTCTAGGTCGCGCCTGAGACCATTTTCTTCCACTGTGCTTACTCTCACCTTCCTCCTGCCCTGGCTTGCCATCGTGCTCCGCCATTGTGAATCGCTCTGAGCTTACAAACATAAGCAAGATCTGATGCACAATTTTTTACATGTGCATTAAGCAAATGCTTTGCCACTTACTGATGTAAAGTGCCTTGCTAAATTGAAACAGTTAGCTTTCAATGTCCTTGTCTGTCCAAAATAGCAGAATGAAGAATGAGATAATGAGCTCACTTTATATTTGTCTAATGATCATCTTAACTGTGTAATACTGCATGTGAAACAAATGTAATTTTGTTGAAAATGTAATTCAATAAAAATGTCATTGAAATTCAAAGAAAAAATTAAATGATGTTTTCGTAATTTTAAAGGGTGTGTGGATGGGGGAACTGTTCTATCAGTGCCGTGGGACATACTCTTGAAATGAAAGGCGCTATACAAATGTAATTCAACTGCTACCTTCCCAACTGAGAAAAAATAATGCTGCATGTAGATCAGCAATTGATTAATTATTTGTAACCATTGATTGGTACTGTTTTTAAATATAATTTAATTCTATTCCTGGAAACAAAGGTACCAATGATATATATTATATGTGAATATCCTGTGAACATGGCAACCATATTACACAAAGCAATGTCCCCCAAACCTCCATGAAACAAATAACCAATTTTATCTGGTGAATTGTTGATTAGGACCATGGCGAAAACTCCTTTCTCTTTTCAAAGAGTGCCATAGGATAGTTAATACCTACCTGAACAGGCAGATGGTCTCACGTTCACTTGAAGGAAGGCACGTCCAACAGTAAACCTCCCAGCATGGTATTGGAATGTCAGGCTAGACTATGTGACTTCGAAGCCTAGACGGTGGGGTTGAATCCAAAGTATTCTGCCTAACAGGCAATAGAACTACCAATTGAGTGTTAGGTCAGTCAATATCCCAATCTCTTTGTCCACCTGAAGGATCCGGCAGTCCTCTGGAGGCACAAAGATTTTAGTTGTTATGTTGAAGTCCTCTAAAAACACACTTTGGATCTCCTGCACATGTTAGGTTTTCAAAACAATCGCATACGAACACGACTATTGTCTTATTTTCTAACCTAACCTTCCTTCCTAAAGTCCTGGAACGCATTGTTGCAGGTCAACTTTGCTCACGTTTCTCCCTCCACTCCCACCTCAAGCCCCTACAGTCTAGTTTTCTCCCTGCCCCCAGCACAGAGACAATGTTTGTACAAGTCGCAACATCACCAGACTCTGCCACTGCCTCACCCCTCAGGCTGCCGAACCCTAGTCCAAGAATTTGTCACACGGCTTCACTATGGAAACTCCCTTCTCATCGGCCTTCCTAGTTCTTCCCTTCACAAGCTGCAGATCATCCAGAACTCTGCTGCTCCGCACATCACTCCCACACTCGCCCGGTTCCATTGGCTCCCCATCCCCCAGAGGGGGATGGGGAGCCAATGAATTCAAGATCCTCGTCCTCACTTTCAAAGGCATTTACGGCCTTGCCCCCCACTATCTCTCTGACCTGCTGTCATCCTATGAACCTCCCTGCCCCATTCAACGGGCTCCGGCCTGCTCCATGTCTCCCGCCCGGCCTGCCCTACCATTGGCATACAGGCTTTCAGCCTCTCTGTCCCCACACTCGGAACTCCATCCCACAGTTGCTTTGCCTTGTTTCCTCTCTTGCCTCCTTCAAGGCCAGTCTCAAGCCCCTCCTCTTTGACCATACCTTCTACTGCCCTGCCAACTCTCTCCCTCCCCTCCCAACTCTCTCCCATGCTATCATGCCTCTCTCCCTTGCTCGGGTCCTGACCTGACTGTTCAGCACCTTGGGACTCCTCTCTATAAACGTAATTTTGTTGTTGTTGCTGTTGTTGTCACGAACGACTTCCTCTCTACCCATGATCCGCTTCCTCGTGCTACTGGATCTCTCCGCTGCGTTTGACAGGGTTGTCTATGCCATCTTCCTCCACTGCTTCTCCTCCCTCATGCACCTTAGTGGGACGCATGGTTTGATTCCTATTTGACCAACCGCCTCCATTTCATCTTGGCAAATGGTTTCTCTTCCCACTCCCAACTGATCATCTGCGGTGTACCCAGGGCTCCAAACTTGGCCCTCTTCTTATCCTTATCTATATGCTCCCTCTGGTTGATGTAATCCACAGATACTGGGTAAATTTCCACATGTATGCGGATGACAAACAAATCTACTTTGCCTTCTTCAGTAACAACTCCATGTCCGCTGATGTTCTATCAGCTTGTCTGGCAGACATCAGGGCCTGGATGAGTGCAAACTTCCTGCAGCTGAATGTGGACAAAATCAAAGCCAAGCTTGTCGGCTCCCATCAATGTCTTTACTCCCGGGGTGCGGAACTCGTCATCTTTTCTGGGCTTTCCCTCATAGTCACCAAATCAGTGTGCAATCTATGTGTCCAGTTTGATCCCCAGCTGTCCTTCCTCTCCCACATCAGGTCTCTGGCCAGGTCTGCCTTCTTCCACCACTGCCACATTGCCCACTTCTGACTGTACCTTACCTCAAATGCAGCTGGATCCCTTGCGCATGTGTTTGTCATATCCCACTGAATTACTCAAACCTTTCTGGTCTCCCCAGCTTCACTGTTCAAACGATCCAGCACATTTAGAGCTCTGCCACCCACATATTTACCTAGACCAAATTTCCATATCTCAGCAGTTCTGGTCAGGGTCCACTGGTTCTCCATCACTCAATGGATCATCTTCAACATTCTCAAACCCTTCCTCAAATTCCTTCACCCTCTGGCAACTCCCTCAATCACTCCACCTTGCCGCTCTCTCCCCCTTTTCAATGCACGCCTGAAAACTTTCCTCTTTGACTGTACTTACAGCCAACGTACAACTTACGGCTTGGAGTCAGGCTTCACTATGTTATGTACTGTGTGACACCTGTGTCCTATAAATGCTCCCAACGTGAAAGGCGCTCTATAAATATAATCTGTTGTTGTTGTTGTTGACATTATTGAGACACGGAGGGCGCTATATAAATCAAAGTTGTTGTTGTTATTGGTAAACAATCTTTTCCTTTTCAGGTTCTACACAGTAAAAAACAAACCTTTCTGCGGAGATCCGTACAATAAGCAAGTAAAGGGGCTCATGAAACGACTGGTAAAAGTTGGAAAACCATAGAATCAATTGAAAGTCTGGAGCAAAAAGCTGAAATAGTATTTCTCTTGTGTTTCTGCTTTTACCCTCAGATCCAAATATATATGGGGCACAATTACATATTTTGGTTGATGTTTGAACTAAATGCTTTCCACCTATTAGTATAAAGTTTCTCACTATGTTTATATAGATGGCTTTTAATATTTCAACAAAAATTTCACAAGAAGTGTGTATTGCAACTAAACGCTTTCAATCTCATTGTCCAAAACAGCAATCAGTAGTTTTAGTTTTTGAGGCTAGTCCCTAAAACGTTTATATTGGGCCTTCCTTTTCCCTCACTATAATCATCTCGCGGAAGGCAGTAAAGCAATGGATAATGTAATGGTTCTGGAGTTCTGGAAAGTCCGTAAAGTTTCCAGTGCTTAGGGAAGTCCTCCAGACAATTTGTAATTTGTTGCCTTTGTTGGTACTTCACTCAAGTGGTTTTATACCAGAACGAAACCTAATCCTGCTCTAATTAGATGTCCGTAAGCAAAGACTTGAATCTTTGGACAAAATCATCAATGTGTACTCATCTTGAGTCATCAACAGTAAGAATACAGGTTATTTCTCTTCTTTCACCGAAAGATATTGAGGGTAGTTCTAAGAGTCCTTCTGCCTTACCAGCCAAGAAAAAATTTATACGTAAAAAACTGGCTGATGTATTGCTACATCCATTGATTGCTACCTCTTATTACTGTATTGTCACTGTTAATCCAAACTCTACTCTTGAAATTGTGTCAATGATATTTTTTCTAATGTAAGATAATTTGTTCCTTTTTTAATGTATGTATAATTTTTTGAAATTATGGATTTGTAATCAAGTTAGTTAAATCTGCTATGAACAATGTTTGAAATACAATCTCTCCTTACATTTACTAGGGATGGTTTGCTACATTTATTCAAAACTTTGGCCCTTTTAGAGTGAAGAACATGATGTTAAGCTCACTTTATGTGAATGTAATGATCGGCTTAATTGTACATTTCTTATGAAATTAATGCAATTCTGTTGAACGGAAAATGTAATTAAAATGTACTTGAAATTAAAAGGAAAAATATGAATGGATGTTCTCAGAATTTTAGTCTCTTCGAGGGAATGGGAATATTGTATGAATCATGTTAACAATCAACAACAAACAACAACAACAAATTACACTTATAGAGCGCCTTTCACATCGGGAGGATGTCCCAAGGCGCTGCACAGGAGGCGTGTGACCCGAGCTGGGAGGGGAGTGTACAGGGAGGGGTGAAACACGAAGTGGAGGTCGAAAAATTCGGGGTGGAACAAAAGGCACGATCGAAGAGGAAAGTCTTCAAACTGGCCTTGAAAGAGGAAAGGGAAGAAACGAGACGGAGGGATTGGGGGATGGTATTCCATAGGGTGGGAGCGGAGAAACTGAAGGCCCGGCCTCCGATGGTGGGGCGGTTCGGGCGGGGGGCTTGGAGCAGGCCAATTCCTGCTGAACGGAGGGTCCAGTTGGGCTTGTAGGGGGAAAGTGGATTGGTTAAGTAGGGCGGGGCAAGGTCGTGTAAGGCCTTGAAGGTGAGGACGAGGATCTTGAACTCGATCCTCTGTAGAATGGGGAGCCAGTGGAGACGGGCGAGGGTGGGGGTTATATGATCACGGAGGCAGGTGCGGGATAGTACACGGGCTGCAGAGTTTTGGATGACCTGCAGCCTGTGAATGGAGGAACCGGGGAGGCCGACGAGGAGAGAGTTTCCATGGTCCAGCCTCGAGGTGCACGAGAGTTTCGGCAGCGTGGGGGGTAAGATAGTTGCGGAGCCTGGCAATGTTGCGCAGGTGGAAATAAGCGGTGCTGGTCAAGGCACGGATGTGGGGGAGGAAGGAGAGTTTTTGATCGAACATGATGCCGAGGTTCCTGATTGGCTTTGTGAGGTGGAGAGTACAGCCTTGGATGTTGAGGCTGGCAGCGCCCGATGTACGGAGGCGCTGGCTTGAGCCGATCAGGAGGGCCTCGGTCTTACTCACGTTCAATTGCAGGAAGTTGTCCCTCGTCCAGGACTCAATGTCAGACAGACAAGCTGTCAGAACATCGATGGTCTGGGGGTTGAGGGATGAGGCAGAAAGGTACAGCTGGGTGTCGTCCGCATACATGTGGAAATTTACCCCATGTTTGCGGATGACATCGCCCAGAGGGAGTGTGTAAAGGGTGAAAAGGAGGGGGCCAAGGACAGAGCCCTGGGGGACGCCGTGAGAAACTGTGCGGGGGTTTGAGGAAAAACCGTTGGAAGAAACAAAGTGTAAACGGTGAGTCAGGTCAGTCCTAATATATGGCACATTTCTCACATTACTGTTCTTCTGGAGTCACATACAGAAACATAGAATCTTACGACAGAAAAGGAGGCCATTTGGCCCATTGAGTTTGTGCCAGCTCTTTGAAAAGAGCAACTCAATCCCACTCCCCAGCTCTCTCCCCCAAACCGTGAAAACTCGTCCTCCCAAAATAAACATCTCCCTCTCTTTTAAAAGTTATTATCGAATCAGCCTCCACCAGCTTTTCAGGTAATGCATTACAGTTTCAATTGCTATATACCTGCAGGACCTGGCCAATACAAGTTAAACGGTATGCCGGATATTCGGTCGGATCCGACTCCGAAAACCCAATACAAAAATAATTAACATATTTTAACACATACCATATTAATAATAGACTAATTAATAACAGATAATAACAGACCTTTGTTATTCACCTAAAAATCATCTTTGCTGGTAGATGCCTGAATTGAAGCCATGATACTGGGGTAGACGTGTACAGTCAAAATGGCAGCACGATTTTAAGGCTCTACTAGCGGCAAGCCGAAATACCTGTACAGTACTCTTGTGCGACAATCAATTCATTAAATGCGCCACCGCAATTGTGCTGGATAACATCCGGTTAATCGGACGGGGACTTTTTAAAAATATATCGGTTATATGGAAATTCTGGTTGATCGAGTCATGGATAAACGGGCTTTTACTGTAATTCTGTTCTGATTGTCCCAGTTGCATGTTTATGCCGTAATTGCTATCTACTAGCTGTTAAAGTCATCTAACAAACACACCGGCCACAATTTGAATCTAGTACATACTGTAGGTTTTCAAACAACAACAACAACAAATTAAACTTACAGTGCGCCTTTCACGTCGGGAGGACGTCCCAAGGCGCTGCACAGGAGGTATGTGACCCGAGCTGGGAGGGGAGTATTCGGGAGGGGGTAAAATACGTGGGGGAGGTCGAAGAATTAGTGGGGGAACAGAAGGCATGGTCGAAAAGGAAAGTCTTCAGACTGACATTGAAAGAGGAAAGGGAGGAAACAAGGCGGAGGGATTGGCGGATGGAATTCCATAGGGTGGGAGCGGAGAAACTGAAGGCCCGGCCTCCGATGGTGGGGGGGTTCGGGCGGGGGGCTTGGAGCAGGCCAAGTCCTGCTGAACGGAGGGTCCGGTTGGGCTTATAGGGGGAGAGTAAATCGGATAAATAGGGCGGGGCAAGGTCGTGTAAAGCCTTGAAAACGAGGACAAGGATCTTGAACTCGATCCTCTGGAGAATGGGGAGCCAGAGGAGACGGGCGAGGGTGGGGGTTATGTGGTCACGGAGGCGGGTGCGGGATAGTACACGGGCTGCAGAGTTTTGGATGACCTGCAGCCTGTGAATGGAGGAGCTGGGGAGGCCGACGAGGAAAGAGTTTCCGTAGTCCAGCCGTGAGGTGATGTACGCGTGCACGAGTGTTTCGGCAGCGTGGGGGGGTGAGATAGTTGCGGAGCCTGGCAATGTTGTGCAGGTGGAAATCAGTGGTGCCGGTCAAGGCACGGATTTGGAGGAGGAAGGAGAGTTTATTGTCGAACGTGATACCAAGGTTCCTGACTGGCTTTGTGAGGTGGAGAGTACAGCCTTGAATGTTGAGGCTGGCAGCGCCCGATGTGCGGAGGCGCTGGCTTGAGCCAATCAGGAGGGCCTCGGTCTTGCTCACGTTCAATTGGAGGAAGTTGTCCCTCGTCCAGGACTCGATGTTGGACAGACATGCTGTCAGAACATCGGTGGTCCCAAACAAACATTCATATCATCTTCTTAGGGGACGGCTTTTGAAACTGAGTTCATTCCAAGATCATAGCAATTGAATACCGGAATATTGAAAGCTGCTCCTCCATGACTATCTCATTAGTCTCTTTCCTGAGACAGGCATGTATTTGAGTTGCAGGGTTAACTGGAGCTGAGTGTGAGGATTCCCGGTGAGTGGTCTGCCCTCCAAGTCCTATCAATGAGCTGTGCTGTCATCAGCAGTGCTGTGGGTCGATGTGGTACCTCCTGCCTCAGAGACAGAACCATTGAGACTGCCACAGAGGGCTGGCTCGTTTCCGAGATTCCATTGCCAAAAATGTCACCTTACACTTTAGAGCTAATTCCAAGGAGACCCTGCTTATCTCCTCTCCAAAGAGGATAGTTACTTGTTGATCAACATCTGACAAGCGTGGTTTTGAGCCCGCACTAGATGGATGGTTGGTAGCATCATATAATGTGTGAGAGCATTACCACTAACTTCCTGTCTGCAGCTCGGAACATATCCATACATTCCCTTTGAGCGATGGTTCCACCAGTAGGAGGTCTGCACCTTCAACTGACGGGAAAGACAACTGAGACATAATTTAATTTGAATGTGATTTGATATACTGTATTTGAATGTAACTCAATACTACAATCCATTGTAAATTGAATTTTTATTTGGTGTATTCAAACATTCACACATAAGATTTACTAGGATGGTGCCAGGATTGAGGGACTTCAGCTATGAGGAGAGGCTAGATAGGCTAGGGTTATTCTCTCTGGAGCAGAGAAGATTGAGGGGAGACCTAATAGAGGTTTATAAGATCATGAGGGGTTTCGACAGGGCAAATAGAGAAAAACTATTTCCACTCGTGGGTGAATCTGTGACTCGTGGTCACAGATTTAAAATAGTTTCAAGGCGCAGTAGAGGGGAGCTGAGGAGAAATTTTTTCACTCAGCGAGTTGTTCGAATCTGGAATGCATTGCCTGAAAAGGTGGTGGAGGCTGATTCGATAACAACTTTTAAAAGGGAATTAGATCTTTATTTAGGGAGAACGGGTCTATTAGGCTATGGGGAGCGGGCAGGGCAGTGGGATTGAATCGCTCTTTTCAAAGAGCCGGCACAGACTAGATGGGCCGAATGGCCTCCTTTTGTGCCGTAAAATTCTATGATTCTATGATTCTATGATTCTAACCGATTAAGAAAACAGGTAAAATATTCTTGCGCAAATAAATGATTCTGTTTTAATTCTCTTGAAAGTTCTGATAGTCCCAGCTGCATGTTTGTGCAAAAGCTCCAGATCTTGAGAAAAGCCACAGCTCAGTTTTATGCACAGCTACCGATGATTAACCACACATTTGTAGCATAGCAATGCCACCTTCCATGTGTCAGACTTCACAATAAGTCTGATAGCAGACTTATTCTGAGGATTGATTTTGAGGATCCAACTTCTGAATATTTTAACTCTTGAACTTTTGTTGACCTTCCTACAAAAGGAGTAAAAGTCTCATAAACAAAATCAAATGGCCAGGCTTTTACTGTGACCATGGTTGCTTTGTCAACTTATTCTGTGCACGCCTGTGGTTTTGGCTGAAGTATAGAGGTGGAATGATGAAACGTACAGATATCACGCCACAGAAAATGATTAAAATAGAAAACGTTAGAAATTAAAACAAATAAAAGATAATAGGAGGAACTTTGCAAGCCTTAAAAGTTGTAATTTGAAAATAATGAAATATTGTCAGGTATTTACATAAGTCTAAATTCCTGATGTTGTCTATTTATGTGGGCAAGATATAATGAAAAGTAAGATAAGTGGTGTACAAGTAGCCTCCCCTTATTGTTCATTGCATGGAGCTATCAAAGCTACTCTTTTCTCAGAAACTAGGAAGGAAGTTGACCAAGAGAGCGTATATATGTACGATGCTATTGAGCCTGTTATCGTATTCTCTGATTTGACTTCGGTGAAGAAAACTATAAGGAAATGAAGCAAACTCTATCGGTTCTGATGTGCCTCGGAGTCCTTACAAGTACTGTGTTTGCAGGTAGGTCAGACAACCATATTGGTAATGAGTGATTTCATCTTAATTATATAAATTCATTTAGTTTATATAATTATCTCATGATAATGACCAGATAGCCTTTATTTCAATTATATTAAAATAAATCAATGGATAAATAATATATATATGTATATACAGTATATATGTATGTCAAAATAGCTGCACTAAAATTGGAAATCAAACCTGATTCAGTGGTGGAGGTTAATATTAGTTGTTATTAATTCTCAGCCTCTATCAATAGAAGAGACTAGTTTGTAAAATGACATTATTAGGTTTATATTAAAAAATATTGTATATAATGCTCCTTTCAAATGTTTACACCAATTATTCCACTTAGATTATGCCAGCTTGGGATGTCCTCCTTACGTGAAAGACTATAAATGTAATTTTGTTGTTGTTGCAGTAGATTGACAGCATACAATATTTTAGATATGACCAACAGAGGTAGCAACATTTGTCAAGAGTGTTTCCGTGGACAATAGCCCAGGTCCATCACACCCCAGGATTCAATAACCCCTCTAGTCTAATATAATCAATACTGCAGGTCTATTCAATTGTACAAGGTAACCATTGCATGAAAGTCTGGAGATTTTGAGGCTTTTTAATTGCTGCTTCTTATACGCGACGCAGCTGAATGATCACCTACACACTGATTAACAGGATTCTGATCAGCTTTATTATATTTTGTTTTGCAGTGACCGGTCACATTAGGAAAAATTGTTGTTCGGTCTACACATCAAAAATCCCTCCCATTGGGAGCCTGAAGAATTACAAAATACAGGAGGATGATGGGCGCTGCATTATCAAAGCTGTGATGTAAGTATTTCACACTCTGGCTCTGGGGTCTGGTATTACGCAATAATATCTGTGCTATTTAGAATCTGTGTCCCATACAGTATGAGTAACAATCTTTTTTTAATTTCAGATTTAGCACCGTACAAAATAGACATATCTGCGCTGATCCAGACAATACAAATGTAAAGCAGCTCGTGAGAAAATTTAAAGTCCGTATAACTCAACGGAAAAAGCAGCAACGTTGCAAAGGAGTTGTAAAGGAGGTCGCAAGGCACTGAAAAGTCGTAGATCAGGACCCGCATAAGGGGGTGGGGGGCGGGGGGGTGGTCGGGCGGGGAGGGGGCGGGGGGGCATAGGATTGGAGAAGGTATGAGGGTGCTTGAAGGACTTGTATTGAGGTGTGCCTTGGAGGAGGCAAGGGAGGGAGCAAGGCTAAAGGATTGTGGGGTGTACTTTCCAATTGTGGGGTGGGTGAACGTGAGTCCTGGAGCAGGCTGGAACCTGCTGAATGGAGGGAAAAGATAGGTCAGCAGGTCAGAGAGGTAGGATGCAAGGCCGTGGAGGGCCTTGAAAGTGACGAAGAAGATTTTGAATTCTGATTCTATTGAATTCTCACAGCAGCACCTGTTGCCTCCACTCTAAATCCAGACCCGGCCTCCTGCTTATCCCCCAAATGCTCTGCCTCACCATCGGCAGCCATGCTTTCAGCCACTATGTCTCGAAATGTTCGAACTCCTTCCATCAACCCCTTCATCTCACCCCCTATTTTCCCATCTCTAGGTCGCGCCTGAGACCATTTTCTTCCACTGTGCTTACTCTCACCTTCCTCCTGCCCTGGCTTGCCATCGGGCTCCGCCATTGTGAATCGCTCTGAGCTTACAAACATAAACAAGATCTGATGCACAATTTTTTACATGTGCATTAAGCAAATGCTTTGCCACTTACTGATGTAAAGTGCCTTGCTAAATTGAAACAGTTAGCTTTCAATGTCCTTGTCTGTCCAAAATAGCAGAATGAAGAATGAGATAATGAGCTCACTTTATATTTGTCTAATGATCATCTTAACTGTGTAATACTGCATGTGAAACAAATGTAATTTTGTTGAAAATGATATTCAATAAAAATGTCATTGAAATTCAAAGACAAAATTAAATGATGTTTTCGTAATTTTAAAGGGTGTGTGGATGGGGGAACTGTTCTATCAGTGCCGTGGGACATACTCTTGAAATGAAAGGCGCTATACAAATGTAATTCAACTGCTACCTTCCCAACTGAGAAAAAATAATGCTGCATGTAGATCAGCAATTGATTAATTATTTGTAACCATTGATTGGTACTGTTTTTAAATATAATTTAATTCTATTCCTGGAAACAAAGGTACCAATGATATATATTATATGTGAATATCCTGTGAACATGGCAACCATATTACACAAAGCAATGTCCCCCAAACCTCCATGAAACAAATAACCAATTTTATCTGGTGAATTGTTGATTAGGACCATGGCGAAAACTCCTTTCTCTTTTCAAAGAGTGCCATAGGATAGTTAATACCTACCTGAACAGGCAGATGGTCTCACGTTCACTTGAAGGAAGGCACGTCCAACAGTAAACCTCCCAGCATGGTATTGGAATGTCAGGCTAGACTATGTGACTTCCAAGCCTAGACGGTGGGGTTGAATCCAAAGTATTCTGCCTAACAGGCAATAGTACTACCAATTGAGTGTTAGGTCAGTCAATATCCCAATCTCTTTGTCCACCTGAAGGATCCGGCAGTCCTCTGGAGGCACAAAGATTTTAGTTGTTATATTGAAGTCCTCTAAAAACACACTTTGGATCTCCTGCACATGTTAGGTTTTCAAAACAATCGCATACGAACACGACTATTGTCTTATTTTCTAACCTAACCTTCCTTCCTAAAGTCCTGGAACGCATTGTTGCAGGTCAACTTTGCTCACGTTTCTCCCTCCACTCCCACCTCAAGCCCCTACAGTCTAGTTTTCTCCCTGCCCCCAGCACAGAGACAATGTTTGTACAAGTCGCAACATCACCAGACTCTGCCACTGCCTCACCCCTCAGGCTGCCGAACCCTAGTCCAAGAATTTGTCACACGGCTTCACTATGGAAACTCCCTTCTCATCGGCCTTCCTAGTTCTTCCCTTCACAAGCTGCAGATCATCCAGAACTCTGCTGCTCCGCACATCACTCCCACACTCGCCCGGTTCCATTGGCTCCCCATCCCCCAGAGGATCGAATTCAAGATCCTCGTCCTCACTTTCAAAGGCATTTACGGCCTTGCCCCCCACTATCTCTCTGACCTGCTGTCATCCTATGAACCTCCCTGCCCCATTCAACGGGCTCCGGCCTGCTCCATGTCTCCCGCCCGGCCTGCCCTACCATTGGCATACAGGCTTTCAGCCTCTCTGTCCCCACACTCGGAACTCCATCCCACAGTTGCTTTGCCTTGTTTCCTCTCTTGCCTCCTTCAAGGCCAGTCTCAAGCCCCTCCTCTTTGACCATACCTTCTACTGCCCTGCCAACTCTCTCCCTCCCCTCCCAACTCTCTCCCATGCTATCATGCCTCTCTCCCTTGCTCGGGTCCTGACCTGACTGTTCAGCACCTTGGGACTCCTCTCTATAAACGTAATTTTGTTGTTGTTGCTGTTGTTGTCACGAACGACTTCCTCTCTACCCATGATCCGCTTCCTCGTGCTACTGGATCTCTCCGCTGCGTTTGACAGGGTTGTCTATGCCATCTTCCTCCACTGCTTCTCCTCCCTCATGCACCTTAGTGGGACGCATGGTTTGATTCCTATTTGACCAACCGCCTCCATTTCATCTTGGCAAATGGTTTCTCTTCCCACTCCCAACTGATCATCTGCGGTGTACCCAGGGCTCCAAACTTGGCCCTCTTCTTATCCTTATCTATATGCTCCCTCTGGTTGATGTAATCCACAGATACTGGGTAAATTTCCACATGTATGCGGATGACAAACAAATCTACTTTGCCTTCTTCAGTAACAACTCCATGTCCGCTGATGTTCTATCAGCTTGTCTGGCAGACATCAGGGCCTGGATGAGTGCAAACTTCCTGCAGCTGAATGTGGACAAAATCAAAGCCAAGCTTGTCGGCTCCCATCAATGTCTTTACTCCCGGGGTGCGGAACTCGTCATCTTTTCTGGGCTTTCCCTCATAGTCACCAAATCAGTGTGCAATCTATGTGTCCAGTTTGATCCCCAGCTGTCCTTCCTCTCCCACATCAGGTCTCTGGCCAGGTCTGCCTTCTTCCACCACTGCCACATTGCCCACTTCTGACTGTACCTTACCTCAAATGCAGCTGGATCCCTTGCGCATGTGTTTGTCATATCCCACTGAATTACTCAAACCTTTCTGGTCTCCCCAGCTTCACTGTTCAAACGATCCAGCACATTTAGAGCTCTGCCACCCACATATTTACCTAGACCAAATTTCCATATCTCAGCAGTTCTGGTCAGGGTCCACTGGTTCTCCATCACTCAATGGATCATCTTCAACATCCTCAAACCCTTCCTCAAATTCCTTCACCCTCTGGCAACTCCCTCAATCACTCCACATTGCCGCTCTCTCCCCCTTTTCAATGCACGCCTGAAAACTTTCCTCTTTGACTGTGCTTACAGCCAACGTACAACTTACGGCTTGGAGTCAGGCTTCACTATGTTAAGCACTCTGTGAGACTACCCTCCTTGGAGGTCACTATATAAATGGAAGGTGTTGTTGTTGTAACAAATTAATTTTTAATACCTCCATATCCCAACAGTACCCGCAATGCACCATCTGGCTTCCTGGGCTCTTGCCAACTGACACAGACACAATGGACTGAACATCCTTCTTTATATGGTCCTTGCGTATAATGGATTCTGCTTATTAGTGCATCTCTCTGCAGTGAGGCTGCATTTTCCATTCCAGACAGAGAGAAGTTACCATCTACTTGTGGAAACCTCATTAGTTTGGTTTACGTACTTTTAAACATGGTGTTGAGTTTTCACCTGTCACACGCTCGGCTGACCAAAACAGCTATTAGGCTAACCCTCAGAAATTGTGCTCCCTAGCAACTTATGCAAATTTGTTTAGAGTTATGCCAGTTTTAAAAAATAAATAAATAGTGGTCTGCCCTCTAATTCCTGCCAATGCACCAAGCTGGCTATGCTGTTATCAGTAGTTGCTGTGGATCAATGTGGAACCACCTGGCTCAGAAACTGAACTGATGAGACCGCCACAGAGAGTTAGGATGAGGGAGGGCAGGGAGGTAGGAGGGCGGCTGAAGTCACAGTTGAAGAGACCCTGCTTATCTCCTCTCCAAAGAGGATAGTTACTAGTTGAGTATTCAACATCTGACAAGTGTGGTTGGAGCATTGGTAGATCAAGGTGTGTTTGAGGAGCTTACATGGGATTATGTGCCACAGCTTTATGACTGTATGCAAGATTTGGGTGTCATCTCCACGATCTCACTCTCCTGGTTCCTCACTCTCTTCCTCAGCACAATGCCTTTTGAAAGTGCTGTAGTTGTTGTGGACTGGAGTACAAAAGTAGGGAAGTTTTGCGGCAACTGTATAGGGCTTTGGTGAGACCTAGAGTATTGTGTGCAGTTTTGGTCTCCTTATTTAATAAAGGACATACTTGCCTTAGAGGGGGTGCAGCGTAGATTCACTAGGTTAGTTCCTGGGATGAGGGGACTGACCTATGAGGATAGGTTGAATAAACTAGGGCTGTATTCTCTAGAGTACAGAAGAATTAGGGGGGATCTTATTGAAACATATAAGATTCTTAAAGGGCTAGATAAAGTAGACACTGAGGGACTGTTTCCGGGGTAGGAGAATCTATAACCAGGGGTCACAGTCTTAAAATTAAGGGTTAGTCTTTTAGAACAGAGTCGAGGAAACATTTCTTCACTCAGAGGGTAGTGAATTTATGGAATTCACTACCTCAGAAGGCTGTAGGTGCTCAGTCCTTGAACATTTTCAAGGCTGAGACTGATAGATTTTTGAAAAATAGAGGGATTAGGGGATATGGGGATAGGGCAGGTAATCAGAGTTAGGTGAGAAGATCAACCATGATCTTATTGAATGGCGGAGCAGGCTCGAAGGGCCATATGGCCTACTCCTGCTTCTAATTCTTACGTTCTTATGTTTACCTGGTTTGACTCCTACCTCTCTCATCGCTTACACTTTGTCGCCACCAACGGTTTCTCTTCCAGCCCCCGCACTGTCACCATTGGCATCCCCCGGGGCTCTAAACTTGGCCCCTTACTTTTCAACATCTACATGCTCCCACTTTGCACCAAGCACATCATGTGCAAACTTGGGGTTAACTTCCACATGTATGCGATGATACCCAACTCTATCTCTCTGCCTCTACCCTCGACTCCAGGTCTGCAATCTGTCCTGACGGACATCAAGTCCTGGATGAGAGCTAACTTTCCACAGTTGAATGTCAGCAAGACCGAGGCCCCACTGATTGGCTCGCGCCTGCACCTTCTTGCATCAGGTGCTGACAGCATCAACCTCCAAGGTTGCACACTCAACCTCACCAAGCCAGTCAGGAACCTAGGTATCTAGTTCGACCCTCAACTTTCTTTCCTGCCCCACATCCAAGCAATGACCCACTCTGCCCTTCCCCATCTCAGCAACATTGCCTGACTCCGCCACTACCTCATCTCCAAAGCTGCCTCATCCATTCTTTCATTACATCCTGGTTTGATTACCAAAGCCCTGCTGATCGGCTTCCCAATTCCTCCCTCCACAGGCTGCAGATAAACCAGAACTCTGCGAACCTTGTCCTCTACCGTTCCAAACTCCGTGACCCCATCTCCCCCATCCTTGCCTGACTCCACTGGCTCCCCATCATCCAGAGGATCCAATTTAAGATCCTGTTCCTCACATTTAAAGCCCTTCACAACCTCGCCCCACCCTACATCTGATACCACCTATTGCCTTACCAACCTGCCCGCCCCCTGTGCTCAGCAGGCTCTGGCCTGCTCGACATCCCTAGACCCACCCACCCCATCATTGGCTGGCAAGCCTTCAGCCACTCTGCTCCCAACCTCTGGAACTCCATGCCTCCGTCTCTCCCCCTCCCTGGCCTCCTTCACGTTCTGCCTCAAGACTCTCCTCTTCGATGGACCCATCAGCACCTCCTAATACTCGCTTCCTTCCCCACCCCCTCATCAAAGCTTGGGTCTGAAGCTGTCCAGCACCTTTCGGATGTTCTCCTGACATGAAAGGCCCTATACAAGTGTCGTTGTTGATGAGGTTTTTTGAGCCCTCACTAGATGGATGGAAGGTACCAGAAATACACTTTAGCATGAAATATGTGAGAGTATTGCAAATATCTTCCTGTCCATAGCTCGGGCACAAATACATTTATTCTCTTTGAGTGATGGTTCCACCAGGTGGATGTCTACACTTTCAACTGATGGGAAAGACCAGTGAGACACGGTTTAACTTAAATGTGATAGGATGTATTTGAATGTAACTCAATATTACAATTCATTCTAGATGCAATTTTTGGGGTGTATTCAAGCAACCGTGAATGATAAAAATAGGGAAAATATTCTTGCTCAAATAAATGATTCAGTTTTAATTCTCTTGAAAATTCTGGTAATTCCCTCCTGCATGTTGGTGCAAAAACCACAGAACAGTTATATTTGTAGCTGCTGATGACTAATCACACATTCGTAGCATAGCAATACTTCCTCACATGTGGAAAAAAGTACTCTTGATAGTACACTTATTGTGAGGATTGACTTTGAGGATCCAACTCCAGAATATTCAAACACCTGAACATTTGTTGACATTCCTACAAAAGAGGCAAATTACTCTTAAGCAAACTCAAATGGCCAGGCTTTTACTGTGATTATTGGTGCTTTGTCAACTTATTCTCTGTCTGTCTGTGGTTTAGGCTGAAGTGTATAGGTGGAGTGATGAAACACGCTACAGAAAATGACAAACATAGAAATCGTTTGTTTTCTTAATTGCTATTAACATGATAACACAAATAGATATTAGAAGGTAATTCGCTAGTCTAAAAAGAAAGTTGTACATTGTAACTAAATAAATATTGTCGGCTGACACACCAAAAGTCTAGGCATTGTTTGATTTAACTGGACAAGATATAAAGGAAATAATTACAGTATGATAGGGTGTGAACAAGTAGATAGTCACAGAGCGTCAATGAATGACCTCATCATTCTTTCCACGGAGCTGTGAAAGCCCATTTTTGTATCACCGCTTCCATTGTACAAACTAGGAAGGAAGTTGACCATCTGAGAGAGAGTATATATGCGAGATGTAACTCAGACTGTAATTGTATTCTCTGATTTGACCTCGGTGAAGACATCTCCAAAGAAATGAAGCAGACTCTCCTGGTTCTGATGTGCCTCTGTGTCTTTACCTCCACTGTGTTTGCAGGTAAGACAATGCAAAACCTGCATTTTAAAAGCAGTGCAAGACCCTTACGGGCAAAAAAGTAATTGACGGGTGAAATATATTATCTTGTGCAAAGAATTGTAATGTATATTTTGATCTTTGTTTGAGTTAACTGCCTTCTTTTCCTGCTGAATTACTTTGATTGACAAGCACTGATCTGAACACTTACTGAGCATTTACTTTAAACTTGTCGTAAACTAACAGTGGTAAACGTTGTAGCTGTGTATCGTACAGCACAACCCAGACTGTTGAGATATGTTATAGGTGCAACTGTCAATTAAAATAAGGAATAATCATTCACCATCTATGACTGGCCATCATGGTTACAACAACTTACAATATGTAATTGTTTATAGTCTGTGCTGGCATTGATGTAAACCAACAAAAAGCACAGAAACTGCATTAGTATGACATTTGTTACTATCAGTAACAGTTACCTTTAAGAACAGCAGTAATGAACGAGGAATGATAAGCAGTGCAGTGCCTCATGTTAAGTTATGAGGGCCCAAGGACAATCCTGCATATTGAGATCAGTGTTTTTCTATCCCTCTCCTCTTCGTGTGTTGTTATACCATGATGTGTTGAAGCTGACTGCTGTGAGGCGCACAGCAACAGAGCTTGATAATATTTCCTCTCACCCGGTGGCTACGGTGTTGCCTCTGCTTACTGTTTCCCCTCACAGCATGTCTGAGGTTAGAGGGTGCCGTATAGTGAATCATAGCCACAAGGCCAAAAATGTGGCGAAACACATTGGTACATCTCATGTGAACATCACCTGCCGCCAATGTTGCACTCTCAGGACCTCAATACTAAATAGTAGATTTGTTCCATTATTGATCAAAAATATCAACCAGATTTTACTATAATTCCAGAGAGAGACAGCCTACTTACCACTAAGAAAGCTTAATATAGCTTAGCTACCCAAAATGAGAGGAGAAAAGGAAAGGAATTGGCATGGTTTCATCTCATGGCTTAATACCAAGAGCAATTGAATGACCAAAGCCATTGGCTGTGGCTCAAAGTGACTTTCAGGAGAGCAAATCTAATATTGTATGGCATTCAAGTGTTTTGTGAGCGTTAAAGTAAAACTTTGCACAAAACCTTATTGGTAATGAGGATTTCTATCTGAATTATCCCATGATAATAATCAGGTTGCTTTTAGTTCAATTATATTAAAAGCATATATATTTAAATATATCTTTCATATGAGTAATATGTCAACATAGACAACAATAAACATGCTACATTAAGATTAGAAAACAAACCCAATTCAGAGACAGAGGTTAATATTGGTCATGATTAATTCTCAGCCTCTATGACCAGAAGCGTACTAGTTTGTATTCCACTGAGATTGACAACGCACAAGAGTTTAGATATGACCAACAGATGTAGAAACATTTGTCAAGACTGTTTCCGTGGACAATAGCCCAGGTCCATCAGAGGATTCAATAACTCCTCCAGTCTAATATAATCAATACTGCAGGTCTATTCAATTGTACCAAAGTAACCATTGCATGAAAGTCTGGAGATTTTGAGGCTTTTTAATTGCTGCTTCTTATATGTGACGCAGCTGAATGATCACCTACACATTGATTAACAGGATTCTGATCAGCTTTATTATATTTTGTTTTGCAGTGACCGGTCACGTGAGGAAAAATTGTTGTTCGTTCTACGCATCAAAAATCCCTCGCGTTGGGAGACTGAAGAATTACAAAATACAGGAGGATGATGGGCGTTGCGTTATCAAAGCTGTGATGTAAGTATTTCCCACTCTGGCTCTGGGGTCTGGTATTATATCTGTGCTATTTGGAAACTGTGTCACATACAGTGACTTTATGGGTAATTATCTTATTTTAATTTCAGATTTAACACAAAACGAAACAGACTTATCTGCGCAGATCCGGACAATATAAGAGTAAAGCAGCTCATTAACCAGCTTAAAGACCGTTCTGCTGATAAGTAAAGGGTTTGAAAGGATGAATGTACGCATGGAATTTCCGTGGCAGGAGATAAAGCCAGAAGAATGTCTACAGCACAAAGCCAAAAGCCACCACATCATTTTTGTTCTGTTTCTGGTTTTATCCTCGGATTCAAATAATAACATAAGCAAGATCTGGTCACAATTTCATATTTTCCACAATCGCACCAACCAAATGCTTTGTCCCTCATTGGGACATCCTCCCAACATGAAAGGTGCTATAAAATATAATTTGTATTGTATTTCTACCTTCCCAACTGAGAACAAATAATACTGTATATTGATAAGCAACTGATTAATTGTTAGTAACCATTGATGGATACTGCTGTTTGAAAATGATTAATCCTGTTGCAGTAAACAAAGGCACAAATTCTATTTATTTGAGTTGTAACATAATTTGTCCAGAATTCACTTGTTAATTTATTATATTGAAATATAATTTATTGTATTCTAATTATTTGTATCTATGTTTTGAAATACAATGCTCCATTTAGGGAACAGTTTACTACATGTATTAAAAATTGGCCTTTAAGTGTATAAACTCCACTAACCATAGAATGAAAAAGAACAACAACAAGTTCAATTTATATAGCACCCTCCACGCCGTACAGCATCTCAGAGCGCAGAGAATGAGATGACAACCTCACTTTATATTCATCTAATAATCATCTTAACTCTGTAATACTTCATGTGAAATGAATGCACTTCTGTTAAATGTGGAACAAAATTAAAATATCATTGAAATTCAAAGAAAGAAATGAATGGATGTTTTCATAATTTTAAAGGAGGTGGGAATGGGAGAACTATTTTATCAGTGCCTTGGGACATCCTCCTGATGTGAAAGGCGTTCTAATAATGTTTGTTGTTATAAATTTAACTGCAATGTTTACTAACAATATCAAACTTTGCATTTGATATACCTCGTTGCACGTCCACGATGGACCGCTCAAAGCGCTGGATGTAATTTACTGTAAAGTGTAGTGACTATATTGTGGGTGAACATGGCAATTCTCATGAAAGTTCCCTGCTGCATGTTCATGCACAAGCCATAGATCAGTTTTATGCATAGCTACTGATGATTAACCACATATTCGTAGCATAGCAATGCGTCCTCACATGTGGAATAAAAGACTCTTTATAGCAGACTTATTGTGAGGATTGATTTTGAGGATCCGACTCCTGAACGTTCCAACACCTGAACGTTCACTGACCTTCCTACAAAAGGAGTAAATGTCTCTTAAACAAACTCAAATGGCCAGGCTTTTACTGTGACTATGGTTGCTTTGCCAACTTATTCTTTGTATGTCTGTGGTTTAGGCTGAAATGTGGAGGTGGAATGATGAAAGGTATAGACAACACGCCACAGAAAATAATAAAAATAGAAAAAAAATGGTATTCTTAATTGCTATGAACATGATCACGTAAAGAATAGATATTAGGAGGTACTTTGCAAGTCTTAAAAGAAAGTTTTACCTGTAATTTGAAACTTCCCCTTTGTACCCCGAATCCTCCACTCCACCATCAGTGGCCATGCTTTCAGCCACTTTACCACAAAATTTGGGAATTCCCTCGTTCAACCCCATCATCTCACCCCTCATTTTGCATCCTCAGGTTGCATCTGAAGACCTTTCTCTCCCCCTGGGCTTACACTCACCCTCCCCCTGGGCTTATACTCACCTTCCCCCTGCCCTGGCTTGGCCTCGGGCTCGCCATTGGGAAGCGCTCTTAGCTTACCAACATAAGCAAGATCTGGTGCACAATTTTTCACATGTGCATCAAGCAAATACTTTGCCACTTACTGAAGTAAACTGTCTTGATGAATTGAAACACTTGGCTTGCAATGTCCTTACATGAATGGTATCTAAAGTAATCCCCAACAGTGGGAATAATGGTTGATATGCCTTCCTGCATAACCCATGGACAATGAGGTCAATTTTAGCAAACCTGCTCATCCAAATCCTTGACTGCCCAAAGTCACAGAATGAAGAATCAGATGAAGAGCTCACTTTATGATAGTCTAATGATCATTTTAATTCTGTAATCCTGTACTGAATGTGAAATGAATATAATTTTGATGACTGTGGAATTCAATTAAAATGTCATTGAAATTCAAAGAAAAATTAAATGGACAGTTTCGTAATTTTAAAGGGTGTGTGGATGGGAGAACAACAACAACAAGAAAGTTACATTTATAGAGTGCCTTTCACGTCAGAAGGATGTCCCAAGGCGCTGAACAGTCAGGTTGGGACCCGCGGAAGGGATAGGGGCAGGGTAGCGGGAGAGGGGCGGGAGAGAGCTAGGGGGGGGAGCGAAAGAGATAGGAGGGGAGGGAGAGAGTTAGGAAGGCAGCAGAAGGCACGATTGAAGAGGAGGGCCTTGAAACTGGCCTTGAAGATGGCAAGGGAGGAATCAAGGTGAAGGGACTGTGGGATGGAGTTCCAGAGTGAGTGGGCAGCGAGGATGAAAGTTCGTCCACCGATGGTAGGGCGGTTCGGGCGGGGGACATGGAGCAGACCGGAGCCCGCTGAATGGAGTGGGCGGGCAGGTTCATAGGGGGACAGAATCATTGTATCAGTGCCTTGGGCAACCTCTCTACATGAAAGGCACTATAGAAATATAATTTGTATTGTATTGCTACTTTCCTAACTGAGAAAAAATAACACTGCATGTAGTTAAACAACCGATTAATTATTATGACTATTTTGTGCATGAACATGGCAACCAAATTGCACACAGCCATGTCCCCCAAACGTCTGTTAAATAATTAATTTTATCTGGTGAAATCGTTGATTAGGACCATAGGAAAACTTATTTCTTTTTTCAAATAGTGCCATAGGATCTTTAATGTGTACCTGAACAGGCAGATGGTTTCACATTTACTTGAAGGAAGGCACCTCCAACAATGTAACACTCCCAGCATGGCATTGGAATGTCAAGCTAGACTATCAATCATTAATATCAATAATTACATTTATATAGTGAATTTCACGTCGGGAGGACGTCCCAAGACGCTGAACAGTCAAGTAGGGACCAGTGCAGTGGGGGTGGGTGGGGGATTAGGGTAGGGGGAAGGAGAGTAGGAAAATTGACTGTATGTTTGTGGGCGAAACTCAGCAGCCAAATTGCACATAGTTGTGTCCCACAAACAGTCGTGGAAGTGGGGCTAAGGGAAAAAGGGGGGAAAGAGGGTAAGGGGAGGAGTCGGGGTAGGGCGAAGGAGAACAGGAAAATCGACTGTATATTTGTGGGCGATTATGTGACTTCAAAGCCTAGACATGGGGTTGAATCCACAGTATTCTGCCTAACAGGCAATAGTGTTACCAATTGAGCCAAGCTGCCATTTTAGGTCAGTCAATTTCCCCATCTCTCTGTCCACCTGAAGGATCGGTCAGTCCTCTGGAGACACAAATCTATTAACCGTTATGTTGAAGTCCATTGAAAACACGAGGGCCACAGTTTGGAGCTCATGAACACCCTGGGTTTTCAAGCCAATCATACATGAACACAACAGATATTGTCTTAGGCAGGGGAGGCTAGGTGGGGACTTTAAGGCTGAATTCACTCTGAGATCACAGGTGACAGTCTCAGTAATCTCATCCATTAGCTGGGTAAATCTTCAATGCTCCAAGGTACTCTTAGTGATGGATGAGATTAACTGACTTTTATTAACTTGAAAAACAGAACAAACACTGAGAGCTTGGATTTTTCCCACTCAGGTCTTATCAGTCCTAGATGGACAAGCAGCAGAAAGGTTGCCAGTCAGTGTTCATAATGCTAGTTCAACTCTACCAGTCTCCCTCCTCAGGCTCTGTTCCAATCACCTTGAAAAACACTGTTTTCACACCTCACCTCAAATAACCCACCCTTGATCCCTCTAATCGCTACACTATCATCCCATTTCCAACCTACCCTTCCTTGCCAAAGTCCTGGAACACTTTGCTGCAGGTCAACTACACTCACATTTCTCCCTCCGCAAACTCCTCAAGCCCCCACAGTTTAGCTTTCTCCCAGTCCCCACCACAGAGATAGTGCTTGTCCAAGTCACAACAACTTCATCTCTATCTCTGCCTCCTCGTGCTACTGGATCTCTCTGGTATGTTCCAAAAGGTTGTACATGCCATCATCCTCCACTGTATCTCCTCCCTCATGTCCCACCTTAGTGGGACAAATGGTTTGATTCCTACTTAACTAATCGCCTCCATTTCACCTTGGCAAACAGTTTCTCTCCCCACTCCCAACTGGTCACCCAGGACTCCAACCTTGGTCCACTTCTTATCCTTATCTATATGCTCCCTCTGGGTGATGTCATCCACAGACATGGGGTAAACTTCCACATGTATGCGGATGACAAACAAATTTACTTTGCCTTCTCCAGTAACAACTCCATGTCCGCTGATGTTCTATTAGCTTGCCTGGCAGACATCAGGGCCTGGATGAGCGCAGACTTCCTGCAGCTGAATGTGGACAAAACGAAAGTTAAGCTTGTTGGCTCCCATCAATGTTTTTACTCCTGGGGTTCTGAACTCGTCATCTTTTCTTACCCCAAATGCAGCCGAAACCTGGTCACATCCCTAATTGAATTACTTAAACCTTGTGAAGGTGAGGGGGGGGTGGAATACGGGTGGTGGTGATGGGCGATGAGAGGCAGGAGGATGAGGCTGCCTGGCGGATATTGTGGATTTTGGAGGAGAAGAAGTCCATGACCTCCTCGCACTTGGCATTTCAGGTGAAGATTGAGGATACCTGAGGGAGGCCACGGAGGAGGTGGTGGGTGATGGAAAAGAGGACTTTGGGGGCTGTTTTTAGCCTCCAGGATGATGTTTGAGTAAAAAGCCATTTTTGCGCATGAACAGTGGTAACTGTGTAAATGCTCGAGCCACAGCTGGCGCTGAATTGTCAGGCCCATTTTCTGCCACCTGCACTTGAACAGTCGAGACTGTGTCTTTTGTGAGCAGAGATGAGTGTTGTACCAGGGGAATCGGGTGGGTTTGGAGATGATCTTGGAGTCCAGGGGGCAAGAGAGTTGACGGTGGAGGAGAGGCGATCGTGGAGCAGCTGAACAGATCACTGTGGGTGGAAGGGAAGAGGGATAGGATGTCAGAGGATGCGAGGGCCTCTGTGAGGGTCTCAGGGGGAAGACTTTTCCATGGGCGGGAGAGTACGGTTGAGGGCTTGGTGGAGGAGAGAGGAGAAGGAGATGAGGAAGACTTATTGTGAGGATTGATTTTGAGGATCCAACTCCTGAACATTGTAACTCTTGAACATCTGTTGACTTTCCTACAAAAGGAGTAAATGTCTCATAAACAAAATCAAATGGTCAGGCTTTTACTGTGACTATTGTTGCTTTGTCAACTTATTCGCTGCATGTCTGTGATTTAGGCTGAGGGCAGAGGTTGAATGATGAAATGTACAGACGGCAGCCACAGAAAATGATAAAAGTAGAAAATGTTTGCTTTCATAATTGCATTGAACACGATCACACAAAGAATAGATATTTGGAGGTATTTCACAAGTCTTAAAAGAAAGTTGTAAATTGAAACTAAAGAAATATTGTCATCTAACAGACCAAAAGTCCAACTTCCTGGCTTGTCTGATTTAAGTGGACAAGGTGTAAGGAAATATTTAAACTATAGGGGGGTGTACAAGCCGACAGCCACCTCATTCTTTCCACAGAGTGCAAAGCCCCCTGTGGTATCAACGCCTCCAGGAAGGAAGTTGACCCTCTGAGAGAGAGTATATATGTGAGATGTTACTCAGACTGTTATTATATCCTCTGATTTGACCTCGGTGAAGACATCTCCAAGGAAATGAAGCAGACTCTCCTGGTTCTGGTGTGCCTCTGTGTCTTTACCTCCACTGTGTTTGCAGGTAAGTCAGACAGTGTAGAACCTGTTTTTTTTTTAAAAAAGCATTGGAAGTCCTTCAGAGGCAAGAAAGGAATTGACGGGTTGAATTAATTATCTGCCTCTATAGGATTTAGTTTATTTTATTATCTTAAAGTACGATCTGCATTTTAATACTTCTAATAGTGACAAAGAACTTAAAATTCTTTGTAAGATAATCAGTGTAATAAATATTCTGATCTTTGTTTGAATTGATTGGCTTCTTTTCCTGCTGAATTACTTTGATTGACAAGCACTGATCTGAACACTTACTGAGCATTTACTTTAAACTTGTCGTAAACTAACAGTGGTAAACATTGTAGCTGTGTATCGTACAGCACAACCCAGACTGTTGAGTTATGTTATAGGTGCAACTGTCAATTAAAATAAGGAATAATCATTCACCATCTATGACTGGCCATCATGGTTACAACAACTTACAATATGTAATTGTTTATAGTCTGTGCTGGCATTGATGTAAACCAACAAAAAGCACAGAAACTGCATTAGTATGACATTTGTTACTATCAGTAACAGTTACCTTTAAGAACAGCAGTAATGAACGAGGAATGATAAGCAGTGCAGTGCCTCATGTTAAGTTGTGAGGGCCCAAGGACAATCCTGCATATTGAGATCAGTGTTTTTCTATCCCTCTCCTCTTCGTGTGTTGTTATACCATGATGTGTTGAAGCTGACTGCTGTGAGGCGCACAGCAACAGAGCTTGATAATATTTCCTCTCACCCGGTGGCTACGGTGTTGCCTCTGCTTACTGTTTCCCCTCACAGCATGTCTGAGGTTAGAGGGTGCCATATAGTGAATCATAGCCACAAGGCCAAAAATGTGGCGAAACACATTGGTACATCTCATGTGAACATCACCTGCCGCCAATGTTGCACTCTCAGGATCTCAATACTAAATAGTAGATTTGTTGCATTATTGATCAAAAATATCAACCAGATTTTACTATAATAAGTAAAATCTTTGCTATAATTTACTATAATTCCAGAGTGAGACAGCCTACTTACCACTAAGAAAGCTTAGCTACCCAAAATGAGAGAAGAAAAGGAAAGGAATTGGCATGGTTTCATCTCATGGCTTAATACCAAGAGCAATTGAATGACCAAAGCCATTGGCTGTGGCTCAAAGAGACTTTCAGGAGAGCAAATCTAATATTGTATGGCATTCAAGTGTTTTGCAAGCGTTAAAGTAAAACTTTGCACAAAACCTTATTGGTAATGAGGATTTCTATCTGAATTATCCCATGATAATGATCAGGTTGCTTTTAGTTCAATTATATTAAAAGCGTATATATTTAAATATATCTTTCATATGAGTAATATGTCAACATAGACAACAATAAACATGCTACATTAAGATTAGAAAACAAACCCGATTCAGAGACAGAGGTTAATATTGGTCATGATTAATTCTCAGCCTCTATGACCAGAAGCGTACTAGTTTGTATTCCACTGAGATTGACAACACACAAGAGTTTAGATATGACCAACAGAGGTAGAAACATTTGTCAAGACTGTTTCCGTGGACAATAGCCCAGGTCCATCACAGGATTCAATAACTCCTCCAGTCTAATATAATCAATACTGCAGGTCTATTCAATTGTACCAAAGTAACCATTGCATGAAAGTCTGGAGATTTTGAGGCTTTTTAATTGCTGCTTCTTATATGTGACGCAGCTGAATGATCACCTACACATTGATTAACAGGATTCTGATCAGCTTTATTACATTTTGTTTTGCAGTGACCGGTCACGTGAGGAAACGTTGTTGTTTGCACTACACATCAAACATCCCTCCCATTGGGAGACTGAGGAATTATGAAATACAGGAGTATGATGGGCGCTGCATGATCAAAGCTGTGATGTAAGTATTTCCCACTCTGGCTCTGGGGTCTGGTATTATATCTGTGCTATTTGGAATCTGTTTCACATACAGTGACTTTATAGGTAATTATCTTTTCTTAATTTCAGATTTAACACGAAACGAAACAGACTTATCTGCGCAGATCCGGACAATACAACAGTAAAGCAGCTCATTAAACAGCTTAAAGACCGTTCTGCTGATAAGTAAAGGGTTTGAAAGGATGAATGTACGCATGGAATTTCCGTGGCAGGAGATAAAGCCAGAAGAATGTCTACAGCACAAAGCCAAAAGCCACCACATCATTTTTGTTCTGTTTCTGGTTTTATCCTCGGATTCAAATAATAACATAAGCAAGATCTGGTCACAATTTCATATTTTCCACAATCGCACCAACCAAATGCTTTGTCTCTCATTGGGACATCCTCCCAACATGAAAGGTGCTATAAAATATAATTTGTATTGTATTTCTACCTTCCCAACTGAGAAAAAATAATACTGTATATAGATAAGCAACTGATTAATTGTTAGTAACCATTGATGGATACTGCTGTTTGAAAATGTTTAATCCTGTTGCAGTAAACAAAGGCACGATTTCTATTTATTTGAGTTGTAACATAATTTGTCCAGAATTCACTTGTTAATTTATTATATTGAAATATAATTTATTGTATTCTAATTATTTGTATCTATGTTTTGAAATACAATGCTCCATTTAGGGAACAGTTTACTACATGTATTAAAAATTGGCCTTTAAGTGTATAAACTCCACTATCCATAGAATGAAAAAGAACAACAACAAGTTCAATTTATATAGCACCCTCCACGCCGTACAGAATCTCAGAGCACAGAGAATGAGATGACAACCTCACTTTATGTTCATCTAATAATCATCTTAACTCTGTAATACTTCAAGTGAAATGAATGCACTTTTGTTAAATGTGGAACAAAATTAAAATATCATTGAAATTCAAAGAAATAAATGAATGGATGTTTTCATAATTTTAAAGGAGGTGGGAATGGGAGAACTATTTTATCAGTGCCTTGGGACATCCTCCTGACGTGAAAGGCGCTATAATAATGTTTGTTGTTATAAATTTAACTGCAATGTTTGCTAACAATATCAAACATTGCATTTGATATACCTCGTTGCACGTCCACGATGGACCGCTCAAAGCGCTGGACGTAATTTACTGTAAAGTGTAGTGACTATATTGTGGGTGAACATGGCAATTCTCATGAAAGTTCCCTGCTGCATATTCGTGCAAAAGCCATAGATCAGTTTTATGCATAGCTACTGATGATTAACCACATATTCGTAGCATAGCAATGCGTCCTCACATGTGGAATAAAAGACTCTTTATAGCAGACTTATTGTGAGGATTGATTTTTAGGATCCAACTCCTGAACGTTCCAACATCTGAATGTTCACTGACCTTCCTACAAAAGGAGTAAATGTCTCTTAAACAAACTCAAATGGCCAGGCTTTTACTGTGACTATGGTTGCTTTGCCAACTTATTCTTTGTATGTCTGTGGTTTAGGCTGAAATGTGGAGGTGGAATGATGAAAGGTATAGACAACACGCCACAGAAAATAATAAAAATAGAAAAAAAATGGTATTCTTAATTGCTATGAACATGATCACGTAAAGAATAGATATTAGGAGGTACTTTGCAAATCTTAAAAGAAAGTTTTACCTGTAATTTGAAACTTCCCCTTTGTACCCCGAATCCTCCACTCCACCATCAGTGGCCATGCTTTCAGCCACTTTACCACAAAATTTGGGAATTCCCTCGTTCAACCCCATCATCTCACCCCTCATTTCCCATCTTCAGGTTGCATCTGAAGACCTTTCTCTCCCCCTGGGCTTACACTCACCCTCCCCCTGGGCTTATACTCACCTTCCCCCTGCCCTGGCTTGGCCTCGGGCTCCGCCATTGGGAAGCGCTCTTTGCTTACCAACATAAGCAAGATCTGGTGCACAATTTTTCACATGTGCATCAAGCAAATACTTTGCCACTTACTGATGTAAAATGTCTTGATAAATTGAAACACTTGGCTTGCAATGTCCTTACATGAATGGTATCTAAAGTAATCCCCAACAGTGGGAATAATGGTTGATATGGCTTCTTGCATGACCCATGGACAATGAGGTCAATTTTAGCAAACCTGCTCATCCAAATCCTTGACTGCCCAAAGTCACAGAATGAAGAATCAGATGAAGAGCTCACTTTATGATAGTCTAATGATCATTTTAATTCTGTAATCCTGTACTGAATGTGAAATGAATATAATTTTGATGACTGTGGAATTCAATTAAAATGTCATTGAAATTCAAAGAAAAATTAAATGGACAGTTTCGTAATTTTAAAGGGTGTGTGGATGGGAGAACAACAACAACAAGAAAGTTACATTTATAGAGTGCCTTTCACGTCAGAAGGATGTCCCAAGGCGCAGAACAGACAGGTTGGGACCCGCGGAAGGGAGAGGGGCAGGGTAGCGGGAGAGGGGCGGGAGAGAGCTAGGGGGGGGAGCGAAAGAGATAGGAGGGGAGGGAGAGAGTTAGGAAGGCAGCAGAAGGCACGATTGAAGAGGAGGGCCTTGAAACTGGCCTTGAAGATGGCAAGGGAGGAATCAAGGTGAAGGGACTGTGGGATGGAGTTCCAGAGTGAGTGGGCAGCGAGGATGAAAGTTCGTCCACCAATGGTAGGGCGGTTCGGGCGGGGGACATGGAGCAGACCGGAGCCCGCTGAATGGAGTGGGCGGGCAGGTTCATAGGGGGACAGAATCATTGTATCAGTGCCTTGGGCAACCTCTCTACATTAAAGGCACTATAGAAATATAATTTGTATTGTATTGCTACTTTCCTAACTGAGATAAAATAACACTGCATGTAGTTAAGCAACTGATTAATTATTATGACTATTTTGTGCATGAACATGGCAACCAAATTGCACACAGCCATGTCCCCCAAACGTCTGTTAAATAATTAATTTTATCTGGTGAAATCGTTGATTAGGACCATAGGAAAACTTATTTCTCTTTTCAAATAGTGCCATAGGATCTTTAATGTGTACCTGAACAGGCAGATGGTTTCACATTTACTTGAAGGAAGGCACCTCCAACAATGTAACACTCCCAGCATGGCATTGGAATGTCAAGCTAGACTATCAATCATTAATATCACTAATTACATTTATATAGTGCCTTTCACGTCGGGAGGACGTCCCAAGACGCTGAACAGTCAAGTAGGGACCAGTGCAGTGGGGGTGGGTGGGGGATTAGGGTAGGGGGAAGGAGAGTAGGAAAATTGACTGTATGTTTGTGGGCGAAACGCAGCAGCCAAATTGCACATAGTTGTGTCCCACAAACAGTCGTGGAAGTGGGGCTAAGGGAAAAAGGGGGGGAAGAGGGTAAGGGGAGGAGTCGGGGTAGGGGGAAGGAGAACAGGAAAATCGACTGTATATTTGTGGGCGACTATGTGACTTCAAAGCCTAGACATGGGGTTGAATCCACAGTATTCTGCCTAACAGGCAATAGTGTTACCAATTGAGCCAAGCTGCCATTTTAGGTCAGTCAATTTCCCCATCTCTCTGTCCACCTGAAGGATCTGTCGGTCCTCTGGAGACACAAATCTATTAACCGTTATGTTGAAGTCCATTGAAAACATTAGGGCCACAGTTTAGAGCTCATGAACACACTGGGTTTTCAAGCCAATCATACATGAACACAACAGATATTGTCTTGGGCAGGGGAGGCTAGGTGGGGGCTTTAAGGCTGAATTCACTCTGAGATCACAGGTGACAGTCTCAGTAATCTCATCCATTAGCTGGGTAAATCTTCAATGCTCCAAGGTACTCTTAGTGATGGATGAGATTAACTGACTTTTATTAACTTGAAAAACAGAACAAACACTGAGAGCTTGGATTTTTCCCACTCAGGTCTTATCAGTCTTAGATGGACAAGCAGCAGAAAGGTTGCCAATCAGTGTTCATAATGCTAGTTCAACTCTACCAGTCTCCCTCCTCAGGCTCTGTTCCAATCACCTTGAAAAACACTGTTTTCACACCTCACCTCAAATAACCCACCCTTGATCCCTCTAATCGCTACACTATCATCCCATTTCCAACCTACCCTTCCTTGCCAAAGTCCTGGAACACTTTGCTGCAGGTCAACTACACTCACATTTCTCCCTCCGCAAACTCCTCAAGCCCCCACAGTTTAGCTTTCTCCCAGTCCCCACCACAGAGATAGTGCTTGTCCAAGTCACAACAACTTCATCTCTATCTCTGCCTCCTCGTGCTACTGGATCTCTCTGGTATGTTCCAAAAGGTTGTACATGCCATCATCCTCCACTGTATCTCCTCCCTCATGTCCCACCTTAGGGGGACAAATGGTTTGATTCCTACTTAACTAATCGCCTCCATTTCACCTTGGCAAACAGTTTCTCTTCCCACTCCCAACTGGTCACCCAGGACTCCAACCTTGGTCCACTTCTTATCCTTATCTATATGCTCCCTCTGGGTGATGTCATCCACAGACATGGGGTAAACTTCCACATGTATGCGGATGACAAACAAATTTACTTTGCCTTCTCCAGTAACAACTCCATGTCCGCTGATGTTCTATTAGCTTGCCTGGCAGACATCAGGGCCTGGATGAGTGCAGACTTCCTGCAGCTGAATGTGGACAGAACGAAAGTTAAGCTTGTTGGCTCTCATCAATGTTTTTACTCCTGGGGTTCTGAACTCGTCATCTTTTCTTACCCCAAATGCAGCCGAAACCTGGTCACATCCCTAATTGAATTACTTAAACCTTGTGAAGGTGAGGGGGGGGTGGAATACGGGTGGTGGTGATGGGCGATGAGAGGCAGGAGGATGAGGCTGCCTGGCGGATATTGTGGATTTTGGAGGAGAAGAAGTCCATGACCTCCTCGCACTTGGCATTTCAGGTGAAGATTGAGGATACCTGAGGGAGGCCACGGAGGAGGTGGTGGGTGATGGAAAAGAGGACTTTGGGGGCTGTTTTTAGCCTCCAGGATGATGTTTGAGTAAAAAGCCATTTTTGCGCATGAACAGTGGTAACTGTGTAAATGCTCGAGCCACAGTTGGCGCTGAATTGTCAGGCCCATTTTCTGCCACCTGCACTTGAACAGTCGAGACTGTGTCTTTTGTGAGCAGAGATGAGTGTTGTACCAGGGGAATCGGGTGGGTTTGGAGATGATCTTGGAGTCCAGGGGGCAAGAGAGTTGACGGTGGAGGAGAGGCGATCGTGGAGCAGCTGAACAGATCACTGTGGGTGGAAGGGAAGAGGGATAGGATGTCAGAGGATGCGAGGGCCTCTGTGAGGGTCTCAGGGGGAAGACTTTTCCATGGGCGGGAGAGTACGGTTGAGGGCTTGGTGGAGGAGAGAGGAGAAGGAGATGAGGAAGACTTATTGTGAGGATTGATTTTGAGGATCCAACTCCTGAACATTGTAACTCTTGAACATCTGTTGACTTTCCTACAAAAGGAGTAAATGTCTCATAAACAAAATCAAATGGTCAGGCTTTTACTGTGACTATTGTTGCTTTGTCAACTTATTCGCTGCATGTCTGTGATTTAGGCTGAGGGCAGAGGTTGAATGATGAAATGTACAGACGGCAGCCACAGAAAATGATAAAAGTAGAAAATGTTTGCTTTCATAATTGCATTGAACACGATCACACAAAGAATAGATATTTGGAGGTATTTCACAAGTCTTAAAAGAAAGTTGTAAATTGAAACTAAAGAAATATTGTCATCTAACAGACCAAAAGTCCAACTTCCTGGCTTGTCTGATTTAAGTGGACAAGGTGTAAGGAAATATTTAAACTATAGGGGGGTGTACAAGCCGACAGCCACCTCATTCTTTCCACAGAGTGCAAAGCCCCCTGTGGTATCAACGCCTCCAGGAAGGAAGTTGACCCTCTGAGAGAGAGTATATATGTGAGATGTTACTCAGACTGTTATTATATCCTCTGATTTGACCTCGGTGAAGACATCTCCAAGGAAATGAAGCAGACTCTCCTGGTTCTGGTGTGCCTCTGTGTCTTTACCTCCACTGTGTTTGCAGGTAAGTCAGACAGTGTAGAACCTGTTTTTTTTTTAAAAAAGCATTGGAAGTCCTTCAGAGGCAAGAAAGGAATTGACGGGTTGAATTAATTATCTGCCTCTATAGGATTTAGTTTATTTTATTATCTTAAAGTACGATCTGCATTTTAATACTTCTAATAGTGACAAAGAACTTAAAATTCTTTGTAAGATAATCAGTGTAATAAATATTCTGATCTTTGTTTGAATTGATTGGCTTCTTTTCCTGCTGAATTACTTTGATTGACAAGCACTGATCTGAACACTTACTGAGCATTTACTTTAAACTTGTCGTAAACTAACAGTGGTAAACATTGTAGCTGTGTATCGTATAGCCCAACCCAGACTGTTGAGTTATGTTATAGGTGCAACTGTCAATTAAAATAAGGAATAATCATTCACCATCTATGACTGGCCATCATGGTTACAACAACTTACAATATGTAATTGTTTATAGTCTGTGCTGGCATTGATGTAAACCAACAAAAAGCACAGAAACTGCATTAGTATGACATTTGTTACTATCAGTAACAGTTACCTTTAAGAACAGCAGTAATGAACGAGGAATGATAAGCAGTGCAGTGCCTCATGTTAAGTTGTGAGGGCCCAAGGACAATCCTGCATATTGAGATCAGTGTTTTTCTATCCCTCTCCTCTTCGTGTGTTGTTATACCATGATGTGTTGAAGCTGACTGCTGTGAGGCGCACAGCAACAGAGCTTGATAATATTTCCTCTCACCCGGTGGCTACGGTGTTGCCTCTGCTTACTGTTTCCCCTCACAGCATGTCTGAGGTTAGAGGGTGCCGTATAGTGAATCATAGCCACAAGGCCAAAAATGTGGCGAAACACATTGGTACATCTCATGTGAACATCACCTGCCGCCAATGTTGCACTCTCAGGATCTCAATACTAAATAGTAGAATTGTTGCATTATTGATCAAAAATATCAACCAGATTTTACTAAAATTCCAGAGAGAGACAGCCTACTTACCACTAAGAAAGCTTAATACAGCTTAGCTACCCAAAATGAGAGGAGGAAAGGAATTGGCATGGTTTCATCTCATGGCTTAATATCAAGAGCAATTGAATGACCAAAGCCATTAGCTGTGGCTCAAAGAGACTTTCAGGAGAGCAAATCTAATATTGTATGGCATTCAAATATTGTGCGAGAGTTAACGTAAAACGTTGCAGAAAACCTGAATTATCTCATGATAAAAATATCGGATTGCCTTTGTTTCCATTATATTAAAACAATATAGATATATATTCAAATCCAACTTTTATGTGTCAAAAGAGACAATAGAATGTTGCACAAAGATTAGTAAACAAACCTGATTCAGTGACAGAGACTAATATTGGTCATCATTTATTCTCAGTCTCTATCAGCTGAAGGTACTCATTTATATTCCAGTTTAGTTCTTCCTAACAGGGATAGCAACATTGGTCAAGAGTGTTTCAGTGGCTGGTATCACAGGTTCCTTGATATATCAAAGCTTTTTAATTGCTGCTTCTTATATGTGACGCAGCTGAATGATCACCTTTGATCATCATTGATTAACAGGATTCTGATCAGCTTTATTACATTTTGTTTTGCAGTGACCAGTCACGTGAGGAAACGTTGTTGTTTGCACTACACATCAAACATCCCTCCCATTGGGAGACTGAGGAATTATGAAATACAGGAGTATGATGGTCGCTGCATGATCAAAGCTGTGATGTAAGTATTTCCCACTCTGGATCTGGGGTCTGGTATTATATCTGTGCTATTTGGAATCTGTGTCTCATACAGTGACTTTATGGATAATAATCTTTTCTTAATTTCAGATTTAACACGAAACGAAACAGACTTATCTGCGCAGATCCGGACAATACAACAGTAAAGCAGCTCATTAAACAGCTTAACCCTTCTGCTGATCAGGAAACGGTTTGAAAGGGTGAATGTACACATGGAATTTCCGTGGCAGGAGATAAAGCCAGAAGAATGTCAAAAAAAGCCAGAAGAAAGCCAAAAGCTACCACATCATTTTTGTTCTGTTTCTGGTTTTATCCTCGGATTCAAATAATTTACAAACATAAGCAAGATTTGGTCACAATTTCATATTTTCCACATACGCACCAACCAAATGCTTTGTCCCTTATTGGGACATCCTCCAACATGAAAGGTGCTATAAAATATAATTTGTAGCAACTGATTAATTGTTTGTAACCATTGATGGATACTGCTGTTTGAAAATGATTTAATTCTGTTCTGGTAAACAAAGGTACAAATTATATTTATTCGAGTTGTAACATAATATGCATGAATTCATCTGTTAATTTTTAAAATATATTTATGATTTGTTGTATTATAATTATTTGTATCTAAGTTTGAAATACAATGCTTTCTTTAGGGAACAGTTTACTACGTTTATTAAAATTTTGGCCTTCAAGTGTATAAAGAAACGCACTTTATATTCATCTAATGATCATCTTAACTCTGTAATACAAGTACTTCATGTGAAATGAATGTAATTCTGTTGAATGTGGTATTCAATTATAATATAATTGAAATTCAAAGAAAGTAATGAATGGATCTTTTCATAATTTTAAAGCGGGTGGGAATGGGAGAACCATTTTATCAGTGCCTTGGGACATCCTCCTGATGTGAAAGGCTCTATAAAAATATAATTTGTTGTCATTCTAAATTTAACTGCAATGTTTTCTAACAATAAACCTTACATTTGATATAGCTCTTTGTACATTGGGTAGACGGCACACAGCACTTGACATGATTTACTTTAAAGTGTATTGACTATATTATGGGTGAAAAGGCGTGGTCGAAAAGAAAGGTCTTCAGCTGAGACCTGGAACTAGGAAGAATGGGGGCGAGGTGAAGGGAGTGAGGAAGGGAGTTCCAGAGCTTCAGGGCATAGTGGCTGAAGGCACAGCCGCCGATGATGGAGCAGAGGATTTGGGGGACAAGGAGGAGACCAGAACCGGAAGAGTGAAGGCAATGGGTGCTCTGTTGGGAAGATTGGAGGTCAGAGAGGTAGAGGGGTGCAGAGGGGTGGACAAGTTTGAAAACAAGAGTGAGGATTTTGAAATCGATCCTCTCCAGGACAGGGAGCCAGTGAAGTCTGGCAAGGACTAGGGTAATGGGGGAGCGAAGTTTGGTGCGGATGAGAATGCGGGCAGCAGAGTTCTGAATGAGCTGGATTTTATGGATTGTGGTGGAGGGGAGACCAGCGAGGAGTGCATTTGTGTAGTCCAGCCGAGAGGTGACAAAGGCATGGACCAGAGTTTAAGCGGCTTTTGGGGTAAGGTATTGCTGGAGACGGGCAATATGTCGCAGGTGGAACAAAGCAGTGCTGGTGAAGGATTGGATGTGGGGGAGGAAGGATAATTGGGGATCGAACCCGACGCCTAGGTTGCATACGGGTTCAGAGAGTTTTAGGGGCAGGCCGGGCAGGTGGAGTAGTGAGAGCCGTGTGACTGAAGACGATGATGAGAGCCAAAGAGTATGGCTTCCGTCTTGTCAACATTCAGCTGGAGGAAATTCGTGCTCATCCAGCTCCTGATGTCTGACAGGAGGCTGACAAAACATGAGAGGACTGGGGGTCGCAAAGTGAGGTGGAAAAATAGAGTTGGGTGTCATCCGCATATATGTGGACGTGTACCCCATGTCTGCGGATGACATCACCAAGAGGGAGCATATAGATTAGGAAGAGGAGGGGGCCAAGGGTGGATCCTTGGGGTACCCCACAGGTAACTGGGTGAGAGTGGGAGGAAAAGCCATTTGTGGCAATGTACTGCTGGCAGTTTGTGAGGTAGGACTTGAACCAGCCAAGTGCAGTTCCACTGAGGTGAATGATGGAGGATAGGTGGTGGAGGAGGATGGCATGGTCGACTGTGTCGAACTCAGCTGAGAGGTCCAGGAGGACAATGACTTTCACAAGCGCAGTCTCTGTTTTGTGGGCAGGGTGGAAACCAGAGTGGAGGGGTTCGAAAAGGGAGTGGGAGGAGAGGTGGGTATGGAGTTGCTTGGCAACAATGCATTCAAGTACTTTGGAAAGGAAGGGCTGGTTAGAAATGGGACGGTGGAGGCTTGGGTTAGAGGGATTTTGGTCATCAGAGTTCAAGGTTTAAGATACTTTAACTATCTCATCCAGTTCACATTGCAATAATCATGACAGTAAGTAATCAAGACATGGATATTGGGATTCATCTGTAGATAAGTCATCAAAAAGTGCTATATTTTTGGTCCTTTCCTTACTCATTTGTGCATTTATTCCATCAAATATACTGTGTAGGAGTCACCTGGACCCAGTTCTGTGCCTCATCATGATAATTAATGGTGTCCTGAAGATCACTGTTTAGAGCAGTTGAGACACAAGAGACCTGGGTTCTCTTCCTAGTAGGGTGAAACCTTGGGCATGTTTCCTTACTCCAAATGCCTGATAATAATCCCTCAAGAAAAATAATAGTAAGTTGATCACTCAATTCACAACTGTTTGTGGGACACTGCTGAGCGCAATTGGCTGCTGTGTTTTGCCCACAAATATACAGACGATTCACTTTACACTATATTCTGTGAAGCGCTTTGAGACATCTAGAAGATGTGAAAAGCGCTATATCAAATGCAAAGATTATTATTATTCTGTTTTAATTCAAAGTTCTGCTAGTTTCCTGCTGACAGTTTGTGCACAAGTACCATTTCTTGATAAAAGCCATAGATCAGATTTGTTTACAGATACTAATAGTTCACCTCACTTTCATAGCATGGCAATGCCTCCTCACATGTGACAAAACAATCTGTACAGTACCCTTTAATCAGTATCCCACCAGGTAATGTTGTAGAGATGTGATGCATATAATCAAAATCAGTCATATTCAGTCTATTCTACGGATGGCTATTTAAGCTTCCACCCCAGACTTGGGCATCCATCCAGAACTATGAAGAGAGATGTGAGATCTCATCCTGAAGTGAATGGCTCTACATAAATATAAATTATATTGTATGAAGATCCCAATGTACTATTGAAAAATAGATGGGCCTTTCTTCCAGTGTACATTACCATTCACTTGATCGCACAACTGAACCTCTGTTGATCTTCCTGCGAAGGAGTAAATTTCTCTACAATAAAATTGAGTGTGTGTACTTTAACTATGATTATGGTTGCTTTGTCAACTTATTCTGTGCAGCTTGTGAGAGGTGTATGTCTGTGGTTAAGGCTGAAGTGTGGAGGTAATGAGATGTAGAGATACCACAGTACATTGGTAAGAGTAAAAAACATTCAAAGAAAATAAATTGCTAAGAGCAAGATCAGATTAAGAATATATATTAGAAGGGACTTCCCATGTCTACAAAGAAAGTTGTCATTTGAAAATAAAGAAAAAAAGATCAGCTCCAAAAGTCCAACTTTTTGCAGTTGTCTGTTTTGAGTGGACAATGGGTTTAAAGGAAACAATTAAATTAAGACAAGAGGGTGTACAAGTATCAGTCTTTCCACAGAGGTGTAAAACCCCACTTATGCTCACGCCTACTTTCGCAGGAACTAGAAAGGAAACTGACCCTCTGACTGTGTGTGTGCATGTGTCATCTGTGTGTATATATGAAATCCAATTGAGAGAGATATCACATTCTCTGTTTCAACCTCGTTGAAGAAAAACCATCAAGGAAATGAAGCAAGCTCTCGTGGTGTTGGTGTGCCTCACAATGCTGGTGTGGACTGTGTTTGCAGGTAAGCAAGAACTACTGGATACTGTCACTTTGAAGAAGCCTAAGTAGCAAAGCAGCCGCAGAGGAAATAAGCCACCGATAATTTTGTGGGATTTAAATGTATATTTTTGAGCATAAAGAGTCGTGCTGCATTTCAGTACTTATAATAGTAGTAAAATACAGAAGTGAACTTGAATTATTTGTAAAGAAAATCAGCAAAAGTCTGGTGTAACAAAATATTGTGTTCTTTATTTGGGTTTCTTGGCTTCCTTCCCTCCTGAAAATCTTCGATTGACACAAAACGATTCAAATACCTAACACTTACTTGAGTCTAGTTGGAAAAAAATACTAAAGTGGGCAAATGGGGATAATGTTATTGTGTATTCAAGGTCCATGGCTGGATTTCACGGTTTTAACACCTTACAATATGTATATGTTTATAGTCCATGCTAGCACTGATTCTAAACCTACAAAACCCACAGCAACCGCATTAGCACAAATTCTTCACAACAAGAGATCTTATAGTGTCCTTTTTGCTGTTATACCTGCTGACTTATTGAGGGTTTGTAGCCAGAATATACCTGTCAAGTTGGCTTCAGTGAGCTTTGCATACAGTTTGTGCTGTTCAATGGGTATTAATGATGCAATAAGTTATTGAAATATTTAAGAAATGCAAATAGTCATCAATTAATGAGCAGTAGTGCACGGAGCATGTGAAAAATACACATCAAATCCGAGAGTGTAAAGCTGTTAACATACATTACTAGGACAGATCTGGCACATGTACTATAGAGATCAATTATTATTCTACATCTCTCCTGACATGGAGTCATTGTATTTGTGATTCTACAACTGTGAAAAAAGCACCAAAAAAATCTGAAATTAAAGCAACTTGCAAACCAGTCTCCAATTGAGAATGTGCACTGTGGTCAACAAGATGACGATTTTCTGGGTCTCAGTATATTCATTCATCTATTGATTTGTTATTAGCAATCACCTGTTAGACAAATACAAACCTTGTGACCAGCCAAAACAGCATGTTTTAGCACTTTCTATCAATCAATACTGAGGAACAAAGCCAATGAGTGTTAAATAGTGTCTCAGAATTCATTACATTTCCCTGCAGGAAAGATCACTTCTGGTTATTTGCTTTTTTCACGTTTAGCAGGTCTATTGTCCACTTCATTTTTCTAGGCATGTCATGTGCTCATCTCTGGTTAGGGTCCAGCAGACTTCCTCCCAAGCTCCAGTTCTTGAGCTGAATGCTCTACCCTAAGTATCTCAATGTAATCTGACATTATTAATAGTCACATTGATAACATTTTGACCTCATCCAGCTATAATACTGGAAAGGGCCACCAAAGATTCTTACTATTGCCTGGCTCTTCCTTCCTGGTTATCAACAATTAATGCATAAAAGGAGAAGAGTTGGCTTAATGCCACAATTAGCAGGATGTTTCACTCAGTCATTGTAAAGTCAAAAAAAACTGGTTCTTTCCAGTGGATAATTCCAATAATCTACAACATACAACAGAGATAAAAGAGCCTATATCCAGTGTAGGGCTTGAACTGAATTACCTCATGACAATCTTGAATTATTTTTGAATTACTTATATAAAGTTGAGATACTCAATCAATGTTATGTTCTGTTTTGCAGTGCCTGGTCAAATTAAGAAAAATTGTTGCCTGAATGCCTCAGATCAGCCGCCTCACTTCAAGCATTTGAAAAGTTTTGAAATACAGGAAAATAATGGCCGTTGCAATATCAAAGCTGTGATGTGAGTATTCCCAACAATTCCTGTAATTGTATTGCAGAAAACATAGGAAAACAAGAACAGGAGAACTCCATTCAGCCCCTTGAGCCTGTTCCGCCACTTCGCCAGCAGATCTTTTATTCCCAACCTACTGCCCTTCACACTACCCCTCATTACCTCTATTATCCAAGGACATTTTATTATTGTTATTGCTAAGTAAGGTTATCACCTACTTCCTTGCCTGGCTTCACTGGCTTCATTCTCATAGGATCAAGTACATCATCCAAGTGAATATTAAGCCATGAGGACGCCACAGCCAAATCTGATCCTGTTACCAAACCACATGTCACTGTTGTTGTTGTTGTTTTAGTGGAAGTTTTCCAGCTGATTCAAACTAACTGTCTTAGTTCTGAATTTAAGGCTGAGCGCTGTTATAATGGATCTCTCTGCTTGAGGAAATAATGGTCCATTATTTGAGCTGTCAATTCCTTTCATTATTTCAATTACCCCAATCAAATCAACCTTTAACTTCCACCTAGTCTACAAGAGACTCTCATCACAAATAAGCTCTGTTAACCCAGGTATTGATCGAATGAACAATCGTTGTGTTGTCTGTGCTATTTGGAGCCTGCATGCTATACAGTGGCATTATTAGTAAACAATCTTTTCCTTTTCAGATTCTACACAGTAAAAAACAAAGCTTTCTGCTCAGATCCAGATAGGAGACGAGTAAAGAGGCTCATGAACCGACTTCCAGTGAAACATTGAAAACCTTCGAGTGTACATGGATTTTTACATGGAGATGGAGCCATTTGAATGTCTGCAGCACAAAGCCCCCAAATTTGTTTTTACATTTCTATTTTTTGTACTGCGTATGGAGAAGTGACCGATGATGACTTGTTTGTAACCAAAGCTATTTTTTTTTGCTGAATTTTATTTCTATTGCTGTAAACAGAGATCTATTCTTGAAATGCCGAAAGTGATATTTATTCTAGTTGTAACATAATTTGTCTGGAGGACAGTTTGCAATTTTTCACAAATGTATTTATGATTTTCTAAAATAGTGGTTCATATTTGAACCATTTGTGTTTTACTTTTGTTCTGTTTTTGAATGCAATGTATTCCCAAATTCACAAGGAACTGTTTATTACTTTTATTTTAAAAGGTGGACCTTCTTAGCAATAAGACATCTATCACACGGCACATTGAGTAAAGAATCCCAATTTCAAGCTCAGTTTGTCACATGGTGTTGACATGACATTTACATTCTAAATGTCTGCAACCGTTTTACTGAAGAGATACGTTGTCTAATAATGGTCTTAATTCTATAAGATGCAAAATCAAAGCTGTTTTGTTGAATGGTTGAAAAATTCAATTAAAACGTTACTTCAATTAAAACAAATGTTCTGATGTATTTTAGAGTCGCTTTCAGTGAGTGGGGAAGAAAGAAAGGGCAATTATTTTTAACCCATCACCTAACTTCTTCCACATCTCTCATCTTTATTTTGTTGAAGGGTATAGCAGGGCTTCTGGAGGGACCCTTACAGCTGGCCTGATGAATACTTTTGGCAGCTGCAGCCAAAATTTGGACTCATTGCTCAGGAAGCGATATGTATTTGCCCCCCCCGCACTCTGGAATTCCAACCCACAGTTCCTTCGCCTCGCTCCCTCCCTCGCCTCCTTCAAGACCGGTCTCAAGACCCAACTCTCTCACTCCCCTCCTAACTCTCCCACCCCACCCCACTCCCCCCCCGCCCCTCTCCCTTGCTCGGGTTACGACCTGACTATTCAGAGCCTGAAGTGAAAGGCGCTCTAGAAATGTAATTTGGTTGTTTTTGTATTTATTCTTATTTTTCAAAGTCATCTCATGCAAACATAGTTCCTACATTCAAGCAAACTGCACTTTTGAACAATTGACAAATTGGTCTGGGTGACAGACAGTTTATTTTATAGAAAAAGCCTGTATAAATGCTTCACACATCGGCTTATTTTATTGAATGCTAAACTAGAAATCTTTCAACTAATTGAATGTGATTTGATATAAAGTATTTGAATGTATCTCAATTGTGCAGTTTTGCACACAACTGGCTAATAAAATGGTAACACCTTCTTGCTCAAAGAAAATGATTGTGGATTCATTCACTTAACATTCTATAATAACATAACAATAATAATAATCCTTGCATTTGATATAGCGCTTTTCACATCTTATCAATGTCTCAGAGCACTTCACAGAATATACTGCTAAGTGAATTGACTGTATATTTGTGGGCAAAACGCGGCAGCCAATTGCGCACAGCAGCGTCCCACAAACAGTCGTGCATTGAAAATGACCAATTATTATTATTGTGTTTTTGGGGGATACGGATTATTATTAGGCGTGTGGCGTAAGGAAACTTGCCCAAGGTTTCACCCTGATCTGCCTGGATTCGAACACATGTCTCATGCTTGTAAGGCGAGTGCTCTAACCACTGAGCTACAGGAGCTGATATCTTCTGATATCTTCTTGCTCCCCAAACTGTGGGTGGTTGTACAGGGGAGCCAGCTCTTGATCATAAAATCCGCAAGTGACTCTTGTGCAGTGCTACCTCCCCCACGCACTCACAACATCACATCAATACCACCTCTGGTTTTCTCCGATTACTCACGCTTTCTGAATATCACAAATTGCTAAACGGTCTGTGCTATGTTTAGAACAATGTACGATTGCTGCAACAGTCATGGTTAGTAAATGCAATGTTGGGAAACATAAGACTGTTCGGTTCTAGACAGTGAACCACTGAGACTTTCCCATGTAACCACTCAAATCTGCATTAGTTCTGTTCATGCTCAATTGGTAAATGAATGACACAATGTTACACTGAGCAATATAAACTAGGAAAGTCCACAACTCCATTTCTGATCTGTGCTGGTTTAACTCATTTAATTAACTCTTACCTCCTACTACTTTATAAAGTGTCACTGACAAATAGAACACTGAGTCCAAAACACGTCAAAAAAGGTAGAACGTTAGCTCCTGATTGAGAGAATCCAATACAATTATGTCCTATTTTCCACTGTATTACTATTGTTATCACTAACAAGCAGGAAACGCTTTAATACCAGCATGATAACATTACCCAGAAGAATATTCCTTACATAACTTACAGACAAACAGATAGACAGACAGACGGACGGACAGACGGGCGGACAGACGGGCGGACAGACAGACAGACAGACAGACAGACAGACAGACAGACAGACAGACAGACAGACAGACAGACAGACAGACAGACAGACAGACAGACAGACAGACAGACAGACAGACAGACAGACAGACAGACAGACAGACAGAGCCAAATAAGAATAAAGTGTAAGATATGTGTTCGGTTGTCATCAATGACAATAATCACACACCAAAATTGGAGCGGCAGAGATGCCAAGTGGTATTTATCTGCATAACTAGAAGGAGAGGGGCCAAACCATGGACATTGTGTTGGAGGTTGACTTTGTGGCTAGTCTCTATTCTGAACAACAAGGATAACTGGAGTCCTGCAGTTATGTGGTTAGAGCACTAGCCTTGCAAGTGAGAGACCTGGGTTTGATTCTTGGCAGGGCGAAACCTGGGCCAAATTTCCTTACTCCACATGCCTGATAATAATCTTTCGAAAAATACAATAATAAATTGGTAATTTTCAATCCATGACTGTTTGTGGGACGCTGCTGTGCAAATGGCTGCCACGTTTCAACCACAAATACAACAATAGCAACAAAATTACATTTATATACCACCTTTCACGTCAGGATGATGTCCCAAGGCACTGAAGAGTCAGGTCAGGACCAGAGAAAGGGAGAAGGGTGGGTAGGGCGTAGTGGCAGGAGAGAGTTGGAAGGGAAGGGAGAGAGTTGAGAGGGCAACAGAAGGCACGGTCGAAGAGGAGGGTCTTCAGACCGGCCTTGAAAGAGATGAGGGAGGGAGCGAGGAGAAGGGACTGTGGAATGGAGTTCCAGAGTGTGGGGGGGGAGAAAGGCTGAAGGCCCATCCACCGATGGTAGGGTGGGTCGGGCAGGGGACATAGAGCAGGATGGAGCTCCTTGAACAGAGGGGGTAGGGAGGTTCATAGGGGACATCAGGTCATAGGTAGGGGGTGGCAAGGCCGTGAATGGCCTTGAAAGTGAGGACAAGGATCTCAACTTCGATCCTCTGGGGGATGGGGAGCCAATGGAGCCGAGCGAGGGTGGGAGTGATGTGGTCGCACAGCTTGGTGCAGGTGAGGACATGAGCTGCAGAGTTCTGGTTGATCTGCAGCTTGTGAAGGGAAGAACCAGGAAGGCCGATTAGGAGGGAGTTTCCATAGTTGAGCCTTGATGTGACGAATGCGAGGACTAGGGTTTCGGCAGCCTGAGGGGTGAGGCAGTGGTGGAGTCTGGTGATGTTGCGGAGCTGGTGGAAGGCAGTACTGGTCATGGCACTGATGTGGGGGAGGAAGGACAGTTCAGGGTCGAACAAAACGCCCAGGTCCCTGACTGGCTTAGAGAGGTGGAAAATGCAGCCTTGGAAGCTGATGGTGTCTTGTGGACATTCAGCTGGAGAAAGCTGTTTCTCGTCCAGGACTCAATGGCAGGCAGTTAGGATGCTGGTAGTCCTGAAGTAGAAGGTGTAAATGGAAAGGTAGAGTTGGATTGTCATCCGCATACATGTGGGAATTTACCCTATGTCTACGGATAATGTCACCGAGATGGAGTCTGTAGAGTATGAAGAGGAGGGGACCAAGGACAGAGCCCTGAGGAACGCCGCACGAGACAGTGCGGGGGCTGGAGGAAAAGCCGTTGGCGGACACAAAGTGTAGGTGGTGTGAAAGTAGAAATGGAACCAGTCGAGTATAGATCCTTGAAGGTTGAGGTGGGAGGAGAGATGGTGGAGGAGGATTGTGTGGTCCAGGGTGTCGAAGGCAGCGGGTTGGTTGAGGAGGACGATGAGGCAGAGGGATCCCTGGTCACAGATAGTCAAGATCTCATTAGTGACCTTAACCAGAGCAGTTTCCGTGCTGTGGACAGAGCGGAAACCTGATTAGAGGGGCTCGTGGAGGGAGTGGGATGAGAGAAAGGAGCAAAGCTGGGAGACAACGACTCTTTCAAGCACCTTTGACAGGAAGGGGAGGGAGATGGACCAGCAGCTTGAGGGAAGGTTTCTTAACGCATCAAGCCAAGATTTCTTGAGGATGAGGCTGATGGTGGCTGCTTTGAGGGGGATGGGAACGATGCCTGATGAAAGGGACAGATTGAGTAGGTCAGCAAGTAGTGGGGCAAGGAGGTGTAGCTGGGAGGTGAGGAGAGGGATGGGGATGGGTTCCAGGGAGCAGGTGGTGAGCTTCATGGAGGTTATGCTGGTGATGACAGAGGATGGGAAGACAGGTTCGAAGGTGTGGAAGGAGGGGTGGGTAGGAGTCAGACTGTTGGGGGGAGGTGTGGAAGGGATGGAAGTTGGAAGGGCGGTGACAGCTGAGCGGATTCCCTCGATTTTGGACTCAAGGAAATACAGCATGTCCTTGCAGTGGGAGTAGGAGGAGACGATCTGTGAGGCGAGGTGGGGAGGACGGAGGAGCTGGTTGGTTGTGGAGAACAGGAATTTGGGGGTTCTCCTTTGCCTCCAGGATTATCCTGGCATAGAAGTGTGGTTTGGCGGAGGCCAGAGCAGAGCAGTAGGTTTTGATTTGGTCCAGCCAGATGTGCCGGTGGACTGTTAGACTTGAGCCAGGTGTATTCAGCGACTCACAGCTGGCCCTTGAGTGAGCGGAGGTGGCTCGTGAACTAGGATGAGCTTCGAGAGTAGGAGGCACTTCAGGATGTGAGGGGGGCAAGGACATCTAGTGTTGTGGAGAGGGTGTTGTGGAGGAGAGTGAGTGCGGAGGATGGGTCGGTGCGAGAGGTGGCCCAGAGGAGAGGAGTTCAGAGGACTCCAGGGCAGCAGAGAGGCATTGTAGGAAGATCTTCTTCCAAGGGTGGTAGAAGATGGTGCTAGGGTTGGAAGCAGTGGGGAGAGGGATAGAGGAGATGAAAGAGATGAAATGGTGGTCAGAGATGCCTTGTCAGTGATGGTGATATCCGAGACACTGAAACCCCGGGTGATCACCAGGTCAAGCGGGTGGCCGTGACTGTTGGTGGCAGAATGGATGCGAAGGGAGCGGTTGAGAGAGAAGAGGAGAGGAGGGAGGGAGGAGAAGTCTGAGGAGGTGGAGCAAGTGGGGGTGAAATGGAGGTTGGAATCGCCCAGGATGATGAGGCGATCGGAGCAAAGGCAGAGGGAAACAAGGAGGTTGAAGATGTCGAAGATGAAGGTGGGGGAAGATGTTGGTGGTCAGGAAACAAGGATAATTTTGAGGGAAAGATGGGAGGGGTGGCAGAGGGTGAGGTCTTCAAACAAGGGGAGAGAACCAGAGGAGTTAGGGAATAATACAAGTGGTGTCCGACACGGGGCCACACCACCACCATGACGGTTGGGGCGTGGGGTGTGGTGCGAGATATAGCTGGGTGTTGTGGCCTCTGCGAGGGGGAAGATGTCAGCTGGGGTGACCCAAGTTTCCGTGAGGGCCATGACATCAACGTTCTCTTCGAGGATGAGATTGTTGGCGGCCAGAGTCTTGTTGCAGAGGGAGCGGACATTTTAGAAGCTGATGAGGAGGGAACAGTTGGCAGAGGGATGTGTGGGATACGCGCAGCCATAATGCGCTCGCTGAGATGTGAGACGGCGGATTAGCGGGACATGGTCAGCCTACAGGAGCCTGTGGAGGCGAGGGGTGGCAGAGGGGGGAAAGAGGGGGCAGGGCACTCATTGTGGTCAGCAGTGAGCAAACTGCAGGAAAGTATAAAGGAGGGGAGAGGACAGAGGAGGGAAGACAGACAGACAGGCTGACTGACTGACTGGGAGAGGGTGGGGGAGACACAGATGGACAGTGGTGGCGCAGACAGACAGACAGACAGACAGACAGACAGACAGACAGACAGACAGACAGACAGACAGACAGACAGACAGACAGACAGACAGACAGACAGACAGACAGACAGACAGACAGACAGACAGACAGACAGACAGACAGACAGACAGACAGACTCGGCGGGAAAATCAAAGCCCAGAATGGCGGCGCCTCCTGCTGATCCTGCTTTACAGTCAATTTGTTTTACAGCGTATTCTATGTAGAGCTTTGAGATGTCTAGAAGACATGAAAGGCACCATATCAAATGCAAGGATTCTTCTTCTTCTTATTATTATTATTATAATAACTGGTTGAGACACAGCTACTTTGACCTCTTAAAGATCTTTTGACAGTATTTTGAAGAAGACCATGGAGTTTTCTTGATGTCCTGTCCAATATTCTTCCCTTTCACCAAAAGTAGATGAATCGATCATTCATTTTACCCTCATCTGAAGGATGTTGCTGGTGCTGAGAAGGTGCTGTAATTGCCTCTGTAGCAACAGCCTAAATTGTCTTCACGAAAATAATTCAGCATGAACCCAAATTGGGATTTACATTTCAATTAAAATCAATGTTAGTGTTCCGTAGGCAAACTGTAATGAAATAGAGCGGATGAAACCGTTCAACAAAATGAAGAAAGCTTTCCCAAAAGGTATAGAGTGTCAGTAAATTCTTTTAAGGTATCACAAGAGGGAAAAGTAAAGCAGGAGAGAGGATTACAAGACTGCAGTGAGACGGGATTAAAGGATTAGTGAGGCAATTCACATTGTAATGTATTTTTGCCAAATCTGAGCACTGGTTATGTACATCTTTGTCGTGAGAGTTCCTTGCAAAATACTTCAGATTAAAAACAATTTGTGACATTGACCAGGTTCCATTTGACATTAATTACGTCTAACAATATGGAGAGGGAGATAACACGGCAGAAAAGGGCAGCAATTGACATTTAGGGACTCCAGTGCTGAAGATTATGAGGAAAGGTTCACTGCGCTAAACTTGTTTCAACTATAGAAAATGAGAAGAATATTCCAGATCTTTGAGCAGCCTCAGGAGGCACACCTCTGAGACAGAAGGTTGTCGATTTTGTTTATTGTCTAATCAACACTGTGCTATTGGGGGAGCGCTGTGTTGTCAGGGATCTGCCCTTTGACGGAAATGCTAATTCAAGTTGACATCTGCCTGTTTCAAGTGAAAGCTAAAGGTTCTACAGAAAGAGACAGAACACTGTATATACTTGATACTACCTGATTCGAACCTAAGCATTAAAAACTGTGGGTCATTGGCTTAATGTGAACAAATATGAAGTGAGTCCAGGTGTTTACCTGCTCCACACAAGGATCAAATGTTTATGCTGTGTCAAATATCTAATTCCAAAGAAACTGGATAAGTCATATTAATACTGTAATAATAATCATCATCATAGTAATCCTTGCATTTGATATAGCGCTTTTCATGTCTTCTAGATATGCATATCTAGGAGTCCTGTAGCTCAGTGGTTAGAGCGCAGATCTTAAAAGTGTGTTTCGAATCCAGGCAGGTCAGGATGAAACCTTGGGCAAGTTTCCTTACTCTACATGCCTAATAATAATCCGTCCAAAAAAACCTAGAATAATTTGGTCACTCAATCCATGACTGTTTGTGGGACACTGCTGTGTATAATTGGCTGCTGCATTTTGCTCACAAATATACAATCAATTCACTTTACAGTATATTCTGTGAAGCGCTTTGAGGCAACAACAACTTGGATTTATATAGCGCCCTCCACACCAGATGGCATCCCAGAGGAGTTTAGTCAAGAAAACATGAAAAGTGCTATGTCAAATGCAAGGATTGTTGTTATTATTATTATTATAGAGTTGAGAAGAGTTTTATAGGTTATATGGCCAACTGCAGGATATAACTATGGCGTCTTCGAGATGTCCCAAAGCGCTTCACAGAATATACTGTAAAGTGAAATGCCCCATTGTATTTGTGGGCATACAATGAAATGAACAAATGGCCCAAACGGTTTTTGAGTTGCTGGAACGTTTTGAGATGGGAGAAGTATGGTAGAATTGAACAACAAATAGAACTGAACAAAGAATACCTATGGAAAATCTTTTTCAAGGAAATAGAATACTTGATGGTCTGTGCACTCCCAACACTGGAGAGTCAGCCTCGATTGATGTGCAGCTTGAACCCACAATTTACTCGCAAAAAGGCAAATGGTCTGAAATGTAAAAAGTTAAATTACACTTGAATTAAGTTCAAAGCAATTTCCTACTGACCATAAATGGAACTGACTTTGCAAGACTGAGGTTTAACTCGTGTACAAATAAAACCGCAGCTGGATGCAGGGGATGGAAAGGAAGTTTTGTCAACTGTGTGGGCTGAGCACTGAGGCTATGTTTAAGCTGGATTGATTCCTGTAGGTGTCAACTCGACTTGAAACACTCACCCAATGCTGATTATCTTCCTCCGGCTGCCATCAGTTGAGTCACGGGCTTGTTCTATGTGGTCTATCCAGTAATAATAAGCGAACGTTGAATCATGTTGACCTTTACTTGATAATAAGGCAAAGTGCCAAAACAAGAAAAGTAAGAAAATTATGGTCTTTGGATCGACCTCTGCTAGTGTAATAGCAATGTCAAAAAGGTAACATTTAACTTCCTTCAATGGCTCAGTTAGTAAAGTCACTGTATTAATAATAATATTTATATTATTAATAACCACAATTTAATATTACTTTACCGCATAATTTAGGTTTACAGTTTACTGTATAAAGGGGCCAGGTTCACCCTTCAGCCTATATTGACTTACATATCTCAACTGAGGAGCGTGAGAACAGAATAATGAGTATAAACGCGCCTCAGCAGGCATCACTTTTACCTCCAAGTCAGAAGGTCATGGACATTTATCTGACATCGAGTTCTGGATGAGAGACAACTTTCTTCAGTGTCCTCTGCATCTCAGGCGCTGGCAGGATCAGCATCCACGGCTGCACACTCCATCTCATGAAGCCAGTCAGGAACCTGAGTGTCTTGTTTGACCCTGAACTGTCCTTTCTCCCCCATACCTACGCCTTGACTAGCATTTCCTTCTACCACCTCCGTAACATTGCCAGACTCCGTTAATGCCTCACCCCTCAGGCTGCCAAAACCTTCACCCATGCATTCGTCACATCAAGGCTTGACAATGGAAACTCCCTCCTCGACATCCTTCCCAGTTCTTTCCTTCATAAGCTGCATATCATTCAAAGCTGCAGCTTTATGTCCTCTGCCGCATTCAGCGGCAGAGGACGACCCAATCACTCCCACCCTCGCCCGGTCCATTGGTTACTTATCCCCAAGAGGATCGAATTCAAGATCCTCGTCCTCACTTTCAAGACCACGGCCTCGGCCCTCCTATCTCTCCGACCTGCTGACCCTACCAACCTGCCCGCCAATTCTGTTTAATGGGCTCCGGTCTGCTTCATGTCTCCCACCTGACTGGCCTCTCAGCCTCTCTGGCCGCTCTCTGGCCGCTCTCTGGCCTCTCGAACTCCATCCCACAGTTCCTTTGCCTCGCTTGCCTCCTTCAAGGCTGGTCTCAGGACCCTCCTTTTCGATCGTGCCTTCTGCTGCCCTCCCACCTCTCTCCTTCCCCTTCCACCTCCCTCCTTCCCCTCCTCCCTACCCTGCCCCTCACCTATGCTTGGGTCCTGACCCCTCACTGTGCAGCGCCTTGGGACGTCATCCCGATGTGAAAGGCGCTCTATAAATGGAATTTTGTTATTGTTGTTGTTTATTTATAGTTTTGGTGCACACTCCAGTACTGGGTTGTCATAGATACTTCCCTTTGGTTGAAATAATAAAAATAATAATAATAATAATACTATTGCATTTGATATAGCGCCTTATCACATCTTTGAGATATCTCAAAGTGCTTCACAGAATACATGTAAAGTGAATTGGCTGACTATTTGTAGGCAATATCCGGCAGCTAATTACGCACAGCAGGATCCCACGAATAGTCCTGGATTGATTGGTACAATTAATATAAATGTAAAGTATTTGCATTTTCTAAACCAACAGCCTGGATACAGTCATGCTTCTTGCAATTGTACAGAGTTGGTGAAGGGTTAAACTTATTTTTGTACACTTGTAGACAATGTTTGTTCCGTGTAGTCTCTGTGTACACGTGCTGATGATAGTAACGTGGCAAGTGGAACATATGTGTACTTTGCACCACATTAAACTGTGGCAATTGAATTAGCAGCTGCTTTAATGTCAGTTCAAAACGAATGCTCGCCACTCCCTCGTTCATGCACATGCATATTCACTGGTGTGAAATTTCCATTTCATTACAGTCATTATATGGGATGTTCTCTGCCCTAGTGCTACACAGATCAAACCCGTGTGGGAGGCCTCTGCAATACACGGCGTGTCACTGAGACCAAACACTTCCCACTTTCATTGAACTGCACTTTCTTTGTACAGTAATACATCCGCTCCTTGACAAAGCTCACTTACCATGCATCACATTGTTCAGTGAAACATTTCATTTGAAATGAATTGGCTTTCCTATTCTATCTTGTATGAGAGTATGAAATTGATAACTATCCACGGTTATTGTGCATCAGCCTAGCGCAGTGTAACCACTCTCACCTCTGAGTCCAAAAGTTGTGGGGTCAAGCCCCACGTCGAGGTTAGAATCATGCAGTCTAAGATGACACCTCCAAGGCTGGGGACTGCTGTCGCATTGTCTGAGGTGCCATCTTTTGGATGAGACGGATAAACCAAGGTCTTATCTGCCTGTTCAGGTGGAACTTGAAGATCTCATGGCACTATTCAAAAAGAAAAAGGGAATTTAGCCCAGTTTTCTGGCTAACAATCCCCCAAATAAAATTGGTTACTCACTCCGTGGCTGTTTATGGGGTATTACTGTACGTAACTGGCCGCCACATTTTTCTCCTAAAATGACATTGGCAATCCATTTTACAGTACATGCTGTGAAGCGTTTGAAACATCTAATGACATGATCAGATGCTATATCAAATGCAAGGATTATTATTATCATTATCATTATTATTATCATTATCATTATTATTATTATTATCATTATCATTATTATTATTATTATAGCTGGCGGATTGTTGGCCAAGACACCAGGACAAACTGCTCCCTCCTTTCATGTTTCATGGAAGTTCACCTGAATTGGAAACAAGATAAAACTTAAATGTAATAATAATAATAATAACCCTTGCTTTTTGATATAGCGCTTTTCACGTCTTCTAGACGTCTTAAAGCGCTTCGCAGAATATACTCTAAAGTAAATTGACTGTGTATTTGTGGGCGAATGTAAACAGCCAACAGTGAGCCAGACATTCATTTTATAGCCGAGGATGCCATTCTTGGCGGATTCTGCCAATTTTTTCTATTGCCAAGGTTATAAGTTTACTGCTTCTTCTTTGTAAGTGAAACACAGACAGTTAACATTCTTTACAACGGAGGTACTGACCTTTAGGTGCCTTAAAGTACAAAACAATTGAATTTTAAAAGTGAATTGGATTTTTATTATCTTCAACGTGGGGGGAAAAAAAAACGCTTCATCCTTGATTCTGCAACAGGCAGGGACTTGAGTAAAATGAAACAAAAATGGATGATTCTTGTGGCTTTATGTCAGGAAGCTTCTTCAAGAAAGTTGCAATAGAACCAGCCTTAAGATCAAAGTGATTTTGTTGGGGACAGCGGAAATGACAGACTCTGCAAAAACTTGTTCCATTACTCTGTCTATTGCACCAGACTATTCAAATTATGCTCTAACAATCAGAGTATTACTACCAGTTTTCCAGTTTTCATCCCAATCATCACATGATTCACTTAAATCAGATCAGGTCCTACATTTATACGTCAGACTCCAATAAGTTTGAAGGCAAGTAGTTTGATGATGTACTTCAGTGTGGTATGGATGAAAAAGGAATGATGAAACATTTGCCAAAACCTTTATGGTGAAGTTTGTACGCTATCGTGGATCAGATATTAACTCACTCTCAATCTATTAAAAGGGTTATTGCAAGGAAACCTGATTTATAGTTAATTATTGATAACAACAACAAAATTACATTTGTCTAACGCCTTTCATATCAGGAGGACATCCCAAGGTGCTGGACAATTAGTGCTTCAGACCCGAGCTGAGGATGGTGGGGGGGAGGGGTGTGCGGGGGAGGGAATGGGGGATTAGGGGTTACCAATGGGTCCATTGATGAGGAGACTCTTGAGGCGAGACCTGAAGGAGGCCAGGGAGGGGGGCGAGGTGGAGGGACTGCGGGATGGAGTTCCAGAGGTTGGGGGCAGAGTAGCTGAAGGCTCACCTGCCAATGGTGGGGCGGGTGGGTCGGGGGATGTGGAGCAGGCCAGAGCCTGCTGAGCGGAGAGGGCGGGCAGGTTGGTAAGGGGATAGGAGGTCACGGATGTAGGGTGGGGCAAGATTGTGGAGGGCTTTAAATGTGAGGACCAGGATCTTGAATTGGATCCTCTGGATGATGTGGAGCCAATGAGTTGGGCAAGGATGGGGGAGATGGGGTCACGGAGTTTGGAATGGTAGAGGACACGGGCCGCAGTGTTCTGGATTATCTGCAGCCTGTGGAGGGACGAATTGGGAAGGCCGACAAGCAGGGCATTTGCATAAATGAGCCGGGATGTAATGAAGGCGTGGATGAGGGTTTCAGCGGCTTTGGGGGTGAGGTAGTGGCGGAATCGGGCAATGTTGCGGAGATGGGGAAAGGCAGAGCGAGTTATTGCTTAGATATGGGGGAGGAAAGACAGTTGAGGGTCGAACCTAGGTTCTTGACTGGCTTGGTGAGATTCAGTGTACAGCCATGGAGGTTGTTGCTGCCAACGTCTGATGCAAGAAGACGCTGATGCAAGCTAATCAGTGGGGCCTTGGTCTTGTTGACATTCAACTGTGGAAAGTTAGCTCTCATCCAGGACTTGATGTCTGACAGACAGTCTGTCAAGACTGTGGTAATCCAGGAATTGAGGGTAGAGGCAGAGAGATACAGTTGGGTGTCATCCATATACATGTGGAAGTTAACCCCAAATCTGCAGATGATGTCACCAAGTGAGAGCATGTAAATGTTGAAAAGTATGGGGCCAAGGACAGAGCCCTGGGGGATGCCACAGGTGACAGTGCGGGGGCTGGAAGAGAAACCATTGGTGGCGACAAAGTGTAGGCGATGGGAGAGGTAGGAGTTGAACCAGGTGAGGGAAGGTCCGCGGAGATTGAGGAGGGAGGAAAGGCGGTGTAAGAGGATGGAATGGTCGAAAGTGTCGAAGGCGGCCGAGAGGTCAAGGAGGACAAGAAGGCAAAGAGAGGCCTGGTCATAGATGTTTAGAATGTCATTAGAGACTTTGACCAGGGCTATGGGCAGCACGGAAGCCAGATTGAAGGGGTTCAAGGAGGGAACGGCGGGAAAGGAAGGAGCGATCTTGGGAAACAAAAACTCGTTCCAGGCCTTGGAGAGGAATGGGAGGTCGGAGATGGGGCAATAATTAAAGAGTAGGCATGGGTCGAGAGAAGATTCCTGCGGATGTGGGAAACTCCATAGAAAAAAAGTCACTTTATCTTGGAAGATTATTTTAAAAAGTCCTTGCATTTAATAGAGGGCTTTATCTTGCCGTCAAAATGTTTCACAAGATCTTATCATACAGTACAATGACAGTGCTTGTAGGCTAGTTACAATGACACCTCTTTAATAATATTAAAAGTAGCATTTCAACAATTTTCAGACCATCATTTGGCCTTCGCAAGATATTTAATGTACATTCTCTGTGTGGAGAGTGAATCTATTCCCACTATAAATATTCATATTGCAGTAGAGTATGAATCAATGTCCCAGTAAAAGTGGCCTTTCAAAGATTTCTGGGCAACTGAACTCAGAATTGTACCTCAAATCCAATTTACAATGTTCGTGCGTGTGTGTGTGCGGTGGGCGGGGAGCAAGATTAATTAAATGAGGCAAGTTTTCACACTGATTCAATCTAAAAATCACACAATGAATGTGTCACAGAACAATCTTAACACATTACATTTATTTTTATACATTAGTCTAGGTAGATCTGCCTCACGTTTAATTGCTATTGGAGGAATAAGTGGAGGGCCCGGAAGTACACTTTCCACTGGTCACCAAGTTATCGAGATTGGTTATGAGCGGTTGTATTAGGTGTCCCCCATTAAAAGTACAAATGACAAGGTTTCTAACTTTACCAACCAGTGGAATTTAAACCTCTGGATTCTTGCCCCTGTGGAAACGGACATAGCTCTAAACAGCCACTTAATCAATCAACTATGTAAATATATATTACACCTGCACACCATCAGATGGAATAAAAATGTTTAGTCACAAGAACAATGATTCTACATTTGCCTTCTCGTCCTCTTCCCTTGAGGGTGCTGTCTCGAGTTCCTTATCTCCCAAACAGCCCGTAACAAGCTAGTTATATTTCCATGTGGAGGAATCCTCCAGTTCCTTATCCAAGTGGTCGCTTTTCATATGAAGAGAGTAAAATTGGACTACACTTGCAGTCACTTTTTACAGTAATTCCTGTGAACTGCTTTTAGATGTTTCGATTAATGTGATATATTGCCGCTTACGTCCTCATTCAATTTGTAGATCGATATCTTTTTTGATCTTCTCTAGTACCCTATATCCTACATTATGATCAATTAGGACAGCTGTCTAATAACAATTATAAATGGCTGAAATCAGTAAACTAGGCACAGACGAGAGATCGAAAATGTAATCTTCCAGGTCTGTATGGCTTAGTTACTTGCTGAATAAACTCCCAGAATGATTTTGGAAACTGGACGATTTTTAACGATTCAAGAATTGTACATAGTACATTTCACATCTTCTAGACATCTCAAAGAGCTCAGGAAATATATTGTAAAATTAATTGACTGTATATTTGTGGGAGAAACACGGCAGTCAGTCGTACACAAATATTACAGTTTATTACAACTTGGTGACCAGTGGAAAGTGTACATCCAGGCCCTCCACTTATTCCTCCAATAGCAATTAAACGTGAGGCAGATCTACTTAGGCTAATGTTAAAAAAAATGTAATGTGTTAAGATTGTTCTGTGACACATTTGTTGTGTGATTTTTAGATTGAATCCGTATAAAAAAATGCCTGATTGAATTAACCTCGCTCCCCACCCCCTGTACACACACACACACACACACACACACACACACATGCGTACATTGTAAATTGGGTTTGAGATGCAATTCTGTGCTCAGTTGCCCAGAAATCTTTGAAATTCACTTTACAGTATATTCTGAGAAGCGCTTTGAAACATCTGGAAGACGCCATAAGGCACTATACAAAATCCAAGGCTTACTATTATTGTTATATCTTGCAATTGGCAATAAAACCTCTAAAACTCTTCTCAGCCATATAATAATAATAATCCTTACATTGATATAACGCTTTTCATGTCTTCTAGATGTCTCAAAGCACTTCACAGATTATACTGTAAAGTGAATTGACTGTATGTTTGTGGGCGAAATGCGGCAGCCAATTGCGCACAGCAGTGTCCCACTAACATTCGTGGACTGAAGTAACCAATTTATTATTGTTATTTTTTTCTCGAGGGATTATTATCAGGCATGTCGAGTAAAAAACAACTTGCCCAAGGTTACGCCCTGACCTGGAATTGAACCCAGGTCTCTGACTTGCAAGGCAAGTGGAGCCCTGTAGCTCAGTGGTAAGAGCACTCGCCTGACAAGCGAGAGAACTGGGTTCGATTCCAGGCAGAGGGCAACCCTGGGCAAGTTTCCTTCCTCCCCACGCCTGATAATAATCCCTTGAGAAAAGAAAATAATAATATTTTGGTCATTCCACTCCACAACTGTTCGTGGGACGCTGCTGTGTGCAATTGGCTGCTGGGTTTCGACCACAAATATATATAAGAATAATAATCCTTGCATTTGACATAGCACTTTCCACATCTTACCAACGTCCCAAAGCACTTTACAGAATATACTGTAAAGTGAATTGACTGTATATATTTTGGGGCGAATCGCGGCAGCCAATTGCGCACAGCAGTGTCCCACACACAGTCATGGATTGAAATGACCAATTTTATTATTGTGGGTTTTTTTGAGGGATTATTATTAGGCGTGTGGAGTAAGGAAATTTGCCCAAGGTTTCGCCCTGACCTGCCTGGATTCAAACACAGGTCTCCCCAGCTTGCAAGACAAGTGCTCTAATCACTGAGCCACAGGAGCTCCACAAAATATACAACAACACAACAACAACTTCGATTTATATGGTGCCCTCCACGCCGGACGGCGCTCAGAGCGCTTAATATAGAGTCACTTCACTTTACAGTATATTCTGTGAAGTGCTTTGAAATGTCTAGAACACGTGAAAAGTGCTATCTCAAATGCAAGGATTATTATTATCATTATTAAGTACTCTAACCACTGAGCTACAGGACTCCACAGGATCTGTTCCAACCCATAGCTTTCCCTACAATAATTGTTCCAGCTTGTAATGGTTGCTCTTTCTATCCAAAGATGGCCTTTCACACAACGTGACTATCTGGGTAAGAAGCTGTCCGCACTGCAACCACGCTCTTAGCAATCAAATAGCAACCAATGTTATCTGGTGTCAAGGAAAATCCGAGATGACCAGACCACGAGCTAGCTGCGTAAACAGAAACCATTACCACCGGAAAGTGATCTGCCTATCAACTAACAACCAGGCTTGTACTTACTGCTAGGCAAATAGGGGTATCTGGAGAAGGGAAATGTGCCTAAGGTTTTGCCCCTACTCTGTGATCAAACCATGATCCTGTTCCAGGTTATCACCTCTCATCAGAAACTGTGTAACGTGTGACAAACCTACCTACAGCATATAGGTTTTCTGATAACATCACTTACCAAGTGAAAGTCTAAAGCGAAAGTGGTTTATATAGTCATTGCAAGCTTAAATCCACCCCCAACTGTACTTAATGTAAAGTATATGTGACTATAGTAAGGGATGCATTTTGATCTAATTTGGCTTACAGGGGAATAGGGCCTAACTTCCCTCACCAAAAACAGGATGCTACAGCTCCTCAGCTGTTTGGCTGAGGTCATGTATTGTGTCTGTTCTGATCAGTTATTCCTTGGGCTCTCCCAGGGCTGAGAGTACAGCATCTTATTGCTCTCCCTTAAAATCCCATCATGCCTACACCAGTGCTACGTCTTTCTCTCCTTAAAGAAAAAATGTTCTTGCTCTCTCCTCATATTGCTTAATGTTTTGGAACAATATAACAGTATAACCTGACTGCAAGATTTTATTTGACTCATCATTCAATACTGTTATTCTCCCACCCTCACAAAGTGGCAAGTTACTGAGCAACAGCACCCGTTGCCTTCGCTCTACTGGGTCTGGCCTCCTCCTTGTCCCCCGATTCCTCTGCCCCACCATCGGCAGCCGTGCCTTCAGCCACTACGCCCCGAGGCTCTGGAAGTCCTTCCCTCACTCCCTTCGCCTCAGCCCCTCTCTTCCTATTTTCAGGTCTTGGTTAAAGACCTTTCTTTTTGACTGCACTTTTGGACACCTTTTTCTCCCCTCCTGTCGGCTCGGCCCCGGGATGTTATTGGGGAGCGCTCTGAGACGCCATCTGGCGTGGAGGGAGCTATATAAATCCAAGTTATTGTTGTTGTGAAACTGCCTGAAGCTGTTTCTGTCAGGCTTTGTCCAATTTCCTCCCAACATGAAACATTTCCTCCCAACAAACGTAATGTTGTTTACTCAGGGTGACAAAATAAAATGGGAACTGTAGCACATTTCTATGTTAAAATCCTCATTACTGTACATTTTTTCTTTCTTCCTGTCTTTACATCCTCCTACTTTATTCCTTGGCTAAGAGTATGGGCGGGTGACAGAGCTTTGCTAATGTCATAGCCTTTTGCTCCTGGAACCTTAGCACGCATGGAATCTCGAGGGCGTAACCACATCCTGTCAGTCAATACTTTATGCATCAAAACATCAACTACTGGTTCGTTTTAATGGCTTTATTCATATCAAGGTTTGCAGCTGAAAATTTGACAGCTGTCTCAGATGTGCATGATGAAAATCAAGAAGAGATTATATTTACTGTCAAAGCAGGAATGATTTTCATCCTATCCATGGTAGAATAAGATAGAAGGAAATTGCAGTGCAGATGAGACCAAAAGTATTTGTAGAATTTATCATCTCAAAAGTGACAGGTTTATTGAGGGATAGTGTTGAATTACCATTAACTCCTAGGCTACCAGCAAGTGAATTTATTCTTACTGGTGAAATGCCATTCAGCCTGGCACAATGTTAGCACTCTCATCTCTGGGTCAGAAAGTCGTGGGTTCAATCCTCACGTCAAGACTTGGTCTAAGCTGACACTCCGATGAGGTACTGGTTGTTTTTTTTTGCATCGTTGGAGGAGCCTTTCATCAGATGAGATATTAAACCAACATTAAAAAGAGAAGGGAGTGTCTCCTGGTGTCCTAGCCAACAATCCCCCAATAAAATCGGTCACTCACTCAAGGCTGTTTGTGGGACATTGCTGTGCACAACTGTCTGACGCATTTCGTTCGCAAGATTACACAGTCAATCGACTTAGCAGTATGTTATGTGAATTGCTTTGAGATGCCTCGATGATGTGATAAGGCACCATATCAAATGCAAGGATTATAGTGATATAATAATAATCTGTATATTTGATATGGTTACTTTATCATATCTATACATATATGCTGTATATCAATTATTTTAGTCTGCAACCAAAATAAAGTGATCTTTACCATGCAATAAACAGCTGTCTTACTGAAACCCACATTAATGCCCCACATGGCCTCCAGTGGGGCATTAACATGGCATAGGCAAGAGGTGAAGATAGAGACCAAGGGGGAGATAACTCTTCATTTGCAATTGAGTTTGAATTTTATCAAAATGTCATAAAAATCAGCAATGTAATGTCACATTTCAGCCAGAAAATGGCGCTGTTGTATTTTGTAACAAACTGTGTGGCTGATCTGCAAATCCAGCCGTTCTTATTGACCGAAAAGAAGTATTCACGATAATCATAGTGTTTTTCTTTCCTTTTTATGTAATTACCCTTCCCTTAGCACTTGTTCGCTCCACAACAAGGAACAAAATAGTAGAGGCAGAAGAAATGGTGCACGTAAGGTTGGCAGTGGTTGAATTCACGGCAGCCTTTTGTCATTTTAAGATGTGTGGAATTCAGTTTGAAGAACCTTATGCCTACCTATTGCCCAGGTCTAAAAGCTGATCCAGAACTCTGACCAAGGCACATCAGTTACTTTAGATAGTTACTTTACAAAATGAACATCAGATTTGTCCAAACATAATTTCTTGTAGACTGAAGAGGGAGGAAAACTCCTAAAGTAAAACTCAGAGTAAAACTCCGGAGATTCTAACTCAGCAGGAAAATAATTTTTCCCATGAAATATACAGTCAACGTACTTCACAGTATAATCCGTGAAGCACTTTGAGACATCGCGAAGACGTGATGAAGCGCTATATCAAATGCTAAGGTTATTATTTTTATTCAGCACAAACAAGGAGAATATATTTTGTAAAAGATGGTGCAGCCTAATATTGGTCATATTATCTTACCAATATTATGTTAAAAGCATCTGCTAATGATTCAAGCCAAGGCTGCATGCAAAAGGCGAGTATGGAATTCTAGGAAGTGCAATATCTGGATGAACCCCTGCAATATGCATTTAAATGATACACTTTCACCAGTAGAGCACAGGCACGACTTTGTAGATTTCTCTGTCTTGTTATGTCAAATTCTACAGGGCAATATATTAGACTGAGGATCAGTGACCAGTTAGATTAGTGCAGCTAATGCTATTTGCACATCCTTCTTTTCCAGTTGAAACAACATCATTGGGGAAAAATTCCACCTGGGTCTTGATTGACTTTATTTAGGCAGCATTTTCAAATGTCTAAAATTTATTAAATTCTTAAAGCCTGACCTTTAAAATTAAGTCTAAATTCAACAATTTGCTCAGATTCTGGACACTCTGAAATGCTAAACAAATGGAGTATGTCTGGACTCAGGTGAATTTTCTCTTCCCCACCCACATGTGATGAATGTATTGGTTTACAACAGCCTTTAATTATATTTCCAGAAACATTCTGGCTGATGTCTCACATTGTTTAACAAGTAAATAAATTATTCCTTCAATCTCATTATTACCCAGAGGCTCGTGTGTGACCGAGAATAAATAACCTCTCTGCTCTTTTTCCTTGCTTTACAGCCATATAAATAAGGCAGAAGGCTCGACTGTAAAAAGACATCATGTTAACACTGTATCTTTCACTACATTGTGATGTTGCATTACTGTCACTTCCAGGTCATGTGAGAATACACTGGTGCGAAAATGTGAATCATATAGGTGGAACTTTCTTCCATTTGGCTCTGGTATGCCAACTGTCTCGGCAGAGATCATCAACACTTAACAAAAACAATAGCACTTATTTAACACCCTCCATGCTTAACAGTGGTTGAGCCTAAATCCAATCCAGTTTGTTGGTGGTGGGGGTGGTGGGGGGAAGGGTGTTGTAAGCACGGTTGAAAATGTTTTCAGGTGGAACTTGAAAAAAGGGGAGAGGGGAGGCAAGTTGGGGGGATTGAGAGACAATGTACCAGAGTTTGGGGGCATAGTGGCTGAAAGTGCGATCTCCATCGTCCCTCCACTTCCCTCACAACAAAACAAAGCACAATTCATAGACCATGGCATAAATGGAGCTGTAGGAGAGGGCAATGGGGATTGGCTGGAGAGTGTTACAATACCTCAGTGGATTGAATGGCTCAGGTAACCTGAAAGCAAAGCTTAATATCACCTGAACCATGACATGTGCCAAGTTCCTGAAACAAACTCACTCCACCCCGTGTTATTCTTCGCGAAGTACACAAGTGTGAAATGATTAGTAATTGCACTGCTTGACATGAAGTAATATCGAATGGACAAATAATGTGATTCAGATGCCAGTGACATTGCATTGCATGACTTTATCATCAATAATATTAGGATAATTTGCAAGCAAACAGGAAGCATATTAAATAAGTGTAGCAATATGTCAAACGAGAACAAAAAGGATTCCATGCAGATTTCTCTCCCCCACTCACATAGAATGGATTGGATCTCACTAGTTGTGGAAGCAGCTCATTGTGAAAGTGTTTTATTGAGGTCCCTGGGGAAATCTACCTCGTTTCCTGAGAAATGGATGCCACTATTAGCATGAGATTATAGATTTTGTCTTGATGGTTTGTACATTCCAATATATTTCTTGACATGGACTCACTACGGAACTTGTATCCTATTCCTAGAATTCAATCTCCACGTTTGCTTAATTATCAGCATCGATCTTCAACGAAACTTAGACTTACAGATGACTGCTATAAATATCATAATTGCCCTACAAGTCCTTAAATTGTAGATTGTTATTATCTTATTGTTGTACTGTCGGTGGAGTGGCTATTTGTACACATAAGGATCCTTCTGATTTATCATAGAAAATAATTGAAAAACTGCACTTGACTCAGAATGAGTTGTGGTGGAAATTTCACCAGCACTTAGATTTATTCTATTACCAAAACATTAGCGAATTGCTGAATTCAATAATTAATTCTGAAACTCGTTTTCTGTCGCTCTTCAGTGAAACTTACAGGAAAAAAAAGGGTTTCAAACTTCAAGACTGGATTTAAGAATTGGAAAAATTCTGGATGCTCTGAAACACTGTTTTAAGAGAGTGAATCTCTACTCTAATCCAGGTGGAATATTGCAACTCCTGTGGTAAACCATGTGTTTGTGCCAAGTTACTTCCTGCCCGCCACCCATGTGGTGTGTTCTTAGTCATGGTGTCATAGGAACGTCAGTGAGCAAATCAACTGTGAAGCTACATGCAGCTATGGACAAAACCTCAGCATGTTCTTGTGCACAGAACAAATGACGATAAGTGATTTTCAGGTGGAAAGCCACCTGCTTAAATAGCCACAAGTAACAAATGTTACACTTTATACCCTTCTTTGATGTGCCTGTGATCTTGAGATTTTACAAGTAATACAGGCTTTCCATCAATTGTTCAGCAGGCTGAGAACAAACCCTTCTCAGTTCCAGGCAAACATCATTTTACAAGAGTGCAAAAGAATACATGTTCTTTACGAGCCATAGGAGCTATTGTAAAATGGTTGATTTGGGGCTACTGTACCTGAACTTCAAACTGGATTGAAATAATAGTCACTGGAGAAAAAGATAGCTTTTAAAATATATTTATAAAATATAGAGAACAAAGACCTAAATTTAATCATCAAAATGAAATCTGCATTCTTCACCTCACAAGAGTTGACTTAAGGAGTGATCGTATTTTATTTAACAGCTTGAGGTTCTGCACTTATAAAAGCAATAGATATAAATACCACAGCTGTTCTTCCTCTTAAAGAACACTGCAAAGTTTTAGTAAATTAATTTTAACTGAGCAATTTTATCTAAGTGATTGTAACTAACTGATTCTATGTATTCTGATGTGCTACCTTGAATGAAGGGCACCATATAAATGCAATTTATTTAAATAAATAAACAATTTATAGTTGTTGTTAACCATTCTATAGGTTTTTAATGCCTCTAAAGTCTAACATTTTCTATCTACAACATAACTGTGTGCAATTGGCTGTCGTGTTCTGCCACAAACAAACAGTCAATTAATTTTACAGTATATTCTGTAAAGCAGTTTGAGATATCTAGAAGACGTGAAAAGCGCTATATCAAAAGCATAGATTATTATTATTACTATTGTTTATTTGTAATTAGACTTTTAGTCCAGTTTGCAGTAGTCTGCAAACTAAGTTTGAGTGTGCTGCCAAATCTCAACATCTCACGTTAAAATTCAATAATTTTAAATAGTTATAGTTTCAACTTCTATAAACAGACTTCACCAAACATGTTTGAAATACATATTGTCCTAACATCATGAAAAGATCCCATTTGGCTGTTCAAGTAGATGTTAAAGATCCCATGGCACTATCCAAAAAGAGAAAGGGAGGTTAGAAGAAAGTTTTTTACTCAGCAAGTTGTTCGAATTTGGAATAATCTGCCTGAAGGGGTAGTGAGGTCTGATTCGATAGCAGCTTTTAAGAGAGAACTATCTGGTATCTGGGGAAGACGGATTTGCAGGGTTATGGGGAGAAAGCTGGTGATTGGGGTTAATGAAAGTGACTTGCTCGATCAAAGAGCCGGCACAGGCTCGATGGGCTGAATGGCCTCCTTCTGTGCCATAACATTCTATGAGAAGCAAGTTTCTCCCAGTGTCCTTACCAACAATCCTGCCACAAAATTGGTCACTCGTTTCACGACTGTTTGTGGGGACATTACTACGCCCACTTGTGTTCCACAGTGGCCCACTTCCACAGTGGCCTACTTTACATTCCATAGTAAATCCTGTGAAATGCTTTGAGACTTCCTTCCAACGTGATATTGTTATTGTTCAAAACAGATTTCAGCTTTGGTACTTTTTAATCTGGTTAAAATCCCACCATTTTGGTCAATAGCTCCCCCTGGTGACTGAAAACCATGTTTAGCAAAACTTCTATTAAAAAAAATGAAAATCCTGCTTGCCAAGTAGTGAGTAACTCAAAAACCAGGTTCCATCAAACAAAATAATCAGCCAGAGTGTCATACAAAAAACAGATGAAGAAGCTCCAGTGCCAGGTTTTTGATATTATCTTTAAAGCCTTGCCTCACAAATCTTTCACATCAATTTGAATTCCTCTATCTTCCAGATGTTAACATTGTTCAGGCCCTGCTGGATAGGATCAGCCTTGGCTGTGATGGACGCCCTCCCTCATCTTGGAACAAAAGGAACATCTTCTGTACCCTGTATATACTGAGTTCAGACATGGCTTGATTTTGATTGTAGTCCAGGAGTGTGATGAATAACTCATCCATGGGCTGCTATTGATTTTCTATTGCATGGAAACAACAGAACTTCAATCTGTCATGAAGGTACTGAATTGATTTCTGCATGACCACTATGTGACTAATTCAGTGTGGAATTTTAACTAGGATTTAAGCATTAAGCCTGTCTTCTGCAGGAATGATGACTGTTAACAGAAAATAAGGTTGAAAATAAGACACCTGCTCTATTTGGCCATGGTAATAGATACCTATCTATTTGGCCATGGTATTAGATAGCTCATCGGGAAGTCAAGAGAAAGATATGGTAAACTAAAGACTTTGAACAGAAATCCAAATACCATAAAATGTGGACAATAGCAAGTATTTCAGTGGAACAAACAATATCCATTAATTCCTGTATTGGAATTGAATACTTTATTTTAAAGTGGGTATTTTGTCTGTGGGACACTGTTGTGCGCAATTGGCTGCCATGTTTCGCCCGCAAATTGTTTATATAAACAATGACCAATTTGCACCTTATTCCGAGAGTCGGGAGATAATATTTGCAACAAGTAGAAGATTAAACAACTTTAATAATTAAAGCTTCATTCTTTGGTAGATTTATACCGTACAACATTTCTTGTTATTAATTTGAGTACTTGCATTGATTGGCTAAGTAGAAATATAAAACCAGCGCTGAATGAGGTATCCGTTCTATAAATGGCTATTTTTTGCTTCAGAGTTACTGCCTTTCTGGGAAATCATGGCAAGAGTCGTAAATGAACACCTTACTCAGGGTTGTATCAGTACGCAGCAAATTGCTTCAGATTAATTAATCTCAGATGGAACCATAAGGGCAGAAATCCATATCTGTTACACCAGGATAGACTATCGTGTTTAAAGAGCTCGTCCTAGCAGCTGTTAAAATCAACACAATGTTGATTTTAGTATAGAAGAAGCTTTTATTCCAATATTCTGTAATGAGCTTTTTCAAAGCACACTGTTCCAGGTACCGAACCTGGGCATGGACATCACTCTCTTTAGATTAATAATGAATAATATGTTTGATTCAAACGTAACTTTTGAATAGGTTTTTGCGTTCCAAAACAAAAGGTGAACAATCACCACTCTGGTGGTAACACGCTGACTTTGAAGTTAGTATCGCAATGTTAGATGTTTTTTCCCCAAATCAGGTGCTTTCCTCAAGTCCTACAGCGTTTCTTCCCTGCATCAAGTGCAATTTATGACATCCAAACAACCGTACAAACACAGTGGATTGCAGCCTACCTGGAGCTAAAGGCCCTGTTCAACCCTCCCTCTACCAACTCCAATCTGAAGCATTTCGGCAGTTGAAACCCACCATAAATCTGTTGAAAAATCTTCACGGTGAATTTGCACTAAATTCCTCAACTTTCTCTGGATTTAGATTAGTTTAAAATAAATTCTGTAGGTTAAAGGCGATGACAACTTCATGAAAAGCCTGTTGTTGGATAAATGTCATTTTGGAGTGGGGCTGGCCAGATGAGTGACATGTCACGGTCGTGATAAGTCATGTCCCACGGAAGTGAATCAGTGACCTGTTTTAACATGATTGACGTGCATCTGTAAAACAATGTTTTAACAAAAGAGAAAAATTTGGTGCAATATGAGGATGGTGCCTTTGTAAGATCCATAATAAAGTGACCTTTTCGAGACCCGTGGAACGAAATAACTCTCAGAATGATGAAACAATGGGGGTCGGAGTTAGGGGAGGATCAGGGGTGGGGAAAGGGCTCTTCAATACCAGAACAATAACAAAAATGACAAATACTGAACTTAAATACCCTCTGTGGAATTTATGGCTGAGCTTTCGGATGATTTTATTTTGTGTACAGTATTCAGGAATGAGGATAAAAAAATTTCAGCTACACCCAAAGCAGCAAGAACTGTTCAAAAGCAAGTTGAATTTAAAACAGGGTGAGTGTGCTTGAGTGCGGAGGGAAGAGGGGGAAGTGGGGAGGCAGGGAGGGGTGGGCAAGAAGAAAGAGAAGGGGTAGAGGAGCAAAATCAGATTGAATTATCACATTCGATTACACTCTTGCATCTGTACAATGTAATAAAAGGTTCAGGCTATTCTATGGTCCAGTGGTCACCCTCAAAATTACACTGCTTTTCATTTTCGGTTTTGTTTGAATAATATATGGCTACAATTACTCTATTCAGTCAAGCAGCGACTGTGTAAGCAAGTACTTCTGCATTTCATTATTAATTAGAATTCAGTAGAGTGTGTGTCTGCGTGTACCGTTCCTTCCCATCTCCATAATACCTCGGAATCCTGTAGCTCAGTGGCTAGAGCACTCACCTCACAAGCCGGAGACCTCGGTTCAATTCTAGGCAGGGCAAGCCTTCAGCAAGTTTCCTTACGTCACACGCCTAATAGTAATCCCTTGAAAAAAATTTAAATAAATTAGTAATTTCACTCCGTGCCTGTCTGTGGGACACTGTTGTGCGCAATTGGTTGCCATGTTTCGCCCGCAAATATACAGTCAATTCATTTACAGCATATATTGTGAAGCACTTTGAGACGTCTAAGAAGACATGATAAGCCGCTATATCAAATGCAAGGATTATTATAATCAAACTTAATCGGTGCAATAAATCGATAGCAATGTTATTAGGAACTGAAACAATTCCTAACTCAATTGTAAGAATAATAATTGCTTTTTTTTAATTTTGGAGAAAATGTTGCAAAGGTTTAATGTTCTGTCTTTTTTGTACAGTGAGTTGTTTTTTTACTGGAAAGCCTGACTAAATGATATGCATTAAACCCAGGGAACATAATGCGCAAAACACTGTGTGTTTCCGCTGGCCTATTTGTCACAGAGACAAATATAGGGTTTTTTATATTGCTACAGGTAAATGCGAATAAGCTCACAAGGAGTTGCAGTATTTCACCAAGAAATGTTGTGCAGGATCAAGGTCTCAATTCCCTAGTTATTACTTGCAATTTACATTTTGTATACAACAATCTCAACCCATTTACTCACTCCAGCCTCAACCGAGTTTTAAATTAAACTACTTTGTTCTGCAAAACATAATCTTTTACAAGAAATTGTTAGCATAGGATAGTTGGTTGAAACATAGTTAGACAATATGCCTCGCACTAAGCAATAGGAAGAGAAACAACAGGACTGTTTTGTCCTGCTTCATAATTAGAATAATAATCCTTGCGTTAGCTATACCACCTTGGCACACTGTTGACATATCTCAAAGTGCTTCACAGGATATACTGTAAAGTGGAGTGACTGTGTATTTTATGGCCAAAACGCGGCAGGCAGTTTCATTTACAGCATGCGGCAGGCAGTTTGGGCACAACAATGTTCTGCAAACAGCTATGGAGTGAGCGTCCCAATATTTTGTACTTGTACAGCTAAAAGATTGGAAGGTTTTGTACGATTCTATTATGATTCTTCCTAATTGCATGAAGATTTGTGGAATGCAATAATCATTAGAGTGTTATTAGCTAGTGGATAGAACTAAGCACGGGATAGAACTAACTTGGATTTCCGAAATATTGTTTCACATGTAAGGCCTTTAATGAACATCACGTCACATGAAAATAAAATTGCCAAAACAAAGCAAACCGACAATAATTTATTATTGTCCGCAGCAAAAGACTGGCATCTGTTATGAGTTCTGTGTGGTACAAAACTTATAGTAAGTTTGATAAAGTTATCTGATGAAGTTAACCTATGAAGAAGCAGGAGGATTGATGGGTTTGTAAGGGATCTGGGCTGAACTAGAAAAAAAAAGAGTCAAATGAGAAAAGGAGAAAAAAGAATAGTTGGTAATGTTTTACTGTAATTTACACACAGATAGTAAATTCTTATACACATGCCCTGTATTTCTTATTAGGTGTCGCTTGTTAAGGTTAAAGAAAGCAAATCCTGGCAGTCAAAGGGAATTCATGAGGTAGTGACTTATAGTTCAGCTCCCTCCTCTCTCGCCTCACTCTCACAATGCAATCCCATGAAACAAAGCCTGGTCACAAACCACAGCAACAATGGAAGGGAATCTCTAATCCTGGAGATCAGCTACTGACAAGGTTAACTACACTTGCAGGTGAAGGCAACCTCCAAATAATGCTGATATCATCTTTTTGGGTTGGAAAGGTACACGAGTGGCAGGAAGTTACAAAGAAATTAATAATTTTAAAAAAGGAAAAATCATTGCGAGTGCAATCCATTAGGATTTTTATTCAATTATACAAAAATTGGAGTCGTGTCAACCAGTTGACCTTGAACGACTTCACAGCAGCAAAATTCATGTCTTTCTAACGGCTGAAAGGTGCTACTTCTGTTTAACCCTTAAGAAGAATGTACGTAATAAAATAATGGCAATAATTTAGAAAGACTATTATTTGGTGAGAGTCAGCATAATATCCTTTCACCTCCTGGACCTGGCCTTTAAATCTGGTTTATTTTGATGGGATGTACAACTCCTTCTGCCTGTCTGGAAGGCCGTACAATCAGTCTTGCTTCCAGGTCAGAACCAATTTGCACTGGTGAAATCTGACATCACGCACTTCCCCAATGCCCTCCAATTCAGCCAGCAAGCCAACCTGTTCTTGTTTGAGCACTCACATCGTATCACATGCCATAACCATTGCATTCCGCCCACCATCCGGTAAATTCCCGCTGCTCTTGACATAGAAACAGAATGTGACAAAATAGAAAGTGTCACTCCTATTGAAACTTGCAAACTCTTGTGGTTTACGAGATCAACGGAAGGAACTGCTTGATTGAATTACGGTAATGCTTCGTAACGCAATGCCAACCAGCTATATCTATCAAGGGGAACTGTTTTGGGTTGACATCCGTACTGGAATTCAAAGAATTGCATTGAAAGGAGTGGGAACTCTGGTAAAAAAAAATGCGTGCAGGGTATAAAGGGTTAACACACCTGGCTTCACTTCTCAGCTTGTTCCTTTGATGTATTATTTATCGATATGCTTCACTGTTGCTTTCTTACAATGAATCTGTGTGGTGCCTCGCATTAAACAGTATCTTGCCCTTACTTCTGCCATTCTAACACATGAGCTCCCTGCTAGGAAGGTGGCAGACACATCTAGTTATCGCCTTAATTTCATCCAAAATAATATCGCACACTGGGTTTTCTTCAATCAGCAGCTTTAACACATAGCTTACCAATAGTGCTGCTGCTCCCTAACACGCAAACATTAAGTTTCCATGTTTGTGTAAAATTAATGGACACCAAGTGTGAGCCATAAAACTCAGAGAAAGCATTTCTTACACAAAGCAGAAGGGATTTACAGGGTGAACAATTTACTGCGATACACGGACTGAATGCTTTCAAAAGAAAATCACTGAATGCAAAGAAAATTGGTCACCTTGATGAGCGGAGATAGCCAACTATTGAGAGGCCTCTGGTAAAAATGTAATCGATATCTATGGAATTGGAAGGGGCAGAAGAAGGATATGCCTCAAGTACCAATGCTGTTCATTTCTGCACATACATCCTGAAGCTTGTGGCACTAAAATGTTGACAAATAATAAATAAATAATCAGCATAATAAAAAATATTTTCACACAAGACGATCTTTGTAACAATGCATCATTATAATCCATAGAATACATGGGAATGTACTTTACGATTCCCTGCACGCACACTTGCTGATCAGGAAGGAATGGCTGTAAGGTATGGTATACAAGGAGCGTTGCTTATATCCCTACAGAAAAGGAAGCCAATCTCTTGAACCTGCAATGCCCTCCTCCCAGGAATCAATTACAGAATGGTATCGACACTCACATCACCAATAATGTTGCTGCTCCCTCAACAACATCAAGAATTTGTGTCATGGTGCATGTAATATTAATGTGTGTCTTGTGAGGCAGAGACTGAGCAGCAGGTTGACTACCCGACGTCTGGTCTAAATTCGTGAGAGGTCCATGAGGACCTGGAATAAATATAAATGGCCTACTCCTGCTCCTAATTCTTATGTTCTTATCTGTACATAGTTCTTATGTACTATCTGTGACAGACCTTTCAGATGTTCCGTTTCTGCTCTCTGGAATTCCATCCTAGCGCCCCTCTGCCTCACCCTTGAAAGTCTGCCTTGGCCACCAATTCCTCCCACCCTCCATCAGCACCATTCCCCCAACCCACACGCTCCTCAGCGCCCACCTTCACAGCTCAATCTCCTCATCAGCTGCCTGAAGCGCTTTGAGACATTGCACATTTGTTTGCTGTAGCATCTTCAGAAATGTCCTGCATCGTTCGCAATCTATGGTATTTAATGAGGTGCTATGGATATAAAAAGTGACATTGCAAAGCCATGAACAGCTTGTCACTCAGCTCAGCTACACTGCCATCTTGTTGGCTGCCAAGAAATCTTCATGCTACATAAGGCGTCGCAGCAGATGGAGCGCATTCCTTTGAAATCTGGGTTTGGATTCTTTTGGTGGTTTTAAGCTTCAAGCTGGAGAGGGCTCCGTTACGTTAGCATTCGTATTGTTGCAATTCTCCTCATTGAAATGACCCGATAAATGGTCTTGCAAGGCAAATGATCACAAGACAAGAAATGATTCAATCTGCTACTGTTTGTGGAACGCTGCTGTGAGCAATTGGCTGCTGCGTTTCACCACAAATATACAGTCAATTCACTTTACAGTATATTCTGTGAAGCGCTTTGAGACGTCTGAAAGTCATGAAAAGAGCTATATCCAATGCAAAGATTATTATTATTATCATTAAGACAATGACCTTTTAAATCAGTCATAACACTGGATAACACTGGATTTGCTCCAGCATAGTTTAATACTGAGTAATGCACTGGGGAGCTGTAAAATGATACTGGAACCAAAGTCCCTGTCTCTGCAGTTTTAGTGAGTGTTCAGTAAGGCATGTATGGATATCTTTGAGGATCCCAGTGCATTTTTCAAATAATGCCAAAAATATGGGATTCCTGGAATACAAAACAATATTCTCTCTTTATACTTCATTACATTGCTCTCATTGTCAGCGAATGTTGCTTGACAACTTTGTACAGTTGCTGTCCAAATTGCTGTTTGGATACATTGAATTTGAATGAGACGAAGATTTGAACCACTATTTGCTCACTGATTTGAACAACTCTCTGCTCATTCCTGATCTTGCGAATCAGATTTCCCTCCTCTCTCCGAATGCCCTCACACTCACTACCCAAGTTCACATTTGAAGAATGACCACAGAGCGAAGTGCAGTCAAGTTATTGCACCAAGAGGACATCTTCAAAACACAGCCTAAAGAGGATTCCAGACACTCATAGTTAAAATCTCCAGTCATCATAACGGAATTATGGCAACAGTGAAACACATACATCAGTTAACGCAAGTAGAAAAACACCATAGTTTAGCTCAACAGCAAAAGGCCGAAAGAATCCCACAGCAACAATGAGGAGAATGTAAGGGATTCTCATAGACAGTCTTCACTACATTCTAATTTGAGAGAAAGAAATTCTCTCTTGAAGCGTACATTTCTCTTACAATGTCATAGGTGAATGGTAGGAAATGTCAGCAGAAAGGTCATGTTGTCATTTTAATGTTTGAATATGGGTAGATGTATTGCTGAGATCCATTTTTAGTGAATAATATTGATTTCAGTTTTTATGGAGAATCCATTTGGGAAGCAACAAACAAGAGAAGCAACAAATATTTGAACAATGCCCCCCACCCTTCACACACACTGTACCATCACATACAGGAAAGGCATCGGTTAGCTCAGCCTTCTTAAATCACTGGCTCTATGTGGAGCTCTCTTGCAAATGGAACATCCCTCATCTTGGTGCCTCTTCAAAGTCTCTAAGGTGTTCATGGGCTCCGCGACATCCCACACAGTTAACACAGATTAATAAATAGCCAGTGGTGATTTAAGAACAGGATAACGCAGTGCTGATAGCTATAACACAGCCGACAGATAGCAGATAGCTGTCAGGGAGTTACTTTCAGATAAGAGATCATTGAGAATGATTTTAACTGCAGGATAACATGTCTGAGCAAGTTATAGGTAGATTGTAAACAGCAACAGGAGGACATCCCAAAGCGCTGAAGACAGCTTCATCCAACAATAACAACAAATTACATTTATAGAGCACCTTTCATGTCGGGAGGATGTCACGAGGCGCTGTTCTTTCAGAATCCATCGCCATAATGATGAGCGTGAAGGAGCAGCCTAGCGTTTTGCAGGAAAACCTAATAGATCCACAATCACCATTATACCATATGGTTGAGTATGGGAGTTCCACTTTGCGTATCTCGTCAATGGACTATGTAACACGTCATGCCTTGCAATGCCTCGCCAGTAAATAGGTCATTTGTTTCCATTTTTCAAGGCGTTGCATGAAATATTTTTTGCATGTTCCATGTTGTCACAGAAACATGCTCCGTAAGTAAGTTGACATGGATTGTAAAAATACCAGATACATATCCACTGAGACAATATAACATGTATATAACCCTGCCTCTCTCGTAGTCTAGCTCTCTCTCAGCCATTGTGTAACGCTGCATTTTTAATGGTTGTTTTGAGTGGTTGGTTGGTGGTGGGGGAGGGGGAGTGGTATATAAAAAATTGATTGAATACATTGTTACTTGTAATGACCAATTCATCATCCAGAGATGAGTGCTGTCTGTGACTTGGACAGATAACCCAAATGCCTGCCCAACACAGAGTGTTGAATATTTATGAACAATGAAGTGCTGTTTGTACCAAAATATGATTCTGAATAGCATGTTTGTATTGGTCCGTGGAGCATGGATGACAAAGCTTTAAAATAAATCAAAATAAAGTGGACCAGTATGACTTGAATGTAAATCCCCAATCTAAACTGTTGAGAACTGGAATTGCAGACCCAATGAACTCCCATACTGTTTTAGTCCGTGTCTCTCTGTAACATAGCTGGAACTGCTCTTGTTTTGAACTGACTGATTTATTCCAAAGAAAGCACTGCATCAAGACTATGAGTGGGTTATTTATTGCCTTGGACCAATCCGACTGGTAACAATAAACAGACAGTTATGGCTCCTGCATTTTTCCCTTTCCGCTTTAGGTCCTTCCTGATACACTTTTATTAGCTGAGAAGGAAATTAGCTGTTGATTGAGCTCTGTGTATTGAAATACCTACCGCTTTCTGTCCTAAACATGTGATTCAGAAACACTGCGCCTTGGTGCATCTTACAATATTGTTGCAGATTTAGTTGATGAACAAATCTCAGAAATGTTTATATTTGAAATTCTAGACCGTCGAGTAGAGACAGTTCTGGCCTCCATGTGTATTTCCATTTGATCGTTAATTCTGCAGTGCTCGGGGCCAGTCAGAATACGGTACTTTACATGACCTGATGGATAATGAAATAATAATAATCATTACATTTGATATAGCACTTTTCACATCTTCTAGACGTCTGAAAGCACTTCACGTACTGTAAAATAAAATAAATTGACAGTATATTTGTGGATGAAACGCGGCAGCCAATTGCACACAGTGACCAATTTATTGAAGTGACAAATATATTATTGTTTTTTTATGAGGGATTGTTATCAGACGTGTGGAGTAAGGAAACATGCCTAAGGTTTCACTCTACCAGAAATCAAATCCAGATCTCTCGCTTGCAAGGCAAGTGCTCTAACTACTGAGCAACCAAACCCATGACACCCATCGCACATGATACAGTGGGTGGATGCTATTGTGCTGGACATATCACACTGACCTTGAAAAGTGCCATTTATGAGGTCTGAGAGGGGTCCAGAAAGTAAACCTGCAACAATACTTTTGTGCACACTGAGACAGAAGTACCAGAAAACATATGTGTTGGTTTGTAAAGACCAGTCTTTAGCTACAGTGACATCAATTGAGAATGAGGGAGATAAATTTCTACAGATTGACTGCCTTAGGCTAAAATGCATACGGGTGCAAACTCAACCAGCAAATAAGTCACAAAATGTACATTAACAGAGAATATAAAACTGTTTGGATCATTAACCATCCCATTTAATGGTTTTAGCCTTTCTTTTAGATAGCTTTCTATACCAATTTACAGGATCATAAGATCAGTTTTCAGGGGTCCGTTGGCCTATTTGATCTAACCTTTCTAAAAAAAATCAGCACACTATCAACCTGCTATGACAGCATCAAGTTGTTTCTAAAATGAGTCCAGTGTCCTGGCCTCAACCTCCCTACCCGACAACCAGTTATCATCATTAATTACCAATTAAATACCCTCAGAGAAGGAGAGAAGCGCAGTAAAATAGTTAGCACTAAATGTGTAACTCAATATTGCTAATGATGGCCATCTCGCAATCTGGAGGGAGGAGCAGTGAGCCTGAATGGATGATAGGATTACCTTGCAGTAAATATCGCAGCCTCAATCAGTTTATATTTTTAAGCGAATCCACGCTTAAGTATTAGGATCAAGAGCAGGAGATGAATGGAAAAAAAAGGTAACATTCTGATCTACTCTATTCTGATAAAATTGTAGCGCATTACTGTACTGTGCTGTACAGTACTAACAAATGTTCTGAAAATAGATCCCTGTTGTTGCACTAAAGACTGATCTTTAAAGGAGCCTTTAATGTAAATGGGTTCACATCAGCCTGGTGTAAATTACTTTAAGTGAGTGGTTGTGGTTCCATGCCTGGCCCTTGCTTGCTTTGTTTCAAGGACACTGCAAATTAAAGAGGTACGGTTGCCTGGTAAAGCATGGTTCAGTGCAAACTGGCAAGGTCTCAGGTTTGATGTTTAGTCTGTACTAAGTTAGCTGATCTCTTACAGGATGGCGGTGGTAATGCCATTTTAACCCAATTGTCCCAAAGGGACCAGTAATAAATCAAAAAGAAGTTCAATTGAATATTAGTTCAAAGAATTTACGTGATGTGGAATTTAAATTTCGAGATTCTCTTGATGTCTGAACAGTTTGCTTAAGGTTGTTAAACAGAACCATGACTATTTTTCCTCCTACTGTGCTTTTTCTGAACTTTCATTTGATTCCCTTTTTCCATCCAGTGGAACTGGATCAGAATACAATGAGTATTGGCAGATTATTGGACTGTTCGAGGCATCAAAACCAAGGCCAATCCTATCCTCCGGCTTCGGCTGGTTGAGGTTTCTAGACGGAGTGCAGGAATGGACACCTTAACTGGTTATCCCCACCCTATCTCAGATTGCTGAGACCATTAGTAGGGTACAAATGAGCTCAATTAATTCAGCATTGATAAGAAATTGAATCGAGATGCTTTCCAGTTAGTACAAAAGTGCTTGTGGTGTACAATAAGCATCACACACAGCATTGCTGAGAACCCTGGCGTGTATATAATGTAGATACATCCAGACATCACATAGCTGATGGATGATAAGGACAGTGTGGGGAATGAATAACATATCCTGGAAATTCTCCAGCTAAGATATTACAGAAACAAATATTATCTTCTCCACCTATGCACAGCTCGCCCTGCTTTTACAATTGCATGGGGACGTTGTACACATCAGACACGCCGAAGATGTACATGAACTACACAGTATCCTGTTGTGTGTGAATTAGTTACTACCGTTTTGGTAAGTATGCCTTCGTATTTCTCTTTGAGGACATGAAATAGTTAACCTTTTCACTTTCAGCACTGCCTTTGAACATGGATCACCAAATCTTAGCACAGTGCAAATGAACAAGGCAGGCATTTCATTAAAAGAACAATCAATCAATGAAGCTAGGCTGCACAGCAAAACATCTGAGGAGCGAGGACTTAGCACACCTTCCAATATTTCAGTAACATCTGCAAATTACCCTGCGATCTTTACAAATAGTTATTGAAAGAACTGGGAGATTAATATGATTGACTGGTGACTGAGAGTGATTGGAACTGCATGAGCAATAAAGGATTTGTCTGGTATGTGAAACTGTGGATCAATATTTTAATTCCCAATTCAGGCGTTGCTGAAAAGATATGCTTCAAGTAGATACACACACACATGATCTTTGAATGATGAGCTTTGGTGCCATAACTCAAGTCCCTCGATTGTTATTTTCAGCTTCCAGACAATGGGGCTCTTCTGATGGGTTCTAATGCAAGGACTTTAATATGGAAAACATAGGTAGAACCTGAACTTAAATAGACAAACTTTGACCTAAATTGATAGGGTCAAAGTCGGGTGTTAGAGGAGAGTCAGAAAATCTTTTAAAGGTTAATATTACCCCCAACATATTGTGCGAGTGGACAACTTTAGGGACATTGTTAATGCCTCAAGAAGTTAAATTGTCTTAAAACACTTCCTGTCCAGGCTTAGACATGAAAAAAAAGACACACGGTCGAGAGACTGGAGGGAAGTCAGCCCCTAGGAATCTTTCTCTTTACCAATGTTAGAAAAGCAGCAGAAACAGAAAGCAGGATGTGGGATAAGATAAGCAAATATATAATCCTGGTTTTGTGCAGCCTGGACAAAATGACTGTCACTGTGGCACCTGCGTTAACCAATGCACTAAGCACCTCACCTGGCACTTAACCAGATTTTAACCGATATTTATTTTAGAGTGCCTTTAGCAGGATTTAAATAGACACTGCAGAACAAAGAGTGACATGGCACAAGTACTTTTTGGTACGGGGAAAGATTTCAAAGTCTTCAGATGATTCAAACGCTATACTTTCTGAAGGATTACTGCGGTTTGGAATCACTAAAGACAGTCCGAAAACTTTACAGTTCCCAATTCTACTTACATTTTACATTATGCTGTCATTCTTGTGCTGTCACCTAAAACTTTAAAAATCTGATTACGATTCACCAGTGTTTCGAATTTCCTTTAAAGCCTATTCAGCATTGCAGATGAGTAATCTGAACCATCCATCCGCTGCTGTGAGCTGATTCAAACCTGCACATGAGGAAGTTTTCTTTCCTGCAGGAAACAGTAGAATATAAATAATAAATAATAATCCTTGCATTTGATATAGCGCTTTCCATGTCTGCTAGATGTCTCAAAGCGTTTCACAGAATATACTGTATGGTAAATTGACTGTATATTTGTGGGCGAAAAACAGTTAAATGCCAACTGATAGCAATCTCCTGGTCCAGAGCCCAAGCCAGCTCTGAGGTTAAGCAGTGGAATTCTCAGTCTTAACTATGAGTGGATTAATTAACGCTGCACAGTTTACACTTACATTGAAGCAGCTCAACCGTAGATCTGCAGCAAATGGGATTTGCAATTACAATATAAACAATGATAATGTTAGGGATCATCTCACTCCTATCCTTAATATAGTACATGGTTAGTGCAGGTCTTATTCATTCCCGTAGCAAAATTAACAGAGATTACAGCTATAATAAACCCTGATAAGAAGAACCTCAGCAGAGTGAAACTCAACGCTTTAGTCTGAGCTCAATCCTTCCATATAGATTAGTGGATAAATGTACGGTAGGTTTGGTACAAAGCCAGAAAGACTGGAGAGGAAAGGTCCCATCTGATAGTTGACTGATTTAAACAGCCTCTAGAGTTGCCTTCAGGATCCCCAGACCTGGAGAAGTTATAACTATTATTCTAATTTTGATTTTTATCCAACAACTTGTGCTGGAAACATGTGTGTGGATCCTGGGTAAGGACAGCTTCAGATTCAACTGCAGATAACCCTGCAACAGGGTTGCAAGAAAACAAGAAAATGAATGCGTCTACTTTTGAACTCAGTGTCAGTATTGCCAACTTTCAGGTGAGATGCAGTAAAATGCTCGGTGAGAAATAAAAATTATTCCACTCAGTGTCTACTGTCAATGACAGTGACAATAATAAAGTATCTTGATGTTTGGGTTTGAAATATTTTTTCAGTGTTACTGTGTGAGGTGAAATTTATACAGTAATGGCTGACACACATACAGTAGTCTCTAAAGACCAATTGACTGACTAAAGGTTAATGGAACATTTTTTCCCCTTTGTTGTTGTGTGACAGAACCTGACCTCACAGGTTCAGATATTAAAAGGGTTTGGTCCACACTATAGTTCCTCTAAACGTCAATACATGAATGGATACCAACATAAAATCTGCCCCAGTCAAAGACAAATGTTTACAAGGGTTTACATTTCAACTCTGTCAGCAACACAAAATATACATGTACATTTATATTTGAAAAAATGCATCATTTTTTCTAAAGAAAAGCACTGAGCTTCTTCTTTCAGCTAAAACTGTAGGCATCATTCATGGGTGTTCTTTGCTGTTCATGTCAGTCTGCTCAGACATACAGGCAGTTTAACACATCTATAACATATCCCTCAGGGAATAAATAATACAAAAAACTGTCTGAGTTCTGTGAGGATTACCCAAGCATTTAGAGTCAGGTAATTTACTTGGAAACCGATTGCTCCTGATTGAAATTCCATGATCCTTATCAATTGAACCAGATTAAACACAAAAGACAAACAGTAAAAAGGTTTTTTATGTGTAGTTTCAGTAGGGCGGGGGCAATAGAAATTGGGATTAAGAGAAATGCAGCAATAAAATGAAAAGAAAATCTAATTTTTTCAGCACTTATTGGTCTATCGTACAATAAGAAAACAACCAAGGACTTTTAAAGGATGCAACATTCCAGCCATGTGAACAGTAGAGTTTCATAAGAGCTTCGGATTAACTCAATAGAACTTTGTATATAAGAAAATTGGATTTGTTGGTATTGACTGAGTCAGAAGCAGCCAAGCATTTCATAGCATTATAGAAGGTTTGTAGCGCAGGAGAATATTTGGCCCACTGTGTCTGTGCTTATAATTTCGGAAGATATACAATTGCAGATACTGATTAGCCTACTATCCATTTTCAGTTTTGCTGTTTTTATTTTGGTGTCTATTTTGGAAGAGATTTGCATACATCATATTTGCAATGGATTCACCTGTATTTCCACAATGTGATGGATCACAGAACCACAATGAGGTGCTGGACCAGATAATCCTCTTTATTTATTGCTGCGTATCACAGGCTTACCAACCTGCTGTGCCACACAGGTTTAAGATCATCCCTGCAACACAGAAACCCCCTACAAAGTCTTAAAATTGCCGAGTACAGTACTGTACTGTAATACCAGTGAAGGATACTTCTGACTTCTTGTGAAGGGGATGCAATTGATACTTAAAGTTAAACAGGCTTCAAATGATTCTTTTCATAGCTGAATACAATATAACCACAAGTTGCCTATACAATATGTATGGCATTTTTAGCAAGGGAAATCTCCATTTATACAACCAGCTTATTACAAGATTTAACAGGTGTAAGCTTGCAGATGTAGTAAATCAATGTACAAATTCTTAAACTCCATTTACACGATGTAAATTCCATTTCCAAGAAAAATCACACGAGAGTGAAACAGACATGGCTTTCACTTCAGAAGTAACCTGAAAATGTAGAACACAAGTAACCAGCTAAAATGCTCACTGTTTGGACAGTGGTGAGTATACATACAGTACAATACACTGTGTAATTGTATGAATGCAGTGTCATTAGATTTTTCCTACCAGATAAGATTGAGGTTTCATCACAGAGATCAATGGTGTGATAACTTATGACACCTATGTACCCGTGTTTTATTCGTGTATCACTGGTTTTGAGTGTAGCTGCTGTGCAGATGAAACCTTGTTATTTCCTGGTAATATCCTTGAACTATTGCTATAACGTCTTCAGATCACATCAAGAGATGTTCCCCTTCGAATGTATCTACATTCAGGTCCCCCTTTTCACTGGCTCGGCATTAGGCTCTACCACTATTAAGCATTCTGAGACACTGTCCCGGGTGACAGGTGCTTTGTGAGAACAAATTGTTGTTATTAAGAATAAAAATAATAATAGTCCTTGCATTTGACATGGAGCCTTATCACCTTGTTGACTTTTCTCAAAGTGCTTCACAGGGTATACTGTAAAGTGGACTGACTGCATAATTTGTGGGCGAAACATGCATTTTAAACTGCATTTTGACAAAAAATATCAGTATTGTATGTGCCACCTGGGTTTATATTGCATACAACTTATTATTATTATTATGATACAACTGTGAATAGAGTGCATTGATGCACCCCTTGGTGGGTCTAATATGTACCAGTTGAGGGGACGTTTGCTGATATTCGCAGAAACTGCTACACTTTATCACAAGCTTCAGGTAGAAATTCAGCTGCTGGCAAGATGAGAGGTTCACCTTTTTTTTTACAAAACTGTCATGCATTTGTTTCCCGGCATCCACAATACACACATTCAGGGATCTGCCTGAATTTTCCGCAGCCCATATATTCACGAACTTTGAGTTACGTAGACGTTCTTGTATTTCAATTGCTCTTTTTGTTGTACAAAACTGCCATAGAAACTGTAAAAGACCTGGATTCCAAAGCACCTGTATCATGAATCACTTCTGTTCCTACTGTTAAACTCACCTCTGTCATTATTTAGGCTAAGTTGCTAAACTTTCTCACCACCCAGAACATATCACCTGGACAACCAGAGTCATGGCATCAAATCTTTGAGTATCAAAGCCGTGAACCCATGAACACAGAAAGTCTCCCACTGAAAGCTTTTGAAAAGATACTAAACCCAATTGTCCCTGCCTTATATCCAAATCCAGTAACGCTTTGACCAGTGTGTAACAGCAGAGTAACAATGAACATAGGAGCGAGACACTGTAATTCAATGTTTCTCAACCAATGAGCCTCAAAATGTTTAGAAAAAGCCACCGTTTGTATTTTTTCCATTGCCCTGTCCATTTGATAGGGTTTATGGTCCAGGGTCAAAGTTAGTCATGGTGGGTTTATATAGACAGGGCTGTGAACCACTGTTGTGTGTGCGTGTGTGTGTGTGTATGGAAAACACAAGTCTGTAGAGCTTTGGTATTGCATTGTTCTTCAATAAAGGCCAATAAAAGCCCTTAAAAGGAAGCCTGACACATTAACGGTCCATTGAGGATGATGGAAACAGCACCATTAATGACGGCTCAACCACTGCTTCGCTGTTGCCCTCCCACTGAGAACAAAAATCTTTGTTGAGGTGCTTACACAATGTTGCAAGAAAACATTTCAAACATTCCCATAACATCCTTTAAAATAGGTCAACCTTAAAAAATAGTAAAATGTAAGAAACAGCAGGATTCCCTTTTGAAGGAACTCAGATTATGACCCCATTTAACCCCTCAATTCTTTGACGAGCCCCGCTCAGTATTGGCCAATGGTATCTCGCATCCCGCAGCTGATGACCTTTCATTGTACTTCATGTTTTGAGGTGTAGTTGCAGTGAAAATGTTCCATGCAAAGTTTTGTGAATATAGTACGTTTGTTCCATGTATCATTCATAGAATGATAAAATCATAGAATTTCACTGCACAAAAGGAGGCCATTCAGCCCATCTAGTCAGTGCTGCTCTTTGAAAAGAGCAATCCCACTGCTCAATCCCACTGCACAGCTCTCTCCCCATAACCTAACAGACCTGTTCTCGCTAAATATAGATCTGATTTTCTTTTAAAAGCTGTTATCGAATTGGCCTCCACCACCTTTTCAGGCAATGCATTCCAGATTCGAACAACCTGCTGAGTGAAAAAAATTCTCCTCAGCTCCTCTCTGCTTCGTTTTGAAACTATTTTAAATCTGTGACCATGAGTCACAGATTCGCCCACCAATGGAAACAATTTTTCCTTATTCACCCTGTCGAATCCCCTCATGATTTTATAAACCTCTATTAGGTCTCCTCTCAACTTTCTCTGTTCCAAAGAGAATAAACCTAGCCTATTTATCCTTTCCCCATAACTGAAGTCCCTCAATCCTGGAACCATTCTAGTAAGCCTTCTTTGCACCCTTTCCAATGCCTTAACATTCTTTCTATAGAGTGGTGACCAGAATTGGACCCTGTACTCCAGCTGAGGCCTAACCAAAGTTTTAAAGAGGTTAGTCAGCACTTCCTGACTTTTGTACTCCAGTGGCTGAATAAATTTTTTGGTTGCCCGACATAATGAATTTACCCTTATTATATTCACCGATTAATACCGATTTGTTGCACCAATTTCTTCCCCACCAAGCACCCCACCCCCACCCTCTCCACCCCCTACGCCAGGGGGATTTATGCTGGCATTTCGTTCCACAGATCGATATAATCTCCACCATGTAAATCCTCCGCTCCACTATCAACGGCTCTGATAGCCACTACGCCCCAAAGCTCTGGAACTCCCTTCCTCACTCCCTTCGCCTCGTCCCCTCTCTTCCTAGTTTTAGGTCAACCAAATTTTTCTTTTGCCATCAGCCCAAGGCAGTTCCTTGGACCCGTTTGTATTCTCTCCCTGTGGGGAAACAGTTACCCTCTTGCTCAACACCTCCCTTCTTCCTCCCCTCTTCCTCCCCTTTGCAAATGAGGACAAGAATCAGGACTCACTAAGAAGGTGACTGAGGGCACAAACCCGTATTCTAGCAATCTGTGGCACAGCGTGATCATTTCTATTACATTTGTATATCAAATAAGACATTCAGGTCACACATCGCAGATTCACATTATGCAGAGTACACGACTCTGGGAACACAGGGAACAAAAATCAGTTTTATTTTCTGAGATAATTTGCATCTCCAATACTCAGATAAAATATGAACTTATTTTTAATTCTGCTATCCATCACAAAGCATATTCCAGGCGTTTCGAAACTGATTATAATGGATCTTAATAGCTGAGGAAAGAGTTTTGTCAGCGCGCTCGCAATTTTTAAATGGCTGGAAATATTTTCTCTCTCCTAATGTTTCTCTGTCAGCAGTTCAACATCCTAGTACTTTCAATAATGTGGCACTTCCCATAAACCTTCAGTAAAATGGTGGCCTTGGGTGACAGTAATGTATTTTAACTCAATAGCTATCCCAGCAGCCACAGAGCAAAATAGGATTTGCTGAAACTGTCTTTAGGTGTAGATTTAGAGTTGGGTATTGTCCAGACTATTTTCCCGCACTTAACACCCCCTTCTGCCCTCAAATTATGGCTGGCTGTTTTTTTTTCCTTTTTAACCATTTGTGCACCTGAAACTGGTTAGGTAGCTCCAAGCAGGTTCTCTGCAAAACTGTGTGATTTATTTGGACAGAATGGTAATTATTTCAAAGCTTCATCACTGTAGGGGATGCAAACAAATTGCCTGCAAACAAAGGTTGCATCAAGGATGGTTGTTTTTTCTTCTGCTGAAGAATGGTACGAGAAAGACAAAGATAGTGTTCCACCGGGAACGTGTTATTTTACTTTATCCTCAAAAATCTTCACAAATTTAATTGCTTTGAAATTGACGTAACTTTCGATTGGATTTGCAAAGGTGGGCCAACTTATGTTTGATTTTTAATGATAATTAGATAATAATGACAGGTGGGGCACTTAGAGCCACCGCTTGATAAATGGCCCCTGGGATTTATCTTAATGTTGTGCCAGCCGTGTGGACCACAGGACCTAGGTGTTACACACGACAACAATGTATTTCTCATTCATTCTTATTAAACTACGAACAAGAAGAGCTCCAAGAAGCCACTCCACAAGAAAAGCCCGATATAAATGCAAGTATTGTGGGAGGCAGTAGTTGCCAATGATATGGCTGCAAGTGTGATTTTGCACTATTTTATAATACCAGCACAATACATCTCCTTGTCCTGATTAGAGTACGTTTACTCAAATCTTCCGCAATGTATTAGAATGCAGATGTGATCCCAACATGCCGCAGCTTATCATCGTGGGACGATCCTTCCCCCACCCAAAAATAAAAACCAAGATACAAGATGGAAAGGTGGAAGTGCTGTGCCAGGCTTCTCACCTAACCTATTGGCTTCAGGGTCTGAGTGCGGACAAACGTACAGTGTTGGTCTCTTGCTGCTGTAAAATGCAGAAACATTCATATGTTAATGATAATAATAATCCTTGCTTTTTGATATAACACAAAGTGAATTGACTGTATATTTGTGGGCAAAACGCAGCAGTCAATTGCACACAGCACTGTGCCACAAACAGTCATGGTTTGAATGATCAAATTATCATTGTTTTTTTTCTGGAGGAATTCTTATCAATTAATTATATTATTCATTATATAATTTACTTAATTTATAACTTAATGCCCTGTTAAGCATTCCAAACTTTATATATGGAATATACTAATATAAATAGTGTTACTACTGATGAAAAAATGGAAGGATAGAATACATTTTCTAGTTTACCTTCAAAAAAACCATGTTGAATTACGACTGTGCAGAGGCTTTTGTGGCAATGTGTTAAGGCAGAACCGCAGCAATTAAGAAATGCTACTGCTGTTTTGAAATATGTGAGTGGGGTTCAACATATTAAAATAAAACGGCAAGCAATTCCATGCAAAATCAATAGTACTGGTATTTTCAAAACTTTCTGCAATAAAGCTCACAATATCAATTATTTACTCAATGGGGAATACCTGCAGTGTACTTTCAAGTATATTAAACACGTTTCCTTAAGTCTTCCCATATGATCCTTACCTCTAAACCTCATCAATACCTTAAACCTGGCTGATCATTGCAAAATAAGTGGTCACCAAAAGCGATTGCAACACTTAGGGCATTCGCTCGCCCACACACTAAGATCTGAAACATTCTTTTGTTTATTATTTGAAGCGACCTATTCTTTTCCAAGATTCCCGCAAAAAGTGTCACATCGGTCAAGAGCTATACTGGAGCTGGAGAGCTTTATTTCTGTGCAGTGTTGAACCCTGGATCTATATTTACTGCTTGCCACTGCTTTGTCATTGTGCGTGACAACTGAACTGAATAATCCACCAGACATGCTCTACTCCCAGCCAACTCCAACCTGCCGTCTGCTGATTGCACAGTGTATGTCTAAACCTACTCGTAGCACTTCACTGCGCTGACTGCGAGAGGGAGGGGGGGGGGGGGGAGGGAGTAAAATGGAGTGAAGCATGTAATGCAAAATTCAAATAATAATATTAATAATCCTTCCATTTGATATAACGCCTTATCATGTTGTCAAGGCGTCTCAAGGCGCTTCACCGAATACACATAAAGTGCATTGACTGTACATTTTGTGGGCGCAATTAATATACATATCGAAAATTAAATGCAAAACGCATTTCAAATACAGTAAAAGCCCATTTATCCGTGACCCGAGCAACCGTAACTTCTGTATAACCGGCACCTCAAAAAAAAGGTCCCCATTCGATGAACTGGAATTGATCCGGCACAATGTATTTTTTTTTTTAATTATTGTGTTTTTGGCTGAATATCTGGCACGCGCTTTAACCGGAATTGGCCAGGTCCCGAGGATGCCGGACAAACAGGCTTTTACTGTAATAAGAATGACATCTTTGCGTTTCAGTTTGAAATCTTAGGGAATTACAAATTAAGAGTGGGCGTCTGAAATAACATATATTTGCATCAACGTTGCATTTGCTGGTCGGTGTGAGAACAGATTTTTCTTTCAGAACTGGCGAATTTGAATAAATCATTTCAAAGAAAAAAAAGTTGATGATACTAGCTTGTCAATGCCATCTGTTAGCAGTGCTGCAGATGGGAAGGTTAACATTACTTGTGCTGTGTTAAGGGGGAAGCGCTGGGTCCTTTTTTCCAACACAGCGAGAGATTGCACAGATGAATTGAAGTTTGAATGCATTTTAATTGCATGTTGATGAATCTTATCCTGCACTTGTCCCCTACCTGAGTTGCGTAACAGGAACTCCAAATGTCGGCTTGGCTTCATTGATTAATAACTTTCTCTCTTTTTGCTTCATGTACAATATTATGTAGAACATAGACATACTTCCAGCCGTGAATGTGACTGTCACAACATCATTCAGCATGGCAGTTACAATTGGCATCAGTGTCCTTCTGGTCAGGAAGGTGAAAATCAGTCAGAGTTCCATTTCCTGATCACAATCCAATATCCACCTCCCCTAATACTGGAAGATAATATTAGTAATAATGATCCTTGCTTTTCATATAGCGCTTTTCATGTCTTCTAGACGTTTCAAGGCGCTTCACAGAATAGACTGTAAAGTGAACTGATTGTATATTTGTGGGCGAAACACGGCAGCCAATTGCGCACGAACAGTTGTGGAATGAGTGACAGAATCAGTACCTTTTTTTGAGAAATTATTATCAGGCGTGTGAAGTAAGGAAACTTGCCCAATGTTTCGCCCTGACCTGCCTGGAATCGAACCCATGTCTCTCACTTGCAAGGCGAGTGCTCTAACCACTGAACCACAGGAATCCAACTAACTAAAGATGTGCACAGGGTAGGTTTGTGCAACCCTCTTCCTCACCCTGCCTATCCTCACCCTCCATGCCCTCTACCTCCTCCTGCTTCTAACCCCCAGCTTGTGTCCAAATCCCTGACTGTCCAATGCCTTGGCATGCCCTCTCGACTTGAAAGGCACTAGACAAATGTAATTTGCTTGTTGCTTTTTTTTTACTTTGGCTATGATACCTTCCACACTTAGATAGCCTGAGGACACGCGCTGTCAAGGTTTACATGCAAAATAATGAGCCCTTAGACGAGACAAGGGAGAGTTACACGCCATGTAACCTCAACAGAGAGAAGAAACGTGCGTCAGTCAAATGCATCCTGGAGTAAGGGAGAAATTAACGGTGAAAACGTCATCGTCTGATTGAAATGGCAGTTTCAGCGTGTGTCCTAAAGTGTGTTAAAGAATATCTGAAAATCACTGACAGAAATTCTGCTGGGAGAATTCTAAAGAATTGCAGCAAATGAGGACTGACATTAATGACGCCGCAAAACCCACTCCTGTCTCTTGTCTTGTGTTTTTTTTTTCAAACCTGGAAACGATAATCCTCACGCGTCTTGAAGGGCGAGTGTTTACTTAAGACAGGCGGGCGGAATACTAACTTGTGGTTTGCCAGTTTAACTCACAGTACGCAATACGCCAACAAAGAACATCTTGATATGGTGTGAGATTCCGGCTGGAGACATCCGTCACCGGTCTCGGATTGAAAAAAGGTCTGAAACGCCCGGTTTGCGAGTTTCAGTGGCTCGGGACGGACATCCTCCCAACGTGAAAGGCGCTGATACAAATGTCATTTGCGTTGGTGACCGTTGTTGTCCGACACAAGAGGACCTATTGTGCTCCCCCCCCCACCCCCCCCCCCCCCCCCCCCCCCCCCCGCCCCCGCCCCAATTGTGTTTCTTTTCATTCCGCGAAAGGCGTTTGGCGGCAGAAGAGAAACCGATTTTAATTTTGTTAACATCCTGAACACAGGAATTTTTGACCCTCTCTCTCTCTCTCCCTGCGCAAATTCTGCATTGTATTTCTTCCGTGTAGAAACTTGAAAGGATCCTCTCCGTACGAGACATCCTCGGTGTACTGAATGTTGACAAGACGGAGGCCGTACTCCTTGGCTCTCGTCAACGTCTCCATTCGCACGGCTCTCACCTCCTCCACCTCCCCGGCCTGGCCCCTAAAACTCACCGAACCTGTACGCCACCTTGGCATTAGGTTCGACCCCCCAACTGTCCTTCCTCCCCCACATCCGGTCCGTCACCAGCACTGCCTTCTACCACCTCCGACGGATCGCCCGTCTCCGGCAATACCTCACCTTAAAAGCCGCCAAAACCTTGGTCCACGCCTTTGTCACCTCTCGGCTGGACTATTGCAATGCCCTCCTCGTCGGTCTCCCCTCCACCACAATCCACAAAATCCAGCTTATCCAAAACTCTGCCGCCCGCATACTCACCCGCTCTAAGCTTCGCCCCAGTCCTCGCCAGAGTTCACTGGCTCCCTATCCCAGAGAGGATCGACATCAAGATCCTCACCCTTGCTCTCAAATCCCTCCATTGCTCTGCGCACCCCTATCTCTCTGATCTCCTCTCCCCCCCAACCCAGCACCCGCTGCCTTCGCTCCTCCGGGTCTGGCCTCCTCCATGTCCCCCGAGTCCTCCGCTCCATCCTCGGCGGCCGTGCCTTTAGCCACTGCGCCCCGAGGCTCTGGAACTCCCTTCCTCACTCGCTTCGCCTCGCCCCCTCTCTTCCCAGTTTCAGGTCACAGTTGAAGACCTTTCTCTTCGACCGAGCTTTCGGTCACCTTCCTGCCCCTGCCCCTGGCTCGGTCTCGGGATCCGCTACCGTGAAGCGCTCTGAGACGCCGTCCGGTGTGGATACCGACGTCCCAAAGCGCTTCACAGAACGTACTGTAAAGTGAAGTGACTGTATATTTGTGGGCGAATCGCGGCAGCCGACTGCGCAGAGTAGCGTCCCCCACAAACAGTCGTGGATTGAAATGACCAATTTTATTATTGTGGGGTGGGGGGGGGGGGGGGATTATTATTAGGCGTGTGGAGTAAGGAAACTTGCCCAAGGTTTCGGCCTGAACTGCCTGGATTCGAACACAGGTTGGTCTCCCCATCTTGCAAGACAAGTGCTCTAACCACTGAGCCACAGGAGAGTGTGGGAGGTGGGGAGGGGGGGGGGGGGGGGGGGGTGGAGAGGAGTAGAGAGAAAGCTGGTGGAGATAAAGTGAAGAGCAAAAGGTCCCTGTTTTTCACGCTAGAGGGAGTTAGATGCAAATGTTTAAGGCAACAGGGAGAAGGGGGAGGAAGGGAGGGAGAGAGGGAGGGAGAGGGGGGGGGGGGGGTGTGGATCGAAGGCGGATTTTAAAATAGATGTTATTACCAACTCCTGCCCCCGTCAACTCACAGGCGAAAACACAACAAGTCGCGCGACTCTGTGCTGGAGGCTGGTGGGCTGGTTGTTGGTGATGGTGGAGGTGGGGGGGGGGGGGTTGGGGGGGGTTGGGGAGGGGAGGGGGAGTGGGGGATGGAGCTGTGCCTTTAAGGAGGTGCCTGGGTGAGTGAGTGAGTGAGGCAGAGATGCTGGGGTGGCTGCTGTGATTGACAACAGAGACTGGAGCCTCCTCTCCAAGCCCTTTGGCTGATCAGCTCTCAGGCTCTCCCTCTCTCTCTCTCTCTCTCTGTATCTCTCTCTCTCTCTCTCTCTGTCCGCCTCTCTTGCTCGCTGCTCACTCAGCAACTTTGTGTGGGGTGGGGGGAGGTGGGAGGGAAGGGGGATGCAGACTCTCTCGGACTAAAATGGCTTTCCACCGATGGATTTACGCTTTGCTTCACACGCTCCTCCACTTTATTCTCGCCAGTGATGCTGCCAGGACTTACCCGTCCAACGAAGGTAAGGAAGTTGTTTTGTGCAGTCAGCCATCAAGTTGAAACCCAGCTTTGTGTGTGTGGGTGGGGGTGGGAGAGAAGAGGAACTTCAATTGACATTGACATGTTGACCATGTGTTGACATGTCTATCTATCTATCTATCTATCTATCTATCTATCTATCTATCTATCTATCTATCTATCTATCTATCTATCTATCTATCTATCTATCTATCTATCTATCTATCTATCGATCTATCGATCTATCGATCTCACGCAAAGATGTACCCACTGTACAGTATCCCTTTCCCCTCTTAAATTGGACCATTGCAGTCAATTTTCAATGGCAAAGGTTGGTTTTCGCAGCTCAAAGTTTGACAGAAGATGGTAAAGGGAGAAACGGTGTTCGAGTGACTGGAGGAGATATTTTGTTGTTGTTGTTGGGGAGGAGGTTGTGTTGTCTTAACAATGAGTCCTGATGATTTTTTTTTATCTCCCCCCCCCCCCCCCCCATTCCCCAATTGACTGATGCTGATTGAAGTGGATGGAGCTCCAATTAAATACATCAGTGTCAAATGGTCCAGTTTCTATCAGAAGTTGTTTCACGGCCATCACTTGGGATGGCGTTTCGATCAGGGATTTTTCTGTGTTGTTTTTAACCGGTGGGTGAAAATGCATTTCCACTATCAGACGGATTTAGGTCAGGGGAGTGTGGGGTGGGGGGGAGTTTGTGACGCGACGGCAGTGGATGAACTGAGACATTCTCCCCGCGTCCTGACGAAGTTGCTGCCTCTCTCCAATCGAGTGATGGATTCTGTTGCACTTGATTGCATTTGATGTAGCGCTTATCACGTTTCCGAGACGGCTCAAAGCGCTTCACGGAATACACTGTCGAGTGAATTGACTGTGTATTTGTGGGTGAAACGCGGCAGCCAATTGCGCACAGCAGCGTCCCACAAACAGACGTGGATTGAAAATGAACAATTCATTATCGGTTTTTTTTTCGAGGGATTGTTATTATTAGGCATGCGGAGAAAGAAAACTTGCCCAAGATTTCTCACCCTGCCTGGAATTGAATCCAGGTCTCTTGCTTGCGAAGCAAACGCTCCAACCACTGTACAGGAGATGGGCTCACGAGAGAGAGAGAGAGAGAGAGAGATAGCTCTGGTGACAGACTTGGTATAGTACTTGCAGGTTACTGGTGCCAGGTCCAAATGTATGTATGTATGTGAGTGTGTGTGTGTTTGATTCTCACGTTATAGGAACTATCAAAGACATTGTGGTTACTGGAGTGTGCAAAATAGCCAGATTGCTACAGGTAATCTGTGAAGCTGCAATCGAAGGTGTGTAAAGCAGTTACGACCACATGGTTTAATGTCAAAACAACGCTTTTGTTGGAAGTTGCAAAGAACTTTCCGCAAGAAAGCTTTTTTTAAAAAAAAATGCATTTGCCAATAGTTTGGAGTTTTTTTTTATCACTCCGCTGTATTATTTCAACCCTTTATTTCGCAAGGGCCAGGAATGGTGTGAAATATCACTGCGGTATTAATTGTTAAATTTAAATCAAATTCAATAATGAAACCTAAATTTCAGTTTCAGCAGTCGTGAAATTTAACTAAACTAAGAGAATGTTGAGTATCCAACTCTTGCTAAAAAGCAATGTGTATCTGCTGAAGATTGGGTATTGGCACATAGATATCAATTAACGGCTAGAAGTTGTTTTAAATTGCTATTCAAAGTCCACCTGGTTATTCTTGTTGGGTAGATTTTGTGTCATATTAAGTAGCTTTGAAAAGCATTTGAGAAATTATGAAAGCTTTTGGGAAACTAATCGATACGCCATATAATGTATAGAGATAGATTTAAAAAAAAACTGGAATGGAATGAAAGTTGTTTAATTTAACTAACTTAATTAATCTAAGTTAAGGTGGGGTTGGGGTTGGGGGAGATGTGGTTTATGGATGACAAAAAGAACCAAGGCATAAAGAGGTCAAGAGGAACAGAATTTTTTTTTTAAAAAAAGGGCAAAAGAGACACACAGGGATTTGGAATTAGTTGAACAAATCAGAAAACGTAAAAGGAAAACTTGAATAGATGATGATAATCCGTTCATTTGATATAGTGCCTACACATTGTCCAATCATTTCTGCAAGATTTGCTGCACAGTAAATTGACCAGGTGTATCTGTAAGTGAACCTAACAAGCAGAGTTAAGGAAGAGGTAGATCCAACGAGGGAATCCAAACCCCAAATCTAATTATTGTTGCCCAGAAATTCCTGTGTCAATTAGCAAAGTACGTTTTAGACAAACAAAAGAATTAAGTGTCTGAAAAACACCTGTGCGGATACAAGTCATCTGTCTCTGAAGGTAAATAGCCGTGCTGTGGTTTATTTGTCAGGAGCTCCACCTATAACTGTTATCCAAGACGTAACTGGAAATTAGTTAGTCAACATCAATAACGGGGAAGATGTTCAAGGGCATTATACTTGTTTGTCAATCACCATTCTAAGATTCTAAGATTTTGCCACATAGGGATAATGCCACCTGCCAATCGGGGAGATAGTCCAACAAAAACAATGTTTGAAAAGACTCCAGGACAATCTGTGTCTTTCCATCCTTGTACTTGGCAGTGACTCTGCACTTTGCACTGATAACCACAAGGTGGAAACTATTCTTAGGTCGTGGCCCATGGATTTGAACCGTTTCTTGAGATTTTTTCCAGAAATTGGGCAATTTAACAAGATCATACTTTTAACAATGCTTTCCCTGTCCAAACCGCAATATCTCCTCTTTTAAAATGATGAACCTTTAAATCAGTTTAAGTATACACACCTGTTTGAATATGTTATATCGACTATTTTTGGAAGAAAGGAGTTTATTGATGTGACAACTTTGGAGTTTAATCAAGCAACATAACATTGCAAGCTTCTTAAAGCTCCAGAACCCCATGTTTTTGCCAAACCTTGGAGTGAGGATAATAATGTTTTGTACATTAAAAACATTATTTTCACACAAGGAAGTGTTTTGAGAATCCTTTGCAATTTGAAAGGTGCTGTATCCAATGCATTTATTAATTGGTCCAAATTATTTCCCTACCCTCCCAGACATGCTATTTTCATTGATTGCTCCTACATTTTCTGCTGGAAGATTCACATTTGCCTGAGTACACATTTACAGGTTATGTTTCCGTGAGGAACAGTTATCTGGTGTCTTATCTGATTGACCACCTCATATGCTCTTCTGGCATCAACAAGTCACATTAACAGTAGGGGGGGGGGGGGGGAATTTTAATTAAGCCATATTTGTCTGTTGATTGTCATTCTCCTGTGGCTCAGTGGTTAGAGCACTTGTCTTGCAAGCTGGGGAGACCAAGCTGGGGAGACCTGTGTTCGAATCCAGGCAGGTCAGGGCGAAACCTTGGGCAAGTTTCCTTACTTCACACGCCTAATAATAATCCCTCCAAAAAAACCACAATAATAAAATTGATAATTTCAATCCACGATTGTGTGTGGGACACTGCTGTGCGCAATTGGCTGCCGCGATTCGCCCACAAATATATACAGTCAATTCACTTTACAGTATATTCTGTGAAGCGCTTTGGGACGTTGATAAGATGTGGAAAGCGCTATATCAAATGCAAGGATTATTATTCAACAGACATGACATGAAAGTCCAGCTGGGGGGGTCACTAGATGGTATTGCATTTCTCTCCACCCCCATTCCATCTCAGGGATAGTGAAGCAATTGTACACCCTGACTTGGCAGGGAACTGTATTGAACCAAGTCTGGTTGAGCTGGTGAGGTGGCAGGCTAAAATTTCCTTAATGTAAATCAGGTATATGTGTATTTTTGGTATGCTGACATACCAATGGTTATGGTATGTCATGTTTATAGCTTGATAGTCTGAAGGTTCGTTAGTCCAAAAGGTTCATTAGTCTGAAGGTTCGTTAGTCCGAAGCTTCCCCTAACCCTAATTCTAACCCTAACCCTAAACTAACCCTAACCCTAAGGATGGAAATGTTCGGATTAACAAACCTTTTTTCATTGTCGGTTCGGACTATCGAGCGGTAACCATGGTAACTGCCCCGGGTATAGGAAATTTGTGTGTTCGGACTATTGAAACTTCGGACTAATGAACCTTCGGACTATCATGTGCCCCCCCATTTCACATACATGACTTTGTATGAGGTTAGAGATGTGTTGCCCGTACATTTCTGACACACATATTCAAAATGAATTGTGCTGGAAGGAGCTTTTAAATAAGTCAACTTCCAGACTTCACTGCTTATAAAATCTGCTTATAAAAATCCTTAGTTTTAGGTAGAACACTACAGCTTTGCACACACAAACGCAAAGGTCAGTGCTTTGAAAGATCTCGAGTACACCTCTGATACCTCTGTTTTGTACCTTTGAAAGGATGAGTAGGCTGATAAGAGGACTACTTTCAGCCCATTCAGACACACTGTCCAACAATGTGGACTGTGTATCTTTTAATATGGTATTTAGTCTGAGGCAATTAGGAGCTTCGCTGATTATTCATTTGGTGAATACAACACCAAGTGTGAATCGAGCCACATAGTCTAGGAAGGACCAAGATGTAATCAATGGTAAGATTCAGGGTTTTTAAGAGAACTGTTCTTTGCATTTGATACAGCCTAAGGGAGTCATTGAATGTATCCCACCATAAACCAAAGTAATGAACCTTAACGCTTACCAACCTCTCTGCCTATATAAAAACCGGTGTTTGTAAAATCTAATTCATTTGCACAAAATTGACATTTGTCAAGATTCAGCCACCCCAATTTGTCCAATTAATCATTCTTCATCTAAAAGTCTGGGAATGAGTAGAGGCAGACTCTTTAACCATGGCGAGAATTTTGTTCAAACTTTATTGATCAAACTCTTGGCCTAAGATGCCTGCATGGAGAGTTTCCAGCAGGGGTCAGTGGAAATCTAATGGGAACAGGAAACTAGTCTGATGTCATCCTTCAGAAGCAACTCAGGGAGACAAGGTGCAGTTTTTTTTGCTGCACAAGCTTTTATTGATCCAAGGCTTGGGGCAAGACCCCTAGCTACAGGAAATAGAGATATTACACGTGTGTCTTTATAATATAGCTTCTGGAACATGGTGACAAGCTTGCCAGTAACTCCACTTAACACCCGTATTACTGCGGTGATGCACAATCAGTCTGTGTTGGAATTGAATTAAAGATGGAATTAGACAGAGATGCTATGCTATCTATGATCAAGTAGTCCACTATTTCGGCTCATGCATAACAATGGTTCATGTGATACTACAACCTAGTATGAGCATAAACTCTGGATAGAAGATGTAACAAAGAACAAATCAAACTGGAAAAAAGTTATATCTATACTTCATCTTCTCCCTGACCATTTCCCACTGAAGCTGGCTGGCTATAATAATAATAATAACAATAACAATAATAATAATCCTTGCATTTGATCTAGTGCTTTTCACATCTTTTAGATGTTTCAAAGCGCTTCACAGAATATACTATAAAGTGAATTGACTGTATACTTGTGGACAAAATGTGGCAGCCAATTGTGCACAGCAGTGTCTCACAAACAGTCGTGGATTGAAATTACCAATTTATTATTGTTTTTTTTAGGGATTTTTATTAGGTTTGTGAAGTAAGGAAACTTGCTCAAGATTTCGCCCTGGCCTGCCTGGATTCAAACATAGGACACACGCCGGGAGGGCGAGTGCTCTAACCACTGAGCTAGAGGACTCCACAGGACTCCTATTGGCACTAACAGCTCTTGGGCACCTGTATCAATAAGTGATCATTCTTCATGTATGAGTTTATAGATGGTGTGTTGGCAAGTTGTTTGCCTGTACTAGTGGTGGGGGGATGGAGCAAAATAGATGTTGTAAACAAGCGTGATGTTGGCATTTAACCATGTGGACTTCCGATAGGGTTACTGATCACGATCTAGAGAAGAAACATTTTCTTTCTCTTGCCCTGTCCCTACTCAAAGGCCCAATTTTAATACCCGTTGCCAACACCCAGACTGAGATCAGGTAACTCAATATAGGGCAGGGAACCATCCCGATTTGCACGGCTTAAGCATCCGACCAAACGGGGGCATTTACTTGCAGCCACCAGAGAGCTACTGTCTCCTGTCTTCAATGAGTTATTAATATTGTAATTGACCTTTCTTCACGGAGCTAATGCAGAATTTTTTTTTAATTATACATGCATGAAGATATACACGGAATCCCCTGTGTAATTGAGAAACTATAAGACAGATTCTTCAGGATTCTAGGTAATTTTAACTCGTTGATGAAGTTAGGTTAAGAAACGGCAATAACCACTTTGTTTCTATAAAAAAAACACAAGACTGATGTCCTTAAGTGCAGCAATCCTTCATTGTCACATGCTGTGATATGCTTTGACCGACCTCTGATGTATTTCGTAAAAAAAAATACAACTCTTTCAATAGTTAGAAAGATTGTATTTAACAAAATCCCTCATTTTGATATGCATTCTGCATTGCTCTTAAAGACAGCATTGTACAGTACTGAGGTCGAGTGGATTTATTGAGTCATAAACAGACTCTTGGATTTCTGCCAATGTGTGCACTCAGACTTGAGCTGGCACCACAAAGGTTATAGGTGCAGACTCTCTTTAACACGATTTAAAACAGACTCACTCTGCCACTGCAAGCAAGCAATGGTGTTTCCAATCACCGTCTCTTTTTGTACATTGATGACAGATCGGCAATTGTGTGACTGATAAAATGGGGCATGAAATGCAAGACCCATAGCAATGAACAGTGAGTTGATGCTGATCTTTGATGGGTTTATGAAGACCTGCATGGATGTTCCAAGTTGCATTGAGAAGCCATACAAACTGGTCAACCATCAACAACGATCTGGATTACTGTATAGTTTCCTGACTTTTCCCAGGAACACTGTCTCAGAGACAATTCAGACTGAAAACTCTTGTTTTACTCACAAAACAAATAAACTGGCAGAGTTTGTTTATTATCTACTTTTTTTAAATTTACTTTCAAACTATTTAATATATCACAATTGCCTATATTTTAAATAAGACTGTAGTCTGTATTAGTTATTCCTAATAATTCCCAGTGATTAAGCAGTTTTCCTTTCGTGAAGGATGGAAATTGAGTGTAGTCCAGATGCACTGAATTCAGGCTTCCCTAACCGGAAGCTCGTTCCTGAGTGAAATGACATCTGCGATATCAATGCAAGCCTCAGTGAATGACAGGATGTAACTATTAACCCAACCTTAATCATCAGTAATTGGGCTTCTCTATAGAGTGGCTTGCTGTGGGAAGAGATAATTCCAGACAGGACCTTGCAGACCAGGTGTGCTTTGCTCAGTGTGCAGAACCTATATTTTTAGGATTAAGAGGAGCAGTAGCCTTGGTTTTTTTTTAAAAAAAGGGTCATTTTTAAACACATGTTCATGTGATTCTTGCTAATTTAAAGATGTTTTGATACCCAATCCTTTTCTTTTCCTTCAAGTACCATCTGTCCATCTGTGCGCATGATTGCATGACTTCCTACCCTGCCCTGGTTTACATGCACTGAAACAGGGTTTTTAGGAGTGCCAAGGCACAACTTTGGACCATTTTGGCCTCACTCCCGATAGAGAAGCATTCTGTCTCTGCTCAGCACCACAGAATGCAATGATTAACGCCAGCAACCATGTGAATGGTGGAGGAGAGGAAATTATAGGGAGGGGACATGTCCAATTGTTATGCAGTGCAGCACATTTGTGTCAGTACCAAATGTAATATATCTAACAGAAAAAAGCATGGAATGAAAAAAAGACCTTCTACTCATCACATCTCTCATGTAGATTTTAACCTGTCCATTCTTTCTGGTGCATTGGTGTATGTGTGTGTGTGTGTGGGGGCGGGTGGGTGGGGCTGGGTAATGGGCAATGGCAATTGTGCAGATATTCCTTGTTGCCCAAAGGAAATCGAGTAAAAACTCTAGTTCTATAACCCTCTTTTCCATCCCTGATCAGCTTTCTATCCACAATTACACAAACAATTTGCCCCATTAAGTGATGGCCCATCTCAGCCAGCACTTCCGACTTTTGTACCAACATAGATATTTATCCAGTTGTTTTCGGAATCTATTGCTTCTGTTGGGAGTTTGTTCCACATATCTATAGCTCTTTGTAAACAAAACCTGTTGTCTTGTCCTGCTTGAACCATTACATTTAATAAATGCCCTCTATTTCCGCCCTCATGGTCAAATTAAACACTCTGCCAGAATGCCTACACCCACATAATGTAAGCCTCAGCATTCTCAACGATCTAGATCATATCACCATCAAATGACACGAATAGCTATTGCTGTAATGGTAGCCCAACACCCCCCCCCCCCCCAACATTACTCTATTCAAATGTAATTTTGTATTATATTGTACACACCTAATTGAGATATTGCAATAGTGTTTACTTTAAGAAAGTCCCAGCTATGTGTTGCACATGCACTTAGAGTTTGTCATCGAGTAACAATGCTCTTCATCCAGGATGTGTTATTTTCACTGTGCATACTTATTATTGTACTGTTTCTTGATGTTTGCAGTTACCCTCTTGGACTCAATGTCAGCTCCTGGAGACCTGGGCTGGGTGGCCTATCCCGCTGAAGGGGTGAGTGTGCACTATTTATTTTCTTTCAATGAACAGCCCGGAAAGGACGTTAAACCTGTAGCTTCTATAACAAATTGTTAAGCACAGGTCGAGATATGTTGATCAATTATCTAGTGTATTCCCTATTAAATGTTTACTGCTCTCTGACTGGAATTATCTTTCTCTCCCTAGTAGGCAGGTATGCTGTATTCAAACGCGTAAGGACGTTAGATCTTGTTTGCTCAAAGTACTGACATTAGAATGGCTTCTCTTGGTGACAGGCATTTAATATTTTTACATTTGTGTAAAGCCTTGGGTGAATGGTCACACAAACTAAATCTTGTTCGACCCCGAACTATCCTTCCTCCCCCACATCCGCTCCATGACCGGCACAGCCTTCCATCACCTCCACAATGTTGCCAGACTCCGCCACTACCTCACCCCCCACGCCGCCGAAATGCTGATTCACGCCTTTATCATTTCCAGGCTCGACTACGGGAACTCTCTCCTTGTCGGACTCCCCATCTCCTCCCTTCACAGGCTGCAGATAATTCAGAACTCTGCAGCTCGTGTCCTCTTCCGCACCAGGCTTCGCAACCACATCACTCCCACCCTCGCCCGTCTCTACTGGCTCCCCATCACCCAGAGGATCGAATTCAAGATCCACATCCTCATTTTTAAGACCATTCGCGGCCTTGCCCCCGCCTATCTCTCTGACCTACTGTCTCCCTATCAGCCGCCCGCACCCTGCGTTCAGCAGACTCAGGCCTGCTCCGCATCCACCGCCCTAACCGCCCAACTATCGGCAGCCGGGCTTTCAGGCTGTCTGCTCCCACACTGTGGAACTCCATCCCACAGCCCCTCTGCCTCGCTTCCTCCCTTACTTCCAAGGCCGGTCTCAAGACCTTCCTCTTCAACCGCGCCTACAGCTCCCCCCCTAACTCCTCCCCCTCTCCCACTCTCCTTCCCCTTTCCCCCTAGCCCAACCCTCCCTCTCCCGCTCGGGTCCCGACCTGACTGTTCAGCGCTTTGGGACGTCCTCCCGATGTGAAAGGCGCTATATAAGTGCAATTTTGTTGTGTTGCTTTGTATGTAACAAGATGGTGAAAGTAAGGGTTTGGGTTCAAATGGCACATTGCTTAAGTTCAATATCTTGTATGGCCAATAGTCACAGTGGCAAACAGTTGTGTCTGAGGACAGATGAGAGCAGTCAGTCCACATCACCGTGAAAAGTGTCAGCTCACTCTTGTGAAATTCAACTTGTTTTGATCCAAGTGGCGTCTTTAGTTTGTCACGAGATGGTGTCAAAAGTTTGGAGCCACATGTAGTTTTACCCTTTTCCACTTGAAGGACATTGAAATTATTCTGTTCCTATCACTATCTCAGCACAGACCCAAAATTAAACCTGTAACCTCCTGCTCCACAAAGCTTATTGTCAAATTACTTGGAATGTCTGTGCAGGTGTGTTTGATGGGCAGAGTGAATGATGAAACTCTTTATCCTATTTTGTGAAGTTTTTGCTGAGTTCAGATTCTGAAGCCACTCAAAGTGGCCAGTGGTTGGTTGTTTGTTGATGTGCAATTTCACAGATGCTGGGCAGAAAAACCCGAAGGATAAATTTATAACTCCTTGGACATATTGCAATGTTGGATCTTTGAATGCTTGGCAGAAATCCTGGAAAAGGCAGATCCCTTTACATGAATAATTCACACGCGTCTCTCCTGTGTATACATTCCTATTTTGCATAACTTGTCAGTGGTTTCCTCAGCAATACGGCAGGTGTCTTGAACTACATTTTCGCATATGCAAAATGCGTGTGTGGTAATTTTTGGCTCAGTACAATTCCAATCTCCGGTACTTTACTGTGTGTGGAGAAGGGGTTACATGACCTGGTCTGGTGGTAATCATGGAATGCATAATACTACTTGAAATTAAATTATGATAATCCATTATGTGTGTGATACTCAGCGCTGATAATTGTGGGCTTGAATTGCTGTGCAGCATCTAGATTGGGCTTTTGTTACAACTGGTTGCCATATTTCCAATTTACTTTTCAGAATGTGGAACCTGGGAATATTTGGGAAACTATTGAAAGCTATGGATAAGCAGTAAATGGTGAAAGGGTAACAGCATGAATGGTATAGCTGGAGCTGTAGATTTGTCATTGAGGGGGACATCAGTCAACTACGAGATGTCAGCAATTTAAGATCATTGCAACAACAACAATTTGTATTTACATTGTGCCGTTCACTCAGAGCAACAATTCAAGCAAAAGCTAACAAGGCTAAGAAAATTATAATAATAATTATAATAATCCTTACATTTATATAGCGCTTTCCACGTCTTATTGACATCTCAAAGGACGCTTATTGGGACATGCAATGGCTACCAAGAATTATTTCAAGCAGAGAGCTTGATAGCTTCATCGGTTTTTGTTTACACTATTTCACTAAAGGAGTGAAATTCCAATCATTTTTCTAGCATGTTCCTATGCTTCCAGTTCTGCAAGAATAGCTTCGGGTACACATTGAAAGTGGCACCAAATATGTAATCCTGTCTTCTTATCTTTCCCACTTCTCTTCCTCTCACCCCAAAGAAAAACTTGCAACTGATCAATTTGGGTCATAACTTTTTAGAATAATAAAATAAACCCAATTTCCTACTTGTTGCCAGTAATAATAATAATATTTCTTGCATTTGATATAAAGCTTTTCATATACCTATACCTCTGAGTATAGCACTTTGAGAGGAATAGAAGTGCTTCACAGAATATACTGTAAAGTGAATTGATTGTGCATTTGTGGGCAAATGCAGCAACCGATTGCACACAGCAATGTCCCACAAACAGTCATGGATTGAAATGACCAATTTATTTATTTTTATTTGAGGGATTATTATCAGGCATGTGGATTTAGGAAATTTGCCCAAGGTTTCGCCCTGCCTAGAATTGAACCCAGGTCTTTCGCTTGCAAGGTGACCCAGGAGACCCAGATTTGAACAATCTGCACAATCTAGCTTTGTTCTGGTTCAGATGAAAGCAGTTACTGCTTTACAAAGACATGTCACAGCGTGCATCAACGCAGAGTAGATGGAAGAAACAAGTAGTTTTTTTTTCATCCTCAGTGTGTGAATAGAGCAACCTCTCTACAGGCAGCTTTACAGGTGAATGATCTCTACACTCATTCCTTATTTCTAATGCCAAGGTAAAGCAAAAAGTTGGCAGGCCTTACTACCAATGCTTTTCCTTTCTTCCGGAAGCTGAATTACCAGACATTGCCCACTATGTGAAAACAATAATAATAATCCTTGCTTTTAATATAATGCTTTCATCTTCTAGGCGCATCAAAGTGCTTCACAAAATATACTGTAAAATGAATTGACTGTATAGTTATGGGCGAAACGTGGCAGCCAATTTCGCACAGCAGTATTCCACAAACAGTTGTGAATTGAAATGACCAATTAGTTTTATTTTTTCAAGGGATTATTACTAGGCATGCGGAGTAAAGAAACTTGCCCAAGGTTTTGCACTGCCTGGAATCGAAGCCAGGTCTCCTGCTTACAAAGCGAGTGTTCTAACCACCGAGCTACAGGACGACATATCAAATGCAAGGATTATTATTGTTACTGAACATGAGGAGCGAGCTTCTTTTCAGCTTTACAGACTGAAATCTGCTTACAACTTGATACCCAGTCATGTGTTGCCTTCTCCTTGAGGGAAGGATTCTATAAAAATAATGTTACTTCTACTAGTGAGAATACCCAAGAGTAGCAGAGAGATGTTCATCGAATTCCTTGCTCCAGGCACAAATGTACATAGGGTAGGCTAACAAAAGGAAACTCTACTGGAGCTTCCCCATCAAATCCTGTACTAGAGAAGAGATGTTTAAGAGAGGGCCTCATAGAGATGTTTAAAATTATCAAAGGGTTTGAGGAGGCCAGCATAAATAGGCTGCTTCCATTGGGTAGGGGATTTGTATCCAGAGGATAAAAACATACTTGAAGAAGTAGAAGTCATAAGCTAGCAACAAAAGGATGTAAAGGAGAATTTTAGAGGAATTACTTCACACAAGGTAAGAAGGTGGAACTCGCTGCCTGAAGTGGTGGTTGAATCAGATGATGTAGATGCACTCAAGAGGAAGCTGGACCTTCACACGATGAGGCAGAGAATGCAAGATTATGGGAGGTTGTAAGGAATGGTTGGAGATTGCCGCGAGTATGAACACAAGCATGTAATGGTTGGGATAAGTGGCCTGAAACAGTGACTGTGCAGCGCCTTGGGACGTCCTCCTGACGTGAAAGGCGCTATATAAGTGTAATTTTATTGTTGTTGTTGTTTCTGTAAATTCTTTGTATAAGGTTCAATACACGTCAGCTGCGAACTAATTTTGAAAGGGATCACAATTTACATTTTGTTAGCATCAGCAGCATTTCTCTTGTTGAAGTGCTATGATTCCAATTTGTAGCATTTTAAGAGACATACTTTTACCAAATAAAATGGACTCGAGCAGCATTCCTTCCTGAAGTCACTGAACATTTCAAAATATTTAAATACCCTTCATGTTTCCTGCTCATCATATCTGGAAAAAATATGTCCCTGAATTTGAAATGCTCTACTTAAAGCTAAAGTTTAAAAAAAGTGGGTCAATTCTTTTTTTAAAAAAATAGAATGGGTGTAAGCTGAAAGTGAGAACGAAATGATCCATTGGGTTCAATACTGACTGGCCTAATAAATTGATGATTGCCAGGCTTTGACTTACTTCCCTCCACCCAACGTTGAACTGAAAGCAGAATTGTAGCCGTGCTTGAGATAACCATCCCTGGGGTGTTGAGAGGCAGATGGAGGTTGAGCATGTTTGAAGCTATGCAAACTATGTGCCTGCATCCTGAGCAGACAAAGCTGTGAGGTGACTTGTTCGATGCGGCTTTAATTTTTCTTATGACTGTTCTGGTCAGTGGAAGGACAAGGTGTGAAGAACAATTACCTCCAGGGATTTCCCCTTTGAATGGATCAGCCTTTTCTCTCATAAAAAAAACAGTAATTGCTTGAAATGTGCGGCAGGCAAATCAATCAGCAACTGAAGGGGAAAGATAGGTTAAAGTTTCGGGTAGGATAATTCGTCATAACCAGCTTGATGAAGGGTCCTTGTTGAAAGGTTAATGTATTGTTCTTTTTCAGGAACTGATGGACCTGCTGGTACATTTCCAGCATACAATATTTCTTTACATCTCAGCCTTGCATATTATGGGATTGCAAGTACCTCACTAGGAATCAAGGATAGGTAGAGCAGTGCACTTTGCCTTTGAGGGCATCTAGCATAAGTATGTCTGTGTGAAGACAGCAAATTAACGGTGGTACAGATAGTTATCGGCTCTTGAGTACATTGCTGATCATGTTATTTCAAGTGCACAGACTCATTTGCATTCCTCTGTTGCTCGGGCTTAATAACTCATTCAATCCAGCGTACCCTTGCTTTCAAAATGGAAATTCACAGAAACCTTGGAATTTTTACAAGACATTCACTTTAAAGAAAGCGTTTGTGGTAATACAATGAATGGAGACTACATACAGCAGTGCATGACTGCTGTCAGGGGTGTGATGTTTTTAACATAATAATTACAAGGCTCCCCTGTGGAGGTCTTGTGCATGTCAATTTCAGTGCAATGTGAAGGCAGCAAAGGAAGTCTCTGACTGCTCCACAACACAAAGAACACAGGCAATGTTTTGATGACTGTTCAGAGGCTCTTCCTAAGCTGCTTCTCTTGTCTTACATTGAGTGGGTGTGACGCTTTTTGAATACTCAACTGCAACAAGCAAAAGAAACCTAAGATTATTGGTTGATCAGCAAAACAGCCTAATTTTCTTCGTGCTGTAGATATATTGGGGCACATGGGAATCCTCTCTGCATCTTTTCCTCGTGTCCCTATTTCCATTCCCATTTTACCTTTGCTTTCACTGGAGAGCCCTGTAAGTTTGAATAAGTAATAATAATAATACTCCTTGCATTTCATACATAGCCTTATCACGTCTTTGAGACATCTCAAATCGCTTCACAGAATACACTGTAAAGTGAATTGACTGTATATTTTGTAGACAAAACGTGACAGCCAATTGTGAAGCCCTGACCTGATATAGGTTCATTCACACTCCCCCTCCATTGGCAGCAGTACCGAGGACAGCTTCTTCTGTGGTTGAGTGTCCCCCACCAGCAGACTAGTGGTTTTTCAGAATTCATTCTGTTCATAAAAGTAATGATCCTGACATTTGGTATAGCGCCTCTCACACCAGGAGAATGTCTTAAATCACTTCAGATAGTGTGCAGAGTAGTGATGATTCTATGGGCAATGATGAAAGCAGCAGACAATTTGCACAGGACAATGTCCCACAAACAACTATGAACAACTAATTTTATTTTGGGGGTTGTTGACCAGGACACTGGGAGAAACTCCCTTCTCTTGAATAGTGCCATGGGACCCTTAACAACTACCTGAACAGGCAGACAGGACCTCATTTAATATTCCTGGGCATGGTGGCTGAAAGGGGAACAAGGGACTTGCAGCTGACCCGTGCCACCAGAGAGAAAGTTGCGGATGGAGATGTAGGTTGGAGACATATCGAGGTCCAGGGCATGAAGAGATTTGATAGTAAGAGTGAGGATTTTGAAATTGATCTGTTCTAGGAGTGTGTAACCTGATATGGGTGAGGACACAGGCAGCAGAATTTTGGATTATTTGAGCCTTGTTGATAGTGGAGCTGGGGAAATCAGTGAGGCGTGCATTGGAAAAATCGAATCGGGAAGTTCATTTCCCTTGTTATTCCAATAATCTCCACTGCACTGTGATTGTCAACTTCAGCAATCACAGTGTCCATTTAGTGCCTAACCTATGTGTCGTGTGCTATAAATCCAGCTGATTTAAAGTTAATCAACTGGAAAATTTCAGCTAATGAGTTTATAAACTGTATTCTTCTTTTTAAAGATCCTAATATGGAAAGCATGCTGCGTTTACAATGAATCTTATTCTGTGTCTATGCACAGTGGACAGAGAACAGAACCCGTGTACATTTAATTTGATTCTGGTAATGGTCACACGTCCGATTTCTATTGAACATTCTGAGCAGGAGAAGCAAGAATACATGCTTTTCAAAGGACAGCTAATTTGAGAGGTGCTAAAATTTCTCCACACATTTGGTTAACAATTTTCTGCTATGTTGGGTTTGAATTACTGTAATTTTGCAGAATTCACAACTACTCTCAGGCTGCTATAACTAGCAGAGGTGTGACATACTCACGGCTTAGAAAAAAATTCTAAGGCTTATCACAGGTGAGTGTGCTTGAAGCTAGGATCATGTATAGTTTGTACAATTCTACATCAAATGTAGACTATACCAGACCATAACAGTTCACCTTCCGTCTCCTCCTTCCCCTTTTCTGTGACCATTATCACATCAACCGGGTCTTAGACACACCTTTCCTCTGATCTGCTGAATGTCCAGCGCCTTGGGACGTCCTTCCAACATGAAAGGCGCTATACAAATGTAATGTTGTTGTTGTACCCAGCTATTTCTGTTCTTATTTCAAACTTCAGCATCTGCAGTATTTTGAATTTATCTACATAAAATGTATGTGTTTTCAGTCCATTCTGGATTCAGATTGCTGGTAATAAACTGTTCGGTTCACCAGCAAAATAATGGAATTAACAAAAGGTTTTGGTGGAGGTTTGGTATTTGTAGTCAATGTGGCTGGGTTTTACATTGCTCTTTCTTGTTTACAGTGGGAAGAAATCAGTGTTATGGACGAGAAGAACACTCCAATGCGAACATACCAGGTCTGCAATGTCATGGAGGCCTATCAGAACAACTGGCTGCGGACTAACTGGATCCCACGCGACGGATCCCATCGGATCTACATAGAGATAAAGTTTACTCTCCGAGACTGTAACAGCCTTCCAGGTGTCCCGGGGACCTGCAAAGAGACCTTTAACATGTACTATTATGAGTCCAATAATAACAACTTGTGGTACATCAACGAAAGTCAATACATCAAGATTGACACTATTGCTGCTGACGAGAGTTTTACGCAGGTGGACGTGGGCGACCGGGTGATGAAATTAAACACTGAGGTCAGGGACATAGGGTCACTGACAAAGAAGGGCTTTTACATGGCATTTCAGGATGTGGGAGCCTGCATTGCTTTGGTCTCAGTGAGGGTTTATTACAAGAAGTGCCCATTAACAGTTCGTAATTTGGCAGAGTTTCCTGACATGGTCACCGGAGGAGACTCCTCCTTGGTGGAAGTGCGTGGTTCCTGTGTGAATAACTCTGAGGAATATGATGTGCCCAAAATGCATTGTAGCGCTGATGGAGGATGGTTAGTACCCATTGGACGATGTGTCTGTAAGCCGGGATATGAGGAGAAACAAGATATCTGCCAACGTAAGTAACATTGCTTCTGTTAAAACAGTTCTCTGTTAGATCTGATGTTAAATAGAAATCCTTCATTCTACATATTCCTGAGGATATGCACATTTATGCAACATGTGACGTCCCAGAGCTGTGTAGATCAAGACCAACCTTTGTTTAACCTTAGTGATGCCCCCAGTCAAGCATTCACATAGCAGATTGTTTTAATTCAAATTAAATATTTAAGAATTTTAGTTTGATAAAAAAAATTACAATTGAACTCTACTTCAGGAACTAACAGCGTAACACAGTTCTATTCTCTCAACAATAAGCGATGACTTACGCAGACATTCAACTAGAATTAGGTATTCAAAGTGAACATTCAATCTTAGCTCAAGCTGAGAGATTTGAGATCCTTCAAAGTATTTCTCTTTGTGAATTCTTCCTAACGGAAAGTAGCTGGTGTGCTTCGGAGTCAGATAATGAATTGATATAATCTATTTAAATAATCAGCTGCTTGGATGATTGTATATACTGATCAGCTCATTCAACTCATTTATAACAATGAGATTCAAGACAACTCTCAAAATAACACATGTACAGTAATTGTAGAAACACATGGGTTGGTTTGTTATGATATAGTGATACACACACAAACAGACTTCTCATTATATCTCTTGAAGGTCTCTTGGCCATCCTCATGATGTGAAAGGCACGGTACCAAATGCAGAGGTTTAAAACCTAATTGTGTTACAACTGGTAGAAATGTGGTGATGGTGAGATCGGAGGTGGATAGCTTTCCTCCTACTATGCGGATGACGTCTTTCCTGGATGTGCAAACCAGCGTGTGATATCTAATCCCTAACTCCCCATTGCTGCATGCAAGTGATGTTCTATCAGATTTATTTATTTATTTACTATGGTTATACATAAGGTTTCAAGAGAGCAGTAGAGAATTGAATGCAGGTCCCACTCCTTGACCGAATAAGGTGGAAAGCCAATAAATTGGCATTTTCTGAACAGGGAACCAATCTTGGGTGCACTTTCCCTTAAAGACGCAGCACAAATGTATTACTGCAGCAATGTCCCCTGGTAATACTGCCTCAAGGTGGCATGCAAATAGCAGGAGTCACACATGATCTGTGTTCCTAACAACTAACTGTTCCTCACAACTAGCCCCAGCAGCCCCTCAATTATCAGTCCAAGGAAGTTTTTAAATGAGGTAGATAAACAGCAGGGTGTATATCGTGATTGTTTTATTGTAAATCAAAGAGTTGAGTTTGGTTAGTTTTCTCTCTGACATTTGACAAGAGGTACTAGGAGAATACTAATGCTACAGCTGAAATGTACTTCACATCTAGCTAGTTTGGTGAGGCTTTTGTTTCTGGATCGGGAACTCTGTGCCTGATATTCAACAACAACAACAAAATTACATTTATAGAGCGGCTTTCACGTCGGGAGTACGTACCAAAGCGCTGAACAGTCAGGTCGTGACCCGAGCAGGGGGTGGGGAAGGATCGGGGAAGGAGAGTAGGAGAGGTGGGAGAGTTAGGAGGGGAGCCGAAGGCACGGTCGAAAAGGAAGGTCTTGACACCGGCCTTGAAGGAGGAAAGAGAGGAAGTGAGGCGAAGGGATTGCGGGATGGAGTTTCACAGTGTGGGAGCAGAGAGGCTGATAGCTCGGCCATCGATTGTGGAGCGGTTAGGGCGGTGGACGCGGAGCAGGCCTGAGTCTGCTGAGCGGAGGGGACGGGCTGATAAGGAGACAGCAGCCAAAAGTATACCGCCAAAAGTAAACTTTCAATATGTTATAGCGTTGCTCAATCTATTGGCATTATTCAAACTGACTTCGATTTAAATAGAAAATCTCTCTTACTATTGCCTCTGTAGTGTGTCGCATTAGCTTATTTCATACAAATTACAAATCAGAGATTAAACATTTCTGGCAGTTTAACTATTGAGATAAGTTGCTCATCAGCGCAGCAATGCTTAAAAGTTGTACAGATGTGGGCAGCAAAGATTGCAGTGCGAGTTTAGTGGCTGTTTTTCCAGCCAGAAGCAGAGTTTTGCAATGCCACGTTACATGCCACAAGTTACACGCTATATTGTACTAAGTGCATGGGCATGATAACAGTGGGCCCACAAAGAGTAAATTGAAGGTGGTGGCTCTGATATATTTTCGCCGGATTTGAATACTACCATTATTCAGAACTTGAGAGGAGGCAAAGTATTTTAAAACCATTCCTTCACTAAGGAACGTAATGCATTTAGGATTGCCACAATTTGAATGCCAACATTTCCATGTATAGTTTTACATTGCAGCTTCAACTATTTACAGTGATATTCTTGCTGCTGGAATGCATTGTGAAATGTTATGCATTGGGTCTCCTTTTGATGTCACCGAAGCCATCCAGCTTAAAACGGGATTAATTTGACATGCAGTTGGTATTGCTCCCAATATTTAACGTATAGTGGGAACAATGTTTGTGAATATCTATTTGTGAATATTTTTATTTGTGAATAAGTTAGTTGCACAATTGAATTTCTTTAAGAAATAGGTCAGGTCCTGGGGTCTAAAATGCAGATCGAAGCTAAAGGAGTCTCAGTTTGTTTGACTTTGGATTCCTTAACAAGGGAGTCCTATTACAAATCCTGCATTTTAAAAGTGGATGTGCATTGCCTTGTCACATAGTGAGGTCAAAAAAGGTCAGATTAATAAAATGTGACTCGGATTTCCTGCAGTTCTTCTGCATGCCCAAAACCTTATTGATGATCATTCTCCAAGACATACATCACTGAAAATTACAATCAGAAAGTGACGTGACTAGGGTAGCTTGCTTTGCTGCAGACAAGTTGGAGGAGGATTTATTGCGAAAAAGCTCTTTTGAACAAATTATGTGTGTGAATCTGTCTGTGAAGAATGTGAATTTTTGAAAATTATTCCGGATGAAGTATTAAATTACTGAGGAGCCCTGTGGAGTATTTATAAGGGGGTGCACAGATTTGAAGAGCCTTGTGCGGTCAAGAATGCTGTAACATCAGAAAATAACCTCAACAGTAAATGACCATACAGCTCTGTATTTGCACCACCATCAGAAAGAATTGCAATGCTTTAGCAAATGTGCAACTGCCACCATCATAGTTTCTAATCAGTCAAACAATAAAAACAGTTTTCCTTAATTCCAATAACCTGTACTGATATGAAGTTGGGATTGCCTTTGACCTCTGTTCAGTGACAATCACACATAATTTTTTCTGTTCTAAAATCCTGAAGGGTTTTAAAGTCCGCATTCAAGAACTTTCCCTCTAAACATTTATCAAGTAACTTTCAGTCACTCTCTATAGCTGAGTTTGACGAGAAATTAATTGCGTGCAATCTATCTCCATTCTGAGGAAGAGAAACGGAATTCACATGAGGCAGGCCAAATGGTTGTACCCATTACACAACATGCACCGTTTGAATCCATTGGAAATGAGAAAATACAAACTGGTTATTGCAGGAATGAAATTTGTGTGGAGTGAATAATCATCCAGTAGCTTTGAGAAAAGGATAATATTGATGAGCAAAATGAATCAATAGGATGTAGTTTCTCTACTATCTGTGACTTTGTATGTCAAAAATCATCAGCTATTCCAAAAGAATACTCAATAACATTTGGCAGGTCTCTGTTTGGAAAAGAAATAATTCAACTGTCAGTTTTAGTAAGGGGAAGAAGCGCAGTCAGATAAGATTGGGCAAATTTAAGGGATGATGGTCAGAGTGGAAACTCAGAAGCAGATGGGATTTGTGATGTCTGGCTGACACAGCAGGCAGTGAGGAGACATGGAGGACATTGCTGTATTTTAAATTTTAAAAATAAAAAGAACACTCAATCCAGGACTGTTCGTTGTGTGCACAATTGGCTACCGCGTTTCGCCCACAAAAATATACCATCAATTCATTTTGCAGTATATTCTGTGAAGCGCTTTGAGGTGTCGCAAAGATGTGATAAGGCATTATACAAACTGCAAAGATTATTAATATTACTACAACTACTTTAGTCTGACAGATTAGCCGTTCATTCCTAGTTTGAGGAGCTTCTAAACTCAGTATGTGTATGTTAAGAAGACAAGTATTTATTAATAATTCATTTCCCATAGATAAATTATAAATATCTTAAAGAGGCCCTGGGGAGATTTCAACCAAGCTGCAGTCCTGAAATAGCCAAGAATTGTTCACCAAAATGACTTAGCCCAGAGACCACAGTGAAATCCACCAGAGAATAATTGTGCTGAAACACAATATTTGTAACAAGTTTGCTTTCTGAGTTCCGAGTTCCAATTTTAAATGTTGCCAGGGGAGCACACAATATTGTGAGCATCCCAGACATCTGAATTATCAAACTTACCACAGAATGCTTATGGCACTGAAGCAAGTCATTGTTTCTGGGCCGGTGCTAGTTTTTCCAATGGAGCTACTGCCTCTAGTCTCATTCTCTCGCCTTTCCCCGAACAATCAGTTCACCAATGTAGCCGTACTAATATGTGATCCTTGACTGACTAAGTAAGCAAGGGTATTTGACCGCAGGCAGACATGCATTGCAGCCAAGCCTGATCCAATTCTCGTACAATTAGACACAAGAGCAACCTACAATAGTGGCTTAGTAATTCTTCTGATTTTACCATTGGGGCCACTAATAATAACCTTTATATTTAAAACAGTGCCTAAAATATCAAAATGTTTCAAAGCACCTCCCAAGATAATTTCTGTAAAGTGTAGTGAGCTTGTACATATGTTGTAGGCAAAATGTAACAGTCAAATTACACACAACAGTGCCAGACCAGCAGCACAACGTATCTGTCGGATTGAATCAGGGACTTCTCCTCCACTCTTTACATCTGAACTACTCAAAGAGTTTACTTGAGGAGCATTTAGGGGAGCCAGTCCCATTTTTGGCTATCCCAGCCAGTATTTTAGCACCAATTTTTTTTATTGTGGACATTGAATACTCCTTTGACCTCTAATCTCTTAAATGCAGAAACTGGCGCCTGAGGATGATGATAATGAGTGTATTGTGCCAGATCCACTTTGTTTAACACCCTGCAACCACCTCCCTTAATAAAGGCTTTATTCTCTGATTGCAGAGAAATAAAACCAGAACCTGCCACAACACACTCATACAAACCATTGGCAAAACCATTCCAGATTCAGTTATAAAAGGAGGCTACATAAGTACTGCTCAGAGGTGCAAAAGAATCATCACATGAGAATAGGGTCCGGCGATATATCGATGTATCGATAAAACCCGATATAATTTTCAGATCGATATGCCGATATAGACATTTTAAAAATATCGATATATCGAAAAAACTATATATATCGAGGTAAAAAATCGGGATGCGAGCACAATCAACTACAAGACCCAGAATGCTCATCTCTATACACAATGCACAGACCGAGGTGCAAAGCCGCCATATTGTATTCACGTCCTCGAATACAATATACAGGTATGCAAGGGGTGGGGGGTGAGAGAGACGGCTGGGGGTGGGGGGGTGAGGGGGAGAGAGACTGCTGGGGGGGGGGGGTGAGGGGGAGAGAGATGGCTGGGGGGAGGGGGAGAGAGACGGCTGGGGGGAGGGGGAGATAGACGGCTGGGGGGGGGGAGAGGGGGAGAGAGACGGCTGGGGTGTGGGGGGAGAGGGGGAGAGAGACGGCTGGGGGGGGGAGAGGTGGAGAGACGGCTGGGGGGGGAGGAGAGGGGGAGAGAGACGGCTGGGGGGAGGGGGAGAACGACGGCTGGGGGGAGGGGGAGAGAGACGGCTGGGGGGAGGGGGAGAAAGACTGCTGGGGGGGGGAGAGGGGGAGAGAGACAGCGGGGGGGAGGGGAGGGAGAAAGAGACGGCTGGGGGGGGGGGTGGGGGAGAGGGACGACGGGGGTGGGGGGTGCGAGAGAGAGACGGCTGGGGGGGGAGGAGAGGGGGAGAGAGACGGTTGGGGGGAGGGGGAGAGAGACGGCTGGAGGGGGGGAGAGGGGGAGAGAGACGGCTGGGGGGAGGGGGAGAGAGATGGCTGGGGGGGAGGAGAGGGGGAGAGAGACGGCTGGGGGGAGGGGGAGATAGACGGCTGGGGGGGGGAGAGGGGGAGAGAGACGGCTGGGGGGGGGGAGAGGGGGAGATAGACGGCTGGGGGCGGGAGAGGGGGAGAGAGATGGCTGGGAGGAGGGGGAGAGAGACAGCTGGGGGGAGAAAGACGGCTGGGGGTGTGAGAGAGACGGCTGGAGGGGGAGGGAGAGAGAGACGGCGGGGGGGGGGGGGGGGGGAGAAAGTGACGGCTGTGGGGGGTGGTGGGGGAGAGAGACAATGGGGGTGGGAGGTGCGAGAGAGGGATGGCGGGGGGGGGGGGGGGGGGGAGAGACGGGGTGGATGTGATAATATACAGATAGATAGAGATGGGGGGGATGTGAGAGAGGAGAGAGGGAGAGAGACATAGAGACACACAAACAGAAAAACACAGAGATGGAGAGAGTGAGAGACACAGAGAGAGAAAGATATTTACCTCCTGAGAAGATAGGCCCCGAATGCGCGCGCACCCGGGATGTGTGCGCACCCCGAATGCGCGCGCGCGCATGTGCAGTACGAAAAAACTAAAAATATCGATATTTCGGTATATCTCGATATGAGCCCATCGATATATCTAATCGGAAAATTTTCCATATCGATGGACCCTACATGAGAAGGTAGACAGATAGAAATCAGGGACCGCAGAGTGGTTCCAAAGTGCTGTGCATTCTCCCAACAAAAGCTTCTTCAAAGCTTTGCTTCAGAATTTCAAACATGGCAACAGTATTACTATGAAGGACTTGATCAAAGGCAAGTGCTAATGGACTTTTTAGGACCATTAAAACAAGTAGCGGGTTTGATTGACACCCAGTTTCAGTGCGAGGTACAAGGTTGTTTTTAGCAGTAGGAGTTTATTCCCTAAATGAGAAAACAAACTTTTCAAATTGCAAATGCATGTATTTGACTGTGATTGTTACATGCTCGTGTTGAGTTGAAAGACGCACTTCTCTTCAGATGTGTGTATTTTTGAGATAGGTTGGAATTGTGAAATTAAAACCCATCCTGTTAATTCTATGGACTAGCTTTACTGGAGGGAAAAGGGAGGTAGGGTTCAATGCATTGCAGTGGTATCAGGCAGCATCATAGTGACAGGACATGGGTGTTTTACTGGTGAATCTCTTACCTATGCAATATGCATTGTGGAGAGCGCCAAAAAGCAGGCAAGGGGAGAGAACACAGATAATGACTCTTATTAGGCGAAGTTAACAGCAGCCGATCCGCTGAGGCGTGGCAACTGTTGCCATGTTTGAAATTCTGAAGCAAAGATTTGCCTGGCCTTTTATTTTCCGAATCGTTTTCCAGGAGACCTAATGATTTGCTAAAACCCGTATAGGCCTCTCAGTGGATGGCTGTTTTAATTCCTTTGCCGCAAAGCTGATGCTTGAATTATTGCTGAGTGTATGCCACAGGAGCTAACCCTTCCATTGCTGCCACTGCTCATGGTGGCTGAACAGCCAGTTAATTTGAGGAGATTGTTCAAGCCAGTGGGTGCAGTGTATGTGCTGCCTGTATTTATTGATAATGTCATGTGGTTCACATATGTGTGGATTCTCTGCAGCGTGCTGTATTTGGTGCTACAGACAATTACTAGGTGTTTAATCTATTAGGCTTATTTGCACCTGCGCAACATTGCCAGGCTCCGCAACTATCTTACCCCCCGCGCTGCCGAAACACTCGTGCATGCATACATCACCTCGAGGCTGGACTACGGAAACTCTCTCCTCGTCGGCCTCCCCAGTTCCTCCATTCACAGGCTGCAGGTCATCCAAAACTCTGCAGCCCGTGTATTATCCCGCACCCGCCTCCGCGACCATATAACCCCCACCCTCGCCCATCTCCATTGGCTCCCCATTCTCCAGAGGATCGAGTTCAAGATTCGTCCTCACCTTCAAGGCCTTACACGGCCTTGCCCCGCCCTATTTAACCAATCTACTTTCCCCCTACAAGCCCACCCGGACCCTCCGTTCAACAGGACTTGGCCTGCTCCAAGCCCCCCGCCCGAACTGCCTCACCATCGGAGGCCGGGCCTTCAGTTTCTCCGCTCCCACCCTATGGAATGCCATCCCTCAATCCCTCCATCTCGTTTCTTCCCTTTCCTCCTTCAAGGCCGGTTTGAAGACTTTCCTCTTCGACCGTGCCTTTTGTTCCACCCTGAATTTTTTGAGCCCCCCTTAGTGTTCCACCCCTTCCCAAACACTCCCCTCTCAGCTCGGGTCACACGCCTCCTGTGCAGCGCCTTGGGACGTCCTCCCGACGTGAAAGGCGCTCTATAAATGTAATTTGTTGTTGTTGTTGTTGTTGTCCGTCGATATATCGCTAAAACCCGATATAATTTTCATATCGATACGCCGATATAGGCATTTCAAAAATATCGATATATCGAAAAGTCGATATATCGAGGTAAAAAATTGGAATGCCGCACACTGAACTACAAGACCCAGAATGCTCATCTCTATACACAATGCACAGACCGAGGTGCAGAGCCGCCATATTGTATTCATAGTCCTAGAATACAATATACAGGTATGCAAGGGGTGAGGGGAGAGAGACAGCTGGAGGGGGGGAGGGGGAGAGAGACGGCTGGGGGGAGGGGGAGAGAGACGGCTGGGAGGAGGGGGAGAGAGACGGCTGGGGGGGGGAAGGGGAGAGAGACGGCTTGGGGAGGGGGAGAAAGACGGCTGGTGTGGGGGAGAAAGAGACAGCTGGGGGGTGGGGGGAGAGAGACAGCTGGGGAGGGGGAGGGAGAGAGAGGCGGCGGTGGGGGGAGGGGGAAAGAGACGGCTGGGGGGGGGAGGGAGACAACGGGGGTGGGGGGTGCGAGAGAGGGACGGTGGCGGGGGTGGGGGGGGAGAGACGGGGTGGATGTGATCATATACAGATAGATGGAGATGGGGGGGATGTGAGAGAGGAGAGAGACACAGACAGAAAAACACAGAGATGGAGAGAGTGAGAGACACAGAGAGAGAAAGATATTTACCTCCTGAGGAGATAGGCCCCGAATGAGCGCGCACCCGGAATGCGTGCGCACTCCGTAGTACAAAAAACCCGAAAATATCGATATGAGCCTATCGATATATCTAAATCGGAAAATTTCCATATCGACGGACCCTATAATCTATGGAGTTGCCCATAAAATAAAAATATCCAATTTTCCAGCATCAACAGCTCCCTACCCTTTATAGTGAATCCCCAAAAAGCTAAATGACTTTTTTAAAAAAAGTTAGTTTTGCCGAGTGATATCTCTGTGAGTAAATGAACATTATGAAAAATAACCTAAAAAGAGGATTGTGTTGTGTGCTTCCATTGAAATTTGACAATGGTATTATGTGTGTGTGTGTGTAAAAAATAAATTGCATTTGAATCAGTGCTTTATCATGTCGACGAGACATCTCAAAGCACTTTTACTGTGAAGTATAGTGACATTATTTGTGGTTGAATGCAGCAGTCAATTTACGCACAGAAATGTCCCACAAACAGGTCAGTGAGTGACCAATTTTTTTAATACAATGTGCCCTCATATTAAACAAACATTGGTAACTGATGTTAATTCAGCAGTTGAAATATCGGCAGTTGTAAATGAAATTGGTCATTCACATCATGGCTATTTGTGGGGCCTTGCTGTGCGCAAATTGGCTGTCGCTTTCACCCACAAAATACACAGTCGGTACATTTTGCTGTATAAACTATGAATCGATTTGAGACTTGCACCATACGTGAAAGACCCTATATCAAAATTAAGCATTATTATTATTATACTGCAATAATATTAGCTAAATTTGCCAATGGGAAGATTTAAAATTTTTTGTCGAGTTCTGCTTTTTGGAAGCTCCGTTCAATCTACATAAATTAATTTGATTTGGGACCTGGAATAACCTTTTAGAAAGTAAAATATTCATCCCTTTGGACTTGGCATTTATTAGCGCATAGGAATACACAATGAGAGAAGTGGAAATTATCCCAGCTTACAACTGGTTGAGGTTGGCATTAGAGACATTATAAAGATGGTTTACAAGGGGCCAGTAATGTATCTGACTTGGAACCATCTCATGGGTGGCATGAGAGTGCTCAGGGCCACCACCGGATACAAACAGAAATCTGATTTCTCTGTACTGTAGAACAGTAACTCCTTACCATGGGATTACTGAAATTGGAATCAATGAATAATTCATTCAGACACAAGATTCCATTCCAATTTACTACTCGGTTTTTTGGGGGGTTAGAAATCGTAATTAAAGAATGATGGCAATTCATACATAACAATTGCGGCAAATGAATTATTCACCGCTCAGAATTCATCTGTACTGGGAACAAAACTTTGCTTTTCTGATGTTGGCTAGGCCCTTGATTTTTTTTCATTAGATTTGCGCAAAATTCCTCTGCACACAGAAGAATTAGTGGAGCTTGACAGGCTGAAAAGGAATGGAGATAGCTTTTTGAATAGATTTCTTCAAATCAATACTTTGTAACAAATGCAAGAGGTTGCCTTTCTAGATTTTAGGACATGAAAGAAAAGTGAATGAAAGAGGACTTAGCAATGCCAGCCAAGATCTGGTACTCAAACAATGCACTGATTCATAGTATGTAAGCGCTCTGAGACGCCGTCCGGCGTGGAGGGTGCTATATAAATTGAAGTTGTTGTTGTTGCATGTAGACATCTAAGCTAGCAACTGCTTCTGCTATACTTAAAATGCAAAAGAGGAGCTCTTTGGGTTCCAATTATATTTTGGCAAAAATGCATAAAGTCAATTTTTTCTTCCCCAGTGATTAAAATCTTTAATTTCTTGTTATCTGTGTGGTTCTCTATTGCTTCTCCCTCCTTCTCCTGAAGAACCTATTTCACAGTACAGGAGAGTTCCATAGGCCCCATCCATCCTCTAGTACCATATATATCTAAATGGTTATTCTTCATGTGGAATTCTAGACCTTCGCCCAGCTCTACTGGCTTCCCATCCCGCACAGGATAGAATTCAAGAACCTGGTCCTCACATTCAAGGCACTCCAGAGCCTTGAGCCCTCCTACCTCTCTGACCTGCTGCTCCCTATCAATCTATCCACTCCTTTCATTCAGCAGGCTCCGGCCTGCTCTATGTCTCCCACCCAATCTGCCCTATCTTCAGTGGCCGGGATTTCAGCCTCTCTATCCATTCTCTTTGGAATTCCATCTCACAATCCCTTCGCCTTGCTTCCTCCTTTGCCTTCTTCAAGGTTTAACACAAGACTCTCCTTTTCAACCATGCCTTCAGCTCCCCCCCCCCTACAACTCTGCCCTTCCTCCTCCCACCATGCTTAGGTCATGACCCCTGACATTCAGCACCTTGGGACGACCTCCCATTTGCTCCACAAATGTAATTATGTTGCTGTTGTTGGAGACAATAGGTGGTCACTGATAACTTTACTGTGGGTGCATCACAATTGAGCTTTATCCTATCTTCGCCCAATGACCAAACATGCAAACCTTCTAGTAAGAGTCATTGGCCATCGAGCGAAGGAGTCTTATCTGTTCGTCCCCCACCAAAAAAGCCTCAGGTATTAAAGTAAATTACTTCATCTGTTAAGATCAGCAAGCTCAGCACAGATTGAGGAACTGAGAATTGCCTTTTTTTTATCAAATGAAAATGCCCTAGTTTGGAAAAGGGAAAAAAGCAAACCCAACCCTGACAAGCAAATCTCATCCATTGTCAATTGTTTGATCTTGGCATTCATTGGATTATTTCTTGTCAACATGCAAAACTAATAACAACTATAGATCCTGTTGTGATAGAATAATGTATTCATTATTCCTCCTTATGTAGCTATTATACTTATTCGACTTTTTTTGCCATTCATCTTTTGGATGCATGTTTTTGAGCAAACCTCCAGTTTTCCTCTACTTCAATAAGATTCAACATTTAGCAGAATATATGTATAGATTGGTTTCCGACAATAGGATATTCTTATAAATGTGCTTCCTCCTGTAAATCACCTACAAGAAATATAAGCAAAAGGTCACTTGCTAATATTTTTATTGCTTTGCTATACATACTAGTTTAACAAAGACAACACTAGTGTGACCATTTTGCTCTGGATTGCTTTCCATGTTGATTTTTTTGTTTTGTCTGATGTCTGAAGGTCTGTCTTAAGCACTAACAATGGCACTGCTTTGGCAGCAGTGTGTGTGTGTTCTGTTTTGAGGTCCCTGATGTTCCTTTACTGAGAGTAATCCCAGGAGCTGACCTGCAGTTGGCTTGTCAAAGCAAAGGAGCAAACCTCGTCCTCCAGTGGCCTGAACGTTTGTGGTAATTGGACTGTGTAAGAGACAGTTGAGTTAAACGTGCTTTCTTCCTCCTCTTAGTTACGGTTCAGGTTGGTTAACGCGGTCACTGACATGTTAAGCTCGATATTACCAAGAGCCCTTTTATCTAAATGTTTTCCTTCACAAAATATCAAAATAATTTGGACATCAATCTAACACGGCTAGCATGGTTCCTTTTCCCCAGCTTCCTCTCCTCCCAACCCCACATTACTGCAAACATCCCGTTTAGAGGTGCTCCCTGCCCTAGGTTGCACTATGGCATTTTCATGTATCTCTGTGACAAGCAATTACAATGGAGGCATTAGAAATGACTGCAGTTAAGGTGCCTTGAAGCCCACAGTGGTGCTGCCCCATGACCCTTTCAGCTCCAGACTGTTGAATACTCTGCTTTGCTGTCAGGGCATAGACAAAATGGTGTTGCATTACTCTGAAAACGGGACAGGTGATGAGCAGTCCCAGGAAATCTGAACTGTAAGAACTCAACCTGACAATGGCACCAGAGCCCCGGGAGTTAGACACTAACGATAATGCTGACGCTGTCATTCAGATGTTGCCCTGAATTAGTAGCTCTAATTGGATAATTCCTGTTATTATGTCCAATTGACAAGCTGTTATATGATCCAATGTTATTGAATTTTTTAAATAAATGATTTCCACCTTCACCCTCCCCATCACAAGCAATGGACCACATATTGCCCACAAAATACACAGTCACTCCACTTTACAATATATCCTATGAAGCGCTTTAAGCACTCTCAATGATTTGATAAGGCATTAAATCAAATGCAGGGATTACTATTATTATGCTAATTGACTGTTCTATACATATGTCTCCAGTCAGTGAATATAAGCAAGCCTTGCAACTTTGAGGGGCACCATTACCAGATGTACACCATGAGACAGCAATTGGGAGTGAGTTTGACTAGCATAGTGAAATTCCCATGACGGTATTAACCAAAACCTTAATGCTTAGTGACAAATTACACTTCCGCAAGCAATACTTGATTTGGGCGTAGGAGAGAGGAAAACACGAGAGTTGTATTGGATTTGGGACAAAACCAGGAGTGTCTGAGGAAGGTTGTGGAATTGCTGCATCAATGCCAACAGTTAACAATTGGAAAGGCCGATAATATACATTTGACAGTTAAAAAGAATTATCAATCTACCATTCAGATATTTTTCATTTCAAATCCAGAAGGCCTTTAATATGCCCTTGTAGTCAATTTAAAAAAAAAAGAAATATGGTTAGTGGTACTGTGAGGTTTGCGCAGCCTGACTTCTGGCAGAAGTCTGTTAGCCTATTTTGGAGATGACAACACAATTAGACACTGAGCTTTGGTTTGTCACAGTGATGACAAGGATAGGCCGTCTCGGACCACTTTCTTGTCTCCTTCTCCTCTTTCATCCCTCTCTCCCCCACCAAGCCCTCAACTGTACTTTTCCGCCCATGGAAAAGTCTCCCCACTGAGACCCTCACAGAGGCCATCACATCCTCTGACCTCCTACCTCTCTGGTCTTCCTCCCAAAGCGATCCTGAAGCAGCTGTCCAGCAGCTCCACGATCGCCTCTCCTCCACCTTCAACTCTCTCGTCCCCCTTAAATCCAGGTCCATCTCCAAACCCACCCACTCCACCTGGTACAACACTCATCTCCACACCCTTAAATCCCAAACCCGGCTGCTCAAGCGCAGGTGGCAGAAAACTGGTCTCACGGTTCACCACCAACTGTGGCTCGAGCATCTCCACAGCTACCGCCGTTCCCTGTCTCGTGTAAAAATGGCCTACTATTCCAACATTTTCCTAGAGGCAAATAACAACCCCAAAGTCCTCTTTTCCACCACCCACCACATCTTCCGTGCACCCTCTCAGGCCTCCTCAATCTTCACTTCAAATGCGAAGTGCGAGGAGGTCAGTGCGAGGAGGTCATGGACTTCTTCTCCTCCAAAATCCACAATAACCACCAGGCAGCGTCATCCTCCTGCTTCTTGTCACCCACTACCACCCCCACTCCATTCCCCTCACCCTCTCCGTCATCAGCTCCCACCTCGACCCCCCCTTCCTACACTCTTTCTCCCCGGTTTCTCTTTCCTCCCTCTTACGCACTCTCACCTCCATGAAGCTAACCACCTGCTGCCTCCACCCCATCCCCACCAATCTACTGCTTACCCAGCTCCCCCTCTTCTGCCCAATGCTGGCTGATATCATCAACCAGTCCCTCTCCACAGGATCAGTCCCTGTCCCCCTCAAAACTGCTGCCATCACCCCCCTCCTTAAAAAACCTTCCCTAGATCCCTCTAAACCCTAGCCATTACTGCCCTATTTCAAACCTGCCCTTCCTTTCAAAAGCACTGGAACGCATTGTTGCAAACCAACTCTGTGCCCACCTCTTTCTTCTCCCAAAGTATATCACCTCACACTTCTCTGTATTAAACTTCATCTGCCATGTGTCTGCCCACTTTACTATTTTATCTGTATCCTCTTGCAGATGGCTACTATCCTCCTCACTATTTACTATTCTCCCTAACTTAGTATCATCTGCAAATTTGGAAACCGTATTCCCTAAACCCATATCCAAATCTTTAATGTATATTAAAAAGAGCAGTGGTCCCAAAATTGATTCCTGGGGGACGCCACTGCACACTTCCCTCCAGTCTGAAAAACAGCCACTCACCACAATTCTCTGCTTTCTGTCTCGCAGCCAGTTGTGGATCCACGCTACCACTGTCCCTTTAACGCCGTGGGCCTCTATTTTCCTAATAAGCCTCTCATGCGGCACTTTGTCAAATGCCTTTTGAAAGTCCATGTAAACTACATCAACTGCGCTGCCCTCGTCCACTCATTCTGTTACATTGTTGAAAAATTCTATCAGATTTGTAAGGCAAGATTTGCCTTTAACAAATCCATGCTGGCTGACCTCTTTCAGCCTATATTTTTCTAAGTGAAGATCTATCTTGTCCCTGATTATAGACTCTAGAAGTCTGCCCACTATTGACCTTAGACTGACTGGCCTGTAGTTCCCAGGTTTGTCCTTCTGCCCCTTTTTGTTCAGGGGAGTAACATTAGCAACCCTCCAGTCCTCTGGCACCACCCCTGTGTCCAAGGAAGATTGAAAGATTATGGCCAGAATCTCTGCTATTTGCTCCCGTACTTCCCTTAGTAACCTAGGATGCATCCCATCCAGACCGGGCGACTTATTTACCTTGAGCGCCGTCAACCTTTTTAGTACCTCCTCTCTGGTTATGCTTATCTTACCCATTTCTACTACACTCTCCTCTGATACTGCATCTTCTTCTCTTGTGAAGACATTCAGCCATGCCCTCTGCCTCCACAATAAGATTTCCTCCTTGGTCCCATATTGGCCCCACCCTACCCTTGACCAATCTTTTACCCTTAATATGTTTGTAAAATACCTTAGGATTTCCTTTAATGTTACTTGCTAATTGTTTCTCATGCATTCTTTTTGCCCCTCTAACTTCCTTTTTTAGTTCTCTCCTGCACTTCCTATATTCCGATTGATTGAATTCTGTATTCTGGGCCTGACACTTATCATAAGGCTCCTTTTTTTGATTTATTTTCACCCCAATTGCCCTAATCATCCAGGGGGGTTTGGATGCCCTACATTTTACCTTTGTAGGAATGTTTCTAACCTGTGACTGAATTATCTCTTCCTTGAAGACTGCCCACTGTTTGTTAGCCATTTTACCTGCCGATCATTCTTTCCAGTCCACCTTGGCTAGGTCCCACTTTAGCTCACTGAAATTAGCCTTCTTCCAGTTGAGTATCTTCACCTTTGAGTGTTTCCTATCCCTTTCCATAATTACACTGAACCTAATGATATTGTGATCACTATTCCCTAGGTGCTCACCTACAGAAACCTGCTCTCCTTGTTGCCCCATCTCATTCGCCAAAATTAGATCCAGAACTGCTTCCTTCCTTGTTGGACTGGAAACATATTGATCAAGAAAGTTGTCCTGTATACATTTCAGGAATTCTTCTCCCTCCTTGCCCTTTACACTACTGTTCTGCCAGTTGATGTCGGGATAATTAAAGTCACCCAATATCACTACTCTATTAACTCTGCATCTTTCTAAAATCTGCTTGCAGATCCGCTTCTCTATCTCGTTCCCGCTATTTGGTGGTCTATAGTATACCCCTAACAGTGTAACTGCTCCTTTTTTGTTCCTCAACTCCAACCAAATAGTTTTGGTTTTCAGGCCTTCTTCCACCTCGATCCTTTCTAAGGCTGTAACCGAATCCTTAATTAATATTGCTACCCCCCTCCTTTTCTCTCTTCTCTATCCCTCCTGAATACATTATAGCCAGGAATGTTCAGTTCCCATTCCTGCCTTTCCTTGAGCCAGGTCTCTGTTAGAGCTATCACATCATATCCCCTTGCAGCAACTTGAGCCTGCAGCTCACCAATTTTGTTTGTCAAACTACGTGCATTTGCATACATGCACTTCAAGACAGAATTGGGCTGCTCTATACTTTTTTCTTGTCCTACCCCCCCCTTGTCCCCTGTTTTACCCCTCCTCTAACTGAACTACTGTATGCATTCCCATCTCCCCTCAAAATTATCTTAAATGCCCCCCTACAGCGTTAGATAATCTCCCTGCAAGGACATTGGTCCCAGCCTTGTTCGGGTGTAACCCATCCATCTTGTACAGATTCCACCTGCCCCAGAAGTAGTCCCAATGATCCAGGAACCTGAAGCCCTCCTTTTTACACCACTTCTCCAGCAAAGCATTCATGTGCCTTATCCTACTGTTTAGAAATTCACCTGCTCGAGGCACCGGGAGTAATCCAGAGATCACCACCTTCAAGAGTCCAGATTTCAGCTTTTTCCCCAGCTTCTGATATTCTCCCTGGAGCATCTCAGGCCTCTTCCTCCCAATATCATGGGTCCCTACATGGACCACAACTTCTAGATGTTCCCCTTCCCCCTCTAGAATTTTATGTACCTGTTCGGTGACATCTTCAACCCTTGCACCAGGAAGGCAACATACCATCCGAGATTCATGTTTTTGGTCACAATAATGCCTGTCTATACCTCAGACAGTTGTATCCCCTATGACAATTGTCTTTGAACATTATTCCCCCCGCCCCCCCCCATGGCCCCCTTTGTATCCACAGGCTGTGCATTGCTCTCCCCTGAGATATCAACACTCTCATCCACACTCAGTACAGACAGAGTCAGTACCTTAGACACTCTTACTATTAATTCATTTTTGCTGGTAAGATGGGCCTTGCCCCCAGTATGAACAAAAGGGCATGGCAGAAACCACGACTTGACAAGCGATAACATATGGCAAGTTAGAAATCTGTTTCTTTTGATTCCTGTTAGCTTCCGCTTCACAGTGCAACACTTTGCAAAGCTTTTCTCTATATGGCTTGTTCCAGAGGAATTGGAAGGGAGTATCTCCCAGTGTCCTGGCCAACAACACCCAATCACATTTTTCATTCATTTCATGGTTATTTGTGATATTGCTGTGTCCAAATTAGCTGGCTTGTTTACCCACAAAATTACAGTCACTGCACTTTACTATAAATCCTATGAAGCTCTTGTATGAGAACCAATGTGAAAGGAGTTGTACCAATTGTAAGAATTATTCTTATTAATCAACGAGGTGTTAGGCAGGTGAAGTGACTCTGCCCACTGCTCTTGGTCTGGAAAGCTCTCCCCACACATATAGAAATCAGTACAGAACACGGATGAGCAATATGGCAATCGAGCAAGGTCTGATTGAAACAGCATATTGATAGCGCTATATAAGTTTGAAATTAAATTGAAAATAACTACAAAGTCCTGGGGAAACCCAAGTATTTTAAAGTCTATTTTCATCAAAATGAACCTTTGTCATGTTTTATTTCTTCCTTTCAAGAAAACAAATTGTCATTTTGAATCAAAGTCACTCTCTGTTTGGACATTGGGCATTTTGTATATCATATTTTGGTTTACTTTTCCCAGAAGTATATTTCACTTGCCCCACCATCTCTCAAGCTGGTTGATCCCTAACTTGGAAAAAGTCATCTCTGGGACACAGAAGTTTGGCACCAAGTTAAAGCCGATGGCAGAATTTGGGGCTTCAGGTGATGACAAGCCAGTTTAAAATGAAAGCCTCCTCCGAGACTATGCAACGAACACTTGTTAAACAGTGACACTTGATTCAGCCCAGCTTTTACATTGCTAGAGGCAACCTGATATCTCCTCCAGCTTGAGATCATTGCATGTGGACAATCTAGGTTTACACTGTCAGTTCGCACCAAACATATTGAAATCATTGTATACCTGGAATAGAGCCTTTTATGTGGTGTGAAGAATTGCAACATTCCTGAAAACATTTAATAACGCGATTGCTGATGCCATCTATCGAGATATACAACACACTTTTAAGTTACACTATAAGCTTATAATGTGTGTGTGTGTGTGTATTGGGGGTGGGGGAGGGAAAGTACAGTAGTATGAGTGGAGGACTAATCAATTTGTAACAGCTGTATTCCTACAGCAGCCCTGACATTCATTTATTCCAATAGGACCTTTGCACAAAGGCTTTACTGAGCACTCACAGTATGAATAATCCTTGCATTTGACGTGATATATCGTGAATGTATAGTTTGTAGGCAAATTTGCAATGTACAACAAACAGTCAGGACACTGGGAGAAACTCACTTAATTCTTCAGTTAGCCCCTAGGGATCTTTAATGTCTACTTGATTGGGCAGACGAGACCTAGTTTAACATCTTATCCAAAGTATGGCACTTCGCACAACACTCCCCAGCACTGCATTGGACCTTTGGAAGTCATGTGGTAGTCACAGACAAACATACAGGAGAAATGTTCACCTGGGCACTTTCTCTACCACCTTATCAAGTTCGACTGGAATTTAAAATGTGATATTTTGTCTGTCTGTTAACTTCTCTAGAGAACAAACCATGAAGAAATGCATTTGCATTTCTGTTTCCCTTCACAATACTTTTGTTTCACCTGTGAGTGTTAATGACCAAATGAAGGCATCTTGGTTTGGAGGAGTGACTGAGCTTGACAGTGTGACTGGAGATGAAATAATGGCAATGTAGATACACAGTAGTTAACCCAGCGTGCTTCACTGATCATGTCATTTCAACTGTGAATATTAATTCTGCTCTGTTACACTTAGAGGCTCATTAAAGTCCCCTATGAATTCATACAAGTTAGAGTTCGAAGTCTCAGCTGCCTTTAATAATAATGATAATAATCCTTAGTATTTGATGTTGCGCCTTATCGTCAAGACGTCTCCCAGCACTTCACAAAATATACTGTAAAATGAATTCATTATATTTTGTGGGCAAAATGTGACACCCAATTGTGCACAGCAGTGGTCCACAAACAGTTGTATCATATTCTGAGTTATGTTTAAATTATGTCTAAATTATGTTTATTAAACCTAATTTTCTATGAACATTTTGTTTGAGCACACGTGTGTAATCCGCAGGGTGGAGAAATTATTTGAGTTTGCGATCTTATCCTTCTACCTGCTTTGTTTTGAACCTGTGTGTTTTGTGAGGGGTGCTCTTCTATATGAGTTCTTCATTGAGGAAATTCTAAGAGAAGATCAGAGAAGGTCAGATGAGAGGGAAAATCAGAAGGGCATCCTAGACAGATCATACCCACTTACTAGCCAATAGTAATCGTGTAGCATTGAAAGAGAAAGGTCATTCACCCATTGTAGTAGTAGTACATGGTGCATGGAAGGGAAAGAGTCAAGAAAAGGATGGAAGAAAAAAATCTCAGTCCACTCCAATCATGCCAAAACTATAAGTAAAATGCTCCTTTTAGAATAAGAGGCGATTTCATCCATTTGACTGGAGTGCGTATAGTAGCTGTTGTCTAATGGCTTTTCAAAGAGAATCAAAGTGCAGTGATATAAAACCTGTAAAACTGCTAATAGTCAATTCACTTGGAGGAGATAGTCTATCCCTTTAGTAAACTGGAATGTATTTGTTTTTTTTCTTTTGTACTTCAGAAACGAGCAATGCGCTTTCATTTAATCTCATGTGAACACAAGGATGTCAGCATCACAATTCACAGTACGATCCAGTTAGACATCCATTAAAGTCTAAGATTCCTTTTCTTTACATTGGTTCTTCCGCTCTTTTGAAGAAGGGTGTATGAAGGTGGCGTACATATACCATGGAGTATTGTGACTGTTTAACGGTTAATTTCACAGTGTATGTCTTGTTATTGTGTAGGGTTTAGCCACACACAGCCCTGTGATCTTGGAATTTATGGTTATTCTGCATTGCTCTTGAGATCAATGTCCAAAGTGCAATCAGTTAATACGGATTTCATGTGGTCACACTGCCAAACTCTTCCACAAAATGCGAATCATACAACATACTCCGGTAGCTAACAAAATTCAAATATCCTTTTTTAGATGAAGTATTGAAACATAACAATGTTGTCACCACAATACATAACTTGGCATGGTAACTTGGCATGTAAATAGCTCAGTACTTTTTGTTCTTTTACGTGTGATTCATTTAAAACACACCAAAAAGCATTTAGCTTCTCCTCTTCCCTCTCGCAATCTTATGTTGGCAGGTTTATGTGACTTTCCAGACTTTTCAGTAATACACCTGCCAGTTGAAATAAGACAAATGAGCTTCTACTCCCCTGACAAGGTAGAAAACCGTCTGGTTCTGCTTTTATATGAAGGTCTCAAAGCCTCGAGATTCAGTGCCAAAATGGAGGCAATGCCAAATATGGAGCCTCTGCATCTTTTGCATTGTCTCTCTGCACATCTGTAAGTAGTCATGATAGACACCGTTGAGCAATTGCAAAACATTTAGAATTGTAATTTTGTAGTCTCCAGGCAGCAGATTTGCTTGTGATATTAGGTAGGGTTTTAACCTTGGTTCTGGTACTGTGATTTGGGTTGTGGAGAACACATAAAATAACTTTCCAAGGACTGTGCATGTGCAAGGGCCACTGAATTAATTGCACTATTGTTAGATGTTGGCGTATCCACAAAGAATCAGTATGTCATATTATTATAAGGGAACCTGCTTTAATTATAGTCTAAAATCTCCCTTATGTGACTGCTGCCCTGACTCACAAAATGGTCTTCTAAATCCAATGCCTGAGAAACGATTATTTTTCCATTCCGAGTTGCCTCTGGGGGCAGCCTTGCAGCATTGTCTTCTTGTCTCTGGAGGCAAACTCACAACATAAAAGCAACAATTGAACTGCCTCTTTCTTTATACTAAAATCATATAACAACAACACCGAAGGTACCTACTTTGATTTTGTTTTAACTAGATTTCCAATAATGTGTATTTTGCTGTAGGTATCTGCTTCAACATTGGTGTGAATTGCTTAGTCCTTTACAATATTTGCAAACTGCATGCATATCAGACTATTGGTATTTAATGCCGATGTTTTGTGACTTCCTAAATGCAATGTAAGGTCTACATTGAAATTCTTACCTTTCATCTACACAACGGAAAACACTGCATTAGAATATCTTCCAAGAAATGTAAACACAGTACTTTTATATTCTGTCTTTTGTAGCAGTGACATTTTAGGTTTGAAGGGCAAAACAACCCCCTTCTATAATATTACAGTACCTGGTAAAGCTATACTTCTTACCACTCCTATCTCCTATTCAATAGAGAAACTCTGGTTGTCAATTAGAGCAACCTTCACATAGAATTCAAACCCTCTTTCCGCAATGCCATTCACTCACACCCATAATTCTAATGTACCAAATTACTCTCTAGCCACATACCATTCTTTATATAGAACCAATGATTTTGGAATCAATTTAGACATTCACAAGTAGACATTGTACATTCAAACATTGTCGCTTCCCTTCTGTGCAGAGGTTGAAAGGAGAGTCAAATCTCTTACTGAAGCAGGATGCACAGAGCATACAATATATGCTGGGTGGGCTTCGCATGCCAGGTGCATTCCGTGACGATCAATTGTTCTCTAAAAAACCAGTAAGTTTATGTTGTTGAGAAATATCTGTCGTCTTAGATGTCTGCAGCAGCAGCACACACACAAACACACAGAATAGTGGTTGAAGGTATATTCCATCAGTACATTTTATATTTTAAACATTGTCGCATGTGAAGCAACTTGTCAACAAATGTTTTACATTTGTTTAAAATTGTGTTTCATCTACTCATTGGTATTCTTTACAATATAAATCAGTAAAAAAAAATCCCACACTTTGCTACATTTATTAATAGCAATAATAATAATGTAAGGGTTTTCTTCGGTCTGAACAAAGATTTTTTATCCTATTACACAGTGATTTTATAACAAGAGCTGCTTGTGAAAGTTCACAGAGCTCCAGTGAATATTTAAATGATTTTGCTTCATAAATTTTAATAAGGTGAGCTGAAGCAAATTAAGAACTGGAGGCATAGAGAGAGTTCACCAAAAGCAGACGTGGAGCTTCTGAGTGCATGTTTGTAACATGTGCTCCAGCATTAATGCAAGTTTAATGCAAGCTTTTCCAGCAACCGGAGACATTGGTTCGAAGAGGAGCTCAGCCTACTGTGCGCAGTGTTCCATTTCTGTGCATTTTCCAGTGTTGGAGGTGGAGGGGAGGAGATGTGCATCACACAACATGTACATTGCCATCCACTTTTTATTTACAATACCGCATTCTTAAATTATTAATGCCGGCTGGCAGTCCAAAATATATGGGCTACTTGATTTTGCAGACAGTTACCTCCGGATGTTAAAGGGAAGAAGGCATCTTGTTCTTAGCCTGCTCTTGGTAATATAATGATGAATTAAAAGACTGTGCCATAACTCTCATAATTAAATTGCCAGTGTGCACAAGTAAGAACTATGAAAATATGTTTCCCAGTTCCTCCGTTGGGAGGGTATTTAAATACTGATTTGTTTTTGCAGCCAAGATCGATATTGGTAATGTAGCTTTGTTTATCAATGCCATTGGGTTGATGCCCGTTGCAGAGGCACAATCTCAGGGAAAAACAAGGGTCAATGAAATAAGTATACAAACCACTCATTATTAGTATTGATGTCTGCTGCAGAAATAGCTTCATAATTGATGTTCTGTAAAGTAACTTGGTATTTTCCCCTTTCCGAGAGCTGTGGGTATTGTGGCTCTGACTGACACAGGAGAGAAACAAAATACGGGGCAACGTGCAGCATTGCAGCCTTAATGTGAGAGCAGTGTTTGGCAAGGGCAACTGTGCTTCTTAATACAAAATCTGAACTGTTTCTTATGTAAAGTCTCGTAATAAGTAACAATAATAATAACAATCGTTGCATTTGTTATAGCGCTTTTCACATCTTCTAGGCATCTCAAAGTGGTTCATAGATATGTGCTGTAAGTTGAGTTATTGTGTATTTGTAGGCAAAAGACAGCAGCCAATGTTGCACAGCAGTGTCCCACAAATAGTCGTGGATTGAGTGATCCACTATTTTTTAGTATTAGGCGCGTGGTGTAAGGAAACTTGCCCAAGGTTTCGCCCTTCCGTGAATCGAATTACAGTCTCTCGCTTGCAAGGCAAGTGCTCTAACCACTGAGCTACAGGACTCCACAAAGTAAATGGTATAGCTGTGCTGGAAAGCATGTGCTGAGACAGAAGGCAAAAGAAACAAGATTGGCTTGACTGATGATCTCTGTTTACTCCCTCCCCATGGTTGCATTAGACTAACATCCAGTATCTCAGTTCACATTTAGAGATAGCTGTACAAATTACCAGACTGCCTTCATGTAACCATAAACTCACATGCGTCAGCACCTTGGATAGAGGCGTGGAGAAATCTAAAGATAGAAATTCAGCACAAAATTGCTACTTATACCTTTCTATGCTACAAATTGCATTGTATGCAATCATTATAATAACAACAATGATCATATATTTGATACGTTTACACCAGGAGGATGTCTCAAAATGCTTTGCAGGATTTTACTTTTTAATTGTTCTGTATGTATGTTGAAACCGAATACTGTACAATCTATTCTCGGGAATTGTGGCCCATGACAACACAGTTTAATGTCTCATCTGAAGGACGCTGACACATCTAGCAAAGCAGCTCTCCACCATATAGTATTAGAGTGTCAGACTGGACGAAATTCTAAGTCCGAGCACAGGGCTTGAACCTACAATCATCTGATTTAGGGGCAAGAGTACTACTGACTGAGCCAGGCTGATATGTAACTGAATATTCATTAAAAGCCAGTAATGGATGCCAACAGCTAATTAATGGTACACTATCGAATCATTGTTCTTTGCTAATTTTTTGAAACAACAACTTTGATTTATATAGCGCCCTCCATGCCGGATGGAGTCTCAGAGCGCTTAACAATAGGCAATTAAATACAGTTTCAAATATGGTTCCGTTTGTGGAGTTATGATTGAGGTAGTTTTGAGATAGCACCATGTGATCTTAGTGTAATTGATTTGCAATCTTTTAAATCTGAAAAAAATGTTCACCACAAATGCATCCTGTTTAGTTCCTTTCTTTGCTATACACACAGTTTCTAATTGTCCACTGATAAGAGACCATATTTAAGTCATTAATGATGGGCCATTAGTTATAGTACAAAGAGTAGGGACAGGGCATTAATGTGTGTGTCTCCTGCTTCAAATGTCCCAGTAGATTATGATTTTACTGGTCCAAGATGTAAGTGTTAGATTTAGTTGCCGACATTTCTATTTGCCTGAACGTTTTCATGTCACCATGTGAAATCGATAGAATCAATCGTAATGCGTTGTTAGTTGGTTTCTCCTCTTTCTGGCATTGAGCGATGACTGATAGTGATGCTGCGGATTAAATTGCAACAATTAGTCTTTCTGCCCTTGGACAGCCAGGCACCTTCTGCCATCATTTGTTACTGTATCAGGTGTCAGGATGAGGACACCACCTAACCTCTTCAATAATTCGGAACAGAAGTGCAATTACTGCGTTGCATTGATCTGTTGGTGACACAAGACCTCTCCAAGCTGATGCATGGAGCAAAGTTATGAAGGGTCTGATTAAAGTTTAATCTCAGTGATCCCTGGTGTCAAGCAGACCTCTTACTTTCCTTACAGCCACGTGCTTACTAATTCAAAACTTAGATTCACCACTTTGGCATTATTTTGCTGATAGCTTCGACGGTGTGAAAGATACAAGTGAAAAAAGAATGAATCCATAGCCAAGGCTGGTGGGATCAAGCAAGTCTCTCTAATAGCATTGCACCGCTCTAAAAGGCATGACATTAAGTGAATCTACCTCAAAGTTCATTGATTGGAAAGGTCAGAGTTCTCCTCTTTCTTCCATTGTGATGATCCATGCATCCTTGTTGAAGAGCAAAGGTGATGGAATCAATTCTGTAAAATGCTGCTATGACTTTCTATGCCATTTTTCCATTTACTACTTTATGGAACAATCATGGTAGTAAAATTGGTTCCAAATGCGTGCATGTGTCTCCTTGTGTAGTGTTACCTTGTGCACTAGCCTCCTTCTGTGCTGCAGGATTCTATGATTCTATTGAACTATAGGAATGCCTATGCCTCAAGACAGGAGGCATTGAACGCCGTGCCTCAAGTATCTTTACAAGAGCAAATTAGTGCTGGTTTATCTCATTCGCTTTTAAAACACTTTACGGTTCTTTGTTCCACAAGACTATCACTGAAGATTAGGGGAATCTACACAACATTCACCTCTGATGGCCTCATTCAGATTTTGTTTCCATACCACAAAATTAAAGTCTTTTCAATGGCCAAATGATTGATTTCTGAGATCTTGGTGGCTTGTATTTGATATCCTAGAGGTTAACAGCAATTTCAAGTGGGGAATAACCAGGGCATTAGACAAATTATGTCTATTGGAGTTTGATTTTCTAGCTCTAGATTTGTTTGGGTTTGTAACCTTTACGTGTTGATTTGATCCAGGTTACAAGAAATCACTCCTATGTATCTCCCAGTGTTTGATCAGATTTTTTATCTGGGAATTGATCTACATGACAATACCACATTCGCTGATAGTAAGAATTATGTTTTGGTACAAGATTAAATGTTCCACTTCTTGGTTACATCCCTTTCTCCCTGCTTCATGGTTCTGAATGTTTGCTTGATTCATTTATTAACTGTTCAGGCTTTGTATTGGAGCGTGGATGATCCCAAACTGCCAGAATTTGTTAATACTATTTGATTTAATAAGAACATAAGAATCAGGAGCAGGAGTAGGCCATTCGGCCCTTCGAGCCTTCTCCGCCATTCAATAAGATCATGGCTGATCTTCTCACCTAACTCTGATTACCTGCCCTATCCCCATATCCCCTGATCCCTCTATTTTTCAAAAATCTATCAGTCTCAGCCTTGAAAATGTTCAAGGACTGAGCATCTACAGCCTTCTGGGGTAGTGAATTCGATAAATTCACTACCCTCTGAGTGAAGAAATGTTTCCTCAACTCTGTTCTAAAAGGCTGACCCTTAATTTTAAGACTGTGACCCTTGGTTATAGATTCTCCTACCAGGGGAAACAGTCCCTCAGTGCCTACTTTATCTAGCCCTTTAAGAATCTTATATGTTTCAATAAGATCCCCCCTAATTCTTCTAGAGAGGTTGTTTTGTAGGAATGCTTGAAATTGTCACTAGAAATATTTGTTCAGAGAAGTATGACTATCATAGCAGTGAATAGTCTAAACTTATCATGATTAATGGGAAAGTATTCTATTGTACCTTTACCGTCTGAACCCATAGCCTTTGTATAGTTGGTTCTGTGTCTGGCTTTTGAATGTACATCACATTTAATGACAATGTTTGATTGTTCAGCTATCTGTAACCATGTATTTGGCTGTTATCAATGAACTGCAAATTATATTTCTTGGAAATGCAAGCAAAGGTAGCTGCCAATTGAAGAATTGCAGAGTCAAACATGGTACTTCTACCCAATACACAATAAAATACTGTCCACTTTAAATCAGAGCCCCAAAGTGAATTGACACCATGAATTTCACAGAACCCAGGATTAAATGGGGATTCTGAAAATGATCTTAAATCTGTAATCTTCTGTTGCAATCCGAGGAATGTTGGCGTTTTTTATTTTGATATCTGGTCATAATCTTGTTATGACTTGGTCAGTCTGGCTCAGTTGATTAACTCTTGCCTTTGAGTCGGAAGGTTGAGGGTTCACGTCTGGCGCTAGACTGACATTCCAATGGATAACTGAGGGAGCACTGCATTCCCAGAGGTACCATCCTTCAAAAGAGATGTGAAAGTGAAGTTCCATCTGTCTGTTCAGGTAGATGTTAAAGACTACTTGCCACTGTGTCCTAGCCAATAATCCCACAGAATTCGTTTGTTTAAAATAATTATGATTATTTGGGGGAAGATTACTGCACAGAAATTCGCTGCTGCTTTTGCCTACAAATACACTCACTTTTATATTAAGCGCTATAGTGAAGTGCTTTGAGATGTTTCAACATCATAAAGGAATATACAGGTACCCCACCCCAACCGCGGGTTTTCAACCGCAGATTTCACGTATCCACGGTTTCCTCTCTGCGACAGCCTATGCCAAACGCGGCAGTGAATTTTGCGTATCCACGGGTTTTAACACTAACACTGGCGTTTGGCGCTAGGACCCAGTTGCGATGTGATAATCAACCAGCCACGATCTCGCTTCTCTCTTAGGATTAAGGTAAATAACACAAATTTATTGTTTTTTATATTCTTTTTGATTGTGTTATTCGAACATTTCTTGTTTTTGTTAGGTTATTGTGTTTTTTTTGTGTGTTTAGTAAAAGAACAAGCGACTTACTCCCCTTAACCCCATGTTTTCCATAAGGCCTTGTGTTTGCCAACCACGGGGGTTTTCAGGAACGTATCCCCTGCGGTTGGGGAGGGATACCTGTATCAAATATAAGGATTATTTATTTATGTATCAGTTATTCTTGATGCAAGTTTTTTGTAAGACCTCATAATCATTCAAGTTCTTACTTTAAAAACAATGGGTGATAATGGATTTATAATTGTGATGTTCGTATCTGAAATAGAGTTAACAAGTAACCTCCAAATGCATGGTTGTGATGAGTTTCTGGGAAGGAAGGTAGCCTGTGGGGAGAGCTTTCTTTCACTTTGAAAAGACAAAGAATGGCTGTAGTAAGCACTTTGGTTGGGGTTTGAAATTGGAGATCAGTCCTGATTAATAAAAATCAGTTGATCTTGATATTTTAAGCAAGGTTTGGTTTCCTTCTCTTGTATAAAAATGCAAAGATCAACAAAGCGCATTTTGTTTTCAAGCTGTGAGAGAGTTAACAGTTCAAGCTTCAAAGTGCAACTCAATCCCTTCCCCTCAACTCTAGAGATAGAAAAATTATTGTGGATTGTGCAGAATTTGCTAATCTTCCTCTGCCCCATTCTGATACCTTCCAATACCGCTCTCAGTATTGAATGACAATGCCGCTGAAAGAAATCTTATTCACATTCTCAGTTAACCACAATGTGTCTCAATGACACGTCACTGATATTACTGGCTGATCTTGTCAGATCACAGAACACTGCACGATTGCTTATTCTGTATTTGTAAGCCATATAAAAATGTGCCATGGGTAGAGTGTTCTTTAACTGCTCCTTTTATAACAATATCATGGATTTCTAATGGAGATTGTGGTGTGATTAACAGAGTTATGGTAAATATCTGAAATTTTGTGATCAATATGCTTAGTTCCCATTGCGTACACGAAAGACATTTGAATAATCAGAAGCAACTTCACTGAAGGTACAAAACTTGCCGGTTAATTCCCGTCAATTATAGCATGCTGTTCACTTACAATAAAAGCTGAAAGCTCACTTGTAACCCTATAACCATCTGGAGGGAGCAATGGAGGAATTTTCACCTGATTGCCTCTTTTTCAGTTTCTTGACGGTACAGCGTATATTTTACCTTGTCTCCTTCCTTCCTTCCTTCCTTCCTTCCTTCCTTCCTTCCTTCCTTCCTTCCTTCCTTCCTTCCTTCCTTCCTTCCTTCCTTCCTTCCTTCCTTCCTTCCTTCCTTCCTTGCTTCCTTGCTTCCTTCCTTCCTTCCTTCCTCCCTCCCTCCCTCCCTCCCTCCCTCCATCCCTCCCTCCCTCCATCTATCTTCTTCATATAAATATACAGTAGTAATAAAATGACAATGCGCTTTAAGATGGATCTCAATAACTGATTGATGCAGAGACATGATTTATACCTAATTGGAAAGGGTGTTGTTACTGGGAATGGGATGGACATGTGTTTTCTGGGTACCTCCTATCATTTATGAGTTACTTCAGGTTTGCATTTTTTGCTACAGTAACACCTGGTGACTGCTGAGTCAAAGCAGCACAGTGGCATTGTGTGACACAGAACACCTACATATGTACCATGCACTGCAGTTCCACATGGAATCCACATTCCATATTGGTCTTTGAAATACTTTTGGAGAGAGGGCAGATAGATTGAGCAATGGTTTGGATATGCACATGGGTTGCCAAATGACGTTCAATGCAGATAAATGCACAGACCTGTATATAGGAAGTAAAAATGAGACTCACAGTACAACTGATTAACAGTGATGTCACTAGTCTGTTTTTGTTGCAAATCCACACCATTTACCACCAATAGTATTGCCAATGTCATGTACAACTTGTGTTGTGAGACAGGCTATATCGGCACAGAATATCACTGTGCATTCAGCTGACTAGCGCTTTCAAGTCTTGCTCCACAAAAGGTTATACCGATTAATGTGAAAGGTCAAATACTAAAATAGGTGGTTGATCATTAGTTTAATAACTAGCTAGTTCACATATGCAATGAGTTTTAAAAATAATCTGAGAAATTTGGAGTTTACTCATTTATAAGCAAATTAGTACTCGGGATCAAAAATGCAACTATGAAAGAAAGCTATACCATCTCTCACATCATCTGAATGTTTCCAGTAAATTGATTGGTGTGTGAAATGTTACATTACAAACATAATCTGTGAGAACAGTCAAACCTTGAATAATCGTTAGATTAGTCAGAGCATGACATCTTGATGTAGAACTAGTATTTACAATATCTTGTTTTCCATTGAACATGCCACTTAAATAAACATTCTAATCAGAAATCATGATATACAGTACATGGAAAGAAAAATCAATGGAAGAATATTCTGTCATGATTATAAAGAATTAGTTTATGAATCTCAAAGCGGGACAGCAATCAAGAGTGCTTTTCTGCAAGAACCGTTCTTTGAAATCTAAGAGTTTGGATGTCCCTAGATGGGTACAGTAATTGGTGTGGTTCTGCAGCGTATTGTTTTGCGAATCTATCTGAATGAAATCATATCCTACTAGCATATCCTACTCATATCCTACTTGACCTTCAGGCTGGAACTGTAAGCTTTCCTCACCTTTGTACTCCATTTGGGACAGCCGTGTCTGTGTGCAGAAGTGATAAATAGGATTTTTTACAATCAACAGCTAGAGATGGCCTGATTCACAAGGATTAGACGCCCGGTAGCTGCCTTCCTAGTGAGCAAATGAATTGGATTTCTGAATTCCTTTTGTCATATTAAAGCACACATCAGCTATTTTTCTCCCTTTTGTCTTAAGGTGGTAAGTGGGGTAAAAAATAAAAAAATAAAAAATATTTTTTTTCATGTCAAAATGTACTTTGAACTATATATTTTCAGAAATAAACTGTTTTGATTGGTTAAATAAACTTATTTCCAAAGAAATATAGGGTAAAGAATAAGAATTCAACAATAAATTAAAACCGGAAGTGCTTATTTCATACGTCACATTCCCTGTATTTCTTTGGAAATGAGTTTATTTCACCAATCAAAACAGTTTATTTCTGAAAGTATATAGTTCAAAGTACACTTTGACATGAAACATTTTTTAAAAATTTTTTTTATCCCACTTGTCACCTTAAATATGCACTATATGTTGCAGCAAATGTGCTTTATTGGAATCACAATGATTTGTAATTAGAATAATTTGAAAGGTTGTAGCTGATTAGCTTTTTAACATTATGATTCCATCAAAGCCTTGCTTACCTGTCCGTCTTCTTTGTTATAGCCATTAAATGTATTTCACTATTCATCCTTGAAACATTCTCTGCAAATCCCCCAAGTGATTAAATCATTAAAGAGTAACATTGTTGCATTTCACTAAATACATTACCAAAATCCAAGGTTCTTACTAAGACCACCATTATAGTACAGAAATACAGGAGAGATATTTTGCAAAACACCTTCAGACGCCACATTGCTTCCAAATGTCAAAGGAGCACACTATGCTATAGCATATTGCCTATGTAACAATACGGTTTGTTTCATTGGGACAGTTTCAAGATGAATTATTGATATTAATTATATAATAGCCATATTATACTAGCAAGTCAGTGTCAAGAGCTGGTAAGTTTTTATTAAAAGATAAAAAGCCAACACTGACCACCCAATAAGGTTTCTAGCATCATTTCTGCAGTGGAGTAGAAATCTTCTTCAATATGATATGTTTTTTTGTATTCACATTTAAAGGGTGTGGTGTGCTTATACAATAATAAAGAAAGAAGATGAAAACAGAATATTCAACCAGGCGGAAAATACTAAGAGAAACAAAATTAGATAGAAAGATTAATGAATGGTAGTACTGTACTTTACAGGTGGTGATGCATGAACAAGATAGGTTGAATTGTCTTCTACCTTGCTATACATTTCTGTGGTTCTGTGGCTGCAATATCTGAACTATACAGGACCGCTCAAATTAATATATTGTGCAATAACCATTTACAACAACAACAGCTGGCATTTGTATAGTGTCCTTCATGCAGGGTAGTGTCCTGCAATGTTTGTTTAGCTACCAACCAGTCTGAAATTCCACTTGGTTTGACCATTTTTGGCTTAGAATTTGAGATCATGCAGAATTGTGGCAAAGTCTTAAAAATTCAGTCTTATTTTGGAAGGTATTGTTTTTAAGCAACTGTGGAAAACTGTCTTCGAACCAGAAACTGATTGTAAGAATATTATTGGTGACATTAGCTCATAGAAACACAGGCCATTGATTGAATTAAGCCACAGACCCATCAAGTCTATTATAAGTCTTTCATTCTACTTTCTTGCCATTTCTTTTTTCCACTGTAGCTCAGTGGTTAGAGCACTCGCCTTATTAGTGTGAGACCCATGTATCAAATCCAGGCAGCTCAGGACGAAACCTTGAACAAGTTTCCTTACTCCATGCCTAATAATAATCTGTCCCCCCAAAAAACACAATAATAAAAATTGGTCATTTCAATCCGCAACTGTTTGTGGGACACTGCTGTGCGCAATTGGCTGCTGCGTTTCACCCACAAATATAGAGTTAATTCACTTTACAGCATATTTTGTGAAGCACTTGAGACGTTGATAAGATGTGAAAAGCGCTATATCAAATGCGAAGATTATTATTATTATTATATTCCACAATTCAGAACTACATGTGGTTTTGGTTCAATGGGAAAGTATTTGCTGATCACTTACATCCACAAGTAGAAGCAGAATATATACCACACTGACCCATTGCATTACCTGGTGTCCTGAGTAAGCCCTTTGCGCAATCTAGTGGAGAGCGTGATGTGCCTAATACTGTATCTGATGTTTGAAGTCCCTTGTAATTTGGTTTGCAACAACAGCTTTTTAAAAATGCTACACTCAGACACATTACTAGAAAACTTCCTTGTTACCCATCAATGTCTGCATTGTAGTTTCAGATTCAAACATTAAGGCAAGCATTCGTTGATCATTAAATGGTAAAAATGCTCAAACTATGTGGCATTCCTTACAATTTCCCTGTCCTGTAAATATAGGCACAATTAAACTAAAATGCTTTACATTTCTCATACTCTGATGCGAATTTCTCTTGCAGGAATCCGTGACATTGAAAATCACGCATACAACCTTTGAACATTTAGTGAAACAGTGGAATAAAAAACTAGCTTTACATTTTAAAACCAAACACAGATGCTGCGATTGCTTATTGCAGTATCCAGCACAGGATTACCAATTCCTTTTACTTTTTATCACGCCACATCAGATTTGGTCTGATCACATTATGCTCAATCTTCAACGCACATCCATATAGCAGACTACAAAAAGCAGGTCAGCCATTGCTGACGTATTGTTTAACAGTCGATGAGAACTGGCTGGCAATTGGGCAAAAAGCAAGCAAGCTTGCCTGGGCACAGTGGATTCTCCCCAAGGGCATGAATGTAGAATAAATTTCTATTGCACAACATGAGCCGTCACCAATCTCTGAACTCACTCAACTCATAGAGACCGCACCGAGGTCACCCGTGCACAATCATTCAGAAAATATAGTGTTAAGGATTCGTGGTTCTAGCCAGAAAATATATATTTTTAAATTACTCACCCTGTCACACAGAGTGGGAATGCTCACCTCTAAATTGAACCAATTCAAATCTGAATCAAGAGGAAGTGATTTCTATTGAAGAAATTTGTGTTGGAGGTGGAGGTTGAAATGGACCACAACAGAATCAACAAACCAGTTCCTAACAACACTCCTTGTGGTACAGGCTTACACAAAATAACTTGGTATCGAGAAGGGCCGTACAGAGAGTATCAAGATCAGCGGCATCTCTATGTTGCACATCTTTTTTTGCCCATGGGTTATAATTATCTCTGCAGCTTTCAGCCATCTAGGTTTTCTTGATGATTTTGAAGACAGTGGGACGTATTTCATTTGAAACTTAGGTTAGAGATGGGTTGAAAATTTCATTTACACACCACTAGAATTTTGATGCTCATTTCATACCAACCATTGTGTCAATTCACGAAAGTCCAGCCAACCTGTCTTGTGGCACTTTAAATTGCTGGTTCTTTGATTTTAATGTGACACAATTAGGAACGTCAATTTGAAAACAAAGTCTCCCAACAGCTTTAGGGTAGAGTTCATCACAATAAAAGTAATGTTTCTGGCATAAAATTTGTCAGCAGCATCACTTAAATTCTTACATAACTTGTTTTTTTGTGGTCTGTTTAATGCTGAAATATAATACAGTAAAGCCCGTTTATCCGGCACCCTCAGGACCTGGCCAACGCTGGTTAAAGCGCGTGCCGGATATTCGACCGAAAACGCAAAAAATAAAAATTATAATTATTTTATATAGTGCATATAAAATGCACTATATAAAACGCAAGAATTCTTATATACTGTTAAGAAAATTGACTGAATATTTTATGGCGTAATGGGGCAGCGAACTGCGCAAGCCAGTGTGCCACAAATAATTGTGGATCCACAGAGGTAATAATCCGTCCACAAAAACCCCCACAATTATAAAAATTGGTAATTTCAATCTACGACTGTTTGTGGGACACAGCTGTGCGCAATTTGCTGTCGCGTTTCACCCACAAATATACAGTCAAATTCACCTTACAGTATATTCTGTGAAATGCTTTGAGATGTCGATAAGATGTGAAAACCGCGATATCAAATGCAAGGATTATTATTATCATCCACAGAGTTAAAGATGACCATTTGTTCACATCTGTTACAAAGTGCCCTATATAATAAGTTGGATACTTAACATAATAGAGGACCTAATACTTAAGAGAGTAGGACCATCAGTGTTGAGGATGGATAAGGAGAATTCACATACTGTATATTTCATCCTCATTTGCACAAAAATTGTGTTAATAATACTTGCACAAAATAATTAATGGTTAGTCATATGAGATTATATTATTGATATGTTGTCTAGTACACAAATAACTGTTTAACTTTTACATCAAGGTATATATGACAGTTCAATATATTTGATCATAAAAACAACTGAATACATGACAGTATCGACAGATTTACTGTGAATGGTTATGTTTAAAGCATTCTGTTTCAACTATTTTCTGACAAGTCTATTCTAGTAGCTATAGGGGCTGAGATGCTGACTCCCTACTGACTACTTGCTTCCTTTAGTCAGCTCAGTTTTTTTGCTGGGTTTCAAGGAGAAACATCACATGATAACGTTCCTTTTGGATCCACCAATAAACTAACCTTAAAGTCTTTCCTTGCCTCAATTGGATCTCCTTCAGGCCACTCATAGATCACCATTGTTAGTTACTAGGAAGAAGGCAGTGTTGAAAACAGTCTGTTCAGCACTGTAGCAAAGCCCTCAGGTGCCTCAGTTGGCTGAGCTCATTAGTTTTGACTAGGCACTTGATGAAGCATTTTGCAGCAAAACTTGGTTTGAATGTAACAAAAAATTCTATTCATTGAATCAGTTTCATGAGGTTGAGATGCTGACTCTCTACTGACATCCAATGTTAAATTGTTTATCAACCTGAATTTTCCACAATATAACACAAAATACGAAAGGGTTCAAATGAAGATATTATCAAAGCTATTCTTTTCCAGCTAAAATAGCATTAAAAACTTTGAAGCTATGTTATATTCTTGAATACAGCAGACGCAGCTCTTGAAAGAAACACTATGTACAGTAGGTCTGTGGTTAAATGAATGTACAAACCTGCATTTGATGCAAGCAAAGATTACCAGGTCATCAAACTGAGGATTGAAAGGGAATGAAGAGACAGTGATGTTTGTGTGATGTAATGTTAAGCCTCAATGCATACCTAATTTACAGCTTATCCCATGAAACTCGAGAGGAGCTGAGATTTCAAATGGAAGCTCAATGCTTCGATCTAATCCTGCTTTCCAGGATGGAGAAGGCTTTGTTATGCTAAATAAACAAAAGTGACATTTAATTAAAGGAAATCCTCCCTATTCTGAGAGTCGAGGGTTCCTAACTATTATCCAGCGAACCCAGGCCTAGCAACCGCTTGAATAGAGAGACCTATAACTGTGTTCAAATAATTTAGTTAATTGGTCTTGAACCTGCAATGGGCCCCTGTAGTCAGCCTCTAAAATGATTGGTATAGACTAGCTTTTCTTTACTTTGGGAGAATAAAATCTTTCCTCAGAAAGCAGCAACTGTAGTTTTTTATACCAGTGATGGTGCTGTGTTTTAATTGGATTATTTGTGTCCATTGGGATATTAGCTTGACAGGTGTTGAATAGTCCCCCAGAATATGCCATTTAGGGTCCTGGCAGCCAAAGAGCTCAATTTGTGCTTCATTTTAAGATGTAAAGCACAAGGGATTTCACAGCAGTGAAGGGACAAATCTCAAACAGAAATCCAAGATGATCCTAATTTTCTCAGCTGAGGTTCAGGCTCCCGATAAATGGCCATATTTTCATTCCACTATGTACAAACCCCAACAGAGGAGGGAAGAGTCTTTTAATGGAAACCTGAGAGTGGTGACACAATCTTGTTTAATGACGCATCAGAAGTTTTATGTTACAAAGTGTTGGGGAAGGATTTGGAAATCTACTTTGTGCACCTGTCCCACAGGACCACTGGAGAACATCCACTGAGTGTATCACAAGTTGGAGTCAAGGCTGACTGCTAATCCTATATCACCAGAATTTCTGTGGTGAATGTCTTACCTGGACAGACTGATGACTTGCATCCAACTCTTGCTAGATTGCTTTGCCCCCCCATTTCTCTATCCCTCCATGTTTATGAGCTGTTTTGCTTCCACTCGCTGCCCACTTGTTTATTGGCCTGTAACCACAAAATGTGCCTTCTGTGTACCTAAGAGTTTTAAGCACAGATCTGTCTTCAACACATAACTTCTACCATTTGTGCCACTGTGTATTTCTCTCCTTTTGACCATATTCTCTTCTGGTTGGTATTACGCAGATCTAAAAAGAGTAAAAGTACAACCATCAATCGCACCATAGCAAAAGGAATAGTACAGATTCCTATCGGCTAGTGTAATTTGTATGTAATATGTAATATGATATGAAGTGTTGTACTGTAGCAGGAATATTCTATCAGGAATGTTATGGTTTAATAACGGACACTAATATGAGTTTAGGTTTGTATTTTCTCCGGTAATGGGCTTTGCCACTGATTGGAAAGGGATTTTCTCTCCTCCTAACGGAATAGAAATCATCAATGTACCTAAATCTGTCTTCACTGGGTGTTTCGCTGGAACTTGTCTGATACATTAGAGTCAAATCTAATTACACCAAATCTGTTTTCACCAAAGCTTCTTGATATATCAATTTTTAAAAAGTAATCAGACAGAACAAATGGCTAATAAACCCCATGGAAAAATTTCTATTCAACTGCGGATTTTGCTGGAGAAAAGGGGTTCCATTTGGCATTGTGTTGCCATGGAGACCATTATAAAGCACTGGTTGGTATCCCATTCTCTCCTGAATAAAACTGTCACTGCCTTTGAAGTTGCTATTCATGCAAAATAGCTGTCAGATGGTTCTTCAAGAGACGCTTTGTAGAGAGTGGTTCACAACAAAGCATTTCCACGTTGATAAGCTTATGTATGTCTGACGAGAGCAGCTAGATGAACTAGGATAGATATAGCTTCATCAGGGAATTATCCCTGGACTGTTATTGCTGGAGGCAAGCACTTACTCCCGTGAGACAACGCCACTGAAAACCAGCCATTGCACAGCCAACCATTGCACAGCGACAGAAATAATCGTGAACAGGAATACAAGATGAATATTTCATGTTGAATTATTACAATAAAATGTGTGGCATAAATTCCACATATATAATCCACTTAAATTGCTATAGTTTACTGTGGAAAATGTAACAAAAAAGATGCCTACGTAAATGACTATATCTCGGCATTAGAGACAGATTAACCTTTTCAAGGGAGATTGTTCTCTCAGAGAGTTTTGTCTGCATTGCAGAAGCTACCACAAATGGATTCTAAGGAAGGTTTGAGTTGCTGAAGGCTACTGTTGCCTACCCTCAACCAACTGAGTTCAGCAGAGGCAGGATCTACAGTATCTAGTTTGGCATGGCTTTGCAGCACGTCTATTGTGCTTTGTGCACTAAGCGCAAACCATCGGGAAGCTATTTGAAGACTATCAGGATAATCACTGGTTTGTCGAGCACTGATCCCTGGCACCACCGATCTTTTGATTTCAAAGAATGGAAAATCCTATGCTCCATTATGAACATACAACAAAAAAGATTGGCTGTGTCAGAGATTGGCAGTTGAGAGATCCTGCTGTGTTGATTGCATCTGGGGCTAATTTCAGATCAGATTTCGTGTCAGAGCATTGATTTTTATTAGATGAAAGGGTTAAAATTCTGAACTTCGCAACCTCCTTCCTGATGTATTTAACTCCAGTGGGTCAGGGCAATACACTTCCCCTTACTATGAAGAGTGACTTCTGTATTTCCAACTCAGATTTGCCATTGATGACTCATCGTTTGAATGCTTCATTTTCAACCTTGGCCCTGAAAAACACAATCAAAACAAACTCAATATGTTAGAATTCTATATGTAGTGCAGTTTCTATTGAATTGAATGGAGAGATGAGGTTGTTCATATCCACATGTGATCATTGAGACAATTTAAAGGCAATGCTTTATTGCTTGTCTCTGGATTGAACCTCTACAAGCAACTTGCAGGAATCTTGACCCATCATCTCTGATGTGATTTATAATAATAATAATAATACTTACATTTATATAGCGCTTTCAACGTCTTATCAATGTCTCAAAGCGCTTCACAGAATACAACAATGTCCCTGGGTTGGGACCAAAGCAGGGGGGAAGGGAGAAGACGACAAGAAGGAAGAAAGGGGGGAAAAGAGGTAGGGACCAGAACAGAAAGGAGGAGTGATGGTTGAGGGAAAGAAAGTAGGAAAATTGTTTATATATTTGTGGGAGAAATGCAGCAGTCAAATTGCGCACAACAGTGTCTCACAAACAGTCGTGGAAGTGGGGTTTGGGGAAAAAGAGGGTAATCGGATGGGCCGTGTAAGGGGAAGGAGAGCAGAAAAAACGACTGTATATTTGTGGGCGAAACGCATTTATGAGGTGACGTGGTGTTACTGAGTGCCTGCAACTTGGAAATCCAGAAGCAGATTGATTTAGAAGTTCTCGAGTGGAGGAGTCTTCATAATTGAAGCCAATGTGAGAAGTGTGGCTGGCTAATGGCCTAACCACACCTGTCGCTTTCTATTTGTAACTTAGGAAGTTAACACCACTTATCAGGCATATAAGTGGCCCAGTTAACAGTGAAGTTATCTTTCTTTCCAACTCGCTCTCTCTCTCTCACACACACACATACACTCTCTTTGTAACAAAATCCTCAGAATCAGATGAAGACAGCAGAAGGCAATGTAAAGGACTATCAGTCCCCAGACACCAACCGATGAGATAGGAGCTTTGCCAAGTGCTTTTGTTCAGTTTAAAAACTCCTAAATGTCACAATACGAACATCAGATCTAAAACCATTTTGAATCCCGTGTAATCAGCATGGGTGTTAGATCAGATCGATTGGACTGTGTATCATCCCCTTTCAGTGTCGTTAAATGGATTTTTATTAAATAATGACTTTGTTCTCTGCTATACATGCAAACCTTTCTGCATTGGGTGTAATCTGGAATAACTGTTAAGAGAGGACTTGCACTGAAGAGCACTCAATTAACTTTAACTTCCCACTCTGCACTGCTAGCAACTCTTATAGGAAACGTAAGAAGTTCAAAGCATGAAGGAAGGTTAAGCAAAGCTTTATCTATACTGTACATGTATATATAAGAACATAAGAAATAGGAGCAAGAATAGGCCATTCAGCCCCTTGAACCTGCCCTGATCATGGATGATCAGGGCAGGTTCAGTTCAACCTAATTCCATTTACTTGCCCTATCCCCATATCCCTTAATCCCTCCATCCTTTAGAAAACACATGCACACACAGGAAAGCCAAGAATTTTACAGACCCAGACTCTAAAATGTACCTTGTACTGGTGTCATCCTGACAGTAACTTGATTAATCTTTGACAAAATACAGGCTGAGACTGTTTACGTGCTGCTAAATCAAAATTTAGCAAACGTTACCAATGTTAGCTAAATTTAAATACAGAACATACAGAAATGATAATTTGAAACGTTATAATAATCTTTGAATTTTATATAACACCTAATCATGTCTTTGAGACATCTCAAACCGTGTCACAGAAAATACTGTAAAGTGAATTGACTGTATATTTTTGTAGGCAACACTGTTATGAATTAGCTCTCAAGTTTGAAAGAATATTTCAGTGCCTTTCCACAAGCAGGACCTGTATTAAGAATTGTTTTTCTCTCTCTCAAATCATTCTCTGGAACTGAGTATGTCTCTGGGTTCATGTGAGTATTATAGGGATTTTTATTAATGACTTTTTGCTTCAATTTAAATTCAGCTGAACACTGCAGCAAGGACTTTGGAGACTACAGTCAAGCTTCTCTTAGCAATGTGAGATCAATGACATTTCGAATCTAATGGCTCTCCAGTTGATATTGCAGATCCTACAAAATAAACACACATAAAGAATATAATACAAACTAAGAACATGTTTGAAAACTGTTGATTGCTATGAAACACTTACATAAGAAGATAAGAATTAGGAGCAGGAATAGACCATTCGGCCCCTCGAGCCTGCCCCACCATTCAGTAAGATCATGACTGATCTATTCCAATTCCACCTTCCTGCCTTATCCCCTATCCCTTAATCCCTTTATCCACAAGAAATCTATCTCAGTCTTGAATCTGTTCGAGGACTGAGCATCTACAGCCCTTTGGGGTAGAGAATTTCATAAATTTACTACCCTCTGAGTGAAGAAGTTTTTTCTCATCTCAATGCGAAAGGGCTGACCTCTAATTTTAAGGCTGTGACCCCTGGTTATAGTTTCTCCAACCAAGGGAAATCATCTCCCACTATCTATTCTGTCGTGCCCCTTAATAATCTTATGGGTTTCTATAAGATCACCTCTGATTCTTCTATATTCTAGAGAATATAGGCCTAAATTGCTCAACCTATCCTCATAACTAGTCCCCCTCATCCCAGGTACCAACCTGGTGAATCTGCGCTGTACCCCCTCCAAGGTGAGTACATCCTTTCTTAAATAAGGAAACCAAAACTTGCTATCCCTGCAAACTAACATTTTGTGACTGGTGTACAAGGACAATCAAGTCCCTCTGACAGCTAACACCATTTAGTCTCTCCCCTTCTAAAAAATAATCTGCTCGACTGTTTTTACAGTTCCACCTAGGTGGATGACTTCACACTTCTCTACATTATACAGTAGAAGCCCATTTATCCGGCACCCTTGAGACCTGGCCAGTGCTAGTTAAAGCGCCTGCCGGATATTCGGCAGAAAACCCAACACAAAAAAATGTATTTTTTAAACAACATAGCATATTAACAATAGACAAAATAATCATTTATATGATAATATATAAATAATAATTATAATCATTTTACACACAGCTACCAGGCAGTTCAGAGAGATCTTTAAACTAGTGCAAAAGTTACACTTCTGAATGACACTGTTCTCATTGGGAGCAGAAGAGAGGAAGCTTGTGTGATTGAGAAAGTAGAGAGTGAGAGGCGGCTGCTCAGTTCAGTTAACTTTCTTTCCAAAAAGCCTTGCGATGCCTGTGTGTGTGTGTGCACTAACTTGAAACACTACACTCTGTAAAACGAGCATTGCAGGGATGAGTCTTTTTTATTAAAATAAAAGCCAATGAATTGATCTGCAAGCTTTGCTCAGGGTGGGTGTGTGTTTTGCTGTTTTGTGGCTAAATTAAATCTAAATGAATCAACTCACCCAGCTCTGCCTCTCAAAGAGTACACTCCGGAGAGTGCATTGCTTTACAGTACCGGCAGCATTCTGAGCTAGTGCCACCATCAGGCACCTAGTAGCAGCATTGCAAAATACTGACACAACACAAAACACCAACAAAATGCATTTTTCTGGATAAATTCCGATTTATCGAATGCAGACTTTTTTTTGCGGTGCCAGTTATACGGAAGTTACGGTTGATCGGGTCACGGACAAACAGGCTTCTGCTGTACTTCATCTGCCACCTACTTGTCCACTCACCTAGCCTATCTATATCGCATTGCATTTTTTAAATGTCATCCTTGGTGTTTACTCTCCCTCCTAGTTTAGTGTCACCCGCAAATTTGGATATTTTAAGTTCGGTGTCCTCATCTAGATCGTTGATGTAGATTGTAAATAATTGATCCTTGTAGCACTCCACTAGTTACATCCCGCCAATCTGAGAAGGACCCGTTTATTCCTACTCTTTGTTTTCTTCCTGTTGGCCATTCTTCAATCCATGCTAATACATTCTCCTTAATTCTATGGGCCCTTATCTTGTGGATCAACCTTTTATGCGGCACCTTATCGAATGCCTTTTGGAAATTTAAATACACTACATCTACTGATTCCCACCTATCTAATCTACTTGATTTCAGCGCCTTGGGACGTCCTCTCGACGTGAAAGGCGCTATATAAATGTAAGTTTTGTTTGTTTGTTTGTTTGTTGATTTATGTCCTCAAAAACATCTCAAAGATTTGGTTAGCATGACTTCCCTTTTGTAAAGCCATGTTGACTCTGTCTAATCATATTGTGATCTTCTAAGTCCCGTACTACGAAATCCTTAATTAAGGATTCTAGAATTTTTCCTACCACCGATGTCAGACTAACTGGTCTATAGTTCCCCATCTTTTCTCTCCCACTCTTCTTAAATAGTGGTATGATGTTTGCAATCTTCCAATCAATAGGAACCACTCCAGAATTCAACTTGTGTATCTAACAATCAATTCCTCAGCGTTCTTATTCTCCCTGGAAATACCGGTATCGTCCATCGTCCACTTCTCATAATAAACCCATTAGGTGGTGTGCGGGAATAAAAATAGTTATTTATCATCTCATCAAAAATCTGCATTCTTGTTCTCTGTTTCTACAGCTTTTGTAATTTTTCCATTTCTGAATTTACAGTTAAAATAAAAGGACCACAGCTTGTTCACGTTATTCCAGTGAGCATATAGGACTATAACCCTGCGTGTATGAAATGATGTGATTTTCTACTTGATAATTGATTGCTTCGTAGTTGATTCCATTCCCATAAACATCACAAAATTCAGCAAAAAGTCTAATGCATCCAAAAGATGATGTGCTTTCTATATTCCAAATTTATTTTTATCTTGCATTGGTAATATATACCCAACGTGAAAGGCGCTCTAGAAATGTTGTTGTTGTTGTCGTTGATATACCTGCTTAGTACAATGATAGCTGGGATCCCTAATAGACGATTTGTCTCAAAAAATGTGGTCTGTTTCTGAGACATGGTTTACCCCACAAACTGTATTTATATATGTGCCGCAAAACCAAATGCATTATGAACCTGGTTTGACGTATGTCCATTTGAATATGGCTGACAGCAACCCACAACATTTCAAGTCAATACTACGGCGATGTATTCCTGGCAATTTCTCCCATCAGTGAGAGCACTTCACACATGTTGAGTAAACTAAGCAAATTATAAATATTTCAGATTCAAGATGTTGTCTGGATCAAATCTGCAGCATTCTGTCCATTACAACCTGTAGCTTTTTATGAGTTCCATGTATTATGTTGGTATTTCAGCCATGATCAGCTAACCCAGCAAGGACTGAGAGATCAAAGCTGGAACCTCTGGCTATGTGTGACTTAGTTTTACACTTGCCAATGGCTTCGTTGACTGAGTCATGCTGAAAACCTGTGAATTCTTATTTCTATAACCAGACTCACTATTTAAGGATAAGCTTTAAGTGCCTTTATTTGCATCTTAGCTATTATGGACATTGTTATGGAAAACAAACAATATCATTGTACATGCATCTACTTAAATAAGGCTGATGCCTTCACGTCAGTTGCTCTTGGCTTAAATGAATGACTACTGAGTGCTCAAATTGGAATAATGGCCCCGTGAGATAATATTAGACTAATTAAACAGTGCTATGACTACCATTTGTCCTGACTAATCTTGTGCACATACCAAGACTTTGGCCATCTAACAAACAAAATGAGTCCCTCATAATGAGAGAGGCGCTGTTCGAGATTCTACACTAAGCATATCCTCTCCCCACAAGATCCAACAATTCCACTAATCATTGACCAGTGATTGCTGGCATAACTGCAGCCAAACTGTCACACTTCTGAACATATTCTGGTCATGCCACAGCTTTGACCGGCTGGCGTAAGATTTGGGATGTAACAAGACCCGTGATGACCTTGACAGCTTCAGATACTAATTCTGCTGCCAGCAGGACAAGGGAGGACCTCTGCTCTGTCTAGGGGCTTGCCCACTTGTCACCTCCCACCGAGAATAGATATAAACCCCAGCTGTGGTGCAACCCACACAAATAATAAATTAGATTAAAGACAAAACATAGGCAAGTCGATAAAGCATTATAAAGGATAGTTCACTGCGGTTGAAGAAGAAGAAGATTGAGTTTTACTGGTGTTTGAAGCAATCAAAAGCTCCACACTGTCCAATGTGATACTTATCCAGAGAGAAGAGGAAGGTTCCAGGTTTGATAACCTGTTACCGCATTAGATGATCTCAGTTGGAACTGCAACAGAAACACCAAAGTTGGCTTCAGCTATTGAGAAACAAATCAGGATTCCTGCTGCTAATGCGATGCAGTGAACCATTGTTAGAAATTAGATGTGCAGAGACATCAGAACAGGACCATCAAGTGAGGACATGGCTGTGATGCCTTCCACGGTGAGAACATTTGCGAGCACTCACTGTGTCGGCTCACATCTAAAGAATTGTCATTTGGGTGATGTAAAGGACTGCTGCCTCTGCCAGAGAAACTTTACTTAACATAAGTCACTGTTTTTAGATGAGGTGGCAAAAAAGGGAACAAATGGATTGAACGACAAAAAAATCACAATGTTCTTACAGCATTCTTTAACACATTAGTAAAGTATGATTAACCACTGGAGTATTGTGTTATTAATCTGTTAAATTAACAGTAGTTTGCCCCTTACCAATTAGTTCACTAAATCTTTACTCAGTGGTTTGTTCGCTAATTGAAGAGTCATTGCCTCCCTCTTGGTTGCTATTTATTAAATGGCACTTCCAGTCAAGTCCAGCAAAAAATGGCTTCACTGTGTGTCTGACAGACTCTGTGCCATAATTCATGCACACAAAGAAGGCCATGAATACACACAGCACGTATTACACAATCAAATAAATAGTTGCGTTAGTGGTTTCCAGCTACTTTCTCCCTCTCCAAAAACATACAACACAGGACATTAGTTCTAAAAGCTATTGATTGGCAAAAGCTAGACTGACTCACTGAGGCATTAATATTTAATCAGCGTCTCCTGTACAGGAGAATGCGATTGGAGACATTTCAAGTTTTTGTGCAGCCAAGTGCTAACCCTTTGTGAGATCTTAGTTTAGTTTGCATAATTGATTAGTGCAAGTTGGTCTGTGTGAAGAGAAGTCTTGATTGATGAGACATGCCTGTGACACTGAATCTTATTTGTTCAAAGCCAGCACCAGCTTAGCTAAGAGAGGCAGCACCTTTTCTGAGATGTGCTTATAGTTGCATGACTGTATGCTTGCTCGATTTGATTCAAAAGTCATCGCAAAATACCCCCCTCTCACCACCATCGTCATTGCTCATACGCAAAACCAAAAGGAAGTGAGGATATTTGTCTTGTCATTCAAAAATCCATTTAGCATCTGCAGCAAATTTTGTTCTCTGTGGAGCTTCAAGAAGCTGGCACAGCTTGAATTGAATTTTTTCCATCCTGTATCCTGTGTGGCTTTTGCTCGTTTAAAAGCTTTATCAAATAATACATGGATGCTGTTGACTGTAGTGGAGAAGTTCTAAAATATCTGCTGGAGATTACATAAAAGTGCTCTAAGATCTCCTACTGAAGCTCCGGCTCCGGCTAATGCAATCATTAAAGCGGTAGACGAGAAATCTGATTTTAAATACAAGAAGGATGCTCAGTTTGGATTAACTCAAAGATCCCTTCTGGTTTCTTCTCATCGTGTGGAATTTTTTTTACTTGAAGAGATAGATGTCTTAGGTGACCTTGGCAGGTGAACCGACTGGGAATTGTTACTGATAGCTAACTGTAGCTTGAGGAAATTGAATTGACACATTGAAGTAGGATTGTCGTATGTCAGCAGTGTAGGTACAGCTATCTCTCACTGGGGGGGGGGGGGGGGGGGGGGTGGCATTGGCAGGGGTGGAAATAACTTATTCTTTTAAAAGAACATTTACTTTTTGCTGCAAGACACAGTAACGTTGCCCAAGGGCAGTTCCTGACACGCAATCAATAATCGAGGTGAATAAATTTTCCATAACCAAGCTGGAAATAAAGCATGGGAGGGCGGGAAGGGAAGCAAAATGAATCTCCTTCAATCCAATTAAATCCGGCAAATTGTTCAACCAATTGATGCGACAGATATCACTGATCAAGTCTTCTCTAAAAGTGTTGTAATTTAAGAATGTGTTGGAAGTTAACACCTCGGAAAAGCAATCTGAATGGTTTGCAGTGCAACAGGATTCCCTGCGAGAAGGAGAAGCAGTAGCGCTCCTGTGTTTTCTGTATTAACTAATAGGAGAAAAGATAGAGGAACCATCCAAACCCTAACAGAGCTACTACCAGCAGTCTCTGACGACAGGAGCAGTTTTCCATCTATCCTTCCTGTTTCCTGGACATGTGCGTTATTTCCGCGGTATTGGGAAGAAGATTAAATCCATCACGAAGATTGGAATTGATCTCAAGCCTCTTGATCACTTACGTCTCCCACCGAAGATGCCATTGGATTCAGTTATTGATTAATATTCTGACCTGTGTTGCATTGCACTCCCATTAAATGGCACCAAGCTCCCACCCCACCCCACCATTGTCTATGTAGATGAAAATATTCTAACAGAGTAAACAATATTTGTGTCTTATTATTTGTTCCTGGCAAATTCTCACACAGTTGCCTGGCACATCTTCTGGATTATAGTCACAGAAACCCTTCTGTTATTCCCCAAGTAAGAATAATCCTTGCATTTTAATCCAATGCCACCTCGTCCAAACATCTCAAAATTTGTCACAGGATTTGCTACTAGTATTATTATTATTTGTTGTACAAATTGAGACTTTCTGAATTGCTCACAAAATCCCAATATTTAAACATTTTCAAGGCAGAGATTGGTACACTGGTGCATTGTAAAGGTGTTGAGAATCATCCATCTCCTCACCCAAATGGTTGTTTTTCTTGTGCAAGTCTGGTTACCAGGAGTCAGTAGGTTATTCATTGACAAGAGATGATCCAGCAATATTTGGTCTCATTTGCATTTAAACTACCAACACTTTCCATCAAGGTCACTGTAGGCGCGGAAACCTTAGCTGAACATATTCCCCATTTCCAACCTAAGGACATTGAGTTTGGCTCTCCCTGCAGAGTGGCACACCACAAAGCCCATCAACCCAGGAAGCTTGAAACACTATAGGAAAATATTTTACCCTCAGCAGTAAATTTATGGAATTGGAAAATTTCATTATCAGTTTATGCCACCAGGTTTGCTAAATCACAAGCAGATAAAAAAGTCTAATTTTCTCAGATTTTTTTTTAAATGATCTGAAATCTAGCACTAGTTTTTTCACCCTACTGTTTAAAAATTGCACTGTTTAATCAGCTTTACCATGTTGTGCTGTTGAATCAAAACTTTTAAAAACAAATCTCAGCCAAGCACTATATTTAATATCAAAGCTTTTCTATTGAGTTTACAGTCAGCACTTTCTTTCTTGTCACAGAAACTATGTTGGCAGGATGCCTTTCAACTAGAGGAATAGGAAGTATAACTCAAACACTCTTGGCTGTTTTGACAGGAAGCAATGAATCTGTACTTCACCTGGGAAAAAAAAAGCCCATGCACTTTGTGAACAAGCAGATTGCACAGAATAGATGTCACTTGCATTGTTCGGTGGAAGTACTCAGAATGTGTGCTGTGTGCCAAGCATTGAAAATGGATCTGGCATCTCGCTGAGTGTCAGCTGTATGGCAGGATGTGATTGAATGCAGATAATTTGACAGCGGTTGCATATCACAGGAGTACTTTTCCAGCAGGTGAAGAGATTGTTGAAAATGATGGTTTTGATAGTGGGAGTCTACTGATTATCCAGTAAAGATAAAATCCATCTAACTAAAGATGATTTGTCTCAGTGGTATACTATCAAATATAATCTACAAGTTTTTTGTTTAATTATTATTTACAATTCCAACACCTAGAGATTAAAATTGAATAAGAAAAATTATTTGCTGAAGGATCCTTCTTGGTACAATAATGGATAATTTTTAAACCAACATTGCCTTATCTGAATACTGTACATGTACAAATTGTACATATATATTGCTATTTCTTACAATAGTTATCTTGCTCATTCTGCTTTGCAATTCAAATACCGACAATTTAAACAGTTCAATGATAAACTGGATTAGATTACATAAATCTGTAAAATGAACAACAGCTGATATTAATGAGTTCATGTTCAATTCCTTTTGTGAAAATTTCTCCAAAATGTAAGAAAGGTTTTCAAGAACCAAAAGTTGGGCATTGCTCAAGAGTGTTCTTCAATGATAGCAAGAGAATACCTCATACAACTACTACTGTTTAAAATATTAATTTCACTGTTCAGTTCCATATTAAAGTAGGTTACTTAGATCACAGTGTCAGAATCAATATTTGCCCTCTGTTTTAATTAAATACGTTGCATTTTTTTAAAAAAATTCCACTGCTTCTGCCTCCAGTCCTTTTCCATGACGGAGATAATCAGACATACTTTCAAATGCACAGAAAACCAGGTAGCTTATATCGATTGAATTCCTCCCCCATTCAGTACTCAGTTTCTAGACTGCTGATATATGTGTTGCTCATTTATCCTCTTGTACTGATTTACTTAATATATGCAAGTTGACAGTGGGTGTCCTTTTGCCAATTTATTTGCTAATAAATGCTGCATAGTGTGAAGGTCAAATTATGTTAATATTGTTAGCGCTCCTTTAAATCAAGTGTTTCATATGCTGTAATCAAAATGCTTTTCAAAGGTCATACATTGATTAAAGTACTTAAAATACACAAGGGATTGAATCGCAAAAAAAAAATAATGAAGTCTTATAACTGTGGCTCACAGAAGATTAATACTTGGGCAAACAAATTATTAGGTATCGGTGGCTATGTTCCAGTCTACAGAATGAATACCACTTCAGATGTGAATTAGATACGAGATGTTTAGATTTGGAAAATGTTGCCTTTGCTTAATCCATCAGATTGCATCCTAATTATGGTCCTAATTCCTCACTGCTCATGCAAAATTAGCCTTTCAGTGGGTTTATCGAGCAGTGGTATTACGGAAGTATTTAAAGATATCAGGAGGCTGTACTGCCCTGTCTCCCCACCAAAGTAGGCTTGAATTGTTTAGGGAAAGGGATAGGAGTTGGGGGTTGGAGAACAGTGGGAGGGATGGGAGGTGGAAAGTTGCATTAACCATATTTCTTCTTAAAAATCCTCAATTTATTTTGGGGTAAAAAAGGCTAAGACCAAAAGTACATGACCTAACCTAGGCTGAAAAGAGCATGAGAGAGAGAGAGACTGCACTAAATAAACAATTGATGGTTCCCGTTTCTTAGTTCTAATCCATGTTTCCCCCCTTGTGTTTCAAGCATGTCGACCTGGCTTCTACAAGGCCTCTTCTATGGACGCATACTGCATGAAGTGCCCACCTCACAGTTACTCACATCAGGAGAGCTCATCTCAGTGTTCGTGTGAAAGAGGCTACTACAGAGCGGAGACAGACCCCAGGGCAATGCCATGTACAAGTAAGTCCCCAGATTCTTACGAATTGTGTTGGAATATAAAGACATTAACAGATTCACGGTGAGCCACACATGGCTCACAGGCATATGAAAGGCTCATAACTAACAATGGCACTTGGCTGAGGCACCATAGAGTGATGAGTGTCTATGAAAGTGTATCATTAGGAGTTTATAATGGATTTTTTCTCACGATAAGCACATGCGTCAAAGGTCAGTGATTTTATTGACTATTGGAAAACCTTTCTTAAATCAAATAAATGCAAGTTTATACATATGGATCTGTTGTCATATACAGTACATAGCTGCTGGTTTGAAACAAGAAAAATCTACACAGAAGGAAACCATTCATGCCTGTGCCACTTTGTTTTGTATTTATTACTTTGATGACTAGTGATCAAACCACCCGCAGGCACTACATCAACCAACTCACTGCATTAACTGTTTACAAATATAGCCAGCTTTCCATGGTGTGCCAATAATGGGATTTACCATTGTAAGTGCACGATGAAAGACTTAGCAAATGGTAACACACTACCTCCCCCATTTGGTTTTGCAACCTTTCACATTCCCATGTCTCTCTGACTGTACAACCTCCCCTAGTTTCTTCAGCAGAGTTTCTCTTCAACCCCAGTGGGTGGATTATTGAGTTTCTTTTGTAAGGGCTTGAGAAAGACATCTTCCTTCAGATGAGCTGATGAAAGCAGTCACTTTGTGAACGCAGCGTGGCTGAATCCATCCATACAGACAGGTTTTATTTCCATTAAGTAGCTCAATACAAACGTAGGACAGACTACAACTTTTTTTTTAGAAAAAGCTCAGCTATTACTAACAGCGGTGAACTGAAAATAACCATTTGAAAGCCGAATGAGATGTAATGCAAAGTGTTCAATCCGAATGTATCTTTTAAATAAAAGGGACTACAAAATTATGATGAATGTAATTGAATCCATTTAATGTAATCCTGATTCTAGGTTATGAAATGTCTAGTAAATCTGAAGACTTGTTTTGGAGTCATAGGATCCAAGGGAAAGGCAATGTTTAAATGACACAACAAAATTATAATGATTCAGTCATCAACTTGTGTGCACAATCCACATTTAATCTCAATTCAATTGTAAAGCTGTGTTCTGAAGCTTTATATTCAATAATATATACAATATTATTATTTATGTATATGTATATTAATCCCTGCATTTCATATAGAGCCTTATCATGTCTTCGATATTTTGATATTGTATATTATATATATTATATTGCATGGTGTACATTTTGAGTTTGATAAATTCAAGGAAACCAGGTTCTATTAAAGCTTCTGTCTGTGGTTATTTCCTGATGGCTGCTAATCCCTTTGCTATTTTACATGGAGCAGGGGTGAGCACCTCTGTTTATCAGCTCAATGGTCTTTCTAAATCTGAACAGACTATTTGATTTGGATTGCAAATACAGGACCAGAAGACAGAGCTAAGAGGTCACCAAATTGCAAATGAGATTAGAATAATTTTTCATTTTCATTCAGTGTTGTGGCAATTAGGTTGTTCAAAAGAAGTTGGGTAACGATCTGCTTGGGAACAGGATAGTAAAGAATAGGGATAGTTACTGCAAAGTGCTTGGCTGATCTGTGGAGAGCAGTAGTTCAGGATTGTGATGATTTGGGGGATGTACAGGTCCATATATTCTGAAGTTTTGCTCAATTCCCTCGAAAATGGGTTTTCTCACAGGATGATTGATTCCATCATGAAATACATCTTGCGTGGTTTCCGAGAAAAGCAGAGGTGTTTCAACTTTTCCTTGCCCATTCTTTTCCTTCCAACGTGAAAGGCGCTCTATAAATGTAATTTTGTTGTTGTTGTTTGTTATTCTGCCCAGTTCTGGGGGCTCCTGTCATTCAGGTTCGGCCTGAAATGCGTGCACTACTTGTGCTGAATAAAACAACATGCATCCAGCATGATGGGGAAGAGGGTGAGTAATCTAGCCTCACCATTTAATACTTCTCCAGAGATATTGTGCTAGACATGGAGCAATGATACTCTGGTAATTGGCTTGTCCTCATGGCCAAAGGATTCATGGAATAGTGAATAGCATGAGCTGAAAATCTTTCATTGAAGAAAGAACGGCCAAATAAAACAGAACTGTTTGAATTGTTTCTTACCACTTTCTCCATTTCAGGTTGGCTAAGTGATGTGAGTGATTCATTTGTTTTTACTGGTTATGTAACAGGTGACAAATAGATGTTTTGCAGAGTAAGAATTTTTTAAATAAATAATGTTGCCGCTTTCGGAGATAGGAGATTAATGATCATAAACTAATAATGCCCCTATCTTTGAAAAATAACTGTGATGGAAGAATCTTATCAAGCTCATTTCTGTGCCTGAAAGTTTTGGGGTTGTGACTGGGGAAAAAATCATATTTCAAAACGTGTTCAATATTCCATGAGGTTTAGTGGAACCACATGTGGAAGGAAGCAAGCTCACTGACATTGACTTGACATTATTTGACGCATAAGCAATCAAGGGACCTTTATGAACATGTCCCTTAACTTCCAAACCATTGTTTCAAATAAAGTGCCACATGTTACATGTAACTGTATCCAGTGTCATCCCTCTAGGTTCCATCTATCTCAATTGCAGATCAATGATCTGCTTTTATAAGTGATAGGTAGTGATTTGATCTGGACACTTGATGTTCCAGTCATGTTACATCTGGTAACACACATCACCAACAGTTAAAATCATTACTTTCATTTTGTTTTCGAGTTCAGATTCTAAAACAAATCCTTCCTTGTGTTTTAATGTTTTACTCACATCTTTGGAAAGTTGAATCAACCTGAAGTAATAATTTTCGCTAAAGCACATCCGAGATGTTTTGCTTTAAAAAAAATCTGAATACTGTACACTGCTACAGAATGTTGTTTCAATTAATTCATTGGCGATTAAGGAGCACTGCATCTGCATTACACTATTCATTTGTGGGACTGGCTGTTTAGGATGCCTTTCAGTGAGATTCTGTCAGGATGCTTTGCTTTTTGGGGGGAACACACATCCATCAATGCTGTTAAGAATGCTGAAGCTCCTGAATTGTGCCACAGGACTAATTCAGTCTATTGATGGCTGAATTAGTCAGGGACGCTGCATCTTTGTAGCTGTAAGGAACAGATTAATCAAGATGAGTAACATAATCTGAACTCAATGAGCCGGAGGAAATCACAGTTCCCAAGGAATTTAGAGTTTGTAACTTTTTTTTGTTATATTTTAAAAGAAACATAGGAATAGAGAAAAGAATATAGAATAAAGAAAAGTGGGTGTAGTTTCTCCCAAATACTCCAGCCTTCTGAAGCAGCTTTAGAAATTTGATTTAAAAAAATAAGTAAAATGTAATTTTTTGCAAGTCAATCCACTTGTAGGCTTTCCTGATCTTTGTCTTTTTATCCCTTTCAATAAATAGGCATGTTTCCTTCCTTTCAAGGATTAGACAAGTTGCTCTCGTTTCAACAAATCCTTTCTCATCGGAAACAAACACTTTCTTTGGGTTCCAAATGTTCAGACATTCATTGCAAATTAAGGAAATCCAGAGGAGAAAAAAAATCCTTTTAAAATCCCTAACATCCTATTTTTTTCTTTCAAAAACCGCACAGCTTCACGATTTTTTCGACAAGCACATGTCTTCCTATCTATGGGATAAATGTTTAGCCTTGAAATGATGGCCAAGGTGTGTACAAAATGTCTGTTCTCCCTCTATATATATCTTGCAGTTCTTTCACAATGCAATTCTCACCATGAGTTTTGGCATTATATTCTAATCTGAAAATACAACTGTGAATATCCAGACTGTAGATCACTTATCTATCTATATATATATATACATATATATATATATATATAGATAGCTGCCACCAAAGAAAGGAACCTTAGCCTTTGACATCTGGATTACAATAGTCAATATATTGAATCCATTATTGCAGAGCAACAAATCCTTGCCTTTATTACTAAGGTTTAAAAGGTTCTCTTATAAGAGGGTACTTGTAGGATTTAAGTACGCTTGCTTGTAAATTAATGAACTACATCAGTTCTGTGAGGGTAAGGAACAGGGCAGAAGATTGAGGAGGAAACACACATGGCAGAACAGCAGAAAGTACCCCCCCTACCCACCCACACATTGCACTTAGAGAGGTGAGAAGAGAGTTCATACCCATGACTCTTTGATCCATTGATGTAGGGAGACCTTTTAGCTCCTATTTCCCTGCACTGAGTAAGCAGGCAGGCAGGGATCCTTAATGTGAAAAATGCAAATATAACAATTCAGAGCTCACCAGAGTCTGAATTTGCCAGATATGTAAAATTGCATAAAGAAGAAATCACTGGTGCAATAAAATAAATTAAATTGGCAACTGGAACATGACTAGGCTGTCATATTAATATTTCCCCCAAAATCAAATGAGACTCGGTCTTATATTTTAAAAATGTGCTTTATTTTAGTCTCAATACAGGTTTCTCTGATGACCTGATATTTCAGCTACTCAAAATAAAATGCTGTGAGCAGAGCATCACATACTTGGTTGGAACAGTGGGTAGCACACCTGAAACGCCAGCGTCTATAGATGCCAGCGTAGATACATGCCAATGCGAGCCTTTAACTGACCAGCTCACGGCTTAAACAGCAGCAGTTGAAACCAGAGAACTGGGCATGAGTGAACTTTCAGCTACTCAACTCAATCAGTGTTTAGGTACTTGAAGGTAAAGAAAAGCACCATTAAGCATAACCACTGGATTAACCGTGGGATGTTTAAAAATAAAAGAGCTCAGTATGGGTACAACAGCAACATGAAAATGACATTTGTATAGTACCTTTCACATCGAGAGGACGTCTCAACGCGCTGGGTACAGACTACACCTCAGTATAATACATATCCAGACAGCAAGTCTGTGTCAAGAGAACCATAAGCAGCAACAGAACTGGCAGATTGAGCTTTCCTGCCAATGGTATTGGAATGAATTCAACTGTCCTGAATTAATTACACACATTATCATAATAATAATAATCTTCGCATTTGATATAGTGCTTCTCATGTCTTCTAGATGTCTCAAAGCGCTTCACAGAATATACTGTAAAGTGAATTGACCATACATTCAACCGCACTGAAGACTAATCTTCCAACTTAAGGAGGCAAAACAAAATAACATCCGCCTTGTTTATGGTCAGTCTTTATAATTCCTAGAAATGCACGTCATATATCAGTGTGTTCATGTCACAATCAATCTGACTCTAACCATCTCAGTCACCATCCCAGAGTGGTGAGGGCAAGCTTTGAACTCTACGGCACTAAGCTGTCCTCCTTCTACACAAATAGGAAATGTAGAAGGAAGCAGATGCTTTGATGAAACAATGACTGTCAAGAAGTTTGAGGGGTTGGAGTCACGACTTTCGGTCTCAGATTTCAATCTTGACGTTTGCGTTCTGGTTTCTGATTAATAATAATCCTTGCATTTGATACACTTCTCAAAGACGACTGAAAGCGCTTCACGGAATACACTGCAAAGTGAATTGAATGGAAGAAGGATGAATGAATGAATGAATGAATGAATGAATCCTGGCTTCCTCAATCTACTAGAATTACCAAGGCATGAGGGAAAGCCCAGGAGAATGGGGGCATCTGCCAGAGAATTCAGAGACACAGCATGAGCCCAGCAGTACCTGCAGTGAGAGGAGAAAATAAGTTTGTGGCCTCTGAGAGACTCATTCAGTTCAAATTTATCTTCTCTAAGATAAATCTTTTGTTGTCGCTCTGCCCGTTCTTTCACTAAAAAAGCTACACAAGTCACACAGCAGAGGTTACAGCAGATATCTGGAAAAGGATCCACAAGCCTTAGTGACTCCAGCAACCACAGACACAAACACGTTTGCTTAACATGTTCACTGAAGCCTCAAAATCATCACTGTTCAATTAGTTATGTTACAATCTTTTTTAAATGCACTTCATTTTGGTGGGCTTTCTTGGCGTTTCAGTCAACAAACTCATTGTTTGTTAACACAATATAATAAAAGCATGTTTATCCGCCACCCAATCAACTGCAACTTCCGTTTAACCTGCATCGCAAAATAAAGTCCGCATTCGATTAACCGGAATTTATCCGGAAAAATGCATTGACATTTAAAACATTTATTTATTTTTTGCGTTTTCGGCCGAATATCCGGCAGGCATTTTAACCGGCATTGGCCAGGTCCTGAGGGTGCCAGATAAACAGGCTTTTACTGTATTGTTTGTCCCACAAAATATACAGTCGATTCACTTTAGTATATTTTGTGAAGGACTTTGAGACACCTCAGAGATTCTATATCAAATGCAAGGGTTATTATTATGATTATTAATGTGATCATAATCTTACATTTGGTGTCCTTACATTAGAAATCTCTAAACTAAGAGCAATGTTGCTTTAAATCACAAAAACGACCCGAATGTAGAGCTCATTATCGAAAGGATCTTAGACCTTGAATGTATCAAAAGCCAGAAAACTATCTCAGTGAGTTTGATTTCATATAATCTGCTCCATGCATGATTCCTATTCCCCGTTGTTTTTCTGATTTGTTATTTTAAAGCTTAAAGGGAATCATTTATTGTGCTCAGAGGAAGACAGTCTCCAGAATATGATGATGTAACAGCAAGGGATGTTACCGGGAAATGGCACATTACCTTTTGCAAAGCAATGCATATCTGATCAAATCTACATTCCAACTTTCTCCATGTATCTACTGTTACAGGTTGTTTTTAATGCAGGATTAATTGAAACACCACAGTTTGGAAACTCAGAATAGACTAGCGTCCGTCGATATGGAAATTTTCCGATGTTGATATATCGGTGGGCTCATATCGATATATACCGATATATTGATATTTCCGGGTTCCTTTACACTGCGCATGTGCGCACATTCGGAAATGCATGCGCATTCGGGGGTATGCGCGCAATCGGGGGTACGTGCGCATTCGGATGTGCGCGCGCATTCCGTGCTCTAAACCCAGGAGGTTTGCAATGCCAGCGACAAGGTAAGTTGGAAAAGTTCGCATTATACCGATAATACCGATATATCGCCGGAATCGATATACCGATATATTTTTTGATACTGAATTTTTTGATATATCGATATATTTTAAATTCCGATATCGGCATATCGATATATAGCCAGACACTAGAATAGACTTGTTGAAAATTGGATTAGTAGGAATGTTGTGACTATTTTTCAACTGCTATCTTCCCTTTTCACTGGTACAACCCGTGAGTGGAATCTGTTTATGGCGAATTGTTTCATTGATTATCTTGAAGCGGTCTTTCTGTCACTATAGTTGTAATAATGTGGAAAGCACACCTGGGCATCTGATGTAGCACTCAAAGGAAACCAAATTCTCTGGAGAAAAAATTGCTTATTGTTTTATATGTAGTGGTGACATAATTTAGAAGGTTGTAGACCTATTAGTGGACATCAACTAGCAAAGTGCATGGAAAAGAGTTTAACAAGTATCCTGGGTCGCAGTAAATGCCTGTGGAAAATTATATTGCAACATGCAGTAGTGGCACCCATTGATTTTGTTTCAAAGAGAGGTTTAAAGGAGAATTTAATGGCAGGAATTTTTTTAAACGCAAGATTATACATCGTAAAAATGTGCCTTCTAAGGTGTGTTTATTAGGGAAGTGATCCTGGTAAAGAGGGGAGAAACACAAAGGCTATGAATGGATTGTGTATCAGTCCTGCTGACATTGCTTTTTCAAAAAGGGTGTGGCTCCATAAATAATGAAATCTGTATTATTTATAGTGCTGGCTCTGTCTCTGAGAACACCAGTTTCCTCTTGATTATATCATGAACTAAAGAACACTCGGGTATTATTATTTCCACATTCGCTCCCTCTCCAAATGAATATCAAAATGTTTACAAGCGGAAGCTGGGATAACTGGGAATCTGCTGTGTGAAAAGCATGTCTTGCATTATTGATATCAAAATAATAGATTTGTTATTTACAAGAACAACAAAATTCCACTTGTATAACGCCTTTCACGTCAGGAGGATGTGAAACCCATTTATGTGGTTTAGCTATTTTTACTGGTGATGCGCCGAGAAGTGTAACAACCATCTCATACATGTACAATACCTGACTGCCAGAAACCACAAAGAAGAAGTACATTTGCACTTTAAAAATAAATAACTACACAATACCAATCATTCTGGGTTTATTTGGGGCGAAAGATCATTTCTCAGACTCGACACAGCAGCAGTCCAATAAGTTATCCCCTATGTGATGTCACATTCATACGATTCAACTTAATCATTTAAAAATATTGATTAGGTTAAGGATTGCAAGAGCATCATATGTGCGATTCCCTGTGTGTACGTGTGATTCTGAGAACATTTTCTCTCTTATTTTCTTGGGTTTAAAAAAAAGAGTTCACCCCCGAAGCTGCAAAAATACAGATTTAGAAATTCTCGTAACCGGCTCCCGTCCCTGAGGCCATCTGATTGCTGCTTGGTTTCTACAGGATGACCAAAATGTGGTGATAACAACAACAACAACAACAAAATGATATTTGTACAGAGTCTTTCACATCGGGAGGATTATCCCATTGTCTAAAAAGAATCATTATTATTTCTTTAAGACTTATTAGGCATCGTAATGGCATCACAACCTTTTGGTCATCGTGCATAACCTAGTTTCTGGCTTCAGAGGCAGAATTTCCTGACAATTGCAGTGCATCTTTTATCCTCAGGCGGGTGAATTATTAAATAATCACACATCTACCTAGTTTAACCACTGAAAAAAACTCGGTAGTTCTCCAGTGATCCAATAAGGTCTGTTGCGATTCCCTTGTGTTGCTCAGTTATGCTTCTGCAACCTGAGGAAAGTGCCTCTGGACCCACATGAATCTCAGACAAATAATAATTATAATCATTGTTACATTTGATACAGGTTGGAAGATCGTCTTAAAGCACTTCCCAGGATTGACTGTAAAGTGCAGTGACTGTGTATTTTGTAGTGACGTTGCTGGAATGGCCAAAACCTTGAGCAGTTGAGGTTGAGTGGCTTGAGTCGCAGAGCAAGGGAAGCAAAAGATATACTCAATCTTACCAACTCAGACCAAACACCAGGGTAATCATTGAAGAAAGGACAGCGTAGCTCTACTTCTTTTATCATTGTCCTTGTTTGTTTCAACTCCGAGGCGGTCTGCGCAAAGCTGCACATTCTCACCCACCTGGTGGTTGTTTACAGGTTGGGACCGCCCTTGGGTATGGGTCCCCATGAGCTGAATCTGATTAAAACAATACCCGACCATTGCATCAACAAATAACAAGAGAGCTGCAGTCGTGATAAACACATTTCTGGTTCCTTCTGAACCAATTTAACTCTTCGAGGCACATGAAACCGATAATAATTGTCCTTGCATTCGATATGGTGCTTTTCACATCTTCTGGCCCAAGGTTTCACCCTGCCGAGAATTGAACCCTGGTCAGTCGCTTGTGAGGCGAGTGCTCTAACCACTGAGCTACAGGATTCCACATGATATTTTCCCATAACATTTTATTTAGAGTTAATACCAGCTACCCAGTATGTACATCACGCTTAGATGTAAATTCTCCAATTCAGCTCAATATAATTAGGCTCCTCATGTCCAACAAGCAATTTAATTACTGACTGACAAGCATAAGTGACCTTCTTCGGATCAAAACAACAATAACAAAATTGCACTTATATAGCACCTTTCACGTCGGGAGGACGTCCCAAAGCGCTGAAAACCACCAATTTATGAACACGGTTGTCACTCCACATGTCAACTTGAGACAAACTAACAATTATAAGCATTCCTAAGTAAACTAAAGTAATATTTTAATCAATAATACATTTTTGATCTCAACAGTGTGCTCGATTGTGGAGCTCCTGTAGCTCAGTGGTTAGAGCACTTGCCTTACAAGCGTGAGACCTGTGTTCGAATTCAGGCAGATCAGTGCGAAACCTTAGGCAAGTTTCCTTATTCCACACGCCTAATAAAAATCCGTCCGAAAAAAACACTATACTAAAAATTGGTAATTTGAATCCACGACTGTTTGTAGGACACTGGCGGCCGCGTTTTGTCCACAAATATACGTCAATTCACTTTACATTATGAAACGCTTTGATACATCGATAAGATGTGAAAAGTGCTATATCAAATGTAAGGATTATTATTACTGTATTATAACATGCGATTTGTGATGTGGTCTGTTGGTTGACGTCATTATATATTAATGTCATGTAACTTGTGCAGATAAATGATGAAAAGTACAGTACTTTCAAAATTTTGCTTTTTTGTTTGAAAAATTATATATGGTTAAAGGAAACTGCAAGTCTTACTGTCTATGAATGGAATCCAACATCCCCTGGTATATTTATTTGGTCTATTTTCTTCCTCTCTGCTCCCCTCTTAGAGCCTCCCTCTGCACCAGAAAATCCAGTTTCCACCACAAATGAGACTTCAATCATTCTGGAATGGAGCCCACCCAGAGAGAGTGGAGGCAGGAACGATATCACCTACAACATCCACTGCATGAAGTGTGGTGGAGACGTCAGAAAGTGCAGCCCCTGTGGGAGCGGCCTTCACTTTGTCCCACGCCAGTTTGGATTAACCTACACCAAAGTCCTCATTACTGATCTGCTGCCTCACACTAATTATACTTTTAACCTTGAAGCTGTAAATGGTGTGTCTGAACTGAGTCGCAGCATCAAACACTTTGTCTCCATCAATGTCACAACCAGCCAGGCAGGTGAGACAAACCTCTCCTTTGTAATCACTTCGAACAAGATAACTGCAGACAATTGGGGGCATGATCAGTTAATGTAAAAATCAACCATTTTCAAAGGCAAAAGCCTGGAATAATATTTGAACGTAGTAACAGAATGATGCAGAGAAGTAAAGCTTACTCCATCCTTTCAGTTTCACTTTTGTTTCCTATCCCAAACCGATGCACCATTTTCCATTGCTGAATTAAAAATTTATCCCATTTGTTCTTGGGTGGTTCAACTGAGCCAGTTCACCCACTGCCCTCGGTGGGAGGATATTGTGTCAGAAGGTGTACCAAGGAAGGAATGGTACTCTTCACAGCTGCATCAGTTATCTATCACCTTTGGTCCTGTCAGTCGTAATTCAGCCAGGAGCACAGATCCACGAGCTCCTAAATCCTTCCAGTATCTCACTCAAGTGGTTATTATTCCTGTGTAAATATAGATAATGATGTTGACTGACTATCCGACAGTAGTGGTAGGGGGGAGGGGATAAAAGGTTGGGTCTGCAGCTCAGCCCAATATCCTGTTCACCTGATGTCTGCAGTGTGCAGTTTCCTGCAAGTGATCACTGGATAAAGATAAAAATTGCATGGACATCAAGGGATAGGAAACTGCTTCATGTTGACTCTCATAAGTCTGGGACATTGAACCCAACTATAGTGATACCAACACCTCTGAGCCATTGAAAGAGATCTGAGACCGCTTTGTTCCGTCCTAAATAGGCACCTGGGACAGTACTGGCAGACAGTGACAGAAACATTTATTATTTTTTAATATTACTTCCGCTGAAAGACACATTTCATTTGTTATTTAGATTAAGTCAGTCATCGCTGCCCAATATATTCATATAATTCCATGGGTTGTATTTCTTCAAATTTGTGAAAAATCAAGATCTACTTGACATTCCGTGAACTTGTTCCAAAAGGATTATTCAGTGCACACTTGAGTAATCAGAGCTTTGGGATTGCACTAGTAATGACCTGCAGCTCTAATCACTTCATACGGTTGTAATTAGACATCTCTTATTTAGCAGCACTTGTGAGCTGGAAGAGAGAAACACACACCGTACAGTTGAAAAATGATGTGTCCACTGAGCCAATCTGCAAGCTGGAACGCTGTAGCTGAGGGTTATTGAGCTAAGACACCCCTGAGTGCCAGGTCAATTCAGCACATACTGCTCGTTGTCAGCTTTAGGTTCTTTCAGAGTATTATTTAGGCCTGATCTTTGGTAATTATTGTGAGGAATATAAAAAAAAGTTCGATGATTGCCAACTGGCAGGTTTTTAGTTGTTTTTATTTCCTTGTACTTTCCTGGCTCCAAAACCATCAATACAGCAAACGTTTCAGGGCATTGAGTATTTTGGGTTTTCTTGAGTTTGCAATCCTCTGGAGTTCCAGGGGAAAGGAGAAAATTGTTTTTAGGTCTGGTTAGGTTTTCAAAGAGAGGAAAAAAAGAGGGAGCAAGGAGAGAGAGAGTGTGAAAGACAGAGAGTGCCCAATTCCTTCGTACATTGCCACCAAACACCCTTACTCAGTACTGTAATTGGAGCAAGGTGCATTTGCATCAGTGATTTATACCAAGGCTGCATTTTTCTACCTTCCCAACTGAAGAGGATATTGTGGATGGAGATGGAATTGGAAGAAATTGCTGGAAGGAAATAACGAGTACAGGCATGTATGGATCATTTCCAGTCTTCGTAATAAAGTGTAGGTCACAAAACACAAGACAAGCATAATTTTAGAAACAGCCCTAACTTAACAGGATAAAGATAATTTGGGATTTACTTTGCTTTTTTATGCTCTTCTAGATCATGATAGATAGTGAGAATGTCACACAAATATATAGTCACTTCACTTTACACTATATTCTGTGAAGTGTTATGAGATGTCTAGAATACTTGAAAAGTGCTATATCAAATGCAAGGATTATTATTACTATTATTGTTTTAGCTCTAAAGTGATTTTTTTAAAAAAATGAATTGACTCACTAGGATTCAAATCCAGAACTTTTCCATTCCCTTTATCTAGTGCATAACAAACTGAGCAAAACTGTTAGAAGTCATCACCGAGTCAGAAAGCAAAGTTCACCAACAATATGCCTCAGCATTGCCTTGTGCCTTCACATACATATTTGTAACCATCACTGAAGCTTCTGCTTAGTGATAATTTTACTGTAATTATTCTTTAAGTTCAGTGTCAGAAATTCATATCCATAAGAAACTAAATTCCGACTGCAGTATTCGAGATTTAGCAGAGAGAATTTATCTGATCAGTCAGTCTGGTCTGGATTTCATCCCAGTCCCAGAGGCAAAAGGTCAATGTGCTAATGCAGTCCTTTTACATTCAGTGTGATCAAAATCGATGAAATGCATATAACTTGGTAAAACTCTTTTGATAAAGCAAAACATTAAATCGTATCAGACTCCAGGCCCTAGTTGCAGTCAGCAGTAAGAGCTTCGGTTATGTTAGACCCTGTCGACCTCACTGCCAACTTGATACTCAAACTCTCATGCAAATAACAATAAGAGTGATTTTGCAGAAAACTGTGCAGTACATTGTAAACTAATATGTCAGGGAGTGAGTTAAATGTCCTAATTCATCCCAAGGATGTCTAGAGACAGACTGTGATCGTCTCTTGCAATTTATTACTCTTGAATTCTAGCCATTTATTTCGCTTCCAGGTATCAGAGGAGGTATTTTTGTAGCATTGCAGCATCAGAATTTGCTCATACCATAACAGAACCAGTGCCCATAAGAAACTTACAGCTTCAGTTCCTGGTTTGTAATGATCTTTCCAGATCATCATCAATGACTCACGTTGAAAAACGTATGCTGTGTTTAGTAAGAACAGGATTACTCACAGCTATTATGCTGCCCATGGTCAAGAATGATGATCATTGTATTTACAAGTACTTGATTGTACATAAGAACATAAGAAATAGGAGCAGGAATAGGCCATTCGGCTCCTCGAGCCTGCCCCGCCATTTAATAAGATCATGGCTGATCTTCTATCCTAATTCCATTTACCTGTCCAAGACCTGTGTTCCAATCCAGGCAGGTCAGGGCGAAACTTTGGGCAAGTTTCCTTACTCCACATGCTTAATAATAATCCCTCAACTAAAACAATAATAAAATTGATCATTTTCAATCCACAACTGTTTGTGGGACACTGCTGTGTGCAATTGGCTGCCACGTTTTGCCCAAAATATAGTCAGTTCACTTTACAGTATACTCTGTGAAGCACTTTGAGATGTCTAGAATCCTTGCTCAAATGCAAGGATTATTATTATTATTATTATTAAAAAGTCTGTGGGGATCGAAGAATGCTTATTTATGTGAGTTACCAGAGAGTGGCCTGGATGCCCAAAACTTAGTGACTTCAAGATAAATAAAAGGAAGGAAAAACATTGGAAACAGTAAAAATAACAGTACCAGCTGAGATCTGCCTGAGAAAATGGCAACCAGAAGCTTTACTGTAATTTTTAAAAAGCATCTCCCTTCATAAAGAAAGTTATATATCCGGTCCATAAATTGAATAACAACAACTTAGATTTATATAGCGCCCTCCACGCCATCTCAGAGTGCTTCGCAAAGCGGAGCTCGGAGCCGAGCCAGAGGTAGGGGCAAAATGGTGACTGAAAGTACGGTTGAACAGAAACGTCTTCAGGTTTGACCTGAAAATACTTTTGAAAGTCTTCAGATTGCAGGCTGCAAGTAACGTGTTTTTCCACCCCCCACTGAGTAATGAAAGCTGTTTGTGAAATGTACAGATGCACAGGATCAGGTTCGTGGAACTCAACTGGTGAGGCTTGTGTAACATTGGTTTCATTTGGACATTGCCTCAGCTCTCATCACTTTCACATCAGAAGTGACCTTCCCATCAAATAGGGGAAGAGCGAGGACAGACTCCCAAGATTTTGATTTAGCAAATGTGATGTACCTTGGGCTCAACAATCAATCTGTGTGATCAGCCATTCATCTTCTCGAATATTTGATGCAATACGAACCAAGGCCGAGCAGTGCCTAGTGGATAGAATGCATGGTCAAGGGTTTACCAGTGTGACACTTTACTAATTACCCACATTTCATCTGCATTGAAGTGAATGTGATTCTGAAGGAAAGAAAGAGCAAGGACAGCATCACTCTAGCCTGGCAGGGACCAGACCATGCCAATGGTGCAATTGTGGAATATGAAGTCATCTATTATGAAAAGGTCAGTATCGTATAAACCATCAATTGTCATTCTGCTGAAAGAGGAAAGAATGTTTATGAAGAAAACCTTCTGTAAACTTCATTGAGAATAGAATAAAGAAAGTCAGCCCTTATATAAAACAATCAGATAAGGTCCCATCAAACGTATTTTATGGACTGAGTAAAAAGACGATACTCTCTCCCCATCCCCCACAATTTCTTTTTACTCTTGTTTCAATTCCCTTCGTTTGTGAGTTTGTTAATTCTCTCCCTTTTCTCAGCTACTGATGATTGTATGAACTGTTCCCAGGTCATTCCTTAACCTTGGACTTGGCTGCCCACGGGATGTGCCTGGTTTTAATCCAATTCCAGCTGTCACTCCCCCTCTAGGCTTTAGCAGAGGCAAAGCTGCAGAGTGCTTAATCTCCCTCTCTGCTTGTGAATAAGGCATGGATAGGTAGAAGGAGAAAAGTACACTCTGTTTTTAAAAAAGCATAGCCTACTTGATATTGACTAATATTATTGTGCCAATCAATGTGCAGAACACTCCATGAAGTGAGTTACAAGTGTATCGGCTATTTCCATTAGGAATCATGACCTCCAGTGCCTACACTGGGTCCTATTTACTGGCATCAATCAATAGCCAACTGACACTTCAGAACAGAATGAGTTGAATCAATATAAAGTCATTAAAACCTTGGCTTATGTGTTTAATGCAACAGAATCAAAGGGACCAAAACTATACGGTTTTAAAAACCAAATCGAACAGCATGACGGTTGATGGATTGAAGCCTGGCACCACTTATGTGTTCCGGGTCAGAGCTCACACCAATGGAGGTTACGGGACCTATGGTGGTGAGATTGAGTTGGAGACTAGTCAGGAAGGTGAGTAAAGGAAGATCAACACTGAACTCAAGCTCAGAAGAAGTGGCAGGTGAACAGTTAGTTTAGTCCTAGATGGTGGTGAATGTAGAGAGAGGACGGAGGCAGATTGCGTAAACAAATTCATTCAAAAATTGGAAAATTTAGAGTAACCCAACGTTCTTTCCTTATTGAAGGAGCTGACCAGACTTGTCTTTTCCAGTCCTGTACATTGCTATTTTCCGACACCAAATCTTATTATTTTAAATCCGATGTGATTGTTTAAAATGAATCCAAGGTACTGATACATTTAGATTTAGTGCTACATATTTTAAAGATACCGCATTACATTTTCTCCTCAAGAGACCGCCCCAGGAAGGTGTTCTGTTAAAGTGGCTAATGTGTTGTTAACCCATGCACAATCCTTGCATTGCTCAATTCTTGACAACCTTTTCAAATGCCATTGAGATTTCCTTGCAAAACCGGGTGAGTTGAGATCGGTTCTGAACCTGGGCAATAATGTGGCTTATTTGCTGTCAGATATGTCTATCAGCATTTGTACCAAAGTTAAAAATATATTTATAAAATTGACGACTGTATGCATGTCATGCGGGGGCTGCTGGGGATAGGCCTTGCGGATGAAGGACTCAAGTTGTGATAATTCTTCAATCAAACATCTTATCTTCGATTGCTCCAATACAGTCCCCATGTCAGCTGTAGCTCTGGAACGTTTATTTGGAGGTGATCCTCTCTATGACCTGAGTGTAGTTAATGCTCGACTATCACTGGCTAAAACTAAATAACATGCCCTTTGTGGCTGTCAGATTGGTAATTTAATATATTTTCATGCTTTTATTGAGGAGTATGTGTGTGTGTGTGTGTGTGTGTGGAGGGAGGGAGGGAGGGAGGGATGGGTGAGGGTTGTGAATATACATTGCTCAAAACCTTCCCTGCACGCTGACTTCATGGAGACCGATGTATTTCACAACAGGGAAGAAGTAAAATGCTTTCAGATTCCTCTGCACAGCTGGTTACAGAACATCTATCCAAGAGGCACGTGATCAGCCTTGCCCATTGGCTAGAATGATGCTTGTGACCGAATAACACCCAATGTTAAGAAAATTAGCTGAGAATAGAAATGGAATAAATCCACGTGTTGCCTTGAGTCCAAATGTAAACGTGTAAGAACACAATAGCAATAGGTCTAAGGATGTTTCACTCATGTCTCGGCTCTTAATAAATGCAAATAACCAATTATTGAAAAGCAATCTAGTGCAGGATTTATTTTTTAAAATGTTTGTTAGGAAGAAGTGTCTGGAAAGCTGTCACCAGTTGAACAATGCGAGTTTGTATTTCTGTTGTTAAAACTAGTAAAGATACGATGGATAATTAATTTGAGTGCATTATTGCTTTTTTATTTTCCACTGGAGGGAGTGATTCTTTCTTTGGCTAGTGAAAATGTTCATTCATAGACACTTGAGTGTTTTTTGATTAAAAAGAATAACAACAGAACTGCAAGTCCACAGCTATTAAAAAGAATAAAGTGCGCATCAAGGCCATAAATCCCAGCTCATTTTCAAGCTTCCACTCACCAGCTCTCAACGTAAACCGTAAGCCGCCAATGGAAAATGAACACAATTCACAAAACTGTTACATAACAGAAATTGTAAGCTACGTTTCTGGATCTCACAAAGGTTCATCATCTCATTCCAATCGCGTAACCGTCCGCAAGCACGCTGGACACGAGCACCGGATCCAAAGTGGCAAACTGTTTTGGGCCAATCTCATTTTGAATTGGAAAATGGGAGTGTTGGTCAGCACATTGTTGGCAGGAAGAAACAGCCCTCTGTAGATGTGCACTGAGAGAGACTTCCATTCATCACAGTGGCATAGAGTGATTGTATGTTCAGAAACAAACAAAAATGTCCATGTTAGTGCCTAGTCATTCCTTCACTGGCTTTGCACTCATCTGGTTTGGAAGGGCATTGATAATTATAAAACACACAAAGCAGGGGGAAGCTCTTCTAGTTTGGTGCTCGTTTTCATTAGCTACGTAAAAGAGAGATGAGTTCAGAGAGTAATAGGTTTAAAATCTTACATCCTATTTGCCTTAGACGTATAGCATAGGAATCTTATGATCCTATTATTTCTGCATGTAACCATGCCTTTAGAGAAATAAAGCAGATCATAAGGTCTGAGAGTCCCTTTAATGAATGATGTACTAATCTGTTGCCAGCACCTGTAAGCTGACTGCTTCAGGAGAGAAAGGAAGAAAATTAGAGATAGGAGAAGACACTATTTCATACTGCAGTATTGTACTGTTTGAACCAAATCAGACTGTCTGCAAGTCTGTTATGATATGTTCAGCACAAGATAAATGTTTAATGACCTGCCAAAGCAAATTCCCACAATAAGCTCATGAAAGTGACTCCCTTTTACAAAAATAGTTAGTCACTTCTTGCTTGTAGCATCTGAAATGACAGTAGAACTTTAAATGTGTTGTTTTTTGTTATTGATGCGATACCAATATGTTTGTCTTCATCTTATCTTCAGATATGCTAGCGATTGGTGATCCGAACCAGCCTACCATCATGGCTGTATCTGTCGCTGGTGGAATAGTTCTCCTAGTCTTCCTGGTTACCTGTTTTGTTGTCAGCGGAAGGTAAATGAAAAACATTTCTCAGCAATTTCTTTTCTTATTTTAATGTTGTGAGTTAAAGAGTTGGGGGGGGGGGGGGGGGGGGGGGGAGTGGGAGAAGGGGTGGGGGTGGAATATAAAATGTAGCTCTTGCCAAGACCAAAGCAGCGCCAATAGAAAATTGTGCAAATATTTGCCAAGACGTGCTTACATTCGATTTTGATGGGTGAATGTAACAAGGTGATGCAACACATTTCTGATATGAAACTTAGAAGATATGAAAGCCCGGAATATGAAGAAAAAAGGCCATTCAGTCCGTTAAGTCAATTTGTTCCATGGACCATCTGCCATCTACCCAATCGTGGACTGTTTTGCTGAATCCTCAGAGGGAACGATCTATTATTATTATCTAAATATTCATTGATTCCCAAATGTAATCATGCAAAATGCCAGTTTATCTATTTCTACTTCAGTGTTCAACCACAGCAATTAACCTCCAAAGGCAATACTTCAAGTCCCAGCAGCACTGAAACAATTGTGTTCCATGCAATTTGGTGGCAGCTTATAGTATCTATGGATCTTTCCCACTCCCATAGCAGAGAATATTTTGAGTAATGTGCATCTATTGAGGGCATTTTTATGGATTGTGTTTATTCCCCCACTCCCAAGAGGTTTGCTTCTCTAACTATATTGGCTTTTAGTTTATATTTAAAGTATATTGCGTCTCATCTCACTGACTCTCTTATCACCTCAACTTAATATTCTTACATTCTTCAATCCTGGTTTTAAAATTGGAAACCTGTATATTCTACTATAAGTCTGAAAGCTTGATCTGTGGGATATTGTTCTTAATATTAGCCCCTATTATAGCTACTTCAAGAGGCGTCTTAGATTTTCATTTTGCATGCAAATGAAATGCAATGTTCCAGCAACCCTGTTTAATCAGTAAACTTGCTAATAACAAATGTCTTTGAAGCAGAAAGTCACATCTATATTCATATAGCCTTGCACAGTTAGATTGAGTGAAGCATAGACTGTGGGCTATGGCTTAACCCTTCACTTAGACTGATTTGATACAGGTCACTGCATTTTCCATTTCGAAAACCTATAACCCATCTAAAATGAAATGATTAGAGAATTTTAGAAAGTTTGCATTTTTGTTAATATCAGTAAAGCTTTTAATTATAGAAAGTTATTATCTGGAATGAATAGACCATAGCTAGATTTGACAGTCTTCTGCGATTTCATTCTAATTTGTAGATTCGGTTGGTTTTCATAGTCATGTTTGCACCAATTTCCATTTGAGGTTTCATTGCCGTTTAATTTAAAATGAACACACAGATTTAATAGATTGTGTGGAAGTGCCTGTAGCATTCTTCAAAACCCTGAAGAAAGCTATCTATTCATTATCGCAAATACAGTACAGTATAAAGGATGAAAGTCTATTTTGCAGTGAGAGAAGAATGCTATTTTTCCAACTCTTTGATCTGGGGATGAATCTGAGCTGAACTAGAATGTATTCTTGGATCTTCTGAGCTAATTACCTTCTTTACACAGATGGTTGGAAGAATGTGGAATGTATTACCCCCAGAATGTTATAGGGGGAGAATTTATTGGAATATTTAAAAGGGATGCTCAGTGTTAATTGGGATGCATCAGTATTATAGAGAATGGACAAGAAGGGAAATGGGATCGAAATATCTACCACAATCTAATAAATTGGCAGATGAGGCTTGATGGGATGAATGACTCCACCTGTCCTTATCTACCAAAGAGTCAACACAGAACAAATACTGAGAATACTGAACCAGTTGAGGGATGCAGTTGAGTGCTTCCAGGTTAGGTTGATGGTGCAGCGACGAGCAAGAAATACATCCTTCATAGGCAGCGAGCTATCACTGTGTGTAAAGCCAAAAAATATTCTATTACCTAGTATTCCTGAAAGAACATAAAATACAATAAGGATTGGATATTTCAATGCATTACCGGGGTAGCCCACTGCCCTTTCCCAAAAATTGTGACAAAGCTAAATGCCTCTAATTTGGCTTTGCATTTGCACTCTTACACAGATGCCCTGCCAATCATGAAATACAATTGTCACCCTTTAAAGTAATTCCATGGAAATACTGTATCCACTCCAGGTTTCCATACAACTCTGATTTATGGATTAACAAACCAAGAGTAAAATTTCCAGGTTGACTAAACATTAAAGGGGGACCAAATCCCTTGTATTAATTTTCAATAGTTGTTACACAATTAGGGATCTGTAATTTCAACTGTACACATACATTTGCCTGTAGTTAACACAACCTGCATTTTCCCGTGATTAACACAACCTGCATATATTTTGCTGCCAACCCACAAATCATGAATTGGAGCAGAATATTGGAGGAAGTCTGGTGATATCAAAGTTATGTATTGGATCATCATCAAATCAGCTAAACATTCAGATCCAATGTAAGATCTGAATTTATAGTGAATGATTACCTACACAATTGGCTGTTTTCAAAATTAAAAAGTACTTTTTAAATCTATTTCAGTTGCAATTAATCTGAATTGTTGCAAAAAGTCTAGGAGCTGGAGATGCCTGCAACAGAAGGAGGCATGAGTGGGCTTAATGTTTTATCTCATTTGCAGTCAGAAGATGCACAGAATCCACAAGTACAATAAGAAGTGCTAAACAAAGATAATTAGACTTTCCTGGAGTGAGGCCAGATGGAGAAGATGTTAATCAGCCTCCATAGGAAGTTGTGTTTCTATAAATTATGCATTATTATGGGACGATTTGTAGCCTTTACTGTTGAAGGTGATCAGCTGCATCTTTAAGATGAAAGGAAATTTCCCAAGTTTACCAGAGCCAATTTTTCCCAGAAGCCCCTTATTCTTAGATTCTCAAGACATTTTACATTGCAATACAACATTCCATGTATATCAAATTTAATCTGTGCTCTGATTGGCAGGACTATGTTGCCAGGTTATAAGCCATCAAAGGACCTGGGTAACAGGATTAATTGTGAGAGCTTTGAACCTCGTAACATTTGAGTGTTGAAATAGAAGATGGAGACCAATGATTGAAGACTAGAGTAGGAAACTGCAAAACACGAACGCTATAGTTTCAGTTCTTCCTTCATTGTCATGTGTGAGGTGTGCTTTTAGCCATACTATTAGGTGATCAAAAGCAGACCTTAACGCATTCCTACTCCACCCAAACTCTGGGTTATGTATTTTCTGTGATCAAACAAACAGTCTACACCTGAGGTCCTATTAGTGGTGTTATTCTGTTCATGAGGGATGTCAGTGAACGGCACTGTGACAACTTTTCCCTCTGTTTTTCTGTTTAACTGTGAGAAGGTGTCTGATCTCCAATGGAAAATGGTCAAAGTGTAGATATTTATCCAGGAACCCAATTTGGTTTGAATCTGATCTCTCCAGCTTTAGTTTGGTGTTGCAGAAAGTTAAAGCTGTTTCCACTGATGGTTCTGTTTAAATGATGTCATCCACAGTGGAGCATCTGAATACTATTTTCTACTCTCAGCATATTCTTGCTCCCTGGGGTCTGATTAATGAGAATATTGCATTAAGCGTCAAAGTTGGCTACATCTTGATAATTGGACAATGGAATATGTGAAGGGGACTCAAGTACTTCAAAGTGAGCTAGTAAACCAGCATATTAATATTCAATCCCTAGTTTGCTGCAGAGAGGGCATCCACAGTAGTTTATTTTTATCTTCTACTTGCGAAGGCAGCACCACTAGCTTGGATTGTAGTTCCATATACAGTGGCAGTCCCTGTTCAGCTAGGTTTAGAAGCAGAGCTTGAAATGACTTCATGTCTTAAAACCTGATTTGTACTGCACCAAGTCTAAATTTACCTTGGAAAGTGCGTTGAGTTGACATTAAAAGTGCAGAATTAATGGGAACGTGAAAGCCTTCTTACTGCATCACAGTAATATTCCCAAGTCTTACACACTGTATTCAGCACCTTGGGACATCCTCCTGAAGGGAAAGGCACTATACAAGTGTAATTTTGTTGTTGTTGTTGTTCAGTAGACTATTATCTAAATTTTGCAATTAGGATTGTGCTGCAAATTCACATCCGCTGAAAGTAATGTTGAGACCACTGAGTTCTCAATATTGTCTCGTTATTATTGGATTCAAATTTAGCTCCTCACAATCAGAAATTTCCCACATGTCAAATCCAGGTCTGCAACACAGATGTGAATTTTAAATCAAGCCACAAATGATGGCTCGGGGAAATGATGAAATGACAAATTCTTCTGTTGCTCTGGCATGTGCTCAATCCAACAGATGGCAGAAACTGTATGGTCAATCTTAAATTATGTCCATAAGGATCTGCGCTCTGTACCCAACAGGAGATATTATTGTGGTCCATTTCTGAACTAAATTGTGTTAGTTTTACAACGAGTGCCAGTAACCTAATCCTTAATTCTAAAGCTTGTGAAAGTGAAGATTTATTCACAGACGATTGGCACTTCAAACTGTGCTCATAGAATTGACATCTTGACGATGATGGTCATTTGCCACACGTTTAATGTGCTCACTGTACTGGTCTATGAGCTGTGTAGGGAGGGATACATCATTGAGTTTTAAATTTCACACCAGTACAATTTAGTTGCATCTCGGTATAATAAAAGCAGAAAGTATTTCTAACCCACAACCACTTCAGTCAACGGCAAGGCCTGTGGAGCACATTTTCTTCTCTAATATTCTTTTGTTATTACTTGCACAAGGTTTGCATAATAACGTCAATGCAATGGAGGAAGCAGCAAGTCTAAATTTGAATCTTATGTCAGTTTCTACTGCTATTTTCTCGATCACTTCCAGCAGCGGTTATTTTGGAACAAGTGCCAGGATTTATATTTCTCACTTCTTAATTGCTGCAAGTCAGGGGATAGAACATGTAACTAAGTGTATACAGACATGCTTACAAGAACTAAGTGCATACTCAGTTTCACTCCTTTCTCTTTTCAAATGGTGCCACGAACAGGCAGCCAGCACCTTGGTTTAGCATCACATTTGAAGGATGGCACCTCTGACAATGCAACACTCCCTCAGAACTGCATTAGAGTATCATCTTAGATGACCAAGTTCAAACCCCAAAGTGGGGTTTGAAGTGAGATCCTTGCAACTCAGAGGTGCGAATGCTAACCACTGAGCTAGGCTGACAAGTGCCTTTCAGAGTAAATTGTTGTGATTTTTTTTTACAGTGATCCAAACTAGATAACTTGTCCTGTTGTTGCGCTTGAACCTGGAGAGAGAACTGTGCGGGCAGGGTCATTGAGGAAGGGATTGTACGCGGGGGAAATTTTCAGAAAGGAATGTTTTCTTGCATGCAGTCAAACCACTAGGAGCGCTAAGTCCTATCCTGTTCTGCTGATTCGAGTAAGATGGGGAAACAAAAGAGGCAGAAAATGAGCGAAAATAATTGGTGAGAAAAGCCGAGTTAAAGTTGTGATCCAAGATTGACAGTTTTACATTAATACAATGGTTTGTCAACTAGCGAGATGACAACATTAGCGATGTTAGCAATACATTAAATCAATACATTAAACAACTCTTCAAACTCAGCCTGCAAGAAGAATTGATGTTATTTCATTAGCAATCTTGTACTGAACCTGACTTTCTTAGAATTTCTACAAAGACTTCTGTGTGGATCAAACAAGTCTCAGTATACAACCAACAGGATAACTGGTGTATAATTGGTCCCCTTGAAATTTAATTGCACTTCATCGGAAAGTTGTGGTCAAGAAAGCAGCTAGATTAAAGATAAGACACTCACTACTATTGATTACTTGCATTATAGTAAATGTGAAGTTATGCCTTTTACAATACGTTTATCATAAGTGGATCACATTGACTGATTGTTCAAATGGTCCAAGATCAATTAAAAATGAAATGAACACAGGATTCCCATTGTATAAAGTGAATGTGCATTTATTTAGGTGAAGTCAGGGGAGAGTAACTACCCAGGTTTGGAACATTCTCTGCTACCTCATCCATTAATCCCCTTTTCCTGTGCAAGTCCCATAGGTTATTTTACTGAGCGTGGCAACAAAGATAAGCTCAATCTTTTTCCTACAAAACGCCACCCATGGATAATTTCTATCAAGGGTCACTGTATAATGATTTGCAGAAAAATACAACCGCTGTTTACCTTATCTTGTAAAACTTGACCCATTTTAAATGTTTTGCTTAAGGAGTTAGATTTCAACTGAAGGGAGAACTGGAAGAAGAAAGCGGTCAAGTCTCTGATGCCCAACATTTCTCCAATTGCTTTCTTGGAAGTATTAACCTTCCTTTTGACTAAACAGGCTATTGATTCTCAAATCCATTATTCCAAAATTGTACGTTTTTTGAATCCTGAGTTCTTTTTGCCAAAGGCTCGAATAGAAAAGGTTCAGCTATAGTGGTGCAGTGAATATCTATTCCAATAAAGAAGACCATAATCACAAGAGACACGTGTCCAGCCAACTCTATCCGTCAAATTAACCTTAGCCTCGGTAACACTGGAGGCCAATCTGGCTGCAATATCTGTCACTGATCTCCAAGGTCCATTGATCTGATTCAGTTGACTGGTCAGATATCCACTGCTGGAAACTCACCATCGTACAGTTTCAGCATTTGGCAATGTGAAAGAACAGACAACATGGTACCAGAAAACCTAGTCTATAAATCACAATTTCCCAATTGTTTTCATACCTTTTTAAAATGTGTAGGAAGTTTTTTGAATTTGCAAAACTATGTTAACTGGTCAAAATATGATTTTAAATTTGTTTTTGTTAAACACTAATTCATGCAGACAAGCATTGTGAAATACATTCTGAAAGGAGAAGTAAATGTAAATGGGACTTGAGATTACAACCGAATTTACAAATTACGGTCTCAACCATTTCTAAAAGATTTCAGTGTGTCCCATCCAAAAGGATGTCAGTCCACCTGCCTAATTTTACCAATAGGTTTGTGCAAGCACACAAGCACTCATAATAACCCTATATTTCTAACCAAAGTGGATGAAAATTCTCAAGAATCAGATATTTGGCACTTCTCTTCATAATGAGTCTCAGTAATTGTGCACATGAAGCATATGCTTCCAGGGGGTGAATCTAATTTGTACTTTTAACTTATTAAAATAGAATTTTTTTTCAATACAAAATGTGGCATTGAGTATTCAAAATGCCAAATAGGAGAAATGAAATATTACAAAATGAATTTGTGGGTTATTCTGCCTACTATCACTCAGTGGGTTAAATTTCTGCATTCACCATTCCACATGATGCATCCTCAGTGCAAACAAACATTGTTTTGCTACCATTACACAGCAAACACTACCCTTTTAAAAAGCAGTTTGCATGATTTTACATTTGTTGCCTTAAAATATTTATAGGACGGTGGTCGAAATCTCAAATATTTTGTGCTTTGAAGCTTTTTTTTTCCCACATACAAACACTTCAGAGCATGGTGGTCGGGGATGGAGTGGGGAGGGTGAGAGAACGGGGAACAAAACCAGAGGAAGATTAATAGGAGTTACAGATGCCAAAATCAGGGACAGATGGAGCAATGTCTGAGCCAGAGAAAAAGTGGATTTGGGCCAGTTACGAAGTTTAGAAATAGGAAACTCAGTGTTTTCGGCTGACTGCAGCCTGCTATCCAAATATTCCAACCTCTTTGTCACTGTTCCTTAGGGGTGAGGTCTCGGCTTCTTCACAGCCACTATCAATTCTTCCAGGAGGATGCGATTCAGATAGCATCAGTCAGTTTCCATCATCTGAAACGGTGCTGAAATTAACCCTTTTTCATTTCAACAAACTGCAATTCTTTTTATCTCAATTCACTCCCCTAATAATCATTTATTCGTGCTCCCCACTTTCACCAAAAAAGATTTGGCCATGAGTTGGAGTTTGCGGGGAGGAAAGGGAGAGAAAAGGGAAAGATTTTTGTTCCTTCCATTCTACAACTTCGGTTGTGTGATTTCTCAACCTCAGCAGCCACTGATGCGAATTCTGTGTTGTAAATACAATATTCCATCTCTCAGGGAAGGAGCAATGGGCAGAAACCAGATGGCTCTCTATAGCTCCAGTTGCTCCCTCTTGTCAGCAAGCTGTGAAGCAGTGTTGAAAGCATGTTGATGAAGCCCAGAATTCTGCCTCGTCCTCACTTACGAGGCTATACACAACCTTGCCCCCTCCTATCTCTCCGACTTGCTGACTCCCTATGAACCTGCCCTCCCCCTCCCTTCACAGAGCCATGTTCCCCCTACCATCGGTGGATGGGCTTTCACCCTCTCTGTTCCCAAACTTGGGAATTCCATCCCACAGTCCCTTTGCCTCACTTCCTCCTTTGCCTCCTTCAAAGCCGTCTCAAGAACCTCCTCTTCGATCGTGGTTTCTACTGCCCTCCTAACTCTCTCCCTCCCCTCCCAAATCTCTCCCTCCCCTTGCTCGGGTCCTGACCTGACTGTTCAGAGCCTTGGGATGTCTTCCCGACGTGAAAGGTGCTCGACAAATGTAATTGTATTGTTGTTGTTGCCTCCAGCACTTGATATTGATCCAAAATCTAGAAAGTGAGTGGCACATTACTGAACTGAGGAATGTATTTCTTCAGTGAGGTATAGCTATTAAAGGAGATCTTTATAACAAATAAAAATTTTAATTCATTAGTTATAATGGTAGACATTATTAACATACACACGTTAACCCATTCAGCGTGCTTAAATGCCATAGATAATGTCACCTAAAAATGTGTTATTTTCATTTTCCTCTGCTCCTGAACAGAAATAATGTAGCAAAATAATTGATTTCAATCCTGATCTCATTAGTTAAACTACAATCCCTTACGTTTGCTTTCATCTCAAAGCACTTCCCACATTCCCTGTAAAGTATGGTGACTGTGTAGTTTTGCAGGCGAACATTTAGGTTCCTCCTATCCTCCCACCATTGCCAGTCGATGCAGGCAAGCAAGGAATCTGTTCTTGCCTCCTGATTGTCCATCGCTCTATCTTGCTTCCAATTCCTATCTCCTTGAAGTGCCCCAGTCGAAAATGAGAACACACTCTGGCCAATCTCACAGAGCAAGGCAGCTATTTATAGATAGTGACAGTTCTACGTCTTTTAAGGTTGTGCTGTGAACTGCAAAGTGTTTTAGCCATTGTTTTATACTTGTGTTTTATATTAGTATATATCCAGAGTTGTTTTTAAAACAAAAGATAATGGTTCTCATTGAGAATATTAACAGCTATAAATGATATGAAACACGTAAGGAGCCAGCACCAATGAAATTAGATACATAATTAGATATTTTTCTGGGTTAATTTAAGCCAGGATGCTTTACTTGATGGCTGACTGGTACCTGAACTATTGGTCCAAACTGCTGAAAGCAGATAAGGGATTAATTGTGTTAAATTAATCTCTGGAGTCACATTAATATCCGTAAAACTGATCTCACTGTTCTAGCTAAACAACGATCTGGTAAATGTAACCTCATCTCTTGGGATAGGGAAAAACTGTGGAAAAGCAGACAGTACGATTAAGATTAAAAATTCAAAAAAGATTACAGCTATTATCGATCATCCACTTCCCCGCACACAACAATGGAAAAGTATTGGCCGGTTCATTTGACCTTTAACTGAGAAATGGAAAGATCGACGAAGAAAAATGAAGTAATTATTAAAATACTGCAATGTTATGTTGCCGAACATTTCATTGTAGACGAGCATAACAGAATTTCATTTCTTCGTGACCCTGAACTCTCCGTGCACCCATCACTAAAGCGGACACTTTCATTTCCACCTGGAGGTCTTGCTGTTTTTTACTTGAGTGACAGATGACAAGACATATTCCAACTGCAACTAATTCTGAGCACATCAGACCTGCTGTGCACAGCACGTGACAGAGAGTCTCTGATCGCAGGTTCCTGGAGAATATAAAAGCTTGCAGAGTCATTTCTTACTAATTTCAGATGATGTGCCCCTTGGAGAACAGTGGAAGCTCTCAGACCTGAATCACAGGCTTCATTTGTCTAGTTGCCATTTGGGGAAAAGAAAAATCTCTCACCTGACACCGTAGAGAGCCCCCCCCCCCCCCCCCCCCCCCGAGGTTACCCTTTCTTTTAAAAGAAATTCTCAGTTCCTCAAACAATCGGGTGATGCAACCTCTAGACAAATGAATTATCCCATCGATGTGGATCGTCTTTCTGCCCAGTTACCCATAGTCTGCCTCACATGTGTCTCCATTAAAGGATTTAGGCTCATAGAGCTCGAGTTGAGTTTGGATGAGGATTACCAGAAGAATTACTTGTGAATTGCCTCTCCCTGCATCCTCTCTGAGAATCTGTACTGAGGGCTGCTTAGGATCTGAGATGTCATTGGTTGACCTCCATTTGTACAGCAAGCTTTGGTTTAAAGCAATTTTCATCTAGCATTTATCTTTTCCCGATGTGAACATCTTGTATTGGACCCCACTCAGTGCATATAGAGCAATTAAACATTTCCTGAAGGATAATAATAATAATAATAATAATAATAGTAATCCTTGCATTTGATATGGCACTTTCCACATCTGCAAGACGTCTCAAAGCGCTTCATAGAATATACTGTAAAGTGAATTGACTGTTTTTATGTGGGCAAAATGCAGCAGCCAATTGCGCACCGCAGTGTCCCACAAATAGTCGTAGATTGAAATGACCAATTATTGTTTTTTTGAGGGATTATTTTTAGGCATGTGGATTAAGGAAATTTGCCCAAGGTTTCGCCCTGCCTGGAGTTGAACCCAGATTCTCTCGCATGTAAGGCGAGTGCTCTAACCACTGAGCTACAGGACTCCACTGATAAGGAATGACAGAACATGAAAACAAATAATAAAAACTGTGCATAGCTGCTGTAGAAAAACAATATTATTTTGACCAATTACTTGACTAAAGTTACAGGGAAAGTAAAATCTTACTTTTTGTCACAAACAATCTTCAGTCATCTCGTTGACCTTGCTTAAATATCTACTCATGTCCTTCAATAAAGTGAATATTCCTTATTAAGGAATCTGAGTAAGAGATAACTCAGTTTAATCCCTGATATTATACCATGATGCTACTAGATTGAAAAAAAATCAATTTCTTATCTCATATGAAACCTTTTCCTACACAATGGCATCAGAAATGTCAGTCCTCAATGGGCCGTTGTTCTTGCTGGGTTTACAATTAGGTTGCGGACTCATAGTTCCCGCCTGGTCTCCTTTTAGTACACTTGCACTGGTTGATATCCTCACGCAATATACATTTAGTGGAGTTGAAAGATTGTTTGGCAGTGTCCAGCTCTAGGCACTCTGGGACACTACCCTTGTGTCAATATAATTGTTGTTATTTTGTCGTTTTCCCTGAGTGCCTGCGGCTCCAGCAAGAATGTGCACAAACTTTGAATGACACCGCAACACTTGGAAATTGCATTTCATGCCCGTATATTTGTCATTTTGTATTCAGGATGGTGCCCAAAACATCGAGAATCGGCAGTAGGCATATAGTCTGCTGCAGTTATTAAACACATTTTGAGGAAAAAATTGAACATTTCCTTTCCTGTTGTAGATACGCTCTTTTTTTTCCTCCCCCCCCCCAAGGCATTGTGGCTACATCAAAGCAAAACAAGACCCAGATGAGGAGAAAATGCAGTTTCATCATAGCCAAGGTGAGATAAAATTTCAAGATCAACCGTATTGAGTTACGCAACATCTGAGGTGACCAATTCTGTTTGGTAGGCTAAAGAATTTTTAGTACCTTTAATGTACATCAATGATACATCCAGGACTGAGATCTGACAGGCAAGTCATGCCTCTAATTTTTTTTTCAAAAAGATAAATTTTTCCTTTTTTGCCCTGGTTAGGTCTCCGACTGTTTTTGGTGGTTCTCTAGCTGGAAGAGTATAACGATCATTCAGCCCAATGCTGGGCATTGATTAGCTATCAACCGACTAGTTTTGAGGAAATTGAGCCAAAGATCTCAGACTTGTGTTCTCATAAGTGTGTGCTTATACTGTATATAAATATTAGTTCTATAGTCACTGTTGGGCTGGAGAAGACAGGCAATGCTTCCATAAACTATAGATAATTTGCCAACTATGCTCATATTTGCCACTGCATTGGGCCCCGTGAGTTTGATCAGCTTTTGATATGGGAGCAGAGTTTTTTGTTGTGTGTATAAATTATAATCTGAACACATTTTACTGTCTTTGATAGTGAGGTTGCCCGAGAGCAGAACCTATGTGCACCCACATACCTACGAAGATCCCAATCAAGCCATCCGAGACTTTGCAAAGGAAATTGATGCATCAAGCATTCGGATTGAGAGCGTGATCGGGGCTGGTAAGACAATAAATAGGAAAGCAAGAATGCAGCAGCAAGAAGAGGCAGTGCTTTTTATCTGACTGACTGACAGCTTAACACAGTTAAGTGGATCATTTCCCCCAGCTGAGAATCTACTGAATTTGGCCATGCGTTTACAATAGAATTTTATTATGAACACACACCATCAAATCCACTTAATTTCCAGACAGTTGAATAAACTCCTAGATTGGTACTGTATTTCTGCTTTGTTCCTCTCTACCATTCTGCATTAAAATTTAAGTTTGTGCAGAATTGTGGAATATTTTTAATTTCGGTCTTAATTTGAATGCTAGTTTTCTGTCGTTCTGCATTGAGACCAAGATTTTTCCCCCCCGGATTCTGCACAATCTTAAGACATTGTGTCTGGTGTCCAACTCGTCCACTTTAATAGTATTTTTTAATGTATCTAAGGTATTTTCGCACATTTCATTTTCTCAATACTCATTTTCTTTGCTTTCACACATCTAAATCTATGAGTTCCACATTTCAACACAATTCTTTTGAGTCAGTCGTTGCAGACTTTTATTAATGACATTCTGGGTCAGACCAAAAGAGGTGTGATCTGGAACTCATCGAGGGAACCACAAGTCCAAACTTGCAACCCAACATTCAGTGGCATGGTGTGAATTAATTAATTTTCAATGGAACCTGGTCTCTGTAGCTTTGAAATATTCAGGCTATTCAATTCAAAAAGGTGTCATTTCTCTTGTTTTACAAAAGCTAACAATGTTTTAGAGGTAGAGCGGAACGTGGAACCAAAGGATATCCAGAAAGAAGGAAGATTAGAAGAAGTTTCAGCAAAAGATCTACCGGGACAATTTTTCTCTGGAGATCTGCCAAAAAAGAATAAAAATCTTCATTTGATAAATTTGCACACTCATTCATTGTAACTTACATTGTCCACAATGGACATGACTTTAATACTGACGTGTTCATTCATATGAATCTGGTACTCCAGTGATTGTGAGTGTATTGCTTGAGAGTCAAGTTTTCGATGTTGTCTTTGGATCAGGTGAATTTGGGGAGGTTTGCAGTGGACGGTTGAAGCTACCTGGTAAGCGAGAGATCTATGTCGCCATCAAGAGTTTGAAAGCAGGTTATTCGGAGAAGCAGCGCAGAGATTTCCTGAGCGAGGCGAGCATCATGGGCCAGTTTGATAACCCCAACATCATCCGCCTGGAAGGGGTGGTTACAAAATGTAAGTACTTCCAACTCAATTCAAACGACAATACTTTTCTGACGTAGTGGATTCTGGTAGAAATTTCTGTTTGTGAGAACTGATCGATCTAAAATTATGTGTGGCTTTTTCTTTGCATAATTGAGACAATCCAATCTTTGCGCATCAAGTCAATGAAACTCTCCGACATGAAGCAATTTACTTACAATTGGTGCAGCTCGCATGGTTCAGTGCATGACAATATTGCCTTCCTAGGAGAATATGTGGCTGAAACACAGATCCTGAAGTAGCCAAGAAATGTCCAATCAGAGGTGGTTGCAACCCCATGTCCGAACTTGCAACACACGAGCACTTCAGCTAACACTCGAGTGCAGTCGCAGTGTGAAATTTGATTTTCTTTTAAAAGTTAACATCAATCCTCACCCAATGCTAAATTTAAATCCATGAAGCAGTAAAATAAGGTAAAATAAAGCTGCTTTAAAGGATGCGTCTGGTCTTTAGAACCTTCTGTTAGAGGCAAGTGTTTCATATTCACCACTGACAACCAAGTAAAAGGTATCGAGGGTAAGAAGTATCGCCATTACTAAGCTATCAAGGCTAATACATGGCCCACCGCTATACCACAGAGATAAGGAATGATCTAACATTAATCCATTAGGTATATGCAATGTTTCCCAAACTGATCTACCAGCAAAGTAAGACCAGTTTTGATCCACATTTCCTTTTTCAGCACAGAATACTCTTCAAGCAGCACCGAAATGTAAATCAAATGTATTCGCATTTAGAGTTAAAAGTGGTATTCATACCTCTGCTATCACTGTATCACAAGCTATGTAGCAAAGAGGCTGGTATTACTTTCTTTAAAGTTGCAGCAAATAAAGATTGATTTTTTATTATTTTTGAACTGTGGCCCTTTGTGAAGGGATATGCTCTGTTTGGAAATGAATCTCTCATCACACCCTATGCTAAAAGATAAAGCTTATTGCATCACAGAACACATTTGCATATATGCATAAAATGTGGTTGAACCCTAATTAGTATTGCACTCCACTTCTTTTGTCTGGTTGTCGGTTTGTGGGATTATGAATATTTATTCTTTGTGTGTTGATTAATGAATTGTAAATAGATTACAGGTCCAGTCTCCAAGGCTTTTGGTGTGCAGATCAAAACAGTCATCATTTGTGCTCAGCTTTGAATATTTAATTCTGATTAATTTCACCAGTTCAGGCAAACATAATAATTAGATATCCTGAACTTTCACATCATTATGAATATTCAATTGAAAAACTTGATGAAGAAAGGCATTTCATGAATGAACTTACTTATATGTTATGAAAAGATCAGAAATGTGCTACTGCGAGGTTTCCTGTGTTCGGGCAATGCCACTAAATCATTTCTTTGACAATTAACCGCACTTTAAGAGATTCAATTTAATTAAATAAGGTGAAAGATCAAGGTTATCCTTCAGTGAATATCTTCTCCAAGGCTTACTTAGTTCAATCTCCATGCAGTGTTTGAATAGGTTTTGCTTTCAAGTAGGGTCCGTCGATATGGAAATTTTCCGATATCGATATATCGATGGGCTCATATCGATATATGTCGATATTTTCGGGGGTTTTATACTGCGCATGCGTGCGCATTCAGAGGTGCGCGCGCATTCGGGGCACTGAACTAAAAGTCCATTTTGGTTGGTTCTCAACGCGACGAGAGAGTGTGTGACAGGGGAGAGAGGGACAGGGGAGAGAGGGACAGAGAGAGAGAGGGAGTGAGGGTGAGGGGGGGGAAGGATGTGGATCTGGCTCAGGTGTTGGCCTATCTCCTCATGAGGTAAATATCTCTCTCTCTCTCTGTGTCTCTCACACTCACTCTCTCCATCTCTCTCTCTCTGTGTCTCTCTCCTCTCTGACACTCCCCCCGTCTGTCTGTCTAATATACTGTATATTATCACATTCCCCCCGTCTCTCCCTCCCTCTCCCCCCCCCCCCTCTCTCTCTTCCTCTTCCCCTCCCCCGTCTCTCTCTCTCGCCCCCCCCCCCCCCCCCCCGCCCATCTCTCCCTCCCTCTCCCCCCACCCCTTGTATACCAGTATATTGTATTCGAGGACTACACAATATGGCGGCTTGCACCTCGGTCTGTGCATTGTGTATAGTGATGAGCATTCTGGGTCTTGTAGTTCAGTGCGCGCGCATTCGCATTCAGGGTGCGCGCGCATTCCATGCTCTAGGCCCAGGAGGTTGCAATGCCGGCGACAAGTTAAGCTGGAAAAGATCGCATTATACCGATAACACCGATATATCGCCGGAAACGATATTTACGATATACCGATTTTTTATATCGGATTTTTCGATATATCGATATATTTTAAATTCCGATATCGGCATATCGATATGAAAATTATATCGATATAACCGATATATCGATATATCGCCGGACCCTACTTTCAAGGTATCTTTGACAATAAAATACTAATTGAAAAATGCTGATCAACTTGAAAAAGCTTCCTTGTCCATTGAACAAGAAAACTAAGCATTTTGGTTAGCTAATTGATTCCCATAGATAAAATAGATCTTGATCAAAGAAGATTGACCCAATGGCCCTTTGCATTTTCTATGATACTTATAAATATAGCTAGACCCTGCTTAACGTCGCTCCGGTTAACGTTTTTTTATTATTACGTTGCTGATACATTGGAAGCGTTTAACGTTGTGAGGTTCGCTAGTATGTTGTTCGCCAGCGGGTGAAAAGGGGGCACGATGGCGCTAGGACCTGGGAGTGAGCCAGGCCGGCAGCGAGAGAGAGAGCCAGCCGGCAGCAAGTGAGACCGGCAGCGAGTGAGTGAGCCGGGTAGGCAGTCAATGAGGGAGCGAGTGAGCCAGAAAAGCAGTCACGGCGGGAGGGAGGGAGGGAGGGAAGGTTGGCAGTCAGGGAGCGAATGCGTGAGCCAGAAAAGCAGTCAGGGAGTGAGTATAAAGTTTTTTGTTTGAAAATTTTGACCAAAAATGTCCAAAAGAATGTAACTCCAGTTTTTACATTCATTCTTATGGGAAAAATGTATTTGCTTAACCTCGTTTCGCTTCAAGTCGCATTTTGCAATAATCAATCTACGACGTTAAACGGGGTCTATCTGTATCTACAAAATGAACAGAGCCACTGCACTTTACATGGAGTATATCATATGAAGTGCTTTGAGACATCACAGTGACGAGATAAGGCATTAGATGAATTTTTAAAAGTATCCATTGGAACTACAAAAATGGTCAACGTTCAGATCATAAGATCATCACAGTTTTCACCTCCTTGCATTTCATGGGCAGTTAGGAGTACTGTAGCTCAGTGGTTAGAGCGCTCACCTTGCGAGTGAGAGACCTCAGTTCGATTCCCGGCAGGGCCAAACCTTGGGTAAATTTAGTTACTCCACGTGCCTGATAATAATCCCTCATGAAAAAAACCAATTATAATTTGGTCACTTAATCCACAACTGTTTGCGAGACACTGCTGTGCGCAATTGGCTGCCATATTTCACCCAGAAAATATACAGTCAAATCACGTTACAGTAGTATTCTGTGAAGCTTTTTGAAACACCTAGAAGTCAGGATTATTATTATTGTAAGTGTTTAAATTGAAAATGTAGCACACGTTTTTATCTAAGTTCTTAAATAGCAACGTATCAATAAACACTTTCTAAAAACAACATTGTTTAAATGTTACTCAATTTCCCTTTTGAACCTGCAAGTGCATTAATATGCGATGCATTTTTCTCATGAATGTGGATAATATGAATTAAAATTACATACAACTCAGAGAGTGTGAGGGAGGTCTGAATGTCTCTTCTTTACAATGCCCAATGCTTGCCGTCACATATCATCTGCAAAATGGTGCCTTCAGCTAAATGGTGTTTGGTGATGAACACCCATGAACAGCGGATTGATTACTGCCAGTCTGTTCTCCATGGGCATCATTACCTTTGTGAACGTGAGCCGAATGTTAAACTAAAAGGGAAGCAGGCAGAGGAAAAGCCAGCCAATGTAGGACTCTGCCTGGTCTCCCTCGATAATGACTTCACACACTGCTGCTGTAAACAGCCTCCTGCCTCAATGGAGTGCGAGATCATTAGCACAAGGCACGTTAAGAAAACACTGTTTTTGCACTACTACATAGCTCGAGGTTTGAGAGGCATTTTAACACCTCTTCCTTTGCAAGGTTAATAGCGTAAAACAGTTTGAGAAGGACACAGCATCATTCTATATCTTTTCACAATAATATAAGAACCAAGATTGGAATCTTACATTTGATTGTGTTCTGGTTGGCATTAGGTGTGAAGAATACACATGCATGGAGTACAATAAGCAGGCTTCCGACTTAATTACACAAAAGAACTAAAAATAGCATGGCTCCTCTAACACCACTTTCTTATTTCCAATTTCTTTTTTAAACGTTTTGTTGGATTGTGCTGGCAAATAATTCAGTATTTCATTTTCCAAAAAGAAAAGAACATTTGTAAAATATGGACAGCGCAACATAGAAATGCTCAATCCATATATGATGTTTGACTGGCAAATGTATAATTTACAATTGGAATAGTTCCAGCACCAGTCTTTTCAATTTGTTCCAGAATTATTGAACGTGCTGAATTAATTGATAGAAATATATAAAATGACCAGCCTAAAGAGGATGTGTGGTGCAGGAAGCTTAAACTCCATCTTGTTTTAAGTACTCAAATAATTAATTTTACGCAGAGTAACAGATTAGACAATTTTGACAATTCAGGTCAATCGAGCTAATGTAACCTGTATTTAACAGCCATCCTGCCTTCAACAATCCATTTTGTTTATTCCTGATGGGGACCACTTAACGCAGGTCTGCTTGAAATTCTATATCAGACTCAATAAACTCTTCTGACACATGGGTTCCGGATGCGGCTTCTGGACGGCAGGTCTTGTACACAGGAATCAATAGTCATTTTCCCACCAGGGTCAGAGTGCAATACATTTGCATAGAGTCACTTGGGAGTTTGCAGTTTATTCTGCCATGTACATGGGCTCAATTCAGCTGTTTTAAACAGCTGACTCATCAGGATGTCCTGACTGCTGGCAGCCACGGCCATGATGTATGCAACAGCTCAATCTATTGATTTTGGGGGAAATTCTAAAATCATGAAGCAATTTTAGACGCTCAGCCCCTTTAAAGAGGTGGAGTGAGTGGTGTCGTTTTGGTGGGAGCTAAACCCACTTGTAGAAGGTAGTTTCGCACACAAAATATACAGTCAATTCCCTTTACAATATATTTGTAATATATACCACTTTGAGACATCTCGAAGACGTGATAAGGCGTTATACCAAATGCAAGGATTATTATTGCTATTATAGATTATATGTTGGAAAATGGCGTCTGATATAATTTTGAGCAAATATGTAAATATTTCCAATTCATCTTAATGTGGAATCCTGTAGTTCAGTGATTAGAGCAATCCTCTCGCAAGTGAGAGTCCGAGGTTCGATTCCCGGCAGGGCAAAACCTTGGGCAAGTTTCCTTACTCCACACTTCTGATAATAATCCCACAAAAAAATCAATAATAAATCGGTCACCTTAATCCCACAACTGTTTGTGGGACACTGCTGTGTGCGATTAGCTGTTGTGTTTCTTCCATAAATACACAGTTAATTTACTGTACAGTATATTCAATGAAGCGCTTTGAGACATCTAGCAGATGTGAAAATTGCTATACCAAATGCAAGGATTATTATTATTATACTGGCTGATTAAGAAAATGGTTGGGTCGCTTTGATTTTACCTTTGTATTGTTTGTAAAATATTACTTGTGAATGCAACAAACCTAAAACTTAACCACTCAACAACCACATTTACTTACTAACCTCGTTCTATCTTGGCATTTAATGTAACACAGTAACCTTCCACTACCACCTGAAATAGGGCTTGAAATCGGATGGGCCAAAGTAGCTCTTCATCCAGACAAATTTTGTGACAAAGCCAAACATCTTCACTGAAAATAATTCCTAAATTCTTCATCACTTAATTATGAATATCCTGCAAACTCAGTTTTCATGCACAATATCTACCTGCCCTGCAGACAATGACTGTCTCTGAATGGAGCATAATTCTACTGTCAGCTCCTCACTAAAATGTGAAAGCAACACCTTTAGGGCATTACATTAAAATTTATGCCGTGACAGTACAAAGCTGAATGGAAGAAGACAACCTCCTCAAGGTCCTTTTGTTAAACTAATTCACTCCCCTTAAAACTGCTGGAAATAGTAGAATTTGGATGGGAAGTGGAAATGGACTTAATGGTGCTCGGGGACTTTTTCCTTTCTACGTATTTATGTAATAAACCACTTGTTGAATTCTACTTGAATTGTCTTGGAGGCATACAACACATAGCAATATATTTTGGAAACTTTCTGTAGTGATAGCGTTAAACTCATGGGTTAGAACATACTGTTTGGTATTGGGAAATAAATAATTGAGCTCCCCACCACCATTACCACCACCAAGCAAACTGAAAATAGACCAGTAATTCTAAGTACTGTACGTTGAACTCTTCCTTTATCATTCGTATGAATTCTTTGTTACCTCCCCAATTATATACCATAGTTTGTGCTCCTTTTGCAAAAATGCTTAATGGTATACTTTCTCATTTTTATCAGTCAATCACATGCCATTGTGTGAGGGGCACTCTGTAAATGAAATCACTCTTTCCACTACCAATAAAGTCATTTGGTTTGGGTATAAAATGTTGCTGGCAGAATGCCACCTTTACCAAAAACTATTTTAATTTGAACTCTTATAGATGTGGGTGAATAAGAATAAGCAGCAGACGTTTAGAATAACTTAATTCAGTGGATCAAGCCATTTTGAAATTTCATGCACATAATAAAGTTATACACACTGAAGCGGTATCTTCCGTATCAGCTACGTTTGAATGAATTATTTCCCAAAACAGAAATATGAATAAAGTCTGGAAATCTCCATCTCTACTGTTCAGTGAGGCACATAATAGTGACTGATGAAAAATTCAATTGTGTTTCAGTAAGCCAGAGAGGCACAACTGTAGGGAGCTCAGTTATTCCTGTCACACAGTATGTCGGTGCGCGTAGATACTTTGTTTTCCAGCAGGCTCCTCCATAACGCACCTGCGTTGACTGTCGCCATCTTATGTCCTGTGTCATCTTGCAGATACTGGAGCAATCCTGCTTCTCCCCCATTTAGAGCTCTATTTAATTGAAGGACATTGACCACCCCTTCAGTACACACAACTTCGAGAGGCAGATTCATCAATCACTGTGATAAACATGTCACAAAATGCAACCACAGGGATCGAAGCCTTTCAATCTTTTGTTGCCGAGGCTAATGGATATTTAATTTATGGGAGATGAAACAGATTTGGCTTTTTTTTAAAAATACAGAGCAAATATTCATCACCCAGTTCTGATGATTCAGTTTGTATGATACATAACTGCTATTACTTTTGCTGCGCTTCAAACGTTAGATTCCCACCGTCTTTATTCTGTGCTTATTGACCTTCCTTGTCTCAGGCATAAACCCGAGTAATATTGCCTCTGGAGTCAGGAAATGAGAGCAATTTATCACGGCTGACATAGGCTTTATTTACCAGGCAATAGTTAGACAACTATTTCTTGTAAATTTAGCTGTAACATTGTATTTTGATTCCTGCACCTGCCGCCTTCCTGTCTTATAAAGATGTATTTGTAGAAAGGAGCAGATCTTATAGGAGATAAAGTATTGATTAATGTCTTTCTTAGACTTTCCTCTGTGGTAGCACAGCACGGCAGCTGGTTTTGGTAATGAATTTGCTGTAACCCATTGTTGACTAATGCTGGACCAACAGCAGCGCAGTATGGGAACTCAATGTTACATCTATTTCATTGGATAACACAAAGAAATATTTTGTAAATTGCTCCAATTGCATGCTATATTGTGCAGAGTTCTGCGATAATAATAAAATAATCCTTGATATAGCGCTTTTTCACATCCTATCGATGTCTCAAAGCGCTTCACAGAATATACTGTAACGTGAATTGACTGTATATTTATGGGCGAAACGCGGCAGCCAATTGCGCACAGCAGCGTCCCGCAAACAGTTGTGGTTTGAAATGACCAATTTTATTATTGTGCTATACGCCAAAGATCTTCATCGAAAGAGTGGGTACGGTGCCCACTTTGACAGTGATTGATGAATCTGCCTCTTGAAGTTGCGTGTACTGGAGGGGCAGTCAATGTAACTTCAATAAAATCGAGCTCTAAATGGAAAGAAGCAGGATTGCTCCAGTATCTGCAAGATGCCCACTTGTTTATGCTCATCAGGTTGTCACTATCTGCTCAGTATTTATTGCTGAAAGTAGACAGCGGCACATTAAGATTTAAAATACAATTTCTGGCAGAGCATTACAGAGGCACTCTATCAAAGCTCACTGTTTCTCATTTTAATTGTGACTGCAATTCCTGATTTATGAATTTTGGTTGATGCATTAGATAATTGGTAATGTTATTTACTACCTTAGAATCAAATGCTGTTTTTGCTGTTAGGCCAATAATCTTAACATAGTGAGACCCATTACACCATGGTCTGATATAATGTACATTATTTGTAGCTGCTTTACTAATAGAATATTTGTACATCAATAAAACACCATCTAATGTATCGCAATACAGTACTGCATACAAATTTTCTGAGACTCTCCTGATAGAACAGAACTTCTTATACTGTATAATGCATATTGTTGATGGATGCTAATTGTAAAATAACCCTCACAGATCTGCTTATCTATATTCCACAACTCACATATAATCATAATAGAACATATATAACATCTTAATTCTGGCTTTGCTCGTGCATTGTAAGAGAGGAACTGTATAATAAGGAGCTGTAAACACCTGTTTATCGGGAGACCACAATCACTGGTAAATGTAAAGCTGTTCTTTACTCTGGTTTATGTTTTAGAAATAAAAGCTCCAATAGTAATAGGCTGGACTGTGGCAGAGCCTGCAAACAGGTTATTAAACTAATTGCGTAGTATGTAGCATAGTATGGAACATTGGAGTGTGGAACATTTTCTGCTTAAATTATTATACACCTATTAGGACAAGTTTAATAGGCCATACTTAAGACACACAGTGGAACAGACAAGTATGCTACATACACAGGTTAAAATAGTCAGAGTGAAAGAATCCGGGACGATCTAGGAACTGGCCCACCGTTAAAAAAAAGTTTTAAACACACAAAACAATGAATCCCTTACAATCTCGACTAATCACATTCAGGCACATACAGGTAAGTGTGGGCCTGTGTTCTAAGTACAGTACAATTGAACAGATAAGTGATTATCTAATACTTTCACCAGTTTTAATGATCAATATCATCAAGTAAAAGCAAATTGGATTCTTCACACCTAAAATAAGTCATCTCCAATCCAATGAATGGGTTGTTTAGACTATTGATTCTTAGTACAACATTCTCCGACCTTGAGACAGCATCCAAAGCCATACTTCTTCGATACCCTGATGCACGGTTGGTATGAAAGCACGGTGCTATTTAATAACCCTATAAATATTTACAGCCTCTACAACACTTTGATGTATTTATTTTATATTCTTTCTACTCCTCTTTTGAATGTAAATTCAGCAGAAGATAAGATTAGTCAGCCAAGGACAGTATACAGCACCACATAAATCAAACGTTTCACCCCTTCCACTCCTCAACGTAGGAGGGAAGGCGTCTGAAGAATAATGAAGAAATCAGAGGCGCTGGTTTGTTTCGACAGTTTTCTGACACCTGCGCTAAGTCGGGTTGACGTTGTGTTTTCTCAGTGTGAAATTGTCGGCGCGGGCGTTAATAATTTGTGAGTGCAAGTACTCTGTGGCCTTTCAGTAGCAACCGACATATTGAAATGAGGTAATGGCTCTCGTCTGCGCCTCCCTTCACTGCTTGCGTCTTTAGATTGCGCCAATCCATCAAGTGCATCTTCCACAAGCTCACAAATAACCCAGACAGGAACTCATTAACATTCATGATTTTATGGACATAAGAATTCTCGGTAGATTGCCAAGCCTAATTATCCGCTGACATTTATTGAAAGCTTTGATTAGTGCATATTGTAATGAATAGGAAGCATGTGGAAGGTGGTAGGAAAGGAAAGTCAAATGCTTACTGTTATCTTTGTACGAAAAATGGCCACAGAACAAATAAGGAAGAATTCATTAGTGTTCCCGTTGTCTGTCAGAAGTCAGATGGCAAATGCATAAAAGGCAAATTCATTCATATTTTTATCTTTGACTTGGTATTTGTAACATTGGTTCCTTATTCGGCCTGTAAAGACTAGGGGGAATTTGCAGATCTAATTGTTTCATGCATGCAGATACAATTAAAAATACAGACTGCAATACATCTAATATGAAGGTTGAATCTGCGATCAAAATCTGTCACTCGGGTGTTTCCAATATTCTGTTGGTTGCTCGGAATTAACTGTATCCAAATCAGACTAATTAGGGAATGGTTCAATTCCAATTTAGATATATGCTGGTGCGTCCCTTTTAGAGAAAGGTATTGTATTCATACAGTGGGATTTTTAAACAAGGACTTATATTGAATAGCTTCAAGGGAATTTTTCCCCGGGTCTCTCAGGAGGATATGTGAATGAAATCATATTGCTGATTGCACTGATTTTGTGTTGATATGCGATTCCAGTACACAATGGCCCAATAATTGCTTTTTGTTAAAGGGGTGCCATTGGTCCAGTGACAATGGATCTCGGTCATTTTTTGATGGGGAAAGTTATTTTAATTTCATTCATTTTCGTCATTACTCTGGAAGGTTTAGATTGGCAGAAAATATCAATCCACTTGTCAATTACTAGCTGGTTACATATTTTCTAATAAATTGGTCACTTAACCCACGACTGTTTGTGAGACACTGCTGTGCGCAATTGGTTGCTGTGTTTTGCCCACAAAATATAGTCAATTTACTTTACAGTGTATTCTGTAAAGCACTTTGACTCTTGAAGATGTGATAAGATGCTACATGCAAGGATTATTAGTATTATAAGAATTTAGTTTCCAAATAGACAACGCAAAATCCAATTAAAATGTAAGAAAGTGTGGATTGAAGAAAGGACATTTAGCCAATTAATCTCATTTCCTACAAATTGCCCTTAAGCAACTTCATCCAACTCAGTCAATTTCTGAAACAGAGATAAGTAACCAAAGTTAAAACTTCCAAGAAGCCTTGAAGAAAAACACAAATATAAAAGATAGCGACTGGGGAAACAAAGGAAAAATTGGGGAAAACTACTTCATGCAGAGGCAACTTATTTTACAATTGGACAATATACAAAGGATCAAAGGAGTCCATACTGAACATACATCCAAACAGCATAAAGGGTGCAGTATTGATGTTCTGCCTTTAAATACAATATCATTAGCACATTAACTAAATGTCAGACGTCGAATTTACAAAGTAAACTTAGGATAAATAGATTAACATCATTACTTCACTGTCACAGGCTCCAAGATTAATTATTTGAATCTGTCACTCTGTTCTTGAAATTTAAAAGTGGAAATCTAACGGGAATTGGAAGTTTCAGAATCAGATTCCATGATGGATTGGATAGATTGAAACTAAAATTGAAAGTGCTAAGCTTGTTGCTAGACTATTTTACGTTGCTGATGTATATTTTTGTAATGTCATATTTCGGAGGGGTTTGTGTACATATACTGTATGTTCTTTATCACATTCAATTATTGAAACCCATTGTCAGCCTCCATATGTTTGTACTGTATTAATAATCTGTCCAAAAAAACACACAATCATTTCAATCCACGACTGTTTGTGCGACACTGCTGTGCGCAATTGGCTGCCGCATTTCATCCACAAATATACAGTCAATTCATTTCACAGTATATTCTGTGAAGTCTTTTGAAACGTCGATAAGATGTGAAAAGCGCTATACCAAATGCAAGGATTATTATTATTATTATTTAAAGTTAGAGCACACTGAATATTACAAAGCATGGCATACAATTATCCAGTTAGATTAACTTCCCCAAAAAATATATCTGAAACTTTTTGCTTCCTATCGTTGTGCATTCACGCCTTTTTTTCTTGTCCTCCAGGCAAACCGGTAATGATAATAACTGAATACATGGAGAATGGATCGCTCGACTCATTTCTAAGGGTATGCTGCTTTATAATTAATACTGTGGCTGTTGTTATTCTTCAAGCAATTATGATTCACCCAAAGGAGCGAATTCAGTTTGCCTAACAATTTAAACCGATGAAGGTGAATCATTAGAAGCGGATGTAATGCCCATTTAGTTTTCTTGTCAAGGTTTGGAATATGCAAATACATTTACCCTTCGAGCTACACAGATACTTTTTTGACTGCCATTTGATGTCAGCTTTATGCAAATATGCCTCTTTATATCTATCAACAGTTTCTCCTTATTTTGCATTGGAATTCAACACAAAGTCACTGTTCATTGACTATTCACGCAATCAAGAAACTAAGCCAAAAAAAAGGCTACCAAACTCCATTTAGCTGGAACATAGGACCTCATCAAGCACCATGTGGTGCCTTGCCCCTTGTAATTTACTCCCAGTTTCATTGTGTGTCTGCCTAGCTCAGTGATAGCACTCTCTGTGTTAAAAGGTTGCAGGTTCGTTCACGCTACATGTGGGGACATGAACTTGCAGTCTAAGCTGACACTCCAGTGTAGTCAGTGGTGCCGTCCTTTAGTTGAGAAGTTAAACAGATGCTTGACTTGCATGTGCAGCTGGACTTTACAGATCCCATGGCACTATTTGAAAATAGAAGGGAGATTCTCCTTGATAAAAATGCCCCCAGTTTTTTTTAAATGTTTGAGTTGAGGTTTGGGCTTTTATTTAAGGCCTCAGACTCTCTTTCCCTCAAATGTTGAAAGATGAAGCAGGATTAGTGATGGACAACATCCACTGGAGAAAATCTCAATTTAAGATAAAACAATGGCACATTAATTTAAATAATTGAGTAATTAAAGTCTGAATAATTTAGCACACCTCAATGTGTAAGACTAGATAGCATTAACTGGGCCAAGATTAGTGATGTGATTTATTTGTGAATTTGTGGACTACTATTATATGTTTCCATCCCTTCTCAAACAGGTTTTTGCTTTAATTCAATTTAAATGGGGGTCCCCCATTAGTTGGGTCAATTGAAGAGTATTATTTTGTGCACTGTAACCACTTATTTGCTTGGATCAGGTGAGTAAGTGGTCCCCAGTGTTGTCCACCATGGAGCCTCATTTGGCAACTTATCCATCAATTTTAACACGTCAGCATTATCCTTTTAATTGAGTATCGAAGATGACAAGAAGCCAAGTTACACATCTAATTGACATAAGTGCAAGCATTTAAAGTCATCTTTAATCCTAAAAATAACACCACGTAGATTGTAATTTGTTGCTATCATACGCACTACATTCGAGGTGAGCGGGATCCTTTCTGTGTAAGAGACTTGCGTTGGTTTTGTTGAGGTGTATGGAGTTGCATGACCGCTGCGTCTATTTGCACGGTGAAGCTGCAGAAACAATGTGTAATGTTCTGTGCTGCAGAGTTATCACGGGAAAGTAAAAGCACTACACAGTTCTGGAATCCAATGAGCGCTCAATCTATTGTGAATGGAGTGCTACTCTAGTTTCACCGTAGTTGGTGCAGAGTTATTACAGGAAAAACAAACCCATCAAAATGTGGTTCTGTCAGTCCGAGAACATCTGCAGTGCAAGCAAATCGTTTAAAACAAGAGCAGATTTCTGAGTTGTCACATTGCTTCTGACATACTGGCACAGCATGTAGAAAATGACATAAGATTGCTTATTGCATATAGGACCCTGAAAATGGAATCAAATGGCCTAGCTAACTTGTTAGTGCAGACAGCTGGATAGCTCGGGTCCACAGGGCACCAGCACTACTATAGGGCTCTCAGATTATTTCCTTGGCAAGTGAACTTGTACACTATATATGTAGTGCTTTTTCAGCATTGAAAATCAGATAACTTTGCGCGGTTGCCATGATACCAGAATTTTGTATTAAGATGAAAGCGTCCCTCAACCCTAGTGTTGAAAGAAAAATCAGTCCTATTTGGCTTGAATTTAAACGCCAAACAGATCAAACAAAACGTTTTGGGATTTTACGCACCCTCTAACCTCGTGGAGTCCCAAGTGATGTCTGCGACCAGGTACATTTAATTTTGATCAGAAGCCTGCATTTCTTTGGTAGATGGAGGAAATGAAAGCTCAAGGGTTTTACAAATGTTTTATTTTCGCAAGTACTCAAAGTAGAGTGTGTGCAAGCTTTCTTTCCCTGAGAGACTTTTCCTTGTGGTTTTATATGATCTATACTTTTCCAACCTAGAAACCCACTGCAACTGGATCAGTTGGCTGGTTTTCTCAAGATGAAACGGTGTAACCTCAGATGTTTTGAAGCATAGTACTTCTTGCCCAGTTTCTCTTTTGGTTTGAGGCAACTTCATTGCTTTTTGATATGTTGGCAAGTTATCTTTTCATATCTATTCAGAAGCGTGATGGACAATTCACCGTCATTCAGCTGGTTGGAATGCTCAGAGGAATCGCCTCCGGGATGAAGTATCTTTCAGACATGAACTACGTTCATCGGGATCTAGCAGCGAGAAACATTCTCGTGAACAGTAACTTTGTTTGTAAGGTATCTGACTTTGGACTGTCTCGAGTGCTGGAAGATGACCCAGAGGCAGCCTATACAACTCGGGTGAGTTAAACGCATTTGACAGGTTCGACTTAGCTCACTCACGGTTTGTAAGTCGACACTTGAATTCGGTTCATATTTTTAATTCTTCCCCACAAAGGCTGTATCACCAAACATTAAGAGGGGAACCTTTGTTATCACAAAACCTTTCCATCAAGATATTAACTGGCCATACACCCGATGCAAAAGTCCCAAGTGGTTTCATGATCCACATATGAAGCCAAGATTTTGTTTTTCCTTTTGACATTTTCATGACCAGTTGATAAGTATATTTTATTTGAAACTTGGGGTTGAAATATGGGAGATGATATAGTGCTTTGCATCTTTTTACCCCTGGGATTCAGGCTCAAATCAGCACAAGCTGACAAGTCTATTTTCCCAAACTGCCCTGTGATTCCTTGTTTATACAGCTGGAAGCAATGCAAGATTGCTTGCAGAAGTGCACCAATCGAGTCTCGCACTGGATATAAAATTGCCCTCTCCTGCTTGTACATAATCTGAGTTGAAGAGAGCTCTGTGCATGTGCAACTGAGCACTGGCACCAACCAATTCAAATTGATATTATTAGTCAGTCATGCTTTAAATCAGTCTTTTTTTAAAAACAGTACTTTAGACCGATCAAGAATTTCTACGGGACCTTTTTGAGAGGGGCCAAATCAATTTACTCTGCTACATTAATACTTCAGAGATTGAATTCAATGCCCTGAAACATTCTGAAGAAAAAAGATTTTCACTCAATTCCTCCCAATACGCATGAGCATGGTGAAGGAAACTTGTATATTTACATCCCTTGCCTAACAATTACAGTCAATGATAAAACAGGCAATGCACAGCGACGTACATTCAGGGGCCAAAGATACGCAGTCAGCTATAATGTTTTCACTTTTTGTTCAGAATTTGAAAGCAGTCATTTCACTGTGTTTCAAAGCAATGTTCATACATGTTTTCAGGGAGGAAAGATCCCTATCCGATGGACTGCTCCAGAGGCCATTGCCTATCGCAAGTTCACTTCAGCCAGTGACGTATGGAGTTACGGGGTTGTTATGTGGGAAGTGATGTCTTATGGAGAGAGACCTTATTGGGAAATGTCAAACCAGGATGTAAGTATCAGTTGTGGTCCGTGCAACGTCAGCATGGAAATTGGTCACTTAAATCATTTGCTTAGAAACTTTCTCCCCATATCCCTTAATACCCTGACCTACTAAAAATCTATCAACCTCACTCTTGAAGGTGTGGATGGATCCAGCAAATCTTTGTGCAATAATTGAAATTCAGTGTTCATTCACTGTTGAGGGATAGATAGCTATCTGAAGAGGAACCAAGAGACTCAATACAGACAATATTTTGAGAGAGATAATATTAATAATCCTTGCATTTGATCTAGCACTTTTCATGTCTTCTAGACGTCTCAAAGCGCTTCACATAATATACTGTAAAGTGAATTTACTGTATTTATGTGGGCAAAACGCAGCAGCCAATTGAGCACAGCAATGAAATTAAATTTGAAGACATTTTTAAGTGTTACCCCACTTGTAACCAATTGGCAAACAATACTTTGGGCATCCTGTAAGGAGCAGTAATTGCACTACAAATTAGATAAGAAATAACTTAAGATACTTTCCATTGGTAAGATCTAGGTAAAAACTCTCATATCCTTACAGGTAATAAAAGCAATAGATGAGGGATATCGTTTGCCAGCTCCAATGGATTGTCCCGCTGTTCTTCATCAGCTGATGTTGGACTGCTGGCAGAAAGCTCGTGGTGACAGACCTAAGTTTGGGCAGATAGTGAACATCCTCGACAAACTGATACGGAATCCAAGTAACCTCAAAACGTTAGCCAATGATGCAGCATGGTAAGGTGACATGGTGAACACGGTTGCAACGTCGAAACATCCAATGTTAAACTGCTTTGAATCATTTTCATACTTTACTTCTCTGCGTTTGTGTGTGCAGGTCAACCAGTTCCTTGCAGGATCCGTGTACTCCAGACTCCTCGGCTATTACCACACTGGAAGACTGGCTTGATGGAATCAAGATGGGCCAATACAAGGAGAACTTCTCAGTAGCGGGTTACACGACACTGGATACCGTTGTGTACTTAAACAGCAGGTACTGTAAGTAGTGATGTGGTTCTAATTTGACCTGCACTTTCAAACATTATTGAATGCTGGTACACTAGACTGCTGACGACTTTATCTTTCAGTGCAAATGATGGCACCCCTGTCCCAAAATTTTCATCAATAATTCATTAGTTAATCCCCCCCCCCCCCCATTCTAATTTTTAAATGAGTTGAATTGGGCATGGGTGTAACTAGGGAACGGCGATATGTGAATTTTCTGGATATGGATATATCGGTTGGCTCATATCGAGATATACCGAAATATCGATATTTTTTGTTTTTTCGTACTGCGCATGCGCGGGCGCGCGCATCGAGTGCGCGTGCACTCGGGGCCTATCTTCTCAGGAGGTAAATATCTTTCTCTCTCTGTGTCTCTCACTCTCTCCATCTCTGTGTTTTTCTGTCTGTGTCTCTCTATGTTTCTCTCCCTCTCTCCTCTCTCACATCCCACCCCATCTCTATCTATCTGTATATTATCACATCCACCCCGTCTCTCCCCCCCCCCCCGCCGTCCCTCTCTCGCACCCCCCACCCCCGTTGTCTCTCTCCCTCACCACCCCCCCAGCCGTCTCTTTCTCCCTCCACCCCCCCCCCCCCCGCCGTCTCTCTCTCCCTCCCCCCCCCCAGCCGTCTCTCTCCCCCTCCCCCCAGCCGTCTCTCTCCCCCTCTCCTCCCCCACCCCCCGCCGTCTCTCTCCCCCTCCCCCCAGCCGTCTCTCTCCCCCTCTCCTCCCACCCACCCCCGCCGTCTCTCTCCCCCTCCCCCAGCCGTCTCTCCCCCTCTCCCCCCCCCAGCCGTCTCTCTCCCCCTCTCCCCCACAGCCGTCTCTCTCCCCCTGTCCCCCCCCCAAGCCGTCTCTCTCCCCCTCTCCCCCCCCAGCCGTCTCTCTCCACTCTCCCCCCCCCCCAGCCGTCTATCTCCCCCTCCCCCCAGCCGTCTCTCTCCCCCTCTCCTCCTCCCCCCAGCCGTCTCTCTGCCCCTCTCCTCCCCCCTCCAGCCGTCTCTCCCCCTCTCCTCCCCCCCAGCCGTCTCTCACCCCCCCCCCAGCCGTCTCTCTCCCCCTCTCCCCCCCCCCAGCCGTCTCTCTCCCTTCTCCCCCCCCCCAGCCGTCTATCTCCCCCTCCCCCCAGCCGTCTCTGTCCCCCTCTCCTCCTCCCCCCAGCCATCTCTCTCCCCCTCTCCCCCCCAGCCATCTCTCTCCCCCTCTCCCCCCCAGCCATCTCTCTCCCCCACAGCCGTCTCTCTCCCCCTCTCCCCCCCCCAGCTGTCTCTCTCCCCCTCTCCCCCCCCCCAGCCATCTCTCTCCCCTCTCCCCCCCCCAGCCGTCTCTCTCCCCTCTCCCCCCCCCCCAGCCGTCTATCTCCCCCTCCCCCCAGCCGTCTCTCTCCCCCTCACCCCCCCCCAGCCGTCTCTCTCCCCCTCTCCTCCCCCCTCCAGCCGTCTCTCCCCCTCTCCTCCCCCCCCAGCCGTCTCTCTCCCCCTCTCCCCCCCCCCAGCCGTCTCTCTCCCCCTCTACCCCCCCCCCAGCCGTCTATCTCCCCCTCCCCCCAGCCGTCTCTCTCCCCCTCACCCCCCCCCCCCCAGCCGTCTCTCTCCCCCTCAATCCCCCCCCCCAGCAGTCTCTCTCCCCCTCACCCCCCCCCCACCCACAGCCGTCTCTGTCCCCCCACCCCTTGCATACCTGTATATTGTATTCGAGGACTATGAATACAAGATGGCGGCTTTGCACCTCGGTCTGTGCATTGTGTATAGAGATGAGCATTCTGGGTCTTGTAGTTGATTGTGCTCGCATCCCGATTTTTTACCTCGATATATCGGTTTTCGATATATCGATATTTTTTAAATGTCTATATCGGCATATCGATATGAAAATCATATCGGGTTTTAGCGATATACCGATATATCGCCGTTCCCTAGGTGTAACCAATGTCATCCCTTGATTAGAAGATCGAGGATCGATTCACTCCCCGGGACACATTATTTCCCCTGTTTCAATTTTCACTTTCACAAATAGCGAGTTTTTCAGGTCTTGAAACTGGCATACAGGTTTTTTCTTGCAATGATGTAATCTTCAGTGCACGGAGGGTTAAAGGATAAACCTGTATTGCTCAAATTAGGTAAGAAATGATCTGCCATATTTCAATACTCATTGACCATTTTTTTCCCCTGTGCATTTCCAGTGACCTCTGCAGAATTGGAGTGACATTAGTTGGACACCAGAAAAGGATTCTCTTGAGCATTCAGAACCTCCACGCCCTGGATAATCAGATGCATGGAACACACATTCAAGTGTAACAATTCCTACACCAAATGCTGTGGGTTGACTGGGAGAAATCAGCTGTACACTCCTGCTTCCTTCTTCTAATTAAAAACTCCTTGATAACTGGTTAGGAGAACATCTTTCCTAAAAAGGTGTAATGTAACAACATTGTGAGCACTTGTACAGCCTACAGCGCCATTCAAAACATCAGAATACTGATTGTGCCACGTCTTAGCTAAATTGTACTTTGTAAGCTGTTGTTGCTAATGGGTAAGACAACGGAAGAAAGTGCTGAGGAAAATAACAATAGTGGTTTGATTCATCATAGAGGACAGCAGTTTAAAATCAAAAGTTTTGAACTGCAAGTGATTCCTTGCTACAGCTCCCAATTGAGTTTCCAATCCAACTCATTTTTGCCATTCTATTTTCCTTCAACATTCTCAGAAAACTATCAAGATCCTATTTTCAGCTGAAAGTCAATCCAATTACCCCAACAATTGCGGTAGTGCAAGTCAGACATGGGTTATAGATGCGAAACCCTCTTGCTGGCCTGTGCCCACAGAAAGTCCACTCAGAAATGGTTTTCAAATCAACTAGAATGACAAATCTCAAAAAACATCCATTGAGCTTTTATCACTGAACTTCGGCTGAAGATAGGTGAGGATTGAGCATGAATTGTGTAGTCATTGTTAATGGACTAATGGAGAGTTAATTTGGCAATACTTTGTTCATGGACGTCTTCCATTCTGATTGATTTGCAATCGGTAGACGTAGCCAACTAAACTATTCCACACTTTTAAGCGCAGATGAGGTGACGGAACTAATTTGAAGTTCATTCTGTGAAGAAATCTAAATCTGGATCATATCCAAAATATGCACAAATTCAAAACGTGGAGCCAGCTATGAAGTGAGCCAAATGAGCAGAGCAAGTGGACTCACTCACCTCTCCGCGGGAGAGTTTTGCTAATTCATGCCATTTCCTTATTCCCTTGATGGACTGCCCTGGATTGGAAACTCACTGTGTGGTGAATTACAATGGAGGGTGGGGGCAAGGGAGAGAGAGAAATAAAACTTGCATACTGCTTTAAATCACTGAACCCTTTTCCTGTTCTACATAGCTTTATTCTGCGTTCAAACATTAAACAGATGAACACTGGCAAGAGCTGCATCAATAACTTTATACAAATATAATCCTTTTGGTAGCTCAGTGGGACATGGGGATTGCATATTGCTGAGCCAGCAACATAACCTTCAAAACCTGGTTTCGAGCTGAAAAATAAATCTGAAATAGAACCTTGTTTGGTGACTATTTCCTCACTTGCGTTTTTCACTGCCTCGGTTCTAAAGTTGTTGTTTTTTCTTACCTCTTGTGAATAACTGTTAAAATATAGTGTACTAGTTACTTTAGAACTAATTTGTGCAGGTGAAGATTTGTAAAACAGCGTGAGTCATCTAGATGGTCAATCTGTTTTTATTCCCCAGCAAAGTGAATCCGGTTGGTACAGGAATCAGGTTCAATATGTGAACTGCAAGGGTTCTGTGTTTTGGACAATTTGAATGAATTTGTTTTTAGCATCTAGGAAAACAGTATCGTACTTGGGATAGGACATGAAGTGTTGGATTTAAAAATTGGCCCCAAATGCCTGGATGGGCTATTGTTTGAAGAGCGGTGCCTTGAGAGTAATGGTAATGCTGCAGAGAACTATCACACTTCCTTGATGATGTCTGCACATTTTGCTCAATTCTTAACAGTTGAAGGAGAAAGCAGCCAGAGACTGAGAACGCAACTGGGAGACATGGAATACCAAGCTTATTTCAGACATAAAGCAGTCCTTCATAACTCAAATCGAGACTTTGTCACTCATCCATTATGAGGGCTGCCTCTTATAAGGAACTAAAGCAAGTGTATGCGTATATGCACTTTGGATAATGTGGTGTAAAATTCAGTCTGCGCTACATCCAAGCATGAGTCAATCAACAGAAAGAATTCCATTTCTGCTTGGTGTCAGTGTCCACTTTGAGTCACCCAATCATGGTTATTGCTGTAAACCATCATAGTGCTGTTCAGTAATGTCTCTGTTTATAGAAAAGTAAAGAAATTTATTGAAAGGAAACTAAATGGTAAAGATAATCCTTGTGTTGCTTTAGTTGTTTTGCCCTCGGTTGTATGGCAATGATATTGTCTGGCTCATTCTAGCAATGAATGTTGGGTCAACTAAGAAAAGATTCATCATGTGAAGCCCACGACATTGCGATCATGCCTGGATTGTCAGCGGAGGAAAAAAAAAAGTGATTCTTTTGCAGAATCTTCCAAGTTGACCAACCAACTGAATGTGACCACAAACCCTGATTGAATTTTACTGCAATACACTTAATTATAGTTTTAATACTTCAATAAATTGGTCACTTGCTGTAGGGATGGATTTAAAGTGCTTCAGCTATTGTGAACAGATTAAACAAACTGTCAGCGCTGGATTCGTTATTTTGGATCCAACTATAAAATTGACATTTAAGCGATGAATGAGCAGCTATTAAACTTAAAAATTCAAACTCTAAAATGAGTCAATGTGACAGAACAGTAAAACCAAAAGAACACAATCTAATATTAAAAAGGAACAAGGGACACCATTTGTGTTCAGCTGACCTTTCCACACTCTCAAAGTAGTAAAAAGCAGATGCGGAAAAATGTATTTTTTTTCTTGCTCACAACCTCAATTACGCAACATATTCTGCCGACAACTTGGGAAATGTTGAGGTTTTTAAAAGTAAGTGCTAGCGTTTTGTAACAGCACCACGACAAATGACTGAAAGGATCAAACAAAAGCAAATATTGTATTATATTGTATAAAGTGTACAGTGTTACTTACATAAAACTATAGAATGTTTATAATTGTGAATTTTTAAATGACTAAACTGAAGCAGTTCCATCAGTCAGAGCAGAGTAACAAAACTACTGCAGTGCCATAGGAAATGTAAGCAAATACTGTATGTGGGAAAACAAAAGTAGCATTAATGTTAGGAAAAGGTTAACAACAGTTTTGTGCATTATGAAGAAAAGTTTAGTTTAACGTGCATAAGGCTGTGCCAACAAATTGATAGTAATCTAGGGAACAATTTGCGAGACAACAAAAAATTTACTGAAATGTGCTGGATTAATTTGTCATCCAGTCTGAAGCGGTAGGTCACGGGGGTCTATGTGCCAGACATTTTCCTGAAGAAAATCATTAACACTGCAATATTATGATACTGGAACACAGAATTCTTTGGGAAGGGAGGGAAGCTTGTTGTAGTTTTATAAATTCAGCAATTGAACGTTTGGTAATCTGACCGTACAGCATTGTCCTTATCCTGCGGCACTGAGCTCTGTATGGTCAAGTTAACAGAAGGCGTGCATCCCAAAGCATTTGATTGATGAGTAGATGTTTGTAGAAAAATAGATTACCAGATATGTTTGTTGGCACAGTCCTAATATGCTGATGAGCCTGGTTTCAGACTGAGTGCGAGAAATGGACCATGGCCGTGATGCCAAGTCTGTATTAATTTATGCTTCTTAATTTGTGAGTTTTGTTCTCAGTTTGCTGAGTGGCCATTTGTTCCTCCATACTGTTCAAAGGAATTTGCTGGTGGTGTATCAGTTTGGTTTTAATTTCTACGTTGCTGTAATAAATATGCAGATATTTTTGATTTTTTTTCCACCGATGAGACTCTGCCCCCACTTCTCTGTTTGCTTACTCTGGTGTCTGAGTGTCCACAGTGTCTAATGCTAACTGGATTTTGGAGGCCATATTGGCAACAATTGCATTTCAGGTTTTTTGTAATTCATGACTTAAAGAGCCATGGCAGTGTGGTTCATTGTTCAGCAGCCAATCATTTCATACATATGAGTCAGTTTGGCTCCGTTCATAGCACGTTCATCTCTAAGCATTCCGTGAAGGACGCTATAGGGATGCAAGGGCTCAAAAGCAAACAAGGCTTCAAGATATGTAAGTAAAGGATAATAAATACAGAAAACTTTATATAGAACATTTTAGCAAACTCCGGCCGACACAACTCACTGTTCCAAACCGTCCACACGACTGGAGGAATTGATGACCTGACCTTGCTTGAAATCGCAAGACCGGTTTGGGTGAAGATGGCCCTTTGGCTCATCCAATCTTATCCTTCCAGAACATAAACCCTACCATTCCCTGGTCCCCACATCCCTGCATCGAGTGTGTTATAAAGCTTGGTAGCCTTTTCAAATGCTGGTGACTTTCAGGAAGATGCACATCACCAGATTGAGTTGCACGCTTGATAATTCCATTGGTTCCAAGTTCGTAATTGCGATTTACACTGTACTTTTGGGAGGAATGTGAATGCTGATTTTATTTTAATTCAGTTTCAAAAATGCATGAGACAACCATGACCCAATGTGACATCTTCTTCATTCTTCCAGAATATAAACTAACCGCCAGCTGCAAATAACAGTATCACAGTATCAGATCACAGAGCTTCTAAAAGCTAAACTAATTTGGCAATCAACATGGCTGTGATATGCATCTTTGACCCAAAGTTTACAGAGCCTTGGGTAATAAAAAAAATGTTTTACAGAACACCCAAACAGAGCAAAGACCCAGGTTATACACTTATGCAATCAGACAAGCAAAATTATAAATCTGCAGCAAGAAGGGATTTTTATTGTTAATATAATTCGATTGCAAAGGCATTTGAAATTTATAAGATGGAAGGATTGAAGTCATATGAAAACAGGAGTCCTGCAGAAATTAAACTCACAATTTGAGTCTTATTAGAATCTTTGAGACGTCCCACAGTTGTGATAAGTCAATATATTTTTTAAAAATCAAATGCAAGCATTATTATTTATAATTGGCACAAATTTACAGCATTGAAATACTCAAGAGCAGTTATATTGTACCTTTCCCTCTTGGTTTCCCTTCTATTATACACAATCTCTTTTAATTACTTTATTCTGCAACACCTAAAATATTAATATAATTGCCCAATTTCCTATCAGAGAGAGAGAGAGAGTGTGTGTGTAAGTGATCCGTTCTCGGCAAATTAAGTTTCTGAATTACTAGCTGTGAGTCGGTGAGAGAAGGTGAGGCAATCCTGACTCTGCCTCAGATTAAGTGGCAAAAAGTTCTTGCTATGGGAGAACCTTCGTATGTGGCATCACTGGTAGCAGTAATACAATGCGATTATGAGGTACAATGAGATTATGAACATATCCTGCAAGATATCTGTGACAAAGAAAGTGTCCTACAAGCTTGCAAACACTGCACCAACCATGTTAAACATAACTTTAAAAGGCTCATGAATAAAGTGTTTGCGGGGGTGGGTGAGGGAGGAAGAAACTGATATTGATAGAATTTATCCCTCCTGAATTTACAAATGAATTTCCTACAAGTACAATATGTAACATAATATTGTATAGACCACTGCAAAGATCTCTAAACAATGTTGATTGAAAAATGAGAATTTGGAGTCAGGTTTGAGCAGTAACAGGCACCATACATCTGTGAACAAATCCAATTTGATTTAAATATTGCCAAAATGAGTTTAGAGAATTCAGTCTGGTACCAGGGAAAAGCAAATCTCACCTCTGCCAGAGTTAAGAGCTGTAGTCTAAACACAATCTGCTGGGAGAGGGGTTTGGAGCACTTTTGAATTAGTACTTTAGTCTTGCCATCTGCTGTTTTAATCACTCACTTTACATTAAAGTCATTTAGAAGGATAAAAAAAATTGTCCAACAAACCTAAAACCACCTGCACTCCCTTGATTTGAATGAAAGGATTTTTCCCCCCTCAATATCAAAAGGTAAAACTGAAGATGAACGTGATAAAAGAGACCGTTTACATGATAATCATTTGCTGGTTCACATTTTGTTTTGTTTTCTAATTGCTGATTACAGTGTACACCATGAAATGATCACAGATAAGCTATTATAGACAAAGCTTATTCCATATGAACCTTTGAGACATACTCCCGCATGTCCACTTCTCAGCAATGGCAGGCTCACAGATTACTTCAGAGTCACATTTAACAGAGATAAAACCCATTCACAAACCTCTGAAGAAGATGGAAACGGCTTTATTTTATAATGCGAGAAAATCTATGTACTGCACTTGGTGTATATTATATTTGCACAAAGCCAATTTGAGAGACAAAGCCTTCATAGGCCTACATGGACCTCTCAACCTTCTTGTGAGAAGTCAGTTAAAAATAAACAATATTTCACAGAAAGACCCTGAACAGAGAAGCCAGCAAGGTGGTAAATTTGCTTCATTCGCATCGATCTCTTAATACAATCAAAGTGTTCATGCACCTCTCTTTCCACTCACCACCAGCTTGACTTTCTGCTTCTGTAAACTCTTCTTGACTTAGCATGGAGTGTTTCGTATGCATTTTCCTCCAGTCCTTTCTAGATCTTTCAGACCAGTTGTCTGCTGTGTAAAATGCTTTCACTTCTCTGGGTCAATTTAACACAAATGACTGGATATTTTGTTGCTTTTTGAGACCTACCTCCAACTTTTCCTGTCCAGATATTTCGTTCCTCTCTTAAGCCAGTTTCATGCCTGGCTTTCCTTTGCTTCACCTATGTAGGTCTGCAACCGTTCTCTGTCTCAGCCTGTGCATCAATCTTCAGCAACTGACCACACAAGAGGCACAGCAGGTTTCAGCATTCTCCCTGAATATCACACTTCTGATTCCAATTGCCATGGCTTGAAAGAAAGACTGCAACCAACTCTAAAATAAAACAATTGAGATCGTATCAATGATACAATCAATAATTTGTTATACAAATCATCTTTATCCAGTTAAGCTGGCCTTAAATTTAAACTTTCTTTTGTTGGAAAGGGGGTGCAAGGGAGGGTTGGGGGTGATGATCATATCTCTATTCCCTCAGTCTAACAGATCAGTTTTAAGTGAATAAACCATGCATTAAATAATTAAAAATAGAATATCAATGCTAACTACATGTATATTGAACAACAATGTTAGCCATTGTCTGTTTTATAGAATAATGCCATGATCTATGTTAGTGATTTAGCTCAAAACCTTTACACTGTTTACAATGTTTAGGATGATGGAAATTAATTTGCTTGCTTAAAGCTACCCATAAATCAAACCACGGAATCATTAAAATAAAGATTGAACATTCAGACAAATATCACAGCATATATCGCTGGTTGTTCTTATACCGGAATGCAAACATTTATTTAGACATAAGATACGGGAAGGATGGTTCTTATGAAACGTCTTCCCTCTGTGTGTGGGACTGCCATAACTTGTACACCTAAGAGTTTAATTTCAAGAGGAATGAACAATGACACTGTGCTTTAGGTGATTGAATCAAACATTGCAAAGCTGTTAAATTTTTCCAAATTTCCAATTCTCTCTCTCCCAACTCACGTTTGCCAATGGCTTGTTTACAGCAGTGACCCACAATTTTTTTTCTCTCCCACACACATACTTTTCAGCAGGAGGCACTGAATAGAAATCAGAGGTGGGAATTCTATCTGATTTGTTCTACCATATAGACACTTGTGCTACATCTACCGTTATCTAGATTGAGATTGAAGACCAACTGTATAACTGAGGGCTACCAGGTATGTTAATGTTCCATAGCCTGAACCGCTTCTTCTACCTAATAAGTGCATTCAAAATGAGAAAGATATCGTGTTGAATCTCTTAAATTGTGTAAGATTTACTTCATTGAAAATTTATGCTTCAACCCAAAACATTACTGAAGACATACTTTGCAAATTTAAAGTCCTTGCCTCTCCCATCCATCCCCCAAAACCTAACAATTCATTATGTATTACAAAATCACTTAAGAGGCTTTTTCATAATCTGCTAATTCCCCTTGTGTATTCTTGTATGAACTATTTCGTTCCATTATTCTTCTATTTTAATTTATGGGCAGGGCTGTTCATTTCAATGACATGAGATAATTGACTTCAGTGAAGTGAAAATGAATTAACTCCACAATATTAGTCCTGCACCTAGTGCAAGACACAAACATGTTTAAAATGTGGTAGGAAACACCTTGCTGGAATATTGCACTGCGAGACGTGAATTAGTTCATGAACATATATATTCATAACTTGTTCACCTTTGCTTCGTGTAAATGATGGGCCAATCGTGCTCTTTAGAGTATGGTAATGAACAATTAGATAAGGTTATGGATATGTGCGCCATGCATATTCACAGAGATTAGAGGAATCACTCTAAAGGTCAGTATCTCTATAGAGCAGCCTATCAAACAAAGACACCTCTCGATCTCAGAAATGTCAGCTATAGGCATCAAATGACAGTCAATCCTTTGCTGTGCAGATGCAAAGGTCATGGTTGATTCTCATCTGATGTGCTCGGTTTGCTCACTAATGGCTAGTGCACCCTCATTAATCGACACCCGAAACTCCCTTTGGTGGCTGGTGAAGTGAATAAAAAGAGCAATTAGCGCACTGGCATCTGGGGAGAAATTATTCAATCAGAGACAACCGCTCGCCACATCTCAAACTACCTCAATGTGGTGATAAACCAACCAATACCAGTGGCCTGCACCCAAATAGAAATATTACTGACGTTTTACTGAGTCCCTTTGGATACTTCAGTTTGAGAGAGAGAGAGAAATTTGGAAACCTGCTGTGAATTAATGTCAACAATTAAAATGCAGTTTTGTTATGTAATACAGCCTACAACGCAGTTCTAGGTACTGAACAGAAGATATTATACTGGTCGGTTTCCTTTCTAGGAATTTGTAGCAAAATGTCTTCTCAGAAGGATTTTGTTTCTTTCCCAGTTTTCTCCCCACTCTCCGAAGGGCACTGATTTATGTTAGATTCCATAAGCAGCAACATGTCCAGTATACCTGACGCTTATTATTCTGCATGTGTAAACCTCGACAGTTTTAGGACAACATTTTACCAGGGGTGGGTGGAGGGTGGAGGCTGCGACTGTAGAAAAACACAGCCAATTGCAATGCTGTTATCATTCACCACACGTGTACTTTCCAAAAGGAGTCACAAGAGAGGTCCAGATGAAAAAGGCCCTTGGGCCCATTTGATCTCCTGCTTCCACAATACCAGTCCTGCCATCTTGTCATGACAAGAACAAGGCATTTCATAAACATGTTCTGTGCCTTGGTCTCACCGCTGCTTCCTGGTAACACAAAGACTAAAGGAATATGTCCCATTAAACGTGCTCTTCAGAACACCCTAAAGGCAGACCTCTTTGTTGATCCAGCTGTGTATCTGAAAGTTCCAATACACAGTACCTTGTATTTGTGTGTATTGAAAGTAATTTCAGTGCCTTGGGGATGTCCTCCCAACATGAAAAGCACTCTACAAAAATGTAATTTTTTAGCAAGTGATCAAACCAGATGCAGGAGTAAGGTTTTGATTGTTTCCCTCAATTTTACATGATCTGTAATATAGATTGACTACAGCTATTCACACACATTCCTAGCCACGACTGTAGATAGAGGAAGTACAATATTTTCCTTGTTACTGGTAAATCTTTATTCAATATATTTTGATCTGTGTTGGTCACCATAGAATGTTGAGGTTCGCCAGAATAGTGTTAGATATTTAGAGCAGTACTGTAAATACGCTTCAGTAACATGGGAAATTCAAGCAAGCATTTGATGATTTATGATTTAGCCCAAAACAATCCTGACAAAAAGACTATGGACAGGAATGAGCTAACAGGCTACACACCAAGCATGCTAGCTGTACTTCATGTTGAAAAAGCCATATTGATCATGAATATGCCATCTCACTTTTCTTTCAATTTTTGTTTCTTGCTAGCTTGCTAGCCATAATGGCAGGATCCTGCAAATTGATTATCAGTAGTAAGTGAGCAGTAGCAGTAGCAACTTGAAATTAAAATTACAACCATGTTCTCAGAATCATTACTTCAAATGAAAGATGCTCGTTTTTTTTTCCCCCAGCAGCCGACCGCAGATTGTAAATAAATAAATATCTCGTCAAACCCAACACTTTGCTAGCTTGCTTTGTAGCGCCTTGAGACACCCTCCCAACGTGAAAGACGCTCTATAAATGTAACTTTGTCGTTCCTTGGTTGTAACATTCAAAAGTTTTCAAAATTAGAAGCCAATGTGTAAAATGTGTCTTACTGTGTCTCCCTTTCTAGGTCAGCTAAATAGAAGTATTTAGTGACATTTTAAAGTCAAAACATTGGAAAAAAACCAAAATCATTAGATACGGTAAAACAACAGTATATAAATCTAAATGATCAGATTTAATACGTCATAAGTCTCTTCAATATGTAATAACCCAAATATCTAGTACATTTTATGCTTGGGTCATCTGATAACTTTGTGCAATTACAGCCCCCACACCCCCCCACCTAACCCACCCCCACACAAAAAAGGGTCCCGGCAGCACAGAGTTTTGTGCAGGTTTATTCTTCTTGGCAATAATAGAACATGCAGGAGCTCAAACAATGGCTCAGAGTACATCATCGGTTACATATGCTACAAAATTTATTTGGGTCTACAGCAGTACAGACGTTTCACAATGATTGACAAGGTGGTGGTTGAGAGAAAATTCCAGTCAGGTGGCTATTGGCATTACAGTGTGTGGGAACGCTTAAAAAATAACAAAGGGGATCATCCCATTGTGTTTTGCTGTACTTTATTGAGGTTCTGCCACCTTCAAGACCATTGGAAAAAGGACAATTTACAAATGAATCGGAGTTACATTGGGAAACATCGTTGTTTTCATCCTTATTTAAGTTTATGATAACACCACTTCAAAGACACTTTTCCATTTCTATTTTGATGGTCCAGTCCATTTTTAATCTGAAACAAAAAAAAACTACAGATGTTGTATTTTGTTTTGCGTCTACAACCATTCGTCAAAACAAGCCCCAGTTCTGACGAAGGGTTGTAGACCCAAAACGTTGACTCTTTTTCCTTTCTCCATGGATGCTGCTCGACCTGCTGAGTTTCCCCGGCAACTTTTGTTTTTGTTCCATTTTTAATCTGATCTTCTAAAACACGTTGAGGCTTTGGAAAGATTGTTAATGAACACCAGAAGGAATATGCATGCTGTAACCATTACAATGGAGGGGTTTATGAAAAGCACAAGGAAAAAATTAATTCACGAAAAGAGAAAATAATTGGAGCAATTTCTCAGAACCTCGCCCTTTGCTGTGTTTTTCTTTGGCTTGGATTCTGTTTCTGTGGCTTGCATTCTGTGGCAGTGCTTCTATGGTTAGCAAATGCTAAAAGAGCTATTCACTGCCATAAAGTTCACCAGCATAATTTCCTCACGATTCCTCAGACAAACATTTTCTTTGTTCGTTTCTGAAGGAGTGGTTTTAGCAACTATTTTTTTAAAAAGCCACATCTTTGGCTAATAATTTCTGCTAGCAAGTGGTTAAGCTTCATAGAGAGAAATTGACTGACAAGAGAGAGACGCCTAAAATGGAATTTAAAAAAGCTCTTGCCTTTTAATATTGGAGGAATAAATAACCTTCCAGGTTTTGTGTCTGCAGAATAGGTTCTCACAGTTTCTTCAAGCTGTTTTTATTTGCTGAACAAATGCATCATGTACTTAGCTTTGAGTGAACCCTCATACCATTTTTATCAAAATCAGACGGAAACCAGTCCCCTTTTGAAGTAAAACAATTTTTGGAACTTTTCGAGCTGGATCAAATTGTACTCTCCATTGTTTTAAAAAGACATAACATTGCCACTAGCTGGGAAACAGACACTTGTGCTGACAAAACAGTATGAGAGGCACATCCACCTCCAACCCAATCAATAGAATAAACTGAATACACTGATAAAAATAACTCAATTGATTGCTACTCATTATTAAACACTTTGATTGTTTTTAAAATGATACAGGCCTGCACTGAATTGAAATCATCATTTGTAGCAATATCTCATTGAAACTCTTTAAGGGATGCACAACACTGTAGAAGGGTTGAACTGATATGCAATATCGCTTCCTGGTAAGCATTGTGGAGGCAGTGTTAATGGTTTCCCTGAAGGTGCCCAGGTCAATGTCATTGTCGATAGATAATATGAGCAGCTTTGTAGTAACAAGACCCAGAAATTCAGCAGGAGGCACAATTAGAATGAAGTTCTTGGAATAATATTAAACACCGCTTCAGATGGGAAAAAGAAGACATTACAGGAAGATCACATCATATCAATACCCAACAGGCATAAACACACACACACATTTCAGCACTGCTCGCTTAACCGAGAACAGGAAACGGCAACATGATCTACATGAGGATGAGGAATAGTAAGTTTAATTTACACCGATCAAAATTGTAGTGAAATCTCAACTGAGGGGCACGTAATTTCTATCCCTCATCTTCTAATGTCTATCCATACAAACAACCATGTAATTTCTGGAGTTCATGAGCTCAGCAGACCTATAGTTAGAGTTATACGTAGAAGAGAACATGCTGTTTGCAATTGGCATGTCCAAATGTAACACATTATTTACCTCTTCCCTCAGCCCATTATTACAGTGTATTCTATGAAGTGCTTTGAGACGTCTAGAAAACGCGAAAAGCGCTATATCAAATGCAAGGATTATTATTATTTTGATTACCGCAGTTCAGCGAAGCACAACAATTTGTGGTGATAATACCATCAAAAACAATCAGGAAACAATTTAGCACAAATAGAGTTGAATAAATCTTTCCAAGTGTGATCTATCTCTTTCCCTTCAGAAAACGGTAGCACAAGGTGTTGATTCTCATGTTGTGTGTGTAGGTTTATTATTTAGTTATAATTCTTAATACTACCATTTTATTACTGCAAGCAGGGGTTCATTGAAAACTCCGCAGCTGCTGCAGTCCCCTGCCTGTTCTCGTCTACCTGGCCAGTTATTCAGTCTTAGATTTTCATGAAAGTCTAGCCCCCTAGGGTGCTTTTTATCATCTCTTCCCCTACTTTCCCGTCCTCCAAAAAAAACTCATTTCTAATTTAAAATCTGAAAAAATGGAAACGAGTCTCCCGTGTCGCACTGTGCTAATTCAAACTCAGGCAGCCCGTGGCTAGTGTGGGGGAAAAGAAAACGTTAAAATATCCTGAAACGGCATCTTGAACATTTTTCTGATTGTATTTTTCCCCTGTGAATGGCTGGGAGGGGAGTAGAGAAAACGGGGAAAGCGACCACAATCTCCAAGGTTCCTCTCGTGGAGCTAAGTGCAAGTTACTGAAAGAGGCTGGAAACAGGAATATGGGCATCTAGGATATCAGATTTCCAGACGGAGTCGGTTATTTTCCATAATTCACAGAGTTTCTGATTAATAGTTCAGATGGGAATCTCTGTTAATAAATCTCCTGGATCTTTGCCTCATCTTAATATGAATGAGCATACATTCACTAATAAATTCTCTTTTATGACTTGTCCCCAATGTAAATATACATTTACCTACTAATTCGGGAATTATGGGAGGCAGCCAGTCTGCCCGATCACTGGAAAAGCTTCATCCCCCTAACCTTTGCGACTTGACCCAAACTCCTCTAATATCAGATTTAGACTTGGCGCTTTGTTGGGGATGGATTGAAGTAAAGCTGCGGTGTGCATAAAGAGGTTATCTCACATTATTCTTTGCTTTGCTTCAATGGCAGGGCAAGTGCTGCTGATGCAAAGTCGTACATTGAGACAGCCTGCTGCACTAGGATTCCATTTCTATAGATGAAAAGCACTGATGCGTCAAATCAGTTCTTTTCATCAATTTAAAAAGAAGTCTCACCACACCAGCCAGAGGTTGGCAAGCGCTGTCTGTACATGTGTTATATTTAACCTTTTGCTTTGTCACCACCCTTCACAGGAGATGCCAATGTGCAGCACAAATTTCCGCTGCCACTTCCTCTCCTTTCGAGACAGTTGGCGCTTCACCGAGAAGAGCAGTGTAAAGACAGAGCAGTGTTTTAGAAACACGTTGAGGAAGGTGCTACAGTCGCCATGTTGTCTTATGTCTCTGGGCTTTGTCCACACAATTTCTGGCTGCATCGTAAAGGTGACAAACTGTCTTGCCCGGATCAGGAACACCATTATGTGCATACCTTAGGTATCTCATAGGTCCTATGAGATAGCTGTGCTAAAGCTGGCCATCGTCACTTCTGAGACAGAACCATAGAAATTTAAAGAACGGAAGGTCATTCGTCTCACCGTGTCTGTAAAGGTGCTTTTAAAAGCGATGCTTTCAATCCGAGTCAGTGAGATGCTCGTACAGGTTAAATCCCTTCCTCTTCACAGAACATCTGTGTTTAGCGGTGCTGTTATGGGGGAGGCTTCAAGCATTTGGCTAGCATCTCCTCACACTGGGAGTGACCCAATCAGCCTAACTACAGGAGTCACTCAGCCTGGCACAATGGACCAGCACTGCATTACTACACCATGGAGCATTTTCCATTTGCTTCACTCCCGATCTTTACAGCCTCTCAGAATCAAATCATAGGGTAGGTTAATGGCATGTCCATCATTTATCTTACAGGCAACGGAACTGAGACTGGACAAACCCGTTTCATTTACAAACCCCAGACATCCACGATCACACGAACCTCTATCTCAACTTGGCTGGAACATAGCCAAGTCCCTAAAGCAATGAGCTATTGTTCTAAAATACTGTTATGTTCTTCCCACATCCTTTAGAGCACTGAAAATATTCATTATAAGAAGCACAATTATATATGGAAAACAATAGAGAAGCTTTAATTATACAGTCACTAAGAACAAAATGTTAAATGATGTGTGTTTTTGTTATATTTGACTACATCGACTGGCAGACAGGCCACAAAGCTTGTGGCATTTTGCCTAATGAAATGCAGTCTGTCTATTCCACAACTTGCTTGTGGCAAGTGATTCACTTTGAAATACATTATGTGCAGCATTAGAGAGTGAAAGAGTGTGGTGCTGCTAATAGTACCCATGGTCTCCACAATCACCATTTTTCCAATCCTAGTGTTGCCTACACTTTTAATGCCTATATTTCTTGGCAAACTTGTACCATTTTTAAGTTTGAAATATTGAATACTACCAGTGGATAGAAGATGACGATCTGTCCCAAAAGGTGCTTAGTTGAACTCAGCCCTATCCTGGTCAGATTTCCACACATTTGCATTTTCCATGCACGGGCATCAATAGATAGAAATCAAGAGTAGCAACCCTGGCTGATTTTCCCCTTCATACCGCAAGAGCATTGGGGTCAAATAGGGTTCTCAAACTAATCTCTAAACTGATTCAACTAACAGCACAATTAATGCCTTTACCCCAGTGGCAATAGACATTTTGGGAGACAGTGTAGCTATTTGAGACAAAGATTTCTTAAATGGAATTGCTACATGATACCCACATATGTACACACATTGCAAATCCAACTCCATGGTGTATAAAGTTTTTGTGGTGCAAGCGCAGGCCATGTGCATGGCAGCACCAGCGAGTTCCCACGAGAGTTGGGAGATGTATCGAGAATGAAGTCACCGCAAATTGGAACTGGCAGCTATTCAATAACTTCACTCCAGATTTACCCAGTTGCGTGGATCTGCCTTGTGCCTTTGTTTTTAAACAAAAGACAGAACCCACAACATTACAATAATATGAAGCAGCCCGATTGCAAAATGAAAAGAATGCATCATAAATGTCGAATAAATAAATCAGTGTGTGGTAATTGCTTTGTGGAGATAAGCATAAGAATGATAGGTCACCCAACAGGCAAGAGCCTTGTTTGACGGAGTAGGATTGTGCACATGCAAAATGGCTGCAGGCGAGGATAGAGATATTAATCTCAAGTCCCTAACAACAAACACGTGTTCTGCTGGTCAAACAACATTAATTTCAGACTTTTTGTTTCAATGAAGATCGTGTTTGTCGTTCATTCTCCAACAAAAGCATTGGATAAGATCTATTCCACGGGCCCTTTCACGTAACAGACAATACATTTCTCCCCATCCCCAATCATCAAGGTCAAATACTTGCTAAACAAAACATCACCAGTAATTAAAGCTGCATGACTTTCATGAAAAGTGAGAGACGTTTCTGCTTGTTGCTTTGGGGAAAGAGAGTAAAAGCATACATCATTTGTGTTCAAATACTGTTTTGCACAAGGGATGCAGTGAAGGGCTCTAACACAATTAGCTCATTGTGTTCATGTTAGTAAGCAAACCGTAGGATTGCAGGGCTTCATTCCCCCATGAAATGTTAGAGCTGTGTGCATCTTCCTTCCTGCCAGCTCACTTGATGACTGTGGAAAACGGTGCTATTCATGTTTGCAAAAGAACAGCATTTGTTTTTCTTGGAAAGAACCGTGCTCAAAACGAGCCAAATTATGGTCTTCGAGAGTAGGCGTACAATGGCCTCATTTGAATCGCTTCGGTTCAGCTCTCATTTCCATCATGTTTTGATGGCTTTTGTGACCCTGCTTGAGATCTGTACGGTACGAACGAGCACGGAAACATGCTGTGAGCTTTACAAGCGCGTGGCGTAAGCATAAAATAATTAGAACAATTTTTGCCATTCAAACTGTGTTCTTTCAAAATCGAAAAAAACACCAGAACTGTTATGAACTCCTCAGGCCTCCAGAGACTATTAAAGCAGCTGTAGCTGGGTCACATGTTAGCCTGCGGCAGATCTATGATACAGTGACGATTGAGCAAGTGCACAATATTAAACCATTTCAGTTACTAATCTCTCAGTGATGGTATCCATCGCATCACAGGTATTTTGCATTCTTTTTTGGAAACTATGTTCTTTTCCGTGAAGGACCCCATCTGAATGTAATTGTTGTTGAAAACCATTTCCTAATGAGGATGGGTGCCACTGTTTGTTTTAAATGCTTAGATGTTCCAGTTTGCAATGGCAACTTCATTAATATGGAGTATGGCGTCAAATGAAGGTCTCGGTATTTATTGTTTTAAATTGGCGTTCATAACAGTAGTGGATTAGAAACGTGACTGTTAATTGTACATGGTAGAGTGGAAAGAGTGGGCTCAATACATTTGCTTCATTTCACATTAAATAAAATTATAACTATTATCAGAAGGGCGAACTAATTGTTCTTAGCACCCCTGGGCTGCAGAAAGATATAATAATAATAATCCTTGCATTTCTTAAAGCGCTTTTCACATATTCTAGAAGTCTCAAAATATACTGTAAAGTGAATTGACTGTATATTTGTGGGCGCAACGCGGCAGCCAGTTGCTCACAGCAGCGTCCCACAAACAATCGTGGACTGAAATGACCAACTTTATCATTGTGTTTTTTTGGGAGGGATTGTTATTAGGCGCGTGAAGTAAGGAAACTTGCCCAAGGTTTCGCCCTGACCTGCCTGGATTCGAACACAGGTCTCACGCTTGTAATGAGAGTGCTCTAACCACTGAGCTATAGGTCTCCACAAAGTCGGGTAAGACTCCTAATTCTTACATAGTGACCCTTACCAGAGAGCGAATTCGTTGTGTGAACAAGGGCAATATCAGAAATCGAGTATAATGGTCAAATAGCCTTGCCAGGACTCACTGTCTAGCATCATATATCACTTGGATGTGATGCCTGTGGATGTTTATGCCGCCTGTAGGAACCAGTGATATAAATAGTGTTTTTGATCATCTATAATAAACTATTGTTGAACCCAATAAATTTAGACCTAGGGTCTTGTTGTTTACTTTAACATGGCACTTAAGATAGCACGAGAAAATAGTGACTTATAATAATAAGTCTTGCGTTTGATATAGCACTTTTCACGTCTTCTAGCGCTTCACAGAATATACTGTAAATCAAGTTTCAATATGCAATAATAATGAAACTTGAATATAATTGGATGAGTGTAAATATAAGAATACGGCGTAAGTTTGATTTCTATTTGTTTGCTGAAAATTAAACATGTAGAAACTTCTTTCATTCACAGTCCCATATGTACACATCCTATGCCTTCTCATGGTGCTTTCTCCCTCTCAATAGGATGTCACTCGTTCAGAACTGTAGGCAGAATAGGCTCTGCTTAATCCAGTTGGAACTAGGACAATAAATGGGAGAAAAGCAAGTGAAGTCCACAGGAAGAAGTGGATCAAGCAACACTGACTAAAACCAATTAATCTACTGTAATATTGCCAAATCAAAGGATTGTGATGTGCACTGGAGACTTGAACAAGCAATTAACAAGCACTCCATAAACTTTAACCGATCAAACTGTAGGGGACATTTCCTCTCCAGGTGCTATCACTACCAATTACAGGCAGAAAAGTCCACAGACTTCAGTAAAAATTTACAGACCTGCGAGACCAGTTCTGCTGATGTGCAAGATTGGTTCTGTGAGATTGTGTTTCCTTGGGGGGGGGGGATTGGTGGTAGGGGAGGTTATGGTGGCTTACGAAATTCAGGTTTGTGATGTGAATAGCACTTAGGAAATTAAGCATCTGTGAGTCAATTAATTGCTCTCAGCTGACGAGAGGAGATTTCAATCAAAACTTAATTCCACACGTTACCATGAACAGCATTCCAGGGACCTTTGAGGCTCAATCTTAATGGCCCTTGTCCTGTACAGTGGTTCATCAGGCTAACTTCTTGGCATTTTGGAAACAATGAAGGATTGTACATCTAAACCACTAAATACTCAATTGCAAGTGATACTCTCTGTGGGGCAGAACAAAAACCTATGACTAAATATTAAAATATTTTCTGTATGGTCAAAAAAAAGCTATGAGCGCAAGTAATATTTAATGCATGTAACACAATTTTCTCTGTTCTGTTGTGCCACAAAATTGAACATTTTTTGAAATGATCATCGTACTCCTTTGACAAAGACCATTGCACAGAAAGCAGGGTGTGCATTATTTTTATTTAATGCATTTCCATTTTCGAAACACTTGCTCCTCTGTCTACACTTCTCTGCAGGCTTTTGCATTTTCTTTCTTTTTCTCAGGAGAGTTGGTGTTGTGGTAACTCCCTACAGCTGCTGTCAATGCTGCTTGTTATTTGTTCAATGTTCTGACAAAATGTCCTCTTCTCAAGCTATCCTTTGGGCAGTGAGAAGTTCAAATATCAGTGGTGTCTAGAGTTCATATCTAGGTCTTGAGGATGCTCTGCAGTGTATCCCAGACTCTCAGCTGCTATTTGTAATGTATGTTTAAATACAGTAGTTGGTTCTTGATATAGTAATGGCATCAGATATAATGTCCAAACATTACTCATTAGAATAATAATAATCCTTGCATTTGATATAGCGCATTTCACATCTTCTAAATGTCTCAAAGAGCTTCACAGTAGTTCCTGTAAAGTGAATTGACTCATATTTATGGGTGAAACGCGGCAGCCAATTGCACAATTATTAAATTATTTTAAGAGTGGTCCCCTTTCTGAAATGACAAGAGTTCCTTCTACTGTATTTTACAATCACTCTTGGTGCCAGGCTGGGTGCCACAAATCCTGAAGGGAATGCCAGCTACATTTACATCTTTTATGTGTTGTGTCTAACACTGTCCAGTGCTCTGTCAGAACAAAATAATAGTTATAATCAATCAAGCAACACTGCATTTAACTTCACACCAGCTTTGTACCAGTGTCAAGGATGATGAAAAATACAGACCTTCTGTAAATATGTGTCAGCCACAATGGTATTACAAGGTGGGTGGAGAAGTTTTTCAAAGTGCTGAATATTCATTTGATTTTCCTCTAAGCATAATTACCTCTCCCTGCAGCGGTGCTAGTGAGGACTAATGAAGCTATGGTCTCAGTATTATTGAAAATGTTGGTCTCATCAGTTTTCTATGGCCAGTTAGGAATCTGTGAACTATTCATTTGCGATTAGTGAAAATTTGCATCTTTAGATGTGCGCATCTGAAGTTTTTTTTAAAAAGAACCTGAGCAACAACAACCACAGAGAGTCGTCGTGAAGGATGCTAGGACTAACACCTGGTGAATTAAAAGAAAATCTTTATCACAAACCAATGATTAGAACCATATATGCATCAAACTGGGCAGATAGAAATATATCATTTATTTTATATTTCTAAGCAAAAGCAAAAACATTTTTTGTGTAATAAAATGTCAGTAGCTTGATTGACAAACTTTTTTGTAGGGTGATATTCAAAACATGAATTAACTTTTAATTGTATTCTGTACCTGGCGAAATAATAACATAAGCCTCAATAATACTTTTTGTATTAGACATAACGCCTCATCATATCACTGAGACACCTCAAAGCGCTTCACAGAATACTGTAAAATGAATTGACTGTATATTTTGTGGGCAACACATTAGGAAGAAAGTGAATGTCAGCCACTCACAGAATGCCAACTGTTTGACAGCTAGATTGAGAATTAGGTCAACAAGTAAACAAGCAAATCAACATGCGCTAAAAATGTAGCGGTTTGCAGTGCTGGTTATGGAGCTGCTGATTGTCTGGCTATATTGTAGCTCTCTGGCAAATAGCAGCTCTGAAAACTGACTGAAAACCAATGTTTGATTGAACGTAAACCTGTTTCTAGCTCAATCCAGGCTTTTTTTCATATAATACCTGTCGGATTTTCGAATTGTGTCGTTTCAAAGAAAAATCATAGGAAGGAAAGCTTACATTTTATCTGCAACAAAACAAAGAGTAAACCTTTCTGCTCTGGAGGACATTTTTAAAATCTGTTCTGTAGTTTACAGCACAAAGCAGGCACCTGAAGCGATAGAATTGAAATCAAAGCTAGTGCTTTTTGTGCCTGAGACATAATCCAAGATTGGATGCTGTAAATCCTGTTATCTGTCTCAATACCCAAACAAACAGCAGACTCATTTTAAGGCAAATTGATGTAATTCTTAAATCAACAATTTTCAATCAGTATTCATGATACATTTATACTCGGCTAAAACAGCGGGAATACTATTGGAGCTTTGCTCTGAGCAGCACCTGAAGGAACTGTTTCCAGGATACGTGCGATTCTTTGCTACTGGATCCAGTGCATGTATTCTATAGTCCCATTCCCAAATGATTAATATTGTTTTATCCCCTAGATATGTGCCAAATGGTATGCTTGCATTGAATTCCTTCGTGAGCGAGAAGCACTGTGTGCCTACAATATATTAGTGGTTAGGATCTAAATACAATTCTGATTCCCATGTGAACATACATCAGATGTTATAAATCTCTGTCGTTATAATTGTTATTGGAGTTTTGAAGAAAATGGCACTTTCGATCGAAATTGCACTCTGTATACTTGGAAAAATGTTTCCATGCTGTCTCTAAAATCAGCAATTGAGGCATTTCATGGGGAGTGGATTCAATCAACTGCAGATATTGCACGCATTTTTCAACAGAACTGCACCAAATATGGAATCAGACAGTTGTCAACCAAGTTTACAAATTGATAATACAGTTCTCAAAGCAAAATGCTTTTAGTTTAACATTCCTCATTAATTTTACAATGTTTCTCAAATAATAAATTAAAGTCGTAAACCACGGACACTTTTATGCCTCGCTGAGTGCTAGCATTTTACAATGTAAACCTTGGCTGTACTGTCATATCACTGCATAATATGTCGGAGCCATCATTGAACAACGGACTCGTGGAAATTCACAGGACAAGACAATCAACTCTTATTTGTGAAATGATGCAAAGCTAAATGACCTCTTACATATTATGTTTATTTAGGCAGGAACCACAATGTAACCAGAGCCATATTTAACAGATGACTCAAGAAACTGATTTTAATCAAAGAAAGAATAGTTTGCTAAAGTTTCTTCTCTTTATAATACACTACACTTGCCTTTGCATCTTTGACAACTGTAAAGCAGTTTCCCCTGTGAATATAAATACCTAAGCTGCATCTTGTTAATCAAATATTTACCCATTCCCATCTACGGTTAAGCACATATGGGCAAGTGCTGAAGAACCGAGCGCATTGCATTGCACACAAGATATTTATAGGAATTCATCAAAGAGACCACACAAGTCTGCCCGTAGATGTCTATGACGGGGTGAGAGAGAAAAAGAGAGAGACAGAGAGCAATGGAGGGGAGTGGGACATAAGAATCGATTGGCGAAGGTGTGCAGAGAATGATAAATCGCTGGTTTGCACTGCTTCAGTTCTCATGTACCACAACGGTTACAGCTCGATCGTCCGAAGGTTCGTTAGTCCGAAGGTTCGTTAGTCCGAAGCTTCCCCTAACCCTACCCGTAACCCTAACATTTGGACTAATGAACCTTCAGACTATCGCACCAAATGTTCGGATTAACGAACCTTATTTTCGGACTATCGAGCGGTAACCACGGTAACCGCCCCGGGTATAGGAAATTTTGTGTTCGGACTATCGAACCTTCGGACTGTCGAGTGCCCCCCACCACAACACCAAGGACTGTGACTTATTTCCATCCAGGGCATTCTGGATAATCAAAATGGGTGCACCTGGATTACATTAAAAGCAAGAGTGAAGAGAAGGCAGACCATTTTATAAAGTTTTAGACGGCTTTATGGGCTGGGTTTTTTTTTTAAGAAAACGGTCCTTTGTGTTTGTTACAATGTCGATAGACTCACTCACCCAGATGCTCAGATTACCTCCTTGCTTTATACCGCTCTTGTGCTTGGCACTTCGCCACCATGTCAAGCAGTGGCAACCACACCCGCCAACGAGCCGCAGTGCGGCCTCTCTCTCCGCAGCTGCTGAAAATCTGTCCTGACACCTGTATTTGAATGCGACGACACTGTTGCATTTACACGCGACTACACAAACTGCCTGTGTGAATGAATGATTTATACCCAGTGTCTTCACTTCAGACCCCCCAGTAAGTAATAATGATAATCCTTGCGTCTGATACAGCGCTTTTCATGTCTTCTAGACGTCTCAAAGCGCTTCAAAGAATATACTGTAGAGTGAATTAACTGTATATTTGTGGGCAAAATGCGGCAGCAGTGTCCCACATACAGTCATGGATTTAAAATGACCAATTTATTATCGTATATTTTTAAGGGGTTATTATTAGGCTTGTGGAGTAAGGAAATTTACCCAAGGTATCGCCCAGCCTAGAATTGAGCCCAGGACAAGGCAAGTGCAAGGCAAGTGCTCTAATCACTATGTTACTGGACGCCATTTGCAGGGGAAGAAAAAAGATGGCTGAAGGCTATGCTCTCGCTATTATGAGTTATTTTGCAAAATGTGCAGGCCCTGACTGGGCAATGTGCACTTGTGTAATGAGAGTGACTGCGTATAGAACATCATCAGGTATATGTGCTTGCTAGGCTGGTCCGAGAACCCAAACATGTGTAACCAGCACAACTGTAGACAGAGCCAGAACAGCATTAAATAAGCCCCATTGAAAGCAGAGAGAGAGTGGTACTCAAATTTCAGCATCTACAAGCCATGTGAACACAGCCAAATCTTTCCTTTCTAGTCCTGATGTTTGAATAACTTCAGTGCTATGATATTAATGATGGTCTTTAGACATCATAGCACGTGAACTGATAATGTGCAGCAGTGAGGGTGCTTGGAATGGTAGTTTAGGTGGGCACCAACGTGTGGTGGAGTAACGCTTACGAGCTATGACGTTGTACCATATCTCCTGCTCTGTTTCGCTGCCTATCGGTCTCAATGCTGAGGCCACAGGGAGAGTGAGTGGAGAGCTGAAATAGGCGATACGAGGGAGAGCAAAGAGTGATGTGTGGGCCTGGGTGCCAATTGGGTGGGCACCTCCCATCCATGGCTAAGCTATTGATGTGCAGAACGTGAATCGAGATCATGGGGCAGCTGTCTCTGTCCACCTGGCAGCACACTAAGGGTTAAGACTCTCAAACAACAACAACAACAACACATTACATTTATAGAGCGCCTTTCACGTCAGGAGGACGTCCCAAGGCGCTGCACAGGAGGCGTGTGACCCGAGCTGAGAGGGGAGTGTTTGGGAAGGGGTGAGACACGAAGTGGAGGTCGAAAAGTTTGGGGTGGAACAAAAGGCACGATCGAAGAGGAAAGTCTTCAAGCCGGCCTTGAAAGAGGAAGGGGAAGAAACGAGACGGAGGGATTGAGGGATGGCATTCCATAGGGTGGGAGCGGAGAAACTGAAGGCCCGGCCTTCGATGGTGGGGCGGTTCGGGCGGGGGGCTTGGAGCAGGCCAAGTCCTGTTGAACGGAGGGTCCGGGTGGGCTTGTAGGGGGAAAGTAGATTGGTTAAATAGGGCGGGGCAAGGCCGTGTAAGGCCTTGTAGGTGAGGACGAGGATCTTGAACTCGATCCTCTGGAGGATGGGGAGCCAATGGAGACGGGCGAGGGTGGGGGTTATATGGTCGCGGAGGCGGGTGCGGGATAATACACGGGCTGCAGAGTTTTGGATGACCTGCAGCCTGTGAATGGAGGAACTGGGGAGGCCGACGAGGAGAGAGTTTCCGTAGTCCAACCTCGAGGTGATGTATGCGTGCACGAGTGTTTCGGCAGCGTGGGGGGTAAGATAGTTGCGGAGCCAGGCAATGTTTCGCAGGTGGAAATAAGTGGTGCCGGTCAAGGCACGGTTGTGGAGGAGGAAGGAAAGTTTTTGATCGAACATGATGCCGAGGTTCCTGATTGGCTTTGTGAGGTGGAGAGTGCAGCCTTGGATGTTGAGGCTGGCAGCGCCCGATGTGCGGAGGCGCTGGCTTGAGCCAATCAGGAGGGCCTCGGTCTTACTCACGTTCAATTGCAAGAAGTTGTCCCTCGTCCAGGACTCGATGTCGGACAGACATGCTGTCAGAACATCGATGGTCTGGGGGTTGAGGGTTGAGGGATGAGGCAGAAAGGTACAAAGGGGGGCAGAGTCAGTTTGCTGGTGTGGTTTCACCCAGACCTGGAGGATCAGTAGCCCATGCCTCTCTTAAAACTGACTATCATCTAAGGCATAGGTCTCTGGGGAATTGAATGCAGGAGCAGATAGAAACCATATAATTTTTATTTTGTTTTATTAAAACTGCGATTAAAAATCACAGCAGCTGCAGATTTGATTGCGTCAATCTCATTAAATCATTGGCCATGTCTTTGCATCTCCCCTGCTTGATAAGTGTCTTGTAAAATGCTTTATTTCAGCTAAAATGATCCTTTGAGCAACATGTTAGTCATCTCTTTCCCAGTAGACTGTTGATAAATGACCGAGAAGCAATTCCCTTTCATTTGTTATTCCAGTGGTGCAGTCATACAGATATTAGGGGAGGTGTTGGGATGTATTAAATCACTGTAATGATTCTTCCTTCAATGAATGCTAACATGATTTGATATGCCAGCAAAAGACAGGAGCACAAGACTTACATTTGCCAAGAAAGTGCAAGCGGGGAAAAAAACATCATTCTTAATGTTTTCCTGAGGGTCTTTGTCTATTATCAATTCAGCAAGATTGCTCAGGATTTGACATTGGGCTCAGAATCTGCTGTCTGTGCAAAATAATCTCTGGGAGATTTCATTCCTCTGCCTGGGCCCTGTTGGCTCGCAGACCATTTCCTCGCGAGCAGGCAGCCTGTTGCTACTCGTTTGATTGAAGGTGTATGAGAGAAGCTCGGGTAACTCAGCTTCCATTTCTCCATTGTTGGCCACTATCAATGTCAGCGCACTATCAATGTCAACTGCAGAGAATCGCAGAGACTGGCACTTCCCAGTCCACAGTCCACTCCCACACTGGATTGTTCCAGCATGGTTTACTTACAATCAATCAGCAGTGGAAACCTGATAGGTATCTCATTGTCATAAGGGAAAGCCAGGGAAATGTTACGGAATCGTTCTTTCATAAGCCTACACAGACAACAATAACAACAACAACGTGCATTTATATAGTGCCCTTCTCGCTGGACGGAGTCTCAGAGCACTTTAATACATGATGGGCCAAATGATCTTCTTCTGTGTTGCAAAGTTCTGTGGTTCCAACATACGTGTTAATTTGAATAAAAAGCTTTTGGGCACATTATCTCAGTCTAAATTGTACACCATTTAGTTCAGATGAACTGAATTCAAAAGAGCCGAGAGGAAGAACAGTAAAATGAGAAAATCATGAGTCAGAAACCACATTGATCCTCTTTACAGAAGGAACTATCCTTCTGACCTTGTCTGCTTCTTTTTCAGTCAGACAGCAAAAGCCATATATTCATCTCCGCGTTCAACACTTTGTACGCAGTCTGGGCTAACCTAAGCAATGGCTTTGGCTTCCTGGCAATCACCAACTGAAACGATTGAAGCTCTTAAGCACAAAAAATGTTCTTTGAACTCTGGTTTATAGCTATGGGAGGTGTCTCATCTTCAAGAGCCTATTATCGGTGTCAGGGACTTCACTCTATATGTATGAAAAACATGTCTGCACTTTTGAAATCTCCAATTTTTTAGAAACTTCAATCCCATTTTATAGCAATTCTGAAGACAAACTCATCTACTTACACTATTTTGTTTCCAATTGTGCAGTCTGTGTAATAGGGATATTGAACAGGATTTCATATTATATTGTAACAGCATTAAGTGTCATTTTCAGAAGGTTGTCTTCTGCACATGTTCAGATTACTCGTGACTTAACTCTAGGAGAATTAAAGTTGGCATTTGTGAGGGAATTTGTGACAAGTTCCCATGGGTATTCAGTTGCAATAAAGAAATAGACAAATTGGGGAAGGCATGGAAATGGCCTGGAAGCTACTATAAAGTGTTTGTTTCCTGTAAAATGGTGATTTAATTCCCAAACATGTTTCAAAGTCCCCGTTTAATCTGGCTCACTAAATGTAGGCATTTTCACATATTATTAGAAACAGATGGACTGCACTAAACTTCTTCCTAACTACTGTACTCGGAACAAGATAAAACGCACTTTAAACTCAACGTTGAATTGAGAGGTGCAAAACTTAGAGCTATGTTTGAATGTTGCTCTAAATGCCTGCACCATTGGGACCCTCTGAGAGAACGCCATTATTTCTGCTAACGACTTCATCAAAGGAAGATTAGAGATGGGTAATGGAGTAAGATTAGCAGATCTGTTCTTGATGGGTAGCAATTTGCTGATTATACGCACCAGTGGGTAGCAGGACACGAAGGCCAGCTTCCATTGGGTTTGTAAGCGTACTCTGGAAGCATATTGGGTTTGCACTGCCCATGTTAATGATGAAGAATGATGTGAGCGATTGGAAGTCTGTCGTGACCTTTGAAATCAAGATCATGTCAGTCTGATGATATCGATTCTCCAGCTCTTTGAAGGCTTTGTGTCGTCCCAGCCTGGCGAGAACCTGATTGGGAGACCACATTTTTAAAAATGTATAACTTTGGGAGTGTCTATTGCTTCCAGAAACAGAAGATTCAGGAAGAATGAAATTTAAAGCAGCCAAGGAAAATTTTGAAAAGTAAAGTCTCTGTCTGCAAATCTCTATTAATTATGGCACATGTCCAACACCTAATTCACTTTCCTTCACTATCCTATATGCAATTCTGCTGACAATGTAGTCTTTATCCTGCCCAGATTAAATGTTAAATTATGTGCAATTTTTATACGCATAAAATATTAATGTACAAGGAGAAACTCCCATTTCTTTTTCAATAGTCAAATGTGAAATACAGTATAATGGTTACTGAACAGACGGGCAGAATCTCGGTTAATGTCTCATCAGAAGGATTCCATCCCAGCACTCCCTCAACAGTGAACTGAAGTATCAGTCTAGACTAGGATGTTCGAAGTCCCGATATGGGATTTGAACTAACAACCTTCATAATTCCTGTAGTTTAGTGGTTAGAGCACTTGCCTTACAAGCATGAGACCTGTGTTCGAATCCAGGCAGATCAGGGCAAAACCTTGGGCAAGTTTCCTTACTCCACACGCCTAATAATAATGCCTCCAAAAAAAACCACGGTAATAAAATTGGTCATTTCAATCCACGACTGTTTGTGGGACACTGCTGTGAGCTAGTTGGCTGGCACGTTTCACCCACAAATGTACAGTCAATTCACTTTACAGTATATTCTGTGAAGCGCTTTGAGACATCGATAAGATGTGAAAAGCGCTATGTCAAATCCAAGGATTATTATTATTGTTATTAATTCAGAGGTGCAAATGCTGCCAACTGAGTCAGGCTGACACCTTTATGAAATAATGCAGTGATTGTGATCTACTGTATATGGATGGGGTATTAAAGCTGTTATCACCTGTTTTAAAGACTTTCTGATTGCCCCCACTTACTGGGAGATGAACTAGATCAATGTAGCAGCAAGATAAAGACATGAAACTAGGCAAGATAACCCTCAATTGTATCATTTACTGATGGAACACTACATGCTAAAGAATTTACATGATAAATTCTGTCAAATAACTCTATTTACACAGAGTCATTTTGCAGCAAAATGTTTGATTCCGACTAGTTCATTGATTTTTTTTAAGTGAGAGGAGAGTTTTAAATTACGTGGGGGTAGTTTTTAAAATGTTCTGACAAAGCAATGGCTTTGCATTTAAAATGGTGTCAACAAACAATTGGAACCGGTCACAGAACTAATCTGCAGAGTCTGTTTGTCACAGACTTCAGTCATCAAGTTTTCTGGCTTCATGCGTACAGCAGATGTCAGAGATATTGGAATTAGGCCATATGCTCAACAATGTTCTGCGTGTAACGGAGCTGAACCAGTATTCCTAGCCTGCTATAAATGGGCTATGTTTTTATTCCCCACAATCTAAAAGATTCCTTCTAGATCCTCGCTGAAGTTGTCATCCTTGTTGTGCATGGTCTTCAACGTGAATTGCAGTAGCTATAGGTAGTGCGTTCAAGTCAGATCATGGCTTTACCCTATGATCATACTTACACTGATGCAAACCAGATACATCACACTGGTATTATTCTGAAGCAATACACCATTGATGCTGAAAATGAGGAGAACTGATTTGGCACAGGGGACTAACCAACCTCAGACAGCCAAATAACACTTGTGTGTGTGGGTGCGAGAGAGAGAGAAAGACAGAGAAAGATACTGCACTTGATAAGAAGGAAATAACAAGATGGGACATACTGCTTCTTCCCCAAGCTGAAAAAAGGAACAGTGTTCGTTCCAACTTGCTGTGCCATTTGAATATCTATCCAATCAAGACCAAACATTTGTATTTTTCATTGTTCCCCTTCATAACAATGACATTCACACTTTATTTTTATCTCAACACTAACCATGTAAATATGATTTCCTGTTTATATTCCACAGAAGGGGCAGCTCCATTAACCCCCCCCCCACTAAGTTTAGCAACTGAATAAACGTGGTCTTTCATTGTGACATTTCTAAGAATTTAGAAATTCACAATTTTCTACCTTCTGTGTGTGCGGCACTGCTGTGGCATCTATCAGCCAGTGATAAGCTGCACAATGCAATCTAGCTCCCGTGCAAAATGACTTTGGAAAGAAACTAATGGGACATCAATAGTTTGATTGCTTGCAGAAATAGCTCAGAGGGATTGCGACAGGTGAAGTCAATGAAAATCGAGCCTGCGTGATTTTCTCGAAAGGGGCTTTTGTAAAAATTGTGACCAGAGCTGCTGATTCTCCAATACACATCTCTGCAGAAAATCAATAGTTAGATAGCTTATAAGAGGCACATCTTAAAATGGAATACCAAAAATATTCAACTCGCAAATCATGATTACTCTCCCCTTTGTGTAATAAAAGGCCCCTGTCCTGCGCCATTCTAAAAGATGGGAATTTATTGACAAAAATCCAGCTCCTTGCTCTCATACAGTTTACGCTGGCGGATGCTGTTTCTGACTTTGTGTCGATCTTTTGCTACAGTAAATTAGTGTATTCCATGCTCCAAACTGTTTTTGTTATATAATGTATTTACCCCAGCGGTTGGTTTGGTGCCATATACCTTTCCACAGCGGTACAGTTAAAAACTTTAAGGAGAATGCAAGCTGACACCTGCATCCCAGGAGCCTTTCAATCTCTACCTGCATGAATATTCAAGCTGTCTGATACACGAACACATCATACTGACACAGGCAGCATCTTTATCCATGATGCAGGCATAATGAGCACATGTTTGTGCAAGAAACACCGAGAGCAGCATTGGAGAGATACCATTCACAGCCTGGAATTTGAGGACGGCCGGCATAAGTTTCAATCGAGGCTCTGAGACCAGATGGCACACCAGAGCTTGATTGAGCAAAGAAAAGAAATGACATTGAATCGCTGGCTTCTTTTCACACTGTAGTTATAGTTCCCACTCACTGTTTGTGTTGATGGAAAGGATTGAAACGACCGGCTGAGTGGGGTGGAGAGAGGGTGGCTATAAAATGAATTTCTGTCATGCTCAAGTCCATTGCACTAAGGCGTAACAATGGGAGTGAAACCAGGGGATTCACATTATGAGTCACAAACAACTAATCCCGGGCAAAAGATGACTTCTGCTGATACCTGAATGATCCCCGTTGATCCGTGAGAACCAGGTAGATTTGCATTGGAGAGGTACACTGCAGGTTGGTATGACACACCTATGATTACTGAACGGAGTTTTAACTCTTGTTATAAATATTGCAACGACCCAAGAGTCACCATCCAATGAACTAACCAAAGGCTCAATTATTCCATTCTATGTTTCCTAAGCATTATTGAAAGGGCAGAGTATCTTGGTGGAAAATGGGATTTATTCAACTCTGGAGTGGTATGAGGTCCTTCCCTTTGATAGCATGTTCCTTACCTTGTGATATGTACATTTCAAACTGCCTTTTGTATCTTCCATTTCTTTCTGGACAATGTCATTTGCTAATACAAATTTACCTACTTCACTGTAATGACTAAAATTTGGGTTTGACTTCCCTGCTTCAAATGTATGTTGGGGGTGGGTGGGGGGTGGTGGGTGGAAGCAGGTTGAGTTAAAGTTATTGTTATTTCACACACCTTCACCCCTGCCTGCTCTCCCTGCATGTCCTTGCCTCATGACAAATATGAACAATAAGTCAAGGCGTGAAATCTATCATGACAACCAGAAATAAATCATATCGACCAAGAGTGCCATCATTAAGAAAAATGAAGGAAATGAAATGAGTATTACACAAAGTCTTAGAATGGGCTTCATGCCATTTTATAAGAGCAATGTCTTCAGGAGTGAATGAGTCACCTAGCTGGCCGTTTCATTCTAATTTCCTTCAATGTTCAATACAACACAGAGGACCTGTAATGCACTGAAAATTAATAACAAAACACAGAGCTGTAGGTCGCTCCAGTAGAAATGAGGTCAGTCTAGTTTAGTTCCTGGAATTAGTTGGGGATAAATCAATTTTTTGCATAAGGAATGGTAACCTATCAGGACATATTTTATGGCGCATTATTAATTTATTCAAATTAATATGAACATCTTATTTACAATGTTACCTTCCTGACAAAAGAAAATCAGCACTAAATGCCAGGAACTCATTTGTCAAGATGCGATTTGGCTGCAAAATGGAGTTTGGGTTATATTCTCCAACTATTTATGAATCCAATTGCAAGGCAGTTTTGTTTAAAGAAAAAAAAATTGCCTTCATTAATATTCTCATGCTGTGGATCAATTTGTACCATTTATTGCTTTAATACCTTATACATTTCTTGATGGTTCCTTTCAGACTCAGTTTGTAAAATCTACCCAGCAATGTGAAATCAAGCCACACAGAACAGGAAAATTCCAAGATGAATCCCTGGCAGCCCAGACTTGCACTCAATACAGAATGCTTCCCTCTGTGATATTGAGCTGCCGATTTAGAATAAATTCAAGTAAATCGAAAGGAAGTGCCAAAGGAGCTGTAATTAAAGAGGAAAAAGTCAATGGAGAATTCTGCAAGGGGAAAAACAACAGAGGTCCACAACGTTTCCTGAATGTTCCTATGATTCCATTATAGCCCCACACATCATTCTTTGTTCGATATACTTTCCTTGTTACCAAATCAGACTGACTCCTGCCAGATCTCGGCAAACAATTGATTGCTGGTGACGGGGATAGATTGCTTTCATTAAGCCAACTGCGATGGTAATCAGGAATATGCAAATACATTTCATATTACACTAAGTGCTCGCGAGTGACCCGCAGAACAAACATTTTAATTTTATTACAACAAATTCTAATAAGTGTAATGGAAATCCCAATTAACCTTTCCAACTGAACTGAGATATTCCTTCTCTTCAGATCTGCGAAAAATGAAATTTACTTGAAAACACACATTTACGAATACGTGGATGCAAACTCAAACCACACTATTCATAAACTTTGTAGAGACTGTTCAATTTACTTTTGCTGGCCTGCCCTGCTCGTTTCAACAAAACACCATCTGTGTCTTACGCCCCATAAATCTGCATAAATCTGCATTCTGACAGAACTGTGCCAAAGAGACCACACCCACATGCTGTGTATGCCAAGGCAGCTTTTGAAGGAAGCTATAAAACTCTGTGCAGATCAAACATTCCCAATGAGTTGAAAATGGAAGATTATAAGGATTCGAAAGTCGACTTCGATATTAAAATCCATATAGATCCTATATATTATAAGTCCCAGGACATATGTAGGACTGTCGCTTGTCTAGTACCCACTCTGGTCAGTTCTTTATTCCTTAGAAAGCATCGCTTTCTAGATATAAAGCACAATAAAAGGCAAGAATTACGCTTGGACAGCGTTTATGGCCTCCTGGTGGCAGGAGGATGAAAACAGACCCACTAACTGATTGTTCAGAAGTAAAGGTGTAAATCCCAACTGGACAATAGAAATAGGGTGTAAAAGCAAGTATAATTGATGGGGAGGGGGGGAGGGAATTCAGCTGATAACCTAAAATTGTTCAATGAAGATTAAAACAAATATCAATATTTAGCAGTTTTTGCTCCTATTCAAATGTGTCAAAGCATTCTGTTCAAATCCATTGAGGTTCCATTAACTGGCACAGGTACATGCTGGTTGCTAAACATTGTGATAGAGCAAATGCATATATTTGCAGAAATGAAATCTGCCTGATTACATAAACCATGGTGGCTTCTGTGGGAGCCTGGTTCAGATACTAGTCATACAAACACAATTTAATTCTTCTTGTATTCAAGCAGGAGCTATGGGGAGACTCTGGACTTTGTTGGGCAATGTGTTGGGCAATGGATCGCTTTATGCCCACAATGGGTCAGTGGTCTCACCAATGTTGTGTGAACGTGGCTGAGCATATGCCAGACATGTCCCAACAGGGATTAAGGGAAAAAAATACAAGTCGAATCACTTCTCGTAGAATCATAAAATTATACAGCACAGAAGGAGGCCATTCAGCCCATCGTGTCTGCGCCGGCTGTTTGAAAAGAGCAATCCAAATCAATCCCACTCCCCCGCGCTCTCCCCACAGCCCTGCAAACTTGTCCTCCCCAACTTCTAAGCTATTCTGGCACAGCTAGCAATGCAGTTGTTCAGGCAGATCACCTGGCTGCTCTCTTGGATAAGAATAATCTCCAGCATGAGACCATGTTCAAATTGTTCACCAGACTTATTGCACCGAGCCTATAGCGACAGGTCTCATTTTGGTGAGCATATACATTTGGCAAATGAGTGTGAAAAAAATACATAGAACTATTTTCTTGCATGATGTTGTTAGGTTTTGAAATTAACATCTTTCAGTTTAGAATAATGTCTCACATATCATCAGATGCCATTTGAGGATATTGGTTCTTTCCGTGAAGTGTTCGGTGAATCGAAAGGCAATATTTTGGTGAATGCTGCTCACCTTTCCAGCTACTTAATGTACATATATATGTAGGTTTGCAATATGTTATTTTAATCATTGATTTCAGTTTTAAAAAGGCTTTGCATACATAAATAATAATCGCTTGGGGTTTCTTAATTACACATCTAATTAAGTATTTATATAATTACGAAACCTCAAGCATGTATTATTAATGTGTAAACAAAGCCTTTCCAAAAAGAAATGGAAATCAATAATAAGAAGTGCATGACTGTGGAAGCAGCCTGATAATTTAGTTCTTGATCAGTACTTTCTTGGCTTCAGTGGGAATCTCAGTGCTGCTATGAAGGGAGCTTATAAGCAGGTGGGTCAGGAGGTGCAGTGTCACAAATGGTTGTTGCCACGCATCAGCTGAAGGCTCAAAACTATTAAATATGTAAGTTCGTATTCAATTTCAATTGAAAACATTTTTAGCTCATTTTTTCCCCTCCTTCTCTATGGTCTCTAGTCTGTATCTCACCCTCCAACACCCTCCAATTTGCCAGCATTGAAAATACACAATGGCTTCACAGTAAGTATTGTGAAGCGCCTTGAGACTTTCTCCCAACCAAAGTGAAAGGTCTTATATCAAATGCAAGCATTACTGTTATATATTAGTGTATATGTATTACTGTACTGTATATAATTATTGAATATTGTTATGGAGCATTATTATTATATATGCAGTCCTGTAAAGTAATTCACTTTACAGTATACTCTGTGAAACGCTTTGAAACGTCTAGAGGATAAGAAAAACACTATCATGAAGATGCAAGGATTACTCTGCAAACCACAGGCACTAACCAGCAAGTCAACATATCACCCAGGAGGTTAAGGACAAATAATGCCTGTGATTTGATTGAATAATTCTCCCTGACATGGCCTGATACCAATATGGTCAGCACACTGATTTTTTGCATTCTAAGCTTTCTCTGGAGTTTGAAGAATGAGCAAAGGGATTCACAACAAGAACTCGATTAAGGGTATTTGAATTACACTCCCAAGTGTCCAATCTGGAATAAACATTAGCTCACTGAAATGGTATAAATGTAACGGTTCTGAACTCAAAGTAATTGAAGCAGCTGATTTTGATTTATATCCTCCCCCACCCCATTTCTACCGGCCACCAATCTCCATGTCACTCTAGCACTGGCCTGTATACAAGAGATTACCAGCAACCATCGACAGATCGGAGAATTTGTTTGTTCCATTCTCATGTTTAAATGGAAATGCTTTGTACATTTCTCATTTTATTTAACCTCCTGTGCTTTAAAGTGTGTCACTGATTTCCCTTTGCCTGCGTTTTGTCTGGCGATCAAGATATTTTGGAGGCAAATTAGCGGGATTTGTCCAGGGATAAAAAGGCTACTGAAGTAAAACAAGGGGAAAAAAGGAAGCATAAAAGGTTTTGATTTGAAAACTACGGTGACATTGAACACGTATTATTGAATTATTTCAGCTTTCTGTAAAACAATATGATAGTCCATTAAGCTCTAAACAAGAGAAGCCTGCCAGATCCACGTTATTTTATCTACAAAATGAAATGTGACACCATATTCTATATTGGATCTCATTCCCAGCACTTAACGCTAAAATGAATCAGCACATGATCCAGTCAGAGCAAGTCGGATAGCAGAATTAGACCATCCAACAGAGGTCAAATGTCAAACTTTTTTTTTGCTATGAATTTCACATGATCAGATCCTGTGCCAGATATTGAACTCTTGCAACATATTTAGTTAAAAACTAAATTCTATAATCTCCATAGGAGTTATCTAAACAAAAATTGCAATGTGGCTAACTTGGGCAAGAATATAACAGTAGCTGCCTCTTCATGTTAGACTAATTAAACCATTCACAGTAATTCACCGGCAGGAGAAGCATTGCTGTTGAACTAAAGCTGATCTAATTATTTCATAAAGTTGAGATGCTTTGCAGGAAATTTGGATGATCAATTGACAACATAACTACTCTCCTCATTTTGGCCCAACATTTTGCCCTGCTGGGTATAGAACCCAGGTCTCTCACTTGCGAGGCGAGTGCCCTAACCACTGAGCTACAGGACTCTAGAGATCTTTTAAATCTCTGACTACAAGACATGATGGATGATTTTCAACGTTTTCCCCTTTTACAGCCGCTTTTAATTAGTGCAGTGATTTCAAAAGGGGAAGAGGTAATTAAGGATATGCAAGGTGGTCAAATAAAAAATCATCTTTGGTTGAGTTCGAATCCTTTTGAAACATCAGTACTAACTTTAAATCCAATCATTAATTGCGAACAATGAAGTGGAATATTGCATGGAGATGCAGCTGGTGTGCACAGAGATGCTTTCCATAGACGTGACCATCTCCCAATTATTATAAAAGACATCTGATAATCCTTATTTAAGTGTGAATAAGATTTCCTTGGTAAAAAAAATTCTAGGTTTCATCATGTTCACTATCAAAAAGGTTTTGATTCCATTAAATGTTTAGGAAAACTGAACAGCAAAAGGCATAGCTCACCCAAGAGACAAAGGAAAATATTGCCAGCAACACAAATGGAATACACCGCCAGCTTCTCTTCATGATCAATCATATTATTTTAATTTTGGCGGCTGAAAGTCACTGCTTTTCATTTATATGTTGTGTTTATTCACAAACTTTGTCCAAAGCTCTCAAATCAATTAAATGGGAAATTCAGAGTAATAAGCGAAATTAACGGTTTGAAAAATTTCCACTAAAGCACCTTCTTGTGTCTCCTGATGTGCTGTTCAGTTGAAATGACATGAAAAAGGGCAATAAAACCCAAATGTGCATGAAAATGTTGTGAGCAAAAGTGATAATGGGCAGAAAGGGAGAATCAAAATCGGCTGATCAGACATGAATTGGCTGAAAATTAATTGGTGTTTTAAAAATAATGTGTCAAACAAAATACAAGGAAGCAACAACCGAGTCAACGGCAATAAGTGATCCACCACAGTGATGATCTTAAACCTTGTGTGTTCAGGTAGAGGAAAGCCTTAGGTTTGTTCTACATAGTTCAGTCATTTTGGGATGACAGGGCAAGATAAGGCAGCTCACTAGTCACAAAACACACTCTATGAGAGATTATAATCACTGGCAATCTACAGTAATTTCCAGTGTCTGCTCCGCATCATTCCCATTGTAAATTGGCTAAATTGCATTCACACAACAGTGCAGGGAGAAGACACATGGGAAGAGCTCAGGGAATGTGGAAACAGTGTTCATTTGTCATGCATAATGACGATAATGAATTTAAGCATGTTCATTTATCTCAGTCCACAATCTCAAAGAAAGTACATTTAGCTGGAAGAATGATGTGGGGAGGTGTTTACTGTAATTTCTATATTGCATAAGCAACAACAACGTGCAATTTTATTGCACCTTTTCACACAGGATTCCTACTTGGAGCAAAGCTGCTTCAGAATGTGCTCGAGTGAAGGGAGCTGATCTACCTCAATTGGGGGGGAGTAACAAGTGTGTTACATTGGAGAGCACTATCATGAAGGGACCAATTTGTCCTCATTAGAGGAGGAACGGGAAGCACACAAAATCATCAGGTGAGAGATGTCTAAATAAAAGCAATGTGGCTCTTGAGAACACATACTGTAGTGTTTGATACTGTAGTGCTATAATAATCCTTGAACCTGATACTGCAATACTATATATTTAGTGATTGCACAATGTAGGAAAGCAACAGTAGCAGTAAGTATCATGAAGATTCTTGTATTACTTCATTGGGTTAGGGTATAAATATATTAATTGTGATATCTAATAGAGACAAACTGTCTGAAGAGATCCTTCTCTTCCTTCCCCCTCTCCCCAAAACACACATACTCCAAACTCCATCTTTGAAGTGTTAGGGAGTCAGATTAGTCATTTTCCACTTAACATATCTTGTTTCAAGCTTATTAAAGGAGCACTTGTATGGGGAGAATTTAATTTGTTCTGTTGAAAAAAAAACGTTTTCACGACTTCTCCTCTCTCCTGTTGTAACTTATAGGTGGCATTCTCAAAAAAATGAAAAAAGCACAGACGCCTTATCATTGACAAATACGTGACCAATATAAAACATCAGTGTATCAATGCTTCCCAGATATACTAATTTCACAGTTACCAGTTGCATAGATCATATTTTTATATGCAAGTCGGTGGAATTTGTACTAATATTTGCGTGAATATGGCTTCGATTCTAGGTAGGGCGAAACCGTGGGCAAGTTTCCTTACTCCACATGCCTGATAATAATCCCTAAAAAAAATTGGTCACTTCAATCCACAACTGTTTGTGGGAGAGTGCCGTGCGCAATAGGCTGCCGCACCTTGCCCTCAAATATAGTTAATTCACTTTATAGTATATTCTGTGAAGCGCTTTGAAACGTTTAGAAGAAGTGAAAAGCACTATATCAAAATGCAAGGCTTACAATTATTATTATTACTAAACAATCGCAACATGTGTGAGTCAAGCAGTTACTCGTGAGGCGTGTTGAGACATGAGAAGACACAATAAAATTAAAAATTCTTTCTTTCTGGTAAGTTGAAATCGGTAGTCCATACTTCAGTGTTCTGTCTTAGTGCAGTTACTATTAGAATTACTGTATCTAACACCTATGCGTCTCTTGAGATTTCCCACTGTGAAAGCAGCTGCTACTTGACAAGGGGGTTGAAAATATAACACTGGCTTAGTTTCAACTTCCTCTGAAATATGGTGCTCTATCATTACCTGCACTGATCATGTATCACAATGCATACAATTTAGTGTTGTGAATGGCTTGCAACACAGTAGGTAAGTATAACAGGATAAAAATTATGAGATGGTTGTCACTTCAATTCTGTGAGAAGTTTATATATCAAGAATCCACTGTTAGTTTGAAGCCTGTTGTTATTTGGGGTAGGATTGTGTGGGCAGATTTTCTTTTATTAGTTAATATATAATTCTGTCTGAAGAATGAGCTGTTGAAAACATAGTGTTAGCTTCCTGCTGTCTAAATACAGCATATTGCTAAGTTTTTCAGCTGTTCTCAATCACAACCTAATCTCTCACCTCCTGTTACCCTTTCCAGCAAGGTAACAATGCAAGCTAAATCCATGAAAATATATCAGTTAAAGCATATAAACTAGATATGCTTGTTTTTTTTCAGACATTCTCCAGACATTCTCCAGAACCCTTCAAAGGTTCCTCCAATCAGATGAATTCAGATGCAGAACTCTCTCAAAGTTTCTCTACATTAGTTATTACTAATTACTACATTATAGTAATAACTGCACGAGACAGGAGCTGATTCTGTTGAGGCACATAGCAATAAACTTGCTGGTGTGAGTTTGTTTACAGGTGTATAATTTCATCACCTGATTGTTTATTATTATTGATTAGTGGGAAATCATGAGAAAATCTCACTTCCTTACAATCATTCGCAAACACGGTCAAACGGCTCTTGGTGAATGTCACAGAGACATTTTCCCATTTATTATTATTGTGGTATTATTGTCTAGAGGGATTGTTATGTAATAATCAGGTTGGATATTCAGCAGTTTTCCCTGAGGTCATATTTTACATATGCATTTAAATTACACAAAAACATCATGGGCTATCAAAGCTGTCATTTTTGCCCATAAATATTTAATTCAGCAAGTAGGCAAAAAAGGTTAGTTTTTTGGAGATAAGAAAATGCTATTGCAGTATCTTTTTCTCTGCACATATTTATAATGGACACTAGTAATTGTTCTGTTTAATCCATGTGGACAAAATTCAGTGCAGTGCTAAATTAATAGAAATATTGTATTAAAGAATGGAATCGAGTTTTGACTATGGTAATGGTCCAATTTTTTTGCATTAGTTGACATGCTTTGCAATCTTTGCTATTATAAAATTGCAGGCAGTGCTCTCACGTCAAAATTGAAGCAGGAGCCTTTAAAACATCATTAGCTGAGCAACAGGGAATGGTCTATTAAGATATCATCAGCTGAACACCCATGTAGACCTCATTATCCATCACAAGAAAAACTGGAGTTCATTCAGAAGACACCGCAATAATAATCTTAGGTTTAACATCAGGAATAATTGTGCAAATTACGATGTGTGCATGGTTTGCTTGCCATTTGCTTCTGTATCCCCTCAAATTGCCTCCCTCCCTGGTTGTGGTGTTTTTAACCTGCAACAGGAATGGCTCAATTCATGCAACATCTGGAGTAATCTCAGTATTGCTAAAGAAATACACTTCTAATGATATCACTCTGGGAATATGGAAAATGATACACTACAATATAATAATGAGCTGTGGGATGTGGGCTGTTGTTTACTGTGGTTGGAAGGAGTATTAATAGATGTTCTGGTGAAAACTGCTTAGTTATTCACTTCAGTTGCAGAATGTTCTGATTAATAATAATACAAAGTTTTCATGACCCCTGCATGTAATTAGGAGCTCAAGAGCAATTTTATGATACTCGTGTTTGTACACGTGACTGTGAAATGCCTGATCAAAATGTGCTGCTTAGTGGTAGTGCATGTGACTGAGTACTGGAAATCCTCTTTTTACAAACTGCATGAGTTCATGTTATCCTCCCAGGGGCAAGGTAGCAGAGTCGCAACAAAAGTGCTTGAATGGCCTGAGACTGCAGAGCAGTCATTGCCAGTAACGTTTACCCCTCCATACATACCCTGCAGTGAGATCTCGTCTCTAAACATGAGTTAAATATTGAAGCTCCCATTCTACTGTTTGAAAACAAGAGGTAGTTTCTCCTAGTGTACCAACCACGTATCCTCCATATGCCTGAGAATCATGTCCTCCTTCCCTGGTACGTTTACTGACTTTCATCAGGATATATCGGGAGATGAAACACCCTGGTAAATTTCTGTCACTTTTCCACAAACCTCATATCTGTGGTCTACTGTTTGTGATTCACAGAAGTGAATTGGACTATTTGTTTTGCCTCCAGCAAATCATCCGTTAAATCTCTCTGCTGAAGTGGAAACGTTTTCTAATTGTTCAGATCAGTTTGATTTGGGTGGAAATTTTAAGCTTTCCTTATCTGATTGATGGCTGAGATTTTCAAATGCTGGTTTCAACTGCCTTGTGGTGGAAAAAATGACAATCATTTTTTTCTTGCAGGTCTTTTGGGAGGGATGGTTAAGAGAGTGAGACTTTTGATTGCACTTAAAAATAAAGATTTGTTGAACGCCAAATTGTAGAATGTAACCCTTTGTCGAGTCAACCTCATCTCTTTGCGATCCCCAAAGCACATGAACCTGGCAGGTGTTTGATCATTTCAAAACCCAAATCCTGCATTTCTACAGCTCCTTCCATATCAGTAGGACGTCTCAAGGTGCTGGACTACCATGAGTTTGCCATCCGAGCTGGGGGTTCAGTCAAACTTGTAAATCGTTAATAATGTTTAAATGTGAGTAAATTAGCACACACTTGAAATGTTTGCACTGTGTGTTTGGAGGTATTTTCTTTATCTTTAATCATTCCTGGCTTCCAGAAATATTCAGCGATGCGAAAAAGATGTATTTTGTTTCGGGACGGGAATAAATCTTACCTTCCTGCTGTTTAATATTTTAATCCAGTATTCATTGTAAAAATCTAATTGTTCACTTATACACAAAAACCACAATGGAAGGTGGAACAATAAATGTGCTAAACAGTCTCTGAAGGAAATAAGTCAGTTTTCCTTCCCATCAATTTCTTCCCTCCCCCATCATCTGACTTTCAGTTTCCTGCATTTCCAATTCTAATACACTCCGATAGGTCCTTATTCTTCTCACTTTACGTCTCCCTTCACTGATTCACATTTCAGGCACTTAATCCTATTCTATCCTATTGTTTTACACCTACCTCCCAAGAGTTACCCACATGAACAGAATAAACTATCTAGTGTATATTGTCAGTGCAAAGCCACAGCAAACCTAATGTCTGGTAAAAATTTGACCTCCAATTGTCACTTGCTTAAAGTCTGAACTTCAAATTGGTTACCACATAAAATAAATACATCCGCTCCATCAGTAATCTTTTTTGCATGGCTCCCAAAGACAGTGCATCCTTTCACTATCTTATATCCCAATCCTTTTCTAGACGACTGGCAGCCTGAAGGTTTTGAAAGCCTGTTATTATTATACACAGACTGTGCTTTAACATTGAAATGAGGATGCCTTATCTCAAAATTCAGAAACAGAATAGATTGAAATGACTTCATTAAAGATTTGGAGGGAAGGTTCAGATTCTTTTGCAAATGGCCATTAGAACGATGTGGAAATGTGCCGAATTTTAGATCCACACCATCATAGCTGCCAGAGCCCACGGGGGGCCATTTCTACTCTCACAATTCAAAGGGTTCTAAAATGCTTTATACCTCACAAATAAATTTATAGTTAAATCATCATCTGAATCACGTACAACTCCAAAAAGTAACAATTCAACTTTCCATAATTCATCGAAATGGAAAACCACTTTTGCCTCGCATTTTAAACAGTCGAGGTTTTTCCTTTTAAAATCTGCAAATTTAAACTTAGAACAATTGTTTATACTTAGAGATAAATTAACCAAGTTGTCTCAGTTCAGAAAACCTCAGGAGAAGTTTTATGAGAAGCATTTGATATACGGTACAATAATGTGGGGGAGAACAATTTACTAAATATCTCCAGTGACTGAGTTCTTTACTTTAATCACAAGAATGATTACCCACATTACTGGTCACACGCTCACTTGTCTCAACTAAGTGAGTTTTGCCAACTCTTGGGCACCTAGAGGGGAGAGGAGAAGAATGAAACTTGTTATCCTCTATAGGGTGAAAAGAGAGAAATCAGCTAAGTTTCCAATCCTGATTGTAGTTTGTGACCTCTATTGGAAAACATTTATGTGGAGTCATTGCATGAGAATAGAAATTGGACTATACTGTGATATATGAAAAGGCCAACAGTCATGCATTAGAAACGATCACCTGGACAAGTTCTGATGGCCTGAAGACATTGTCTTAACCTGTCTAACCACATTTTCTGAATACAGTATCTTAGAATCCACAACATGGAAAATTCTCATATCCAATATCGTTTGGAAGTGAGTTCTTCTTAGGAACTTGATGAAAAATGCTTCCAAGATAACACTGAATTGAGAAATGAGCCACAATTCTGCACAATCTTACCATTTTATGATAAAATGGTCTCGGTGTTAAAATCAGGTGAATTACAGGGTTTCATATGGAGAACAAAACTGCACTGCATGCCAATACTGTAGCACAAACCAGTGAAGTCGTGAGAGAAAAGAAGAAAATTCAAAAGCAGCAAAAATAATAAACATTCATTATTCTTCCACAGAATATTTACTAAGAACGGATCTGTGGTTTAAATGTTCTGATGCTTTTTCAGTTACATTAATCACAATTTTAATCCATTTGTTGTGTCTTATTTCTAAATCAGACTACAGACATAAAAGATCAACTTAACATAGCAATTTTATCTAAATAGCCATGATAATAGAGTCTGTGACCCACTTAGAATCATCTTAGTGATTTGGGTCACTTCATTACTGAACCTCTGATAATAATATTGTTTCTTTAATTATGTGCCAGTTTGCTGTTTTACGAATAATTCTCTGTTCCCGAGAGTCATTACCACCTGAATCTCATTGTAAGACAGAGATGGTTTATAATCCATTGGCTACTCATTGGCAAAGCCCTACAATTTGAGCTTTATTATGCATGGATGAAGATCCCGTGATGACTTATATTGTTCAACAGGGCCTTTTTTTTATTCTGCAGAGAACATTTCTCCGCACACTGGCAGGCTCCCAGCTCCTAATTATCACAATCCAAATTCATTAAATAAGCCAGGGAAAATTAATCTCCACTTTAGCCCACAGATGATCAAAAGAAACCAGTAGGTTCTAAGTGAGGGATAGGTTCTTCTTGTAACCTGGTTGCTTGCATTGTGCCCTCACTCCCCGATTGAACTACAGTACTTCCAGTAATTCACAGTTCGGTCGGCATCATTCTGCATTGTGGCTAGACTTTGAGCTTACTCTGAAAAACAAGCTTGATTGGTAGCACTCTCACCTTTGGTTCAGGAGGTTATGGGTTCACATCTTGAGCTCAAAGTCCAGGCAGTACTGAGGGAATAGATGGAGGTGCTGTCGTCTTTGGATGAGATGTTCAATTAAGATGTCTGCCTGTTCAGGTGAATGTTAAATAGGTTTCTTTGGACCATGGAACCAAATGCCAGCGTGAAACGTTGGCTTTATGAGCGAAAAGTTTTTTTTTAAAAAGAGAGAGATTTGAAAAAAAACTCTGTTGATTTTCTTCTGCTTACCCTATAAATATATGAATTTAATTAAGAATACTGTCAAATAAGTAGTGCATTTCTTGTCATTTAGGATGAAATAATATTGTTAAAATGATTAGTTCACAGACTACAGTTTAACATTGGAATGGGAGTGCTGGGACTTGGGATTCGAAAATAAACAGATTGAAATAATTTCATTAAAGATCTGTAAAGAAGGTCACACGACACCATGAAAATGATGTGCAAATGCACCACGTTTTATATTCACAGCATTCCTGCAACCAGACCCTATGGGGAACCATTTGCGCTCTCTCAATTCAAAAGGTTGGGAAATGCTTTAGAATTCACAAATAAAATGTGCAGGGAAACAACAGTCAAAATCACACACAGCTTTAGCAGGTGGCAAATCAGCATTGCCATTACTGTCTCATTAAAAATGGAAGTGCTTTAGACACCCCATACAAAACATATTTGACACATTTTGAAGTTGCTTTAAGATATAAAGGTGAACCTTTTTCACTCTCCGTCTCTCGCCTGCCCGCCCGCCCCCCCACTTGAATTCCTTATTGCTGCTCTGTTGGCTTATCTCCCCGGAATACTCTGAGATAATGCAAACTGCGCTTCAGTGTTAAAGACTGTGACAAATCCTCAAATGACTCGCTCTGTGAAATGCTTCAGATTGCAGTTGCGTGGATCCTGTCAAGCCAAATATAAATCGTCAGTAAATAGTTGACAAATACAATTAAAACACTCAGGAATTTAGAAAATGGTGAATTATAAATACAGGTACGTAGTAAGTTGTTGGTCTGGTTTGCAATGGGCACAGCATAAAGTCAACTTTATTAAGACTGCTGCGTTTGTTGCAGAGCACAATAACCTATGAGAAAACTGTGCTTTGAGACATTACAATGCTATAAGAAGCTTTTATCAAATGCAAGTTTTTTTTTACAATTTAGAATTGTAAAACACAGAGTGTCAATATATCTTAACTGATCTTATTCCATTCAGCATTCAAAGTTGCCATCATTCATTCATGATGTTTATATAATTACTGGAACACAAGTGTTTAGAGCTATACCTCTTCATTAGCACATATTTATTCTCAGATTTTGTTTCTAGTATACCCTGGGAACGAGCTTTGGAGCTATTCATCCATCATTAGTTACTATTCAGTTCACAAAATTGCAGCTTTCTTGTACAAATTATAAATCAGGGCAGATTCAATTCGGTAGGACTTTCAACATAACTATATACTCAGATCTAATGAAGTAATTTGCAGATGAATAGAGTATTAGAAAGGCAAAAAACATATTGAGATGTATGAACGACTCATGCCTTTAAAAAGTGGTATGATGTGAAACTTCATCCAGTAGACATCAATCATCCTGCTTGTTTAGTGAGAGTCCCAAATCAGACCAGGATTGCAGTGCTCATTTCTCTTGCAGCTCAGTGTCACAAACCACATTTACACCACAGTGACAAATTCAATTTGGAGCTTATTATCTAAATTGAGTTTGCTAAACAAGTACTCACAATTTAGACTGGAGCTGGGGAGCCTGTTATAGTTCATCGCTTGCTGCCACAAACCTGGCAGAAGCATCATTTATTGTCTTTCGTATGCCTATGTGACATCAATCTATAAAACAATAGCTGAGCCAGATAATAATGCTCCACAAACACCTTGTTCTATGGTTCTACATTCCTGCAGCGTACAAAGAAAACTCGAGTTCTAGGCCAGGGAATGAGACATCACCTAATAAAATAGTATGACTCACTCTATGTCTTTCTCTATCTCTATCTATCTCTCTTATCTAACTGAAAATATTCATCCCTAATCAGCTGAAGGAAACTGTTAGCTGCAGGATTACTGATAATTATTCTGCTCAGATCATTTAAGGTAATGAATATATTCCTATGGAGCTAATCTTCAGAATGTTAGGCAGAGTTTGGCAATGTTTTCCTTGTGTGCTGAGATACTTGTCATGCAATTATGAAATTAAAATTCTATTTTAAATGATACATGAAATTTCGGGATATTCTGGGCTGGGTGGGTGAGTGGGGCTGTGGGAAGAAGATTCATCAATTAGCACCAAAGCAGAACAGTGACATTGGTACGGATATCATATGGTCTATTTGGGTAACTCATTACTGTATATTAAATGATCAAAGGTTCAGTGGAGAGCATCACATGACTGTTGATCACCTGTAATTCCTAAAGTACTTCCAGCAAGTGATCCCACTGTAAAAGGTTGCTTCTGAGGATTGTTACAAGCACTCTGAGCTCCATCAATTTTATTATCTAACCAAGTCTCTGTCATGAAATATGTGATTTGGATAGAATCGGGTAGAGATTGTTTTACAGTGCTGTACTCATCAGAAAAAAAATGAATGATACAATAGCTTTGGGGAAAAAAATGGTTTTGCATTGAATCCTGGTATCCTCAGTATTTTTATAGTTTCTGTTTTTTTACCTGCGGAGTAGTTAGTAATGAATGAAAGAGCGAGAATTGGCAAATGATGACAAAAGTGAATTCCCAAGATTAGCATGAATTCTCAAGATTCCGTCTTGTTTTGCAATAGTAATTTGCGGTGGTGAGAATCAATGATCCTGTTAACCAGTACTCAAGCAGCTAAAGGATATTTTCCGAGACCACCCTGTTGTGGGAAATGAGCCCACATGCTGAATCCATCACTGTTTGTGTCAGCAATGCCCTAAACAACCATGATTCAGCAAATTGGTAAATTTAACAAAATACAACAAGTTGCTGTTCACAAAGACCTAGAGCAACACTTATTTGTCAGACAACTTCACTCTCTCGCTGTTCTTGGTTTATTTTATTGCACTTCAGGGCTGATTCTGTGCAAGTCTCAGAAATCAATGAACGTCTATGTAATATGTGATGTTGTTATTTTGCATACATGAAGACATCAGTGCCTCAAGTATGAGGCTTTGTGAGGCCAGATCGAATCTGAATATGACTGCAGGAGCACAAACCACCACCAAATGTCAAATTCATTCATTTGCAGCAGCCAAGAGTTGTGTCAGTTTATGCTGCAGTCCAGCTCAGAATTGGAACAAAATCCAATTCGCTTCTACATGTGTGGTGCTGATAATGTGTTTGCTTTGAAGAGATAACCCATCTGCTTTCATGAAGCATTCAGTCAGTGAGCCTCACTCGGCTAATTCGCGATACGTTGAACCTCTGACAAAACCTCTGGTTTTGCTCTGACAAAATATAGATTGTGAAAGGATTTAATTTTAACGCAAACATTTAAAAAAAAAAGAAACTGGTTAGTTGTTTCACATTAAATCTGCAGTCTTGTCCTTGGATCAAGATCTGTATCCCCGAAACGTAACTCCTCAACATTCATAGTGCTTTCTTTGCTTGCAGTGTCAAACTTCTGTTGGACTACTGTTACATTTCTGTAAGGAATCAGTAGAGAAGAACATAGGTGCCCTAACCAACAATTCCCCACAAAATAAAATCAGTCATTCAGTTCATGGCTGCTTGTGGGACAGTGTTGTGCGAAATGGGACTGCAGCATTTGCCTAAAAAATACACAACCACTCAGTCTACATTGCAATAAATCCTGTGAAGAGCATCGAGACATTCTCCTGATACGAAAGGTGTTAGATCAAATGCACGGATTATTATTGTGCTTCAGGTTTCTTCAAGTGGGAATGTTGCCAATCTCCACATATTGCAAGCTTTGAAGCAGGTGTGAACTCTAGCTGCCCTAAGCCAGATGTCAGAGCAGTACATATTCTACGCCCGTCAGTGTTTGTACATCAAATATTGACATCTTTAATGAAAGATGGGTCGAATATATATATATTTTTAAATTGCATCATCATGCAAATATGAATGCTCTATGCCATTCAAACTGCTCTTTCAAATCAAGTTATGAACTTGATTTGAACTCAACTAGAAACAATGCCGTGACCTTGACCACTGTTGGTAAGATCATAAACAAACATATACCCAAAGAGGCTGAAATAACAGAAAACTTCACAAATAATGGGATTACATGGGAGTAGATATTGGTTTGTTGGTTAACTGTCAATGTCAGTTCCTGCTTTTCTGCTTCAATGATGAAGATTTTATAGTAACAACTAGGGTCCGGCGACATATCGATATATCGCTAAACCCGATATAATTTTTATATCGATACGCCGATATAGACATTTTAAAAATATCGATATATCGAAAAAACAATATATCGAGGTAAAAAATCGGGATGCGAGCACACTGAACTACAAGACCCAGAATGCTCATCTCTATACACAATGCACAGACCGAGGTGCAAAGCTGCCATATTGTATTCACAGTCCTCGAATACAATATACAGGTATGCAAGGACTGGGGGGTGAGAGAGACGGCTGGGGGTGGGGGGTGAGGGGGAGAGAGACTGCTGGGGGGGGTGAGGGGGAGAGAGACGGCTGGGGGGAGGGGGAGAGATGCGGCTGGGGGGAGGGGGAGAGATACGGCTGGGGGGGGGGAAGAGGGGGAGAGAGACGGCTGGGTGGGGGGAGAGGGGGAGAGAGACGGCTGGGGGGAGGGGGAGAGAGACGGCTGGGGTGGGGAGAGAGATGGTTGGGGGGGGAGGAGAGGGGGAGAGAGACGGCTGGAGGGAGGGTGAGAGAGACAGCTGGGGGGAGAAAGACAGCTGGGGGGGTGAGAGAGACGGCTGGGGGGGGAGGTAGAGAGAGATGGCGGGGGGGGGAGGGAGAAAGAGATGGCTGGGGGGTTGGTGGGGGAGAGAGACGACGGAGGTGGGGGGTGCGAGAGAGGGACGGCGGGGTGGGGGGGAGAGACGGGGTGGATGCGATAATATACAGATAGATAGAGATGGGGGTATGTGAGAGGGTAGAGAGTCACAGAGACATACAGACAGAAAAACACAGAGATGGAGAGAGTGAGAGACACAGAGAGAGAAAGATATTTACCTCCTGAGAAGAAAGGCCCCGATGCGCGCGCACTCCGAATGCGCGCGCGCATGCGCAGTACGAAAAACCTGAAAATATCGATATTTCGGTATATCTCAATATGAGCCCATCAATATATTTAATCGGAAAATTTTCCATATCGACGGACCCTAGTAACAACAACTTGAATATGTACAGGGTGACTCAAAGGTCCTTACTCATACCATAGGTATGAGATGTTCAAACTGCATGCCATGTAGTCATTTACACATATTAACTCAGTGACAAAATCTTTCACAAATGCAATGAATGACATTTTCTGCAGTAGCTGCACACTCTATGAATGTTGTCTAAACAAAAAGGAATATGGTAAATAGTTAAAACCTCTGCAAGTACAGTCTTTTTATTCATCCTATATAGAGTAGTGCCCTCCATGTAGGTAGCTTCGATAACTTACATAAGTTATAAGTTATTATTTGTAAGTTTGCTCTTTTGCATGATCACAGCATTACAATAAAGAATAGTTTTTTCATACAATAAACCACACAGGGAGATAAGCGGAGGGACATCGGATACAACACAACAACAAAGTTACATGTGTAGAGTGCCTTTCACGTCAGAAGGACATCCCGAGGCACTGAACAGTCAGGCATCAGGACCTGAGCATGGCGGGGAGGGACTTGGGATAGATTTCTGCAGACAGTCAGACAGAGTGAGGTCCTCTTTCTTTGATCATGAATTTATTGTCTGCTGGTAAGAAATTGTGACTTGCTTATTGAAATCTGCTGCCATCTTTACGATAACCAGATAGAGGGATGGTAGTTGGAACATTCTGCTGTCAAACACATGAAGTCTCCCATGTGAAAGCTCATCAAATATGTAAAATTGATCCTCCCTTTCAAATTAACTTCCCCAATATTGCAGTAGAAACAAGGGAACCTGTGGATTTGTGGGTGTGAATCCGCACTTTAACAATTTGAAACATCGCACTTCCAAACCCGAAAATTCATCAAGTTACCAGAATAGTTTTACTTCTGAAGACTGGGGCCAAGAAAATTGTCAACACAATACTATAGAGGGGAGATTTGCACCGCAACATAGGAAGATCAAACTGTAACGTGGTGTAAGATATATCTTGCACAACTTTCACGTTACAAATCAGTATAATCTCATCTCAGGTAAAATTGGATAGCTGGTTGTTGGTAGTAAATTATATTTGTAAAGGCATTCCAATTTTGCTAGATTCAGCTTCTTCCATTAAACTAAATTCAATGTTTACATTACAATCAAGTGGTGGTAGGAAGAAAGAGGCAAATAATAATAATAAACATTTCATATAGCGCTTTTCATACCTTCTAGACATCTCAAAGCGCTTCACAGCTTCACAGTCACGTTGCTAGATAAGCTTGTTACTACTTTTCACAAACGTGCAAAATTAAACTGGATTTGAAGAGGTGAATCCTACAGTGGACATCATTCCATTGAGGCCTGTGGATAACCAAAACCTAATTGGAATAATACCAAAAATGCTGGAAACACCACAGTGAGGTCAATGAGAATCTGCCACTGATAAAACAGGAGACCGCAGCAAGCTATGTAGAAACTTAATGTGGCAAATAAAAAGGAAAAATAACAAAGAAAATTAAAAATAGAGTAAGGGAAGTAAGCTGTGCCAAAGTATCCCATTTGCCGCCTGCCCTAGAGGAAGTGCTGTTATCAAAAGCCTGAAGCTGCAGCAGGCAGTTTTAGCGAAATTCCTATTTCATTGACGCAGTCTCCAAAAGAACTGAACATAAGGGTTGTGTCAAAGCTGAGGGACTGAACCTGCTTCGGTTATAGAGATACATTTACCCTGTTTGATTAGACTTGAATCTTTCAAGTGAAAGTTAATATGCTAGAAGTGCCAAATAATTTTATATTCTACAAGATATACAGTTAATGAAATGTGCCATTGCTCCCCTGCTTCCAGCCTCTATCCTGCAAGGCTACAGATCAGTGATTTGCTTTCAGTAGATAATGTATGTCATCAGTGAATGTTCCCATGATTTTGTAGAGTGAATCTCTTCTAAAGTTAATCAGAAATCAACTTTGCCCAGCAACAGACAAAATCCTCTCATTTTCTTCCCATTTCTAACATGTTTCACAAGCTTCAACTGAGATACGTCAATTTGTGCACTAGCGCCTTGGGACGTCCTCCCGACATCAAAGGCGCTCTCCACAAATGTTATTTTAATAATAATAATAATCCTTGCATTTCATAGAGCACTTTTCACATCTTAACGACGTCTCAAAGCGCTTATTTTGTGATTGTTGTTGCACTGAGACACTTTTATCTTCCTCCAGCTGAGAAAATAACTTGTTACATTGTATTTGTCTGCAGGAATGTTTGCCATGAACACCCATCGTAATGGGATTTGTATGAGAAGATCTTCAGACCGCACCAGACATACTAACCTGCTGTAATTTTCAACCATGTTGCTGTCCTAATCTATCCACTGTGGCCCTCGCCCAAGTTTCTCAGGGGGGAAAATAAACGTTCCTTAATTCAGGAATGGAGACCAGAGGGATTTGGAAAAATGGAAATTAAACACTGAAGCTTAAGAGAAATGGCAAAGAAGGAAATTAATGTCAAAACATTTAAAGAAAACAAAGAGAAACAGCAGCAAGCAGAAATAGGAGTGGAGCTGAGAGAAGCGATGTCAGGAGAAAGCAATACCTTATAAATCTTGGTATAATTGGCTCTGCATGTTGATGAATGAAAACACACTTATGAAAATATTATCAATGTTTCCATACTTTACCATGGTCTAGTCAATCATATTTACTTACTCAAAGATATGCAAAGAATTTGTGCACACAGGAAAAGGTTAATCATGATGCAACACGGAAGGTTACATATGCCATAATTTAAACAAAAGAACATCCTACATAAAACAGCTCTGCTCCCTGAGTTAGAGAGGGTACAATCAATCACAAGGCTTCTATGAAGGGCCTAAACTCAAATTGGGACTGAATTTATTGAGGTTCGAGAAGAGGGTAGATGATGGAATCCAGTTCTCCAACGTCAATTCTCTCCTTTATTCCGATCACTATTTCAGTTTTAATTCAATGGTGAGTATCTGCTGCCACTGTAGAAATGTACCTCAGCAGGCGAGAGCGAGACTCAATTGGAAGGCAAGAAAGTTTAGCTGTGTTCACTTTCATTTGATTGGGTTTTGAGGACGTGAGTTGTGGTGAACAGAATGAAAATGATGGTACAGAATTATCGCCGATTTGTGCCAAGCCTTTGAAAGCGGTCATGAACATTCCTTCACGTCATGCGATTACCAAAACACCAGAATGCAAATGACTCTTAGCATATCCGTGTTCGACCGATTGAGGTCGCCCATTTCGGCCCTGTTAAGTGTAAAGAAATTAACCCAAGAATAGAATGCCAGGAGATAGACAACGGTGGGATTTGGACATAGAATGCATGAAAAATTAACTGTGACGGGGGCATTGGGATTACTCTGGCTTTCGCGCGGCCAACAAATTACATTTTACAGTGAACACAATTACATAGCTGGTGGTTCCTTAATAATGTATGAAGGCTGTCTGCATCACTGCCACCAGGCCAGCCAGGCAGCCATCTGCTCCCATTCAGAGTTGATTCATCAGCTCCTTCTCTTGCCCCTAGACACAGATCCCAGAACTGTTGTTGACTTTCGATAGAACAAAGTCACTCATTTATCTCTGTCCTTTTGGGCTCCCCTGGAATCGCATCAAGGTTTGTGGATTCAATTGTAAACTGTATTTTTATTATTATTACAAATGATGTTTCTTGCTGCCTTTAAAGCCTACCTTCCTCTGGGAACTGCTCAACCACCCACCAGTATTAGATATAGATCTCGGTTGCACGTCTGAGAGGTAGAGGAATGAAACTGCTGGATTATGTATTATGTTTGCAATGATTTTTTTGAACCTGAGGGCTTTTGCTCAATTCCATTTGCCTCACAAATAACATTAGTATAATGATAACTCTTTGCCCTCCAGAAGAAACACCCTGCAGCCTATTTACATGTATTTTGCTTTCCTGAGCAATTCAGTGTGAATAATGACATTGTAAGTGTAATCATTTGGATTTTTGAAAGTTTTTCTGTGTTCCTTTATTGTTAATTCTGACACTTGTGCAGAAATATTGAATTCTATGGATCAAAGCTAAATGGCAGTAAAACCAATAGGGGGTTTGATAACAGTACAAAACTGCCTTTATTTACCTGGAGCCCATGATTAAACTGCAAGTTTTCATCCACAGTAACTTATGTGCTAATTACCCTCATTGGAAACAAAACTGTTATTCCAATGCCCCAAGTGCATGGTTGCAGTCAACCATAGTTGTTTGCCACTCAAGTAGAGCTTTTGACTATAAGATGTATGTTTCTCAGATTTTGACTCATTCATGAACCACAATGAATCATGCAGCAGATCTAAGGGAAAAGTTAATTTCAACCCTGTTATTTGTAATTACAGCATTTGTAATATTGATGGTTCATTGTATATGAACTAGAATAAAATGTTGTTTTAGTTTTAGCTGTGGTGATTAGCAAAATGTTTTAATCATAAAGGCATGTATTACTTTAATCTTGAATCTGGATAGAGTCTAGAAGATTATTCATCGTCATTAAGATTCAAGGAACACAATAAGACCAGTCGAACAGAGATACATGTCACTGTGACAGGAAAATCAACAACATTATTCCAAGTGCCTGCTTCATCTATGTATCATTTAAACTGCATCTGCAACACATAGAACTTAACTATTTAAGGACTGATAACATTTGTGTGTCAATTGTTTCAAATCAACTATTTACTAAAAAGTATCAATAAAATAAGACATGTGGAGTCTTGTAGCTCAGTAGTTAGAGCACTCGCCTTACGTGAGACCTGTGTTCGAATCCAGGCAGGTGAGGGCGATACCTTGGGCAAGTTTCCTTACTCCACACACCTAATAATAATCCCTAATAATAACACCTAATAATTAAAAAAATTGGTCATTTCAATCCATGACTGTTTGTGGGACACTGCTGTGCACAATTGGCTGCTGCATTTCACCTACAAATATACAGTCAATTCACTTTACAGTATATTCTGTGAAGCGCTTTGAGACGTCTAGAAGACATGATAAGGCGCTATATCAAATGCACGGATTACTATTATTATAATAATGTTTATTGAGTCACCTTTGTGGTTCCTAATATAGGAAGGAAGAACAAGAGAAAACAATATGTGGGGGTCAAAATCCAATCCTACAATATGTCTGCACCCTGGCAGAGCTTCTTTAAAATGAACATTTCTTGTGATACAGAGGAGAATAATTGTTAAGTATTTTGACTTTGTTAAATACCACAACATTGGAGCTTTCATAGCAGTTATAACTATTGACTATTCCACAGAAGCTGATATTGACGATGCAATTACAGTATACACAATTTCCATCCAATTTTAAAAGTACCTATACAAATTTTAAAACAAAGTTAGTTAATATTAAGTTAATAACATATTTTTCCGATTTAGGCTTTTGGTTGTGTGTGCAAGCAACAGTCAAAGTCATTTTGGATTTGGAAAACTATCTTTCAGAAATTCTAGTTTTATTTCTGTTAAATTATATAATGTAGAGATAGCAAGACATATATTTATTAAAGAATGCTACACCCCTGCTTTAGGATATTTTTTCCAATTTGCTGATACTTTGATATACATCAATGTTTCCACGATATAAAGATCAAAGTCAAATATATCATCATTGATACCATTTAAATAGCCAGAGACACATAATCCCTGTTGTGTGAGCCTTCAAGAGACAGCTCGTTTATGGTCTTATTGCTTATCAGCCTTTCAGCAGCATAAACCTACACAGGTTAAAATTTGTAGCAAGGTTGCTACTTTCGCAGTGGGGTCTATTACTCCCCACGTGTAAACCATGTGAACAGAGGTAATTATAGTTATCCTTAAAGCTTGATCTGCGGAAGCAAATCTCTCCCCCAGCCACCACCCCTACCATGCACATTGGTTAAAATGACCAGATTCTGAAGTAGAAAGCAAAATAACTTAACTTCATTTTGAATCCCAAATCCATTGGAACGCACCCTGCTGCAATAAGAGGAGAAAACTGTCGGAGGAATGAGTTCTGATCGGAATGTTATTAACTATGGATATTAGGAAAAGATTGCATGACTTTTACTTGGGCTTGATACCATACAATACTCCTGCAGAGACCTTGCAATATTCCATTTGACTAAACACCTAATCTCAAGTATTTGGATGTGGTGAATAGGGAAGAATGGGGTGAAAAATTGTGATGTGTGACATGATAATTATCATTGGTGCCTGAAATTTTCTGAAACTAATGACTGTTCACGGGAGAATGAAGCTAATTTTCACTCTTCGTAAAAGGAAAATGCTTATAATGGAGCTCGGAAAGCTTGGCTCGGCGTGCTTAATTTACTATCCAGTGTGTGCATTATGACAACCAAATACAAATGAAATCTGGAGAGAATATGCCAGAGAGCAGAGTGAAATCTAAGGCATTGTCTCTGAAGGGAAGGGACAACTAATTATCTACTTTAAATTTCACTTGCAGGTGGAATCATAATCTCTATACTCAATGAATGTTCACTCTCTATAAATAATTCAGTATTCTGATTAAACTCTGAAACTCTGAAAATAAATCTGTAACACCAGGATTATACTGCTTCTCCGTAAAACAAAGGACCATTAGGGTTCCCAAGGTAACACAAAACAATGAACAGAGCTCAGCGGGGGTATTAATTATGTTACGTTTAAGATTAATTTGAGTGCATTCCCTATTCTGGAAGTTACGTACAGGCAGATTCCAGTCCCATTCCTCATGGTGACCAAGAACGGACACAAAATATACAAATCTGTGTCCCAGGTGTACAGTGAGCTTGACCTACCTGCAGATCTAGAACTGCTCATATTTCAAGAGTAATTAACAAATAGTTAATTTCACCCAGCCGACATGTTCATTTGGAACTGAAAATAATGCAGCATTATTTTGCATCTGATCTGAGCACTTGGAGGTGACATTAAATGTAAAAGTGAGAGAAGCATTTCACCCCCAGCACCAGCATCCCTCACCTAATTGATCACCCCAGATCCCCTCCTTTCCCTCCACTCTCCCCGATCCTGACCCCAGCTCGGCTCTAAAACATTGACTGTCCAGCGCCTTGGGACAACAACAACAACAACAACAACTTAAACTTATAAAGCGCCTTTCACGTCGGGAGGACGTCCCAAGGCGCTTGATTCAATGGACATCCTCCTGATGTGAAAGGCGCCATTCAAATGTAATTTTGTTGTTGCTGTAATCAAGATCAAAACAAGCTTAACATTTAAATGAAAAATATCAATTGAATGACTTTCTGCAAATGAGTTCTCCAAATCTATATAAATGCATTTCAATCAAAACAAAATTAGTAGTAGAGATTGACAGACATGTTGTTGTTGCATTCTACAGTTCAGTTCAAGATTCAGAACTTCAGTGAAGTCATAAGTGGAAGAGTTCAGTAGGGGGAAAACCTGTCCTACTTTATCTAGTCCAATTCTTTACAGGTGAGGGTTGATTCAATGGACCAAAACATCTTTTACTAAATCCTGCCATCTACAAAAAAAATGAACAGAAACTCAGAGGGGATTTCACAGTATGTTTCCTGTTATCTCTAATTGTACACAAAGGCTTCAATTTCAATCAAAAGCACTTTCTGCGATGGTTTTGTCTGCGATGGTTTTGAGTGATGAAAATGAATACAAACATGGAACTCCTGTAGCTCAGTGGTTAGAGCGCTCGCCTTACAAGCATAGGACCCGGGTTTCGAATCCAGGCACATCAGGGCGAAACCTTGGGCAAGTTTCCTTACTCCACACGTCTAATAATAATCCATCCCCAAAAAAACCTACAATAAATTGATCATTTCAATCCACGACTGTTTGTGGGACACTGCTATGCACAATTGGCTGCCGCATTTCGCCCACAATATACAGTCAATTCACTTTACAGTATACTCTGTGAAGCGCTTTGAGGCGTCTAGAAGACGTGAAAAGCGCTATATGATAATGCAAGGATTGTAATTTATAAAGTTATAAAGTTTGTTGATATTTTCCACACTTGCATTAACAGTCAGCTGAGTGCCAGCAATTGCAATTTGCCTGTGGGGGGAAATACTGTTGGTATCAGCTCTAATGGCATCCAAGCACCCAATGAAGACTTAATCATGTAACATTTGTGTTGTTAAATACTGTTTGGGTCCTATGGTAAGTGTGACAAAGTCTGCAAATCCAACTGTGGAACAAGTTGTACTTGTTTTTTTTAATCAATGGAGCAAAGCTATTTGAGAGAATGCTGCAACCTCGGTAGAGCAAATAAAGGAAATTACTGGCGATGAAATTTGTTTAGCAATAAAAATGTTAAAATCAACTGTTATCTGTTTGCTGTGTGTTGAAAGATAAAGTTAATATTTATGCATCATTCTCCTGTTATGCATTTTCCACGCAATCATTTTTGTTTTCAACAGGATCAATAAATGGTTTGATATTCCTTTCCTGGTTAATATCAAAGAATTTAAAGGATGTTAAACCTTATAAAATGATATTTCACACACATTTAAATAGCTTGACAAGATCCCTTGATAAAATCCCTCAAAATAATGGTAAGTTGAATATCTTTTGCTAGGTTTACTCATAAAATAGAAGATGTTTCTATCTGAGGTGAGATACAATATAATTTATTTACAGTTCAGAATCTAGTGGTCTCTAAATAATGGGCTGATTTTCCCTTTAGTGCAATCACTCAAACTCTGACATGGCAAAAGCCACAGTTATAATCGTTTGTGTTCTACTTCAGGTTCCCTTGATTGTGGATTGTCTGTGCCTGGCGGGCACCAGTGCTAAATGCAGGTTCCTTTTCTCCCTTCTTTCCCCCCCCCACCACCTCCCCCACTCCCCCTCAATTGCAGTAATACTGGCGCTGATAGACAATAAGTTAAGTAATTCAAACAAGTAAATATATTTATGTGCTGAATTTTAAGTATCAAAAGAATCAGTCAATAGCACAAACTTGCCAGGGACGGCAATCCTAGTATAATTTCTTTGGACAATATTTCATTACCTTCTGCGAGGTTGTTGCGTGCACTTAAAGTCAAGTGACAGGAGTATTTGCAAGTAACAGGAACAAATGTTACAGCTATTTTATAGTTGTTTCAGGTTCTGTGGATTAGAGGTTGACTATATATATAATATATATATATTATCGATCCACAAACAACAGGGAATTAAATAATTTCCTTCAGCCATCCATGGAGAACACTAGTTGTTTGCATTATGTATTACACCATCAATCATCTACCAGCTGATTACTCTGGTTCCTACAATAACTTATTCTGATTTCATTAAACATCCACAGGAATATCGAAATGGACGAAAGTCTTCAAGCATAACCGATGACCAACATTGTGACTTGAAGCCTAGATGGTGAGAACCTTTAAATCCATAATCTTCTGCCAATAAAATATAGATAATACATTAATCACCACAGAGTAACTGAAAGAAGCTTTTAGAATGTTGTGCAAGATACAACACAGCAAAATATAAAATTACATTTGAAAAGCACCTTTCATCTTGGGAGGATGTCCCAAGGAGCTCAATTGTCAAGGATCTGAGTGGGAGGACTGGAGGGGGTGGGGGGTAGAATGGGATGGTAGGTGGGGGTATCGTTATAAGGGCGGTTGGAGGGCAAAGAGTATAGGAAGGCAGCTAAAGGCATGGTTGAAGATGGGGTCTTGAGGCATACCTCAAAGAAGGCAAGGGAGGCAGGAAGGCAAAGGGAATGTGGAGTGAAGTTCCAGACTTTAGGGGCAGAGAGGCCCGACAGCCGATGGTAGGGTGGAGGGATGAGGTCAGCTCAGCTTGTTCATCTAAACTAATCTTGTGAATATCATGTGGGGACATTGTGGTCTTCAGCAGAGATCTAATCAAAAAGTATCTTAATTAAAAATATGTTCCACTGTCTCAACTTCCTGATATTTGCTTTGCTCACCTTCAGTGAATACTATCCTACATGCAGGGAACTGAAGCTCTCTGTTGATCCCTAGGAAAGAGGAATAAATTTATTGTTAGACTGCATGATACATCAATTGTATTTTTGCGTGCACAGCTGATGTCTTAAGTCTACTGTCAGCAACTGTCTACTTCTTTATTTGTGCAGTCAACTCTGTCTGACATGTGACAACTACTTCAGAATGAAGGGCATTGCAAGGAAAACAAAGTTTTCACATCCATATTTTAAATAAATAGCCATACATTGCTGCGGAGTTTTGTGTGAACACCATTATGTACATATTGTCCCCAAACCAACTCGTGAGGATATGTATTTCCACTCATTCTTTATATAATTTGTCGTGTGAAAAACGAAAGCTGCTGGCCACAAATTCTTTAAGAAACGTCATGTTCTGGCTCGATGCCATGCATTCCCTTTATAGTCAACATGAATTAATAATGGTCTGAACAACTCGGTTTTCTTTCCACATCGTCAGTGAACTGAAGCCGTTTCTTAAAAGACAAGGTTGTCACTGTTACCCATTGGAACACTTCACAGGCAACTGCTGTCGAGGTTATCGCGAAACAAGCAAAACAGATGAGCTGAGGTCAAACAGATATTGTAATTCAGTGGGAAATTTGCTAGAAATACATTCATTTTATCTCCTACTGCATCCTCAGCACCATGACATGAACTTAGTGTATGGAAGGACATGCAACATTTTCTTATTCACAATAACTTCTATTCCCATAATGGCCGGGCCAAGCATAATTTTCTTTGGCAAAGAGCGCGTGGCTTTGACTAACTTGAGTTGCTGAATTCCTGGTATTAGCTTTGCTGTTGCAGCAAGTCACTGAGCAGGAATCAGGCATCGACCTCATACTTTCCTGAACTAGGTAAGCAGGCTGCATTTCTCCAGGGAAATTTCCACACATAAGTGGCAATACATGCGTGGAACTCTCAGTGGATACCGTTGAACATGGCGATAGGTTTCTGCATTGGTCAGACTCGCGACTCATCACAAAAAAAACACGAGCACCAATCTACAGTGTGGAAAATATCTGTAGGAGCATCATACTGGAACGAAACTGGGAGAAAGTCAGTTGCTCAGTAGGCAGGATACATGTATGTATGCCCTGGCAGCAACAGGGAAGGAAGAAAGCACTGTGATAGGAAAAAATAATTTTATAATCTTCCTTTTAAAATGATATTCACAATCTGTGCTGGACCATCGCCCCATTCCCCCCATTCCCCCTCCACCCCGTCCCCCACCCGCCCGCAAAGTACGCAATCAATTCCAGGTGAGACTCACACCTGAAGAGACAGAAAATAGAGCAGCTTCCTGGATGAGAGAGCCTTCAATTTGTGGTCGTTAAAGCAAGCAATCGACTTGACCTGATTAGCTGTTGCGGCCAAACTCGAACTTGGTGTCCTTTTCTCCCATTTTCTCTCCATTCTATCAGTATTCACAGCTCAAGTGATTTTAATACAAACAAAGCATTTTATTTAAATTTTTCAGCTGTCTTGGATTGTATCAATGACAAAGGACATTGTGTATTGAATTCTTTCAATTGATTGATTCCCCCCCTCCCCCCCCCCCACCACCCCCAACCAATTGTTTTGCACTGATCCTTCAGTTACTCAGATATCACGACAGAAATCTATTCACTGGCTGCCATTCACCCATCATGTCCTTCTTCGTTAAGATCAGCACACAGAGACAATTGACTGATTGATTTTGCCTTCATGCTGTGATTGGCAAATAGATCATTGAATGCTTCTTCTGATTTTAGTGTGCTGCTGAACGTGGATTTGTCTTTCTTTTGTCAGATCATCTTCGGTCGCCATCAGCATCACCTATTGATTTAGTCTGGATGAGACCATATGATGCCCAGCCATAAAACACTTAAGAGAGGCACACTTTTATCTAATCAGTAATGTCTTTCACAATATTTTACAAAATGTAGCAATTATAACTTGTGTGGATGCACATGAATAAATTTAACCCCTTGTCGGCCAGTAGACAAACCAGCTATTGAACGCAGCATCTAATCTGTGGTATTTCTTAAGTCAATTTCTATATAAAGGACCCGGGTTGTGGAAATGGGGTGGGAGGGCTCCTTCCGGGAACCATACATGAATCGGCCACAAATATACAGTCAATTCACTTTGCAGTATATTCTGTGAAGCGCTTTGAGACGTTGATAAGATGTGAAAAGCGCTATATCAAATGCAAGGATTATTATTATTATCACATTGACTCATAGGAGCTTCGCTCCAATAGCATTTATTTCTAGAGCTGAGAACTTGCAGGTTGATGGGGTTCTTCAATATGGAATTGTGTTAAGAAATAACCTGTATTAGATGGTATTGCTCTGGTATAATTTTATACCTGTGCATCACTAGGTCAACACTTTCTCACTAAATGTGAGAATAGAGATGGATGCTGCAGCTATAGTCAGGCTTTGCCACTTGCCGGGTTCACAGTGAACATGCATAAGAGGTGATATTGAGACAAGACACAAGCAACGCCGTTCAGGGAGCAAGAGAATTAACAGCTTTTACCCAATATGTGCTGTAGATCAGGCTAGTAATGTAACACCATCCAGGGTATTGACTGAATAAGAAAGAGCAGCTGAAAATGAACATCGTAGGAGATTTTACTCAGTTCATATCATCTTTATGTAAACTAAAGGCATTCTCTAGCGCTGGGTGGGGTGTAAGTACGTCAAAGTGAACTTTGTTACGTAACCCTCTTGTCTAACCAAAAGGCTTCAGGTAATGCGTATAGTTTTTTTTCCCCCAAGTGATTAAAACAACTCTTGGGGACGTACATTATTTTGAGGCGGCAGGGAAAAAAAGTCTAATTCTCTCAAATCTTATATTCCACAGAGAGCAGCAGAAAGTAAGTTTAGGTACTAGATCTAAAACCGATAATATTTACAGCGAGGTGCAGAAAAAGGCTGTGGCAGGATTCATTTTTGAAAAATATTTTGTTGCACAAGATAAAGTGGTGGTGAATACTAATGAATAATAGATGCTGAATATCTATTATGGAGATGTTACAGGCTGTTCATGGATTCTGAAGCACCGAGTCTGTAAATAGACGGACATCCCAGTTGGAAATGCATTTTATTGCCAGTCTATCAGAAGAGCAGTTCTTTAAACCTGGGAAAACAGTAAACAGGATTTTTTGACTGGTGCTGATTTTGCTTCTATTGATCTTAGAATAAGATGCAATGGTTTCATAACGGCGATAGCTTGGCTATCATTTATTCATCAATTCCCCACTTAAGCTGCTGAAAGAGATATTTGAAAGGTGGTAAAGTGGAGCCTTAGACTGGTTACAATGTGGTGTTTTTTGTCACCACGAAGAACAATATTAATTGTCTGGTCAAATCATACGCAGACATTTCAACTATTTCTTTCTGTCAGCCCTTTAACATATTTAATCTTTAGCTTTTATTCATATTAAATTAAGTCAACCATAATAGAAACCGTGCACATTCATCAGGGAAGAGACAAAGACTTTTATATCACAGGTATCTCTTAATTGTTTTCTTATAGCCAGCAACTTATCTTTGTTTGGATAGTTTAAATCAGAATATGGCTTCTTTAATCATTGGAGCAGAGATCTGGTTGTTCTTCCAGATGCTCCTGAATAAAGTCTGCAATTGTATTCTGTGTTAACATTTGACTCAGATAATATAAAGTAAAACACTTGAAACAGGATACTTATTCCTTCAGGAAAAACCTAACAGGGCTCGCACTGTGAACTGGTGCTTGTGAGGCATACCAGGGATCATGTCATAAATGCTGACTGTCATTTATTATCTTTACACCAAAATCAATTCTCTTAAAAGGAAAACAAAAATGCTTTTTGTACCTGACTTCCTCATCAGACCCCCTAACTTTTACAAAGCATTCGCTCAGCTTCCGACACTGCTCCTTTTAGTCAGTGTTGAAAGGAGTTGGTTGATGAAGCTCAATCACCTTCCTAGTCAAGTCTTAATTGAATATCAACTCTGTGTGTGACACCTCTACTGAGGTATTCTGTTCGGCCATTCAATAAGTCAGTTCCCTGAAGAGCCTGTGCTTACTCTACACTTTGTTTTCGCTTTGGCAAAGGCGTGCGCAGCACAAGCCTGACCTCCATTGTGCTTGTTGTTTTCATGTCATGCTGGCAAGATCATTCTGTAAATTAATCTTCCCGACTTGCCAACATGACTCACGTGGGCTTCACAAGAGACATTCACATACGTAGTATATACTCTTTATACTTTGAACCAAAATATCCTTCAATGACTTGCACGTATAAAGGTGAGCGGTTTTCCTCGCCTAACTTTAAAGCATTGGTCAAAGCTCAATATTTCCACACAGCACCACAACTCAGAGGCTGTGCTTCTCTTCTTACTATACATCTTATTATATTCAGTGAAGCATGATTGTGTGGAGTTAAGCTGCAGTCCAATTATTTAAAGGGCCTGAATTTCTCCAGATTAGTTTGTGCTAAATTGGTTTCTGGACAAAGTGTCACTTACATAAGCATGGATTTTGTCTGATCTCCATGCAGAGGATCTTGCTGACTTGATGTTCTACAGTCAATAGGACCTTACATTCTTCTTCTATTGAAAACACGATTTCATCAGTAAATCTCAAGTTTGTCAGCAGCCGACTATTGATGTTAATCCCACTTAGGTACTCGGCCGTTGCTTTGCACATAATGCATTTTAGGAACAAATTGAAAAGATTGTCTGATAGGAGACAACCCTGCCACACACCAACTGATGTTCTGAACCAATCTGTTAGTGCACCATTGATCTTGACTGCACTCTCTGCTCAATTATTGATAGTCCGGATGATGTTGATAAGCTTCACTGGAGCATTAAACAGTGCTGAAAGATATTAAAGAGACTTTTCTCCCAGAGTTCGTCAAATGCTTTTCATGTCAATGAAAAAACATGATATTATTTGTCATGAATTTGTCAGCTATCATCATAACCATCACGGGAATATCGTTTCAACAGTGCTACAAATGGATATAAAACCATCTAGTTCTCGTATTCGTGAATCCATTCGTCGACTAAGTTGATAGCAAATCTAATTGAATTCCTTCCTTCCTTAAATTCTTTATAATTGTCCTGCATTCCTCTTGTTTCATAGGGACGACAGATATAACAATCTTAGTCTAATGCTGCAGGAAAATATTGGACTAATATTATGCATCGTGTTACCAGGTGTTTCAGCTCGTATATCTTCTGAACTCACCACTGAGGTAATCTGCACCCAGTACGTCATAGAATTTGAGCTTCACATTCGCTGGTTTCATTTCATCTTTAATGATGTCTGATTTTTGTGGTCTCAGTCTGGTTGTTCCATAAATCATTGAGGGCAGATTTACACCTCCAGTTAACGGTTACAAAGCTCCTTACATACTCTTGCCAGACGGTGAGCAAGGATGACTTCAGTGGCAAGTTGCTTGCCATTCTTGCCGTCTACAGTTGCCATTCACTTGGGCGGCGCCGTGTGTCACATAGGCTGCTGGCATTGCATTACAAACATTCAAACGTTGCAAACTGATAGACTTGCTAACTTTGCAAGCATTGATCCATCAGTTTCTTGTAGGCACAGTATTATTAATTAAGGCTCTATCTTTCGGAGCTCCATGCAACTTTTCTGTTTCTTTTGAACCCAAATATAAAAAAGATTGCGATAAGTGTGAGTTCATTTTGAATATTACTTTGTGCCTTTATCACCCTATTTAGTAGATTATTCCAAAGATGTATCACTCTTTCTATCAGGCACTTTTTATATATCGGTTCTAAAGATCTGTTCTAAAATTTCTTTCTACTAGATGTTATTTATGTCCTTTGTTCCTAATTTCAGCAGCAATGCCAAGTTGCTACTATTCACTTGTAGCACAATGCCACAGCACACCGCCTTACAATATGTGGTCTGATCTGACATGATCAATGCAGGGATTAGCAATGTGCATCATTGGACTGCCAATTGGTTTTGTCATTGAGTTACTTTAACATCCCCAGCAACTTCATAGAATCTTACAATTATTATAGTAATAATAATCCTTGCATTTGATATGAGCTTTTCACTCATATCAAAACGCAGCAACCATTTGCTCACAGCAGCGTCCCCACAAATAGTCGTGGATTGAAATGACCAATTTTTAATACTGTGTTTTTTTTGGACGGATTATTATTATACAACACAGACGAAGTCAATTCGACCCATCTGGCCTGTGCTGGCTCTTTGAAAAGAGCTGTCCAAATCAATCCCACTCCCCATAGCCCTGCAAGCTTGTCCTCCTCAACTTGGTCGGTTACGAAGACTGGCTTCAAATACAAGTTGATAACAATAGTATTAACCCTTGCATTTGATAAAGTACCTTATCCATCATTGAGACACCTCAAAGCACTTCATAGGACTTACTGTAAAATGAATTGAGTGTACATTTTGTGAGCGAAACGAGAATGATGATAGACTCGGCAACTCTGCACACTAGACACCGGGCCTCAAAACCTGATCTGCTGTCAAATTCCAAACATACAATACTTTACTTCGGAGAGCTCATTGCTTTCATTTGGTGCAGAAAGTCAATAAAGACTTCACGTATTGTGAATCAGTTCTTACCAATTAAAAAACACCGTTCAAGAAGAATGGCTAGATTTAACATATTTTGCTTATCCCCAAATTCTTCAATGTTCCCTATTGTTGATTAATTATTATATTTGCTCCAAACATGGGAAAATGGATACTATATTTTAAAAGCTGTCAAACAAATTCAAGGCTAAAATGGTTAACGTGAATGGAGAGCATAACAAGGTCCACTCTCGCTCAGTTATAGCAGAAAGCAATATCCTGCTTTAAAATGGACAGGATTCAAATATTTGACAATTAAGTGGTCATTTCTGGGCCCTGTTCAACACTGGGATAAAATTCTGATGGAGCCTAATGTTATTGCCGCACAATTTAATGGCATTATTCTCAGCTGAAACTAGTAGTTACAGGTCAAAGGGTTGGGCCTGAAAGCAAGTTGGCTGGTACCAGATCTGTCTAGATATTCGCACAATGCATCCATGGAGCCAATAATCAATTGTAACATATTGTTTAACATCTATATTTTCTCAGTGAGAAAGAGGGAGGGCAGGGTGATGGAAGTGACTGGAGGTATAATTGGAACAATTAGTTTTTCAGGTTGCAGACAGGCTGTCTCTCTTCTTCCCCCATCTCTCTATTTCTTCCAGACTATCGAATGTTCAGTGAAAAAATATACAATCTTCATTAATGGAAGGGAAGGCACTGTAATTACACACTGAATTGATCTGTTTTCTTCAACAACATTTTCAAAAGACGCGAGTATAGACACCGACTGGGATAATGGAATAATCGGAAGGATTTCAAAATATAAGGTAGCTGTAACACTGGATTAAAACAAAAGCTTCAGATGTGAAGTGGCATCTGAATTCAGTCAAGGAAAGAAAAGGCAATGTACACTTTTTCTGTCTCATCATCTTTCAAGGATAATAACAGAACCAAGTTGCTGTTGATTTCACTAACAGTGCATCGGGTTTACAACAGTACCCAGAGTGATTCTGGTTGGTTTACGCCAGTCAATCTAATCCAATCTCAGAGGCATGAAGGACAAATGCAAGTGCAGTGATCTGTAGAATAAATCGTCATTTTTGGAACCTGAAAAAAGACAGATTAGGACAGACTGACACGTCAGATACTGTTGTGATTCCTATAAGATACAGCTCAAGGACATGAGGTGCAGACTGCACCACTATAATAAAAGGGTGTGGAAATGAACAGAGCCCCTTCACTCTGTAAAACTAATTGATCATTGATTCACTTCAACATAAATTATTCTTATTCATTTCTGAGACACACTTCATAATTCAGGTCCAGCATTCGACTACATATGACTGTCAAGAGAATGGATGATGTGGTACAGTGGGCAAACTTGAAGTTAAATTCTGCCCAGACAGGGGTGGGGATGAAATGTTAGCTGCAAGAGTTGGCCCACGAGTTTTGCAACATTTAATCCAGCTCCTGAGAGCACAAACCCACAGTATAAAACTGTCCACTAATTAAGATTGATTCGGTGACATCAATGCATGATTTCTGGTGTGGGAAATGGAAACGTCACACGAGTCATTCGTCATCAGCAGGACTGCATCTGCACTCAAAAAAGTGGCTCAATCTGGTTTAACTATGACTATGATTAACATAGAAATGGTGTCTCTCATACGCAAAACTGTTCACACGGTGAGCACTATGGACAATTCTAACAGTCACAATATAAATGGGCCACTCAAACTCTAAACTTCTTACGCAACACTAACATCAAAGAATTATTTCATTAAAGAGACACAATAATTCGATTACTTCCGTTTGCAAGCTTCTCCTGCTTGAGTTTCAAATCATCTAAATACTGTACATTTAAAACACTCTCTCCGATGGAGTTTCGTTATTTTCTTAAAGAGATGACTGTGGATTTTTCAGATCAGCCTCTCAAGGTCGTGTTGTAGAATACATTGGTTCAGAAAACAGTTGAACTGCAACAAACAAGAAAACACAAAATGCAGCAGTTATACAATTTTACAATCGAATCCAGTCCCTGACTGGTGATGGACCAGTGTACCCAGTTTCAATCTCCATGAAAAATTGTTCAAATTGCATAATTTGAAATGGCACTGACCCGAACACCCACTAAAACAACGCATTTTAATGCAGGTTTCACTGTCCTTCTGCTAAACTGACTGAACAGAGATGGCCTCCAAAATTACCTGACCTGTAATCGCAACATGACTAATGACTACCTACAGAAATCCCATTAGTATAATAGATTTATAGGGAACTAAAATGCCCACACCATGGTGTTTTCAATGTTAGGAACATGTGGCAAAGCAATTGAAAACAAATAAATGCTGGGATGTGTAGCCAGAACACTAGAGTACAAGTCTCTGGAGGTTATGCAGAGGCTGTGCAACATACGTATGAAGACCAGTTCTAGTCACTAGATATCAGCATTGGAAAACGCAGAGAAATGCAACAGGGCTGATTCCTGGAATTAAAGCGGTTCGGCTACAAGGAGAAACTAGAGGATCAAGTTGGGCAACATTCTCTACTTGTGGATAAATGACTAACCTTTGGCAGCAAGTGTATATTATTCTCTAGTTATTCATCAATTTAATGTCCTTTACCATTGTGAATTTAACAGGAAACTGCATTTTAATCCTTAAATATTCTGTTCAGCTTTGCCAATAACGTTTTTTTTTGCACGACAGATGGACTTACAAGATCCAGCTGCAAGCAACTGAAACATGTACAGATGCCTTTGAGTATTTTTTTACTGGGGTGCCAAAGGGCAAGTCAAAGCTATCTCAAAGCTACTGTTTGGCTGAATAACCTAAGATAATCCAAGATCAGCAAGTGATGATTAACTTGGAATTTGAAAGAAGAGTTGCAGGTGAAAGACTGCATAACAATTGCCCAACTAAGTAAAATGGTGTGTAAAACTCCCATGTTAGCATTTCAACTCCCATGTTCTCCATTTCAAGGAGACAGCATCACTTTTAATTGCATTTCCCCATCTAAATTATGAAACCAACATACACAATATGTCAATGTCTTTGGTTCATCATCACATGTTTAGACATTCGACAACATTAAAATCCAAAGATATGTGTAATTCAGTTTAGAAAGTTTAAACTACTTGGGGTTATAATGGCACAAATCAAGAAGCAGTGTGTTGAAACAAGACAGTGGAATCGTAAACAGCCCAATATACAGCAATAAACAGTACAAATACCTGTCCCATGTAAGTACCGTTCGGTGACTAGATCCACAATCCAGGACTTGTTTTCAATTAACTTTTGAAAGAGTGAATTGACAATCTGGAGTTTCAAACTAACACCAAAGGCCAGTCAGTTCTCCAGCTGGAACCAAAATAAATCACTTAAAACTTTCTGAGCGAATACAAACTAATGTTTTGCCAATGGCCAATCCCAAACATTTCCCGTTTCATCAGTGAGGCAACGCATTTCTTATTTCCCGGCCTAAAAGCACAGAGTGGAAACAGTAAATATATAAGAACAGATTGCAATCAGCACGCCATCTTCATCTTGTGCTAGATAGCTCACTCCATTTCAACAGTTACCTTGAAATTGGTATTTAACATACTCCCGAAGGAATGGCTGTTTGAATTGCCCACTATTTGTGATTTATCTTTCTGGAGTCGCATAATATTTGCACCCCATGAAAGATTAACTTAGAACATCCCTTTGGTAGAAAGTCAGTAATTTATTACAAATTAGCTTGGCTGACTCGTATTTGCTCACAGCAATCAGCAGCACACTTATGTAAGCCATTCGATTCAATCATTTTTTTTTTACTCCAGCCTTTTCTCTGCAAAACTGAGCAACAATTTCCAGCACAAAGCTGCACACGAGCTATACAGTTGAATTACAAGGCAGCTGGATCATAAGATGCAGAATCTAATCCCCCTGCAATACAATTCAGCTATTACTGAAACTATTAAATTCAAATTATGCACAGGGCTATTGATCACTCTGCTGAATGATGCAGTATTACCATTTTCTGCTCATAAGAATTCCTCTTGAGTAGAATCTTACATTCAACTTTACTCTCTCACACTCAGTCCTCATGTGAAACATGACCTACGTTACCTTTTAGTTCAATTTAAACAGGTGATATAGATCTAGAATCAGTAAATTAAACCTCATCGGTATAAAGTCGGAGAGACTGGCAAATTTGTATTTTTAATTATTTTAAGAATTACAATGATCTAAAGACTTACAAGAAAGACTCCCAGCACCAGGAAAATATGCTACTACAATGACAGGATTAGATTAACAATTAATAATCAAATACATACAACGGCTGCCCAACTCAATTAAGATAATTGTTCCTCAACAACACAAAAGCTAATCCCTCTCCAACCCTAGATATAACAATGAAGCTGACAACAAAATATGCTGGATACTCATTTGAATTAATATTTATTTAGGTATAATACAAGGTTAATCGTTCCAACTAATAAAATGAATGGTTTCCAAGTCCCAAAGCACACGAGTAATATTTATTTGGAGTAAAAATTCCATTCAGCTTGATGCTCAACACCTTCTGTGATGCCGGCCTTCAATTGGATGCATCCCAATATATAGTTGCACACAGCACTGAACAGAATTTTGGGCCATATGCTGGAATCAGAATGCAATGAAACTAAGTTACTGTTATACAGTTTCATTTTCTATCGTTGTCCCTCATTAACTTTTCTTGCTATTGCTTTGGCTAGATGTCAATAAAATATCATTACATTGATCTGAGGCATAAAATCATTTCAAACGTTCTACTACATTTATCGAACCATTTGCAGAAAATTGTATTACATACAGATACACAGTGGGGAACACAGAAGATGTGTCAGAGCAAGTAATAGTGCATGAATAAACTCTGAGTTAACATGGCTGAATGGATAACCACTGTCATTGGCAGCTTCATGGGGGAGTGTGCTGGGAGGGAGTGGGGACACACAAATTTTTTTGTACAGCTCATTCCTGGCCTTGCTGTACAATTGCTTCTTTCTCTCTCATTCTTATTGCAACATCATTGGGGATACCTGAGACAGACATCCAGGGGCACACATTTATATTCCATGATCTGAGAAGCTATAAAATGGAGCTATATTAACCCACGTTCGTAAATAACCAAAGGCTATTGATGATATAGACACTCCAGAATTGTGGTGAGAGAGGAACACCCAACATTTATATTTGTTTAAGTATTGGATCTGGCATCCACTGTAATAAAGAGAATGCTTCCCACATCTGACACTGGAGTCCAGATCACGAGGAAGTGAACCACTACCCTGCCACAGCCCAAGTGAGATCATTGGTGCTCGAATGAAATGGGCCCATTTGTGGTAAGTAACAATTAGGCTGAAAATATTGTTTGCACTGATGTAGCTGTGTTCATATCTCCACGTTAAGAAAATGTTTCCATTCTATAAATATACAAGTGGTCTGAGATACCAAGATAACTGTCATGAATACCTGACATTTGCCCCGGCAGCTGCTTTTCTGCGGTTATTCTGAACTAAGAGTAACATAACCAAAAAAACATGTTTGGAAAGGCGTTCATCAACAGTTCATTGAATCTGGGATCTGTCCGGTTGCTTTTAAATGCACAACAATATTTATTTATTCCACGGTAACAAAAGGTTGTGGTCGGAAGTGAAATCTCCACGACTCCGTCGCCAAATCTTGAACTTGTGCGATATTGAATCTCACACAGCCCAGACGCTATCCAACATTACACATTACGTCTAGCACAATCATCTTGAAACATTTCAACTTGGAAAACTTTATCAGGTGCAGCGAGTCACAAAATAATTCTAAAGGGAGATCTCGCCTGTAGTGGGCTCAGCTGAATGACAGCACTTTATGATTTACTGTTGATGTGTCAAAAGAGCAACAAAGACAGATGGATAGTGGAGTCAGATGACCAGTAGGGTTATACAGGAACAAAATCATCTAGTCATCTGGGACATGCTAATGCAATCATCCATAATCACTTGTCGTAATGGTCAATGGGCCCTACTGTCACACACAGTGGATTGTGATGGATAAGGAGCCTTGCTGTACGAATGGAAAATCTTATTTTTGACTGTATTTCTTGAGGGGACAAGAACAAGCCATTAGCAAACATTAGCAAACGTCAGTTGAAAAACCTCAGAGACTGGCCACAGTGGAGAGGTGAAAATAGAGGGCAAAGGGGCAAAAGGGTTTCGATACTTTTAGACATAATCCTAAAAGGGTTTGAATTTCAGAATGTGACTTAAAGTGCTGACGTGTTTATCTTTCAAATTTCAATCAACTTTAAAAAAGACATTAAAATGTACTAACTATGCTGCATTTGATTTTAAAAAATATGTTTAAGTATATCTAAATTGCAGTAACCAATGTTTCAACAAATTTTAGCAAAGAATTTAAATTTTTCCAGTTGCGGAATACACAGAATATTTTTAATTCAGGTTCTATTTTTGGTGGCGCACACAATTTATGACCACCATCAATTCTGACAGCTTAGGTGTTTGGCTGGAATCACTTGGGCTACATGGATGTTCCATTAGTGTGGATATAGATGTCCCAACAGGTACTCCCCACTACTTTAACTCTCAATTTTTGCAGTGGCAAATGAGAACAAAAGAGAGCTTTATTCCCATTGTTAATTTCCTCCATGTCCTGTGTGCCTCTAAATGCACTCTTTCTTTCATACACCTAGTGGCAATGACTTACTGTAACAAGAAATGTTCCAGTTGATTGACTGCATTTATTACGTGCATTTTGAGGGATATTACTATTGATGTGTGGGCCAATTATCTCGGTAGCAGCCAAGGCTCATTTGTCTTCATACGTACAGGCAGATTGTGTGGGAAGGAGAACTGATTGGCTGTGGGGATATCTGTGTGATTGCATCAGTGTTTTCTAGACACGATGTTGTTGCCTCTTTGACCTATGTAGGAGCCCATGGTCAGCTGTCGTGGCTTACAACTCCAATGCCAATCCTTGAATCCCAGCAGAGTACAGTACAGCACACCAACTGTTTAAATAATTGCAGCACACACATCTAAAATCCCTCCGTGCGCATTTTTATTCCATTGCTTAGATGCTACAGCGAGTGAGCCACAATGCACAATGAGTTATACTATTTACTCAGTTGCAGTACTTCTATTCAAGCAGCATTCAAGGTGACTGCTGACAGTGGTTGACAATTTATCAATAACTTTACAAATAAGCAAGGACATTCATTCCCCATAAGGTAATAACACATGTAATGAAAGAAGCAGAATCCTTTACACTACAGACTTACAGCAATAAAGCAGACACACTTTCCTGAACACCAGTGTAACAATGCATGCTTCCAAGCAGCAATTTCATGTCAAAAATAGCACTTACGCCCCCTATGGGTCAGTCTGTAAGAAAATTGTCTGGTGTGGTACCCATCCAGACAGTTCAGGCTCAGTTTCTGTTTTGTGCTAAGATCAGAGCCTCTGATCTCAGTTGACGCAGAGGTGGAAGCATTTCAATCGGTTTCCAAACCCATGGATAAGTCATGCAAAAGAAAATCTACAGGTTTCTCCTGATGGATTAGTGACTTCCTGGGTGAGAGGTAACTTTCTACAGTTGAATGTCAACAAGACAGAGGCTCTCCTGATTGGCTTGGGCCAGCGCTTCAGCACCTCAGGCACTGGTAGCACCAACCTCCATGGATGCACACTCCATCTTACCAATCCAGCCAGGAACCTAGGTACTGTATCTTGTTCGATCTTCAATTGTCTTTTCTTCCCAACATTCATGCCATGATATGTTCTGCTTCCCTCACCTCCACAATATTGCCTGACTCCGGCACTACCTCATCCCACAGGCTGCTGAAACTCTCATATGTGCCTTCATTACATACAGGCCTGACTATGCCAACGCGCTGCTTGTCAGCCTCCCCAATTTCTCCCTCCATAGGCTGCAGATCATCCAGAACGCTGCAGCTCATGTCCTCTCCTGCACCAATGGCCTTGGCCTTGCTCCACCCTACCTCTGCAACCTCATAACCCCCTACCAATCTGTCCTACCAAAACCAGCTCTGGTCCAAAACATTGACTGTCCAGTGCATTGGCACGTCCTCCTGATGTGAAAGACGCCGTATTATATTATAATTATATTGTTGTTCTTGCTGGAAACTGTGGAGATTAGGATCAGGAATTGCAACTTGGATCACCCTCTTATTGTCTGTGGATCCACACCGGGGAAGGAAACAGCGGCAACATTTTTAGGAAGTTAGGATAACAGGGTGTCTTCACCTTCATCGATATTGACACTCACTGGATTGTGTGCACCTTTCCCATTTCTAACTTGATACAAATCTGTATTACAGGTACCCCTCCCCAACCGCAGGGGATAGATATGTTCCTGAAAACCTCCGGGGATGGTAAAACCGTCGTTGGAAAATGCAGGGAAACATGGGGATAGAGGGAGCAAGTTTGGGCGCATTGGCTGCCAGGATCTGCAGCAATCCATGAGGCTGTCTGACTGACTGACTGATCTACACACAGACACAGAGAGAGAGAGAAATCAACGGAGAAGGTGGTGTGGTGGCTGACACGGAGGGGGAGGGTGGGGGGAGAAGATGGTGTGGTGGGTGACACGGAGTGGGGGTGGTGGGGGGGGATGCGGAGAAGCGACAATAAATTCATGTTATTTACCTTAATGCTAAGAGTGAAGCGACATCTCGCTGGTTGATTGCAACATCGCAACTGGGTCCTCACGCCAGGCGATAGCGTGAAGCGACATCGTGGCTGGGTTGATGCAACTGGGTCCTCGCGCCAAACGCTAGTGATAGTGTTAAAACCCGTGGATAAGCAAGGGTTAAGCGATAACCATTGCCGTGGTTAGCAAGGGTTGTCGCAGCGAGTCAACCGTGGATAAGTGAAATTAGCGGTGGACGAAAACGCGGTTGGGGCGGGGTACCTGTATAATCAAGACAAGATATTTCGATACATTTTCATGCGCTTTGAAACAGGCTGCCTAGTCAGTCTACTTAATAATAATAATAATAATAATAATCCTTGCATTTGATATTGCGCTTTTCACATCTTCTAGACATCTCAAAGCACTTCACAGAATATACTGTAAAGTGAATTGACCTGTATATACGTGGGCAAAAAGTGGCAGCCAATTGAGCACAGCAGTGTCCCACAAACAATTGTGGATTGAAATGACCCATTTATTATTGTTTCTTTTTGAGGGATTATTTTCAGGCGTGTGGAGTAAGGAAACTTGCCCAAGGTTTCGCCCTGACCTGCCTGGAAAATCGAACCCAGGTTTCTTGTGTGCGAGGTGAGTGCTGTAACCACTGCGCTACAGAACTCCACACTTCCCCAGATAGCTGCTCCTATCAAAACACAAAATACTACAGATGCTGGGAATCTGAAACAAAAACAAAAGTTGCTGGGGAAACTCAGCAGGTCAGGCAGCAACTGTGGAGAAAGGAAAAAGAGTCAACGTTTCAGGTCTACAACCCTTCGTCAGGACTCCAAAAAAAGGACTGACGAAGGGTTGTAGACCCGAAACGTTGACTCTTTTTCCTTTCTGCATGGATGCTGTTTGACCTGCTGAGTTTCCCCAGTAACTTTTGTTTTTGTTTTACCTGCTCCTATCAGTCTGATTTAGTTCCAATGATGACAAAAGTTATCTTAGAAAAGTGATGGATGGTCATGGAGGTAGAAGAAACGAGAGTCACAAGTTCTGGAACAATGTACAATGCACTTTCACTTCTGATGTCGGCAAAGGGTTGACCTAATTACTGCAGTACCTATTCAGGCCGTGGCCACCTCCTTTATCGTAACCCTACTGCTGCTGTGTTCTGAAGGAATTTGACCTGTTTTCATTGGAGAGTTGGATTAGATTTTGGAAGCATAATGAGAATGCTTCAAACTCCCACTTTGTGCATGGCTGTGACTATAGATGAACTCCAAATACTGTAGTGTAATAATGAGCTGGATATCAGAAGGACACTCACATTTAAGGAAGGGAGGAATAGTTTACCCAGACTAATTGTGCATTACTCAGCAAGTATTTCCTCCTCCATTCCGCTTTCGCGTGTCTCAAGGACACTGTCGGGGGATCAGGCTCAAAATGCAGGGTGAACACGGACATTTCAAGGTACAGACAGACTGAAGTTTTTTTAACATTGCACAAATGTGAAGCCCCACATTTTTACCATTAAAGTGGATTTACAATGTTACATTACACAACATGGAGACAGTGAACCTGTGTTATCAGCAACTATACCGTTGCTAATGCAGGTGTCATGCAAGAATGCTTTAATCTTTATAATAAAATAATAATAATAATCCTTGCATTTGATATAGCGCTTTTCACATCTTATCGACGTCTCAAAGCGCTTCAAAGAATATGCTGGAAAGTGAATTGACTGTATATTTGTGGGCAAAACGCGGCAGCCAATTGTGCACAGTAGTGTCCCACAAACAGTCATGGATTGAAAATGACCAATTTTTATTATTGCATTTTTTTGGGTACAAATTATTATTAGGCGTGTGGAGTAAGGAAACTTGCCCAAGGTTTCATGCTGATCTGCCTGGATTCGAACACAGGTCTCACGCTTGTAAGACGAGTGCTCTAACCACTGAGCTACAGGAGCTCCACAAATGTTGTGCCTGGCAGTTCCATGACTGTTAGTAAATATTTTGCGCTTCATAATAGCAAGGCATGAAGAAAAGAAGGTCTTTGTTAAAAATGCGTGGTGTTTATTGGGACAATCGTTCAGGTGCAGCAAGTGGCCTCAGTGTCCCATAAGTTCGAGAGAAAGAAAATTATCCACAGCTCCCACTCGTCTTTGCTATTCATTGTTGGGCGAGAAAAGGGTAGCGTTTATAATGTCCCCCATGGTACAATACCCTGTTAACTCATGTTGTCTATAGTTCAAGTGAAGAATGGACACTTGACAAAGTAATATAGGGCAGCTGGTGTTTGTGCAACTAAGAGTTAAGTTCTTCCTGTAACCACACGATGCAGAAGGTAATCTGAAGTTTTCACACCAGACTGGTATTCAGTGGTGTAATTGCACATATTTTACTATGACTTGTACACATATGGAACTCAGAGGGTCCGTGATTTTCCAGGGTGAGAATTAACTGAACGTGTTCAGCTCTGTTCGGGTTTTTAGCAAATTCCCACTGTTCGATTCCAAGTAAACAGACACGGATAGGAGACACTGTGAAATTAAAATGGACCCTCTGTTCAACAAGGATAAGCAGATATGAAGAAACTCATCTCCATTTTAAAGAAAATCTACAACACTTTCTGTCCCGGGCATCATCTTCTGTACTAAGTTTTCTTTCATACATTCCCCCCAAAACTAATCAATTGGCATGAATCCAGCGTGAAAAATAAATTTCAAGGCAAACACATTGATCTTCCTGTGCTTCACCCCCGCAAATGTCGGGTAACTTAATTTGCTCAGCTCGTTTTGGACTGCTCATACAACTTAAATCACTTTAAATTAAGGCCTTGTTTTCCAAACATGCCAGAAATGGCAGCAAATATATTAGGACTGAGTAATCTCTGTGATATTTATGACCAGAGATGATAGTTGAGCAGACAGCAATAGATTATGGAAATGCTTCTCTGCGTTCAAGACGAATTCTAAAATAAATGAATAATAATGCAAAAACCAGACCCGCCTTCCGCGCAAGTTATAAAATTGATCAACTTTGGTAGCAAACATTGTGAAATATTTGGGTATTAAGGGATACCCTGCAATCAGGGTGTTAAGGGATAATGGGAGAAAGTGGGAAATTGTTATTGAAAGAATTAGTTGAGGTACGGATTAGCCATGATCTAATTAAATGGCACAACAGGCTCAAAGGGTGAATGGCCTACCCCTGGTTCCTATGTCTAATTTATATTGCTTTGAAAGGTTGAACACGTCTCGTTTCCATCAAAAATTCACTTTTGTCAATACTGGGGGAGCTCAGTGCAACAACATGATTCATTTAATATGACTTATGCAAAGTATGAGTTATTTCAAACATGCATAGAATACAAACTGTTGAACAGGACTTGGGCAAACCTATGATTTAGGTGATTATTTGATTTACAGATCAGACGTATGTGAGTTTTGCTGTATATTTTAAATGGCTATCATTACTTTTTGACTGAATAAGCAAGAATGTCCTGGCATCAGCAGTGTGACCAACGAATTTACTGCAGGTTTTATATTTTCCTGCCCAAGTTCATTTTGTTTGACAATGTTCATATAATTTGCAAATTGCTGTTTATTGCCAGGCAGGAGAATGAAGGGATTCATAAACGTCAAACCATAAACTCTGGGATATAGACCAAAGCAGATTTATAGTTTAAATTGATTAATTATTTTTGAGATCTGAGAGAAAGAGGGGAAGGTTTTTCCACATAGGAAAAATTGATTTATTGCATGAAATTTGTAATTGTATTTGGAGAAAGGATGGTTTTAAAAGCTCAAAGAAAAGATTAAATACTGTGTGAGCCTCTCCACAATCGACGGTTGGAACTTCAACCTTTCTGCCCACCACCCTCTGCAACTCCATCAAGCACCATTTCAAGATCTTCCTCTTTGACTGTGCGTTCGGTCATCTTCCCACCTCCTCCCCACTTTGCCCTCCATTAGTTCAGGTGTAATCCGTCCACTATCCAGCACCTTGAGACATCCTCCCAATGTGAAAGGCGCTATATAAACACAATTCCTTGTTCTTCAATTCAATGTAAGTTTATGTTTGTATAAAGTTGTACTTATTGGCGTGACTTTGGCAGTGATTTTGCAAATTATCATAGAGTTGTGAAAAGAAAACACCTCAGGCCACAAAACTAAACCAATGTTGAAACCAGTCACTCCAAGTACAGTTTGGTTATAATATAATGATTAGGAAGAGCGAGACTAAACAAAACTATTCCATTGAGACTCTTCAAAATTCACACAGCATTACTTCCATGCTAATTCGATTATCCAAGTTTGTAAAGATGTAACTTTTTCAGGCAAAACCGAACTGCTACAATCTAACAATTTGATTGAGAAAAACAGTGTTGGATTTGATCTGTTTCTGAAGTTGTGGAAGAACAAATGGAGGCTGACTGATACCTCTTCATTGAAGGAACTTGTACCCCTGTTGCATTTTTCAGCAACACATTTCATTCTTCATTGCTCTAATTTATAAAATAAAATGTACATCACAAAGTGTTGCTCCAAAAGCACCATGGCATTAGTACAGCAGGGTCTGGCTTTTAAAATAATTAAAGTTACTGGGAATCCAAAGAGGGCACACGATTCCTTTAAAGAACTGTTTGTATTTCGACTATTTGGTTTGGTGTCAACACAGGTGAAAGTTGAGTTGGGTTTCGTGCCCACATATAGCCTTTCCAAAGTGATAAGCATCACTAAATCACATTACCACAACACTAAATCAGTCAGGATCTCAACTTTCTAGCAGAGTGCAAGGTCTCCTCTTGTATCTTCAAAGCTAGCCTCTTCTCTGGAGCTTTACGCTGCACTTATCCAGTTCATTTACACTCTGTTATGATCGTAGCTTTCGTGGATATTTGGACAAAATATTTAAAAACAAACCAATTATGCAGGGAAATTGTTTTAATTTATTTTGTTAAATATTCATCTAATTGAGACTTGTGAGCCTCATTAACTCCCAGATGGCATTCTGCAGTGGAATCTACATTGTCAGCGTGGCAAGCTTTACTTACATCTCAATAAAAGATGCACATATCCTGCCCATTCTGGATCATTCCTGTATCAAAGTCAATGCCGAGATCAACTACTGGGGAACATGTCCAGTTGTAAACCAAACATACCTTAGTTTGAATTGAATTGAATTCCAAAGTAGTTCTACTTTATTTAATGCTTTAGAAGTGTTAATTCCTGCCATTACTATTGCTTGATTGGTGCTGATTTTTATGACAAACAAAGGAAGTATCCACAACAAGAAACCATAGACTTAAAGACCGTTCTGGGCAGAATCTGCACCCCCTACCTCTCCGACCTCCTCTCTCCTCAAACCAGCACCCGTTGCTTTCGCTCCACCGGGTCTGGCCTCCTCCCTGTCCCCCGTATCCTCCGCTCCACCATCGGTGGCCGTGCTTTCAGCCACTACGCCCCGAGGCTCTGGAACTCCCTTCCTCACTCCCTTCACCTCGCCCTCTCTCTTCCCAGTTTCAAGTCTCAACTAAAGACCTTTCTCTTCGACCACGCCTTTGGTCACCTTTCTACCCCTGCTCCTGGCTCGGTCCCACGATGTGTTATTGTGAAACGCTCTGAGATGCCGTCCGGCGTGGAGGGCGCTATATAAGTCGAAGTTGTTTTTGAAATCAAATGCACTGTTAATACTATTCATCTGGAGGATAGTCTGTCTGCATGTGATAAACATTTCTTTGGGTTTTATTTGGGGATTGAAAAAGAGCTTAGTTGCTAAATTTGGAGAGAGTTTTTATTCACTTTTAAAACATTTCCTTTCGCTGTTGAATTTGTTTGTTTCTTATTTCCTACCATCATGGTACCTTGCCCAGTGTCTCGCCCAAATAATTATCACTAATGAGTGAATCTTAACAGTCAGAATGACTTCAAGTTACTATATTCAATGAACAGCGATTAGAAGCATAATCCTTTGCTACACTGAACAAGAGGCTTCAGCCCAATCCTCCCCCAATTTGGTTTGCGCAAATACATTGTCCCAGAATCCCAATCTAACAAAAACATCAGTCCCAGGAGCACAAACAGTGCAACATTTACAATATTTGGTCATGTGACTTTCCGAACTTAAACCCAATTGTGTCTCATGTTCATTGGGAACACGCCAGTGAATTGGAATTGGATCATCACAATTCAATAGGTACCAAGAATGGCTGGGAGAGATAAGCATTGATACTATCTCACATTAAGCTGGTTTTGATTCAAATCCAGTTACCAGAAGTGTGATTGTTAGACAGTAATGCTTGATGTTTAAAGTCTGTGAATCGATCTTGGATACATTTCTGATCAGGAGGGTTTAAGACTGTTTTTTCTTGATCCACACCAATTTGAACCGTATACTGTACTCCTGCTTCACTTCTTTCAAGTGTGTTGCTGTTACTTGGATTAAGATTTCAACAACATTTTGTTTGCTGGAGGTGATGGGATGGGAGGGGAGTGAATATAGACTGGCTAGCTGACAGCAAAGGAGAGGAGTCAAGTATTGGCTGTGAGGTGGAATGGGGAATTTTAACCCTGGAATGGACTGAATGGGCTCTCCTGCCTTTTTCTTTTCTATGTATGTATTTCTCAACACTCCAAAGAACTAAACATAATGCAAATCAAGTTTCAACACAGGCAACTAAACTTTACATTCAAAAGGCATGTAATAAGATGATCACAGGAAACTGCATGAAACAAAAGACAAGGTAATACATGACTGAACACCTTTCAGGACCTTGTGTAGACAAGTACAATCTGTTAGTAACTTGGATGATCTGGACCATTTACTTTGAGATGTGAGCACCATAGAGAACTATAATTGAAAATGGTAATGTAGTGGACTGAAACATGATGCGTATGGTGAAGGAAGGTTTCCCAAGTTTGTCATGAAAAATAGCAAATAACTCGTATTAAAATGATTTTGTGGTAAGCTACAGGAGCTTGACTGCAGCTGTTTTCCTTAAGATGGACCATATGGAAGATCCCGATATCAATTCAAAATGTACAACATCATAATGGTGTAAGAGCATGAGGACAGAGTGGGAAAATGGGATGAAAACAGTTAGCTCCAGAGGACGAGCTAGCCCAACTTTAGACTTTAATGGGTTGAATTTCCTCCATTTTGGGCATTAATCGTCTCGCATTTTTTTCTTAATATACAAAAAAAAATGGTTACTTGAACTTTTTGTCTAATCAGGAGCAAGTCAGACAGCTGCAAAATCTCATGAATGATTACAAGAGGTATGGTAGAGGATAAAGATGAGGTGGAAAGGAGATAAATTCAATGCTTTTTATTTGAATATAATTTTTTTTAGTGAAATAAAAACTGCAAAGAAATTGTACTTGGCTACAGGCCAGTCCTTGTGCATATGTTACCAGTTACTACTAACCACAAAGTTTACAGCTGAACAAAGAATGTTTCGGAAAACAGTGAATGCAACTTGATCTGCTTCCTTTTTCTAACCATCTAATAAAACCAGAGATGTCAACATTCGCCAGGAATTTTGTACAGTGTCGATGCATCTGCCGAGCACCTGGGGAACCAAACCCAAATATAATGAGAAAAACAAAAACTTCAGGAGAGGAAAATATTGAGATGAAAACTTTGTCCACATTTGGAATTATAGGTAGATTAAAAAAAATCTAAATCGCACTTACTCTATAAATCAAATATTCTGTGATTATTCTTTTCTATTTGTGTCCTTTATATTTACATATATGTTCTGTATCTTTATAAAGTAGCGATGTGTGTCTTTTATAGACTGGACACTGAATGACCATGAAAGTCAAATTGAAGTATTCTGTTCCTCGCCTTAACCCCTGGACTGGATGGATTGCCTGCAGCGTTTAGTATTACATACATGTTAGCGAATGCATGAGCAATTTTTAAATGAAAATATCATTTCAGCAGAGATAGCTTTGCTGCTCATTAAGGATGACTAATTAATTGCATGAAATGTTATTGTCAGATAGGGCCTCAAAGAATAAATCAAATCTGTGATGCATAACCTCAAACGGGAAGTGGGTTAGGTTTAAAGCTGAATTATCTAAAATGTCATTACTTCCTTCACACCCTGTATTGAATACATTTACACATTTATATTTGTGCACAGTTGCACACTGCTTTTCTGTGCACATACCTGTATGTATTAAGTGCGAATCAGTCACAAATGCAATCCATCACACATTCAGGCGGTACATTGACAGACATATTATACCTTCAAATACTTTCATATGTCCATCAACATGCTCTTTGCTTCTCTTAATCCCTGCCATCAATCTGCAACAAGTTTCCAATGACCTTTTCACAATGGTACAAGGACAGTTCAGATCTGCACTTCAGCACATTTGTTTTAACTGTAATTTCCAGTATAAAATTGATTGCTCCCGGCACCTGAAACCCGCGATCCTCTGAATCACCGGGATTAGTGTCTGGGGTCATTTATCAATGCCTGAGCATTGCTCCAAATCACAGCGACATTTTTCACGCTTAAAACAAACAGTTCATCTGTCACCCTGGCTGCGCAGATATCTTAGTTGAAGGTCTGGAAAAATGACAACTTGAGGAAATTCATCATTGTCTTCACAGCTAAGGATAAAAAGAATGTGCGCACAGCAGGACTGCTTAGCAACTGCTTGCCAATAGCTGCTTCCAATCCTCAGAATCAACACAACACAAGGTGCTGTGAGATATTCTTCCTGCTGCTAAATACAGCAATTTAGCAAATCCCAGTCTACTTACCAGCAAGAGAATTTTACAATTTACAGCCAACACTGTACAGTATTTAATGGCAATACACTTCTGTCCACAGCATTTATTTTTGGCACAAGGCGTACAGCTCAGGAGATACTGGTGAATCTGCCCCTAGGCCTGACATACTCATACTTTGCTCCTTGGTGTATGCCGAGGGGCACTGGAATAGAAGCAAAGTGGTTTCTGCTGACTTGCTGGAAACCTTCTGCGAGGAGTGGGCATCGCAGGATAACTGGGACATCATGATTTGCAATTCGGGTTTGTTCGGTATTTTAGGCTGCCTGTTCCATACATTTTAGTAGTTATGCTTTCAGATGATCAGATTGAATTGGACATTATGTGAGCCTAGCAATTAGCAAAATATTATCCTTAGTGTATTTACAGTAACGTTAGACCCGGAGCAAGGCAAATGGTGTACAAAACTGTGAAAAGAAACTACAGCAAAAACACAAAGAGGCACATGGATGCCAATTAATGCTTTTCTTTCCATTCCCAATTTTCCCAAACATTTGCAGATATATGCTGGATTTATATACAGAATACATGCGTGTCTGCATATGTATAGAACATATGTACAGATTCCACCTGTCATTAGATTATAATTTATCACAGAGCACCTTTTGTTCTATTAGTCATATTACTGTATTGTACTTCAAGTCATCACACATCTTGACACTGGTCTGCTGCTTCTGGTTATTAGTTTCATTAGTTTCTGGTTGGTAAAGATAGTCAGTCAGTGTACAAAGCATTGTTTGCAATTGAAGCCTCTGCAGTCAATTTTCTATTTTGCTTTTGCACAACAAGTTACAGCAACTCTCTTTAGTCGTTAAAAGGGGACCTTAAAACCACCATGTTACACATCTCTTTTCTATTTTTCATGTTGAATTCATAGTAAGACCTGCTTTAGCTATATGTTTGACAGGAGAGGCAGAGGACTGATGAACTGACAAAACATGATGCTACTGTGATCGTAAGGGTGGCTAGATAGTAAATGCTTTCCATATATTTTCATTTTTGTCTCTCTTGTCTCTACCTATAAGTAGGTTATAGCCAGAGGGTGATGTATGAATCTCAATTGCTATGTGTACACCTTTGTTGGATAAAATATACTACAGATTTGAGAGATAATGGATTTGGGAGATGTTGGAACTGTTTTTTGAGCTGGTGCCAAGGAGCTGCTAAACATTTGACTATTACAGTACTCCACATTAGGTAATTGTACAAGTTTTACTCAGTGCCAATTCTTACAATAACATAGTCACAACTTGGCAGCCATTACTTCTGAAGCACTTTAAGTTGACTTTGACATTATCGACCCAATATCAAATGCACATCTGGACATAAACTACAACGCAAGGATTATTATCCAAATGGTGTAAGAAATGCATTGCTATGCGGCTTCACTCCCACTGGGATAGATGCAGAACAAAGAAACAAAGCAAAGAAAACATTATATTTTGCAAACAAAAATAATATGATGGAGACTGGCATGCCTCATCAAACTAGAGCTGCTACCTCCACAATGTATTGACTCAAATGGGCTGTTGTCATGAAAATTGTTAGTTTGGAGATGCTTGGTTACATCCCGTTTCAGGCTATAGTACAATATCTATTCTGGTTTTTGGACCCTGTAATGTTCCCATTTCAAATCTATACAACTTATTAATGCAACAATAGCACAAAGCCTCACTTGTTCATATTTTTCTTGAAGATGAATAGCTTTCTTCATGTCTCTTCTATTTGTATGCATGTCATCTGTTTCTGGTAATAGATGTTTTCACAAAAAGTGAAATATGAAACTCGATAAAGTATCAACATCTCCCGGGAGCTCCTTTGCACCAATGAATATGGATGTCTTTGAGTCCCAGTCTGTTCCACATCAGGTATCAAATATAAACTTACTGCTGAGATTATCACCTACCGACTACTAGACCAGTTGTAATTACTCACTAAGAGATTTTCTATCCCTGCATGTAAATGTATTCTCTGATTCATTCTTAGACTTGAAAGTGCCCAATGTCACTCAAACCTCACCTTTAGAACAAATTCCACTAAGTCCTTTTTGTTCTGAGTTTAATTAACAACTGGAAGTTGTTATGAATAAGGCTGGTTGAGACAAAGGTATTGGGAAAGGATTAGATCAAATTGATTTAAACCTTCCATCACCAGCAGCAGCCTAAAATCTCTTATAATATCATTGATAAACAAGGAGTGTTTTTCTGGGCAGGAATCCAATGTCACCTGGATACGTTTGATCAAGTGAAGTAGCAAACGTCAGGATCATAACCTCACAAACCCTTTCAGAATTTTCTTTAATCAAATGAAAAATCTAAAAATCATCCATTCTTTCATGAGATTTCAGAAAAGAATTCGAACCGTGTGCAGAATAAGGTGGTGGCATTACATTTTTCTTGAATCAAGCCGCAAATCCTCAGTTTGAAGCTATGATATGATTATGTGTCCATTGCTGCTGCTAAACTATAATTTAACAAAAACACTTCAAATGGGAGATTTAATGGCCTGAGTCGAAGTAAAGAAGAATTTCAAGTGATGGTGACAAGCACGTTGAAAGATATAAATAAAGTATATTTTTAAAAATCATAATTGCAACAGGCTCTGAGGATATGAGGCATTACTTGATATCTTCGACCACTGAAAATATGTTATCCTTGTTGTCTTGGCGCATCCTAAAGCAGTGATCTGGATTCACATTTTCAATCCCATTTAATTTTCGATGCACCTCTAGAAGGTCCCTCTGAGACACTGTCTCTCAAGACTGAACAAGATTGAACAAACTTGGCTAATGGTTGCAGGTCTGAAGATTCAAACTGATACACATCATCAGAGGTGTGATACAAATACATCGCCGCAATTATTCAGGCTAGCCATGACTGGCAGGTGATTCTGGCAAAAATAAATTGAAGTTTGGAGTAGCATCTGGAATCAGGCACTTTTTAATAGATTATTAATATTGAGTGCCAAATTAGAACAGTCCTGTCAGTCAGTAAACCAGCAGTGTCACTACCAATATTTTACACTCCTATCAAACAAATACAGCCAAAAAGCCGGTTGAACTCCAGACACAGTTATGGGAAGCCATTTGTGTTAGCAATGAAACTGTCAGGCAGTGGTGAGACAAATGCCATTTATATCATGCTTTTTGATTTGGTTACCAAGGTTTCTCCTGGAATTTTTAAAAAGGCATTCAGTTTCCAAAGGTAAGCTTTGACCACAATTGAACACTCTCAATGCGGTCTCTTCCATACTGCAATCGGATTCGGAAACCCTTTGTGATGTCAGCTCCCTTTGTGATACTAAATTATAAATCAGCAACAATTCTCATTGCTTCTGAACAATGAGCTCAGTTAATTAAATGCATTGAGTGGAGAACGTTTATTTTAAAAAGAAATCACAGCTTCGAAAAAAATTGGACCATTTTGTAGGCAGTGTTCACCACAAGAGAAGAGCACATCCAATCACTACAGCTGTGATCTTGCAGTGTGACCTACATAACCATTGCAATACAGCTTGTGTTGTAATTGGGAAGCGAGAGGAATGTACAAAATATGACATGGATTTGGTGTGTTTGTTGGGATAAAATACTACTGTACATTGATATTTCAATCTAGGCTATGAAAGTAAGTCCTGCTGTAGGATTTGAAGCAATCATAATCTGACCTGGAGGCAAAAGTGCAACAAACTGACACAATGCACATTTAAAATCCAGAGTTGGTAGTTCAATCTGGACTTGCATTTCTGACAAAGAAAGGGTCTTTTCATATATACAGACATCATCATGTGTATAAGTTTCTTTTGTTGTTTTCCTCATCCAATGCATGCATCCACAATGTTTTGGGAAGTGTCTCAAACTAATAATAATACTAATCCTGGCATTTTAAATAGTGCTGTTCACATCTTCAAGATGTCTCAAAGCGTATATTCTCAAAGAATATATTGCAAAGTGAATTGACTGTATATTTGCGGTTGAAACGCAGCAGCCAATTGGCAACAGCAAACACAAATAGTCCCACAAACAGCTGTGGATTGGAAAATGATCAATTTAATTTTTTTTTGAGGGATTGTTATTAGGTGTGTGAAGTAAGGAAACTTGCCCCAAATTTCACAAAACTGAAGCAACAGTAGACCATCTGGCCTATGGAGGTCACTGTATTATTTTGGTATACAGATAAACCTCACTGTTCCTTCAAGGTACAATCTCAATGAAAGTGGTTGGGAACCACATAAAGCTTTGCTGAGTGTTTTCAGGTGGGCTTACTTTCAGAACCTCAATCGAAATGTCAATGTGGGATTTTGCTGATTGGACCACAGAAACAAACACATCAAATCCACATCATATTCTGTGCATTTCTCTCTATTCCTAAATACACACCAAAGGTATTGCTTTTAAGTTTGCATTGGCGTCTGGTTAGAAAGCAAACAAGTGTTTGCTGGTGAGTGAGTGACGATGGAATCAGCAGCAAATAGTGGTCAGTAATGTTAGCCAAAGGAGCACTCTCCTAATTGCGGAGGATTTGTGCTGGAACGATTACCATCAAGAAAAATAGTTCAGAGTATGGACCTGGTGGGTCACAAATAACAAAATTCTAACTAGACAAGCTTATTAGTTGGCGGTAGGTGCCAGCTCTCCCCCTGGTTAGATAGCCCAATCTCCTCGCTGAAGACAAACATTGATATTGCTTCTCCATGACCTTGGAGTGTGTTGTGAGCAATTATACAGAAACCTGCTTCATATTTTCTACAGGATTCTTTGCTATTCATTTCAGTGTGAAAACGCTTGTCCTCTTGATGTGAAAAATGCTAAATAAATGTAACTCGCATGGCATTATATTGTATAATGTTTGGGGTTTAACAGGATTAGTTACAGTATGTTTGTGGTTGTATTTTTTTTTGACAATACAGTAATGAGCACAAAAAATCCTAACTATACATTTCTATGAATCTTTATCTTGCAGTTGAGATATCTCCAAAGTGCTTCACAGGATTTACTATAAAATGCAGTGACTGCAGTTTTTAGGTGATTAGATAAGCTGGGTGTATCCTCCTGGGTACAAATGAATAATCCATGCAAGGCAAATATACAAAAAACACAGGCGATGTGGAACTCTCAGTAGTTTAACTGCTCTACCTTTTGCAATGCTACCCTGTGTGAATGGCGCTATATAAATACAGGTTCTTGTAGTTTAGTTTTGAGATTCTGGTATTTACAAACAAGAATTGGATTTAATAATTTAAAGATAAATTTGATCATGTTGCAATCATTTGTTGGATTCATTTATGTTTCCAGGGAAACGCTATTCACGGCAACTAAAGCATGTAACACTTTAACATCTGAAGCACCAGCAGGTCGCATTTTAGGCGATTGCGTTTGGGATGCTGTAAAAGACAGAATGCAACAATTTTGAATTAACATAGGATTTCTAAAGAGGCTACATTTCTTAGGCAGGCAATCCTGATTTAAAGAGGGAAAGTAAAACAGATCAAAAATGCTAAATACTGCAGATGCTGGAATCTGAAACAAAACAGAAATAGCTGGGAACACTCAGCAGGTCAGGCAGCATCTATGGAGAAAGGAAAGTGAGTCAATGTTTCGGGTCCACAACCCTTCATTAGAACCGGGGCATGTTGGGAGGGAGAGGCTTTTAAGGATTAACAGAGAGGCGGGAGACAGGGCAAGGAAGACAAAGGATAAAATGGGGGAAAACAGACCATTTTTATGAACAGTTTAAATAAGGAGGGAAAACCTGAATTTGCAAAATAATGTGCAACACAGAAAGAAAAGACATACACATTAAAAAAAGTAGAAAAAAAAGTGTGATTAGATTAGATATTGAATGAAGTGTAAATCAGATAAACATATTGAAGATTAATTATAATTGAGCATATCTTTTAATCTTAAATTAGAAAGTGGCAGGAATGTTCATTTTTCTAACAGAATGTGGTTAAAGGTCAGGAAATTAATTATTGAAGGTGCAAGAGCTATGGAAGTCCAATTTAAACAAACGTGCTCATAATTGATTTTAATTGAATCTAAAATGAGAGTAGTGCCAGATCGAAAGTCAAAATAATAATCCATAGTTCATCTTCCATTAAAAAGTCTATCAGGTTCCTTTATAACCCACCAACAAAGCAAGTGCCGGACGTGCTGTACTGAAGATTTCTCACCACAGGTTCTGTTGACATCAAATGGAAAAAGAAAGGAATTTTCTTTCAATGGAACACAAGAGTATTAATGTCACTGCAATAACAGCTTTAAAACTATTTTATAACTGCTACTTACATGGTAGATCACCAGTATTTTGCATTCTAGGGTAAAGGGAAGTTGATCCACACAGTCCTCAAACAAGTGTCACTTGCCCTCTTCAAATTCAAAAGCACAAACATTGCCCATTCTCACAATTCCTCACAAACTTTGCAAACACATAAACAAACAGGTTCCACAATTTGCAGGGACACGCTACTTTTACAAACTATTCCTTGAAGTTGATCCACCACTACAACAACAACCATAACAAATTACATTTGTACAGCACCTTTCATGTCAGGGGGAGGTTAGAAACATCTACAACAACAACAAAATTACATTTATTTCCTTTCACATCGGGAGAATGTCACTGGGCGCTGACCTCTACTGTAATAATCTGCTGCTAGTTTGTTTGGAGTCTCGGCACACATTTGCCGTTATTCTCTCCCAACAGAGTTGATCTGATACAGCAATATCCTGCCTGGGTCCCCAGGAACTCTTGAAATGCATAGGTATATGCCAAATTGATACGAATGAAAAACAACCAACACAATCTAAACAGTGAAAGAACTCAAAACGGATTGGATGCGGAGACCTTGTAAACCTACACTGACACTGAAATAAAAGGAGACATTCAAACAGAGAGTTGCCAGAGTACTATTAACAATCTCCCGTTTGTTTAAATTTAAATCAGGGCGAGATTGAGAAATCAAACATTCCCTTCCCCTCTCCCCAATTTTTCTGAACATAACTGTTCACTCAGTTCATCTCTGACTTTATTGTGAAAAATATTTGTCTTTTTGGTCCAATTGATTTCCTCTTGTCATTGACTTGACAGATGACGTTGAACAACAACTAAACAATAAAAACATACCTTGAGGGATTAAATAGTTTTGATCAGGAAACGTAAAAGCAACTGAAGCAAGATTACAGAAGAGCAAAAAAAAACTAGCATCCATTTAAAAACCGTTTCAATCTCTCATTTTATTAACGTGTACAAAGTCTGTTAGAAAAGCAAACTACACACAATTTTCTGTTTTGTGGATGAAGGATACTCTTCGAAGGAGCTGTACTTCTTAATTGAACATTTTGACATGAGAGTCATAATTCTACAATCAATAACCCACCGATTAAAAATATGAAACCATAAAAATGCTTTATTCAAAAATTAATACCTGCACACCAGAAATACTCCATGGAAGCAGTGGATTGACTATCAAATATTTAACCAACCACAACAACAACTTGTATTAATATTGCATCCTTCACACAGATTTGGGACTCGGAATGTGGACTGCTCCCCAAAATGAGGCAACATTACTGTACGTGTTATGCAAAAGTCAGCAACTTGTTTTTTTATTGTCACACATCAGGATGTATGCATCTAATCAAAATGGCACATATTGATCCAGCTTGTGTTTTGTGATTGATTGGCTCATATTGACCACGAACAACTCTGATTTGTTGTAAGTCATGAAGTTTTAATATCTGTGACAGACAAGTCCATATGTTTTTCCATAAGTGTTCATTCCTTTAATGAACAGAACTGTGGAGTCTGGCTGCCCATGTAGTTCCCAGGTACATCAGATCACACATGATGGATAAGATCCTGTCATTTCTGTGATATAAATGCAACATTATTGCCACTTGATATCATATTATTCAGTAGTTCTTAGGTTTCCAGCTTAATGTGGAAAATAAATTGTCGTGTCGGGACAGAAACAAATCATTTACAAAAAAACTTCGCATTGATATCGCAACAAATAATCAAGACATTAAATAGTTATTAAATAGTTATACTGTGTATACCTTCAAACTGGAAGGACGTGAAATGCACTCTGCAAATATAATTATTGTGTTGTAGACACAGTCAGTTTGAAGGTATATACAGTATAACTGTAGGCAAGGGAAGAAGCGAGGTGAAGGGACTGTGGGATCGAATTCCAGAGTGTGGGGGGCAGAGAAGCTGAAAGCCTGGCCACCGATGGTAGGGCGGCAAACATGGAGCAGACTGAGCCCGCTGAACGGAGGGAGCGAGCAGGTTGGTAGGGAGTCAGCAAGCCAGAGAGAGGTAGGAGGGAGCAAGGCCTTGAAAGTGAGGAATTCTAGTTAACAATTCAAGCAACATCAACACCACCCAAGACTAATTTTTAAAACAATAGTAACCATTTATGGGAGAGTTGATGGACGGAACTTTTATTTTAATAATCCAGAATGCTGCCTGGTATTAGAATAAACCTATGTAGCCAATAACAAAACTGCGGTTTTAGATTAAATTTTTCCCAATTACAGTTTTAATACTATTTTGAAATATTATTTTTAGCCCTCTATCACCAGATCAACCTCTTTAACTATTGCCAGATACAAATTAAATTCTGGAGGCTCTTATTTTTCCTGACACATTGCCGGGTGGTCATTTATACCCTGAGCGAGCACTTGTCTCCTTAATCATAGGCAAAGCCTATTTCTATGAAATCCTCTAATTAAAAAAAATACCGCATTGACATTTCTAATTTCCCATGAGTTTTAGCCAGGGGCACCAAACTGCAACAGTGACACAAGCTGTTAATAATCCCCGAAGCAGTCAATGGTCACTCTTTTAATACCGTGTCGATAAAATGGCCATAACCCTAGGTTGTGAGCCATTTTAGGAATCAGTGTGTGACTAAGCAGTGCAGAACATAGAGCCAGATCTGCACTCGACTCAATTCTGTTTTCTCACTTGGCTGTTGTGGGCACATCAAACAGCCTGCCAGCACTCACTGTCCATGCCCGCATTTGACGAGTGGTCACTTGGTTGAAGTACTGGAAGCCCGTGTCCGCAGCACCCCATCAGGCCGCGTCATCCGAGGGATGTATGAGAAGTGGGAGAATAAAACATTTCCGAGCAAATTGTCCTTTGCTACTCGAGCCAGCTACTATTACAGCGATATAGGCACAGTTCTGGGTATAATAATAATAATTGGATTTGATATCATGCCTTATCACGTCTTCTAAATGTCTCAATACACTTCACAGAATATACTGTACAGTGAATTGACTGTATATTTGTGGGAGAAACACAACAGCTAATTGCACACAGCTGTGTCCTACAAACAGTCGTGGATTGAAATGACCAATTTTTTTTTTTTTAGGGATTATTATCAGGTGTGTGGATAAAGGAAACATGCCCAGGTTTTGCCCTGCCTGGAATTGAACCTAGGTCTCTCGCTGGTAAGGCGAGTGCTCCAACCTCTGAGCTGCGGGGTTCCACTTTGACTGTTTTGCAGATCCCCTGATTTGGAATAAGAAGCACAATATGAAGGAAGCTGAAGATAGCAGCAAGAAGCGAAATTCAATAAATGACGACATTTTGACAACATGAGTAGGCGATATATCATATGCAAGCATTATTACTCATTTGCCTTTCAAAACCAAAGCTCATCTGTTGAGAACGTTAAGAATAAATAAATGAATTTCAAAGTTGCTGGTTTCCTTTCTCTTCCAAAAAAGTGAAATCAAATAAAAACATGAAATAAAGCTCTAGCTTGTGAATCTCAGTGCACCAGAGTGTGAAAGACTTTACCACCATTGTGTTGGCCAACATTTCCTATCATTATTGGTAATGCAGTATTTCCAGAAAGTGTCGGTACGTATTGATAAATATGCTGTTGAATTTTGCATCAAAGAAAGAGGAAGGGGTAAAACACAGATAATCTTCAATTAAATCCCATTTTGGAAAGAAAGAACTTAATCAGAGTCAATTGATTAAAATCGGCGTTGTTCTTTGTATAATCTGTTCGCAGATAAACTGTTGCGAGTTCCGGTTTTAGTGTCAGATTGAGTGGCTCTGCATCTTGACTGGGTATTGTAATCCCCGCTGGACTGACTGTGCAAGTAGGTATGAGGACAAAAGTTTGTGTTCGTGTTCAGTCGCTGCACGCTACTGGAACAGATATTTCCCAACAGAGCGAGGGAAAATGTTGAATTGATAAAAGCTATGTAGAATGTTCCCTGCTACCTTTTCAACCTGGGTACAAACAAATAAACAACTTGGATTTATATAGCTCCCTCCACGCCAGACAGTGTCTCAAAGCGCTTCACAATAGCGGAGCCCGAGGCCGAGCCAGGGTCAGGGGGAAGGTGACCGTAGGCGCGGTCGAAGAGAATGGCCTTCAGGTGCAACCTGAAAATGGAAAAGGAGGGGGTGAGGCAGAGGGATGGAGGGAGGGAGTTCCAGAGTCCAGAGGCACGCTGCATGATGAGAGAAATAAATAATAAGGAAGAAAATCTACTCATTCAATTCTCCCAGTAGAAAGTGTGAGACACTGTTTATTTCGAAGCCGAAATATGAATCAATAATAAAATGATGGGAGGGCTGACAAATAAGCACATTTAGAATCTGAGAAGGTTCCATGGCCCTTCAAGCTCAGTAAACAGGAACAGGCATTAATGCGTCCTGTGGTGAAATACTTTCACAGCCAGTTCCATTACAATGCAAATCTAAACCTGTCCTGAAAATTTATTACAAAGTACCAGGGACTCTTGTGGATCCATCCATTTTTTATAAGGCAAGAATAACTGCTAGTCAGTGATAGTTATTGAGACCGCCAACAGTCGACGGCTGGTGGATTAATTAACAACATCTCAACTAAGATGGAATAAAACCCACTGGGAAATTTAAATGTACAAGACAGTCCTTACTCTCATTCATGTTGCTCGGACTTCTTAAGTCCTTTGGCTTCCAAAGATAAAAAATTATAGTAGGTTGTTTGGATATGTATGTTGTTACGCGTAGCTTGGGTAGGCTGTACTATTTGAGGGAGGAGGAAGACAGTAAGATATATTGACTTTTGTTTTACTCCCAAGGTTGGTGGTTTTACAGCTGTCATTCACATCGCTTGTTAATCGTTACCCCGACTCAATCAATCTCTCAACTTTGAGGGGAGATAATTGAAGCAATTCACTCGGTGGAATCGAGGCTTGCGAGGAACCAGAAGCAGCGCTAAGTAGACCAGACTAAGAGCACAAACATCTGCAGAGCTGACAAGGAGGGCAACATTTTGGTACGATTCAATTGTGCATTTTAAATGTGATAAATGGGCAAGCCATTTTTCATTTGTCAGAGGGCTCGATTAGGTCCTCTGTGAGCTCTAATGAATTCCACTGTTTAGCTACCATAAATACTTGCCAGATCAATTTTTAATAAGATTTCACACTTTCATTTCACTTTTCCAGCGCATTTAAAAAAAATCTTTCTATGAAACCCTGATGTAGTTTGGATCGCAACACGACTGGAAATTAGGATTAGTTCTACCAGCTATTCCTTTATCCACAATCTGTTTAATTGTCATTAAAATTAAGGGCACACACCATAAAACAGCAGAAGCAGTGCTCCAGATCTAGGTATGTGGACACTTAGGATACATTGTTAAACTGTGTTACAATATAAAAGCGAACATAATGAGAAAAAGCCGTTCCATTCACCACGCAGGCAAAATTTATTGTATTAGGGAGTCGACAGTCCCACTTCATCCTCTGCGATATCTCAAGTGCGCATATTTCACAAAGGAAATGCAGTAAAATAATCTAGAAGTTTCACCTATCTTTACATCTCTGCTGTTCAATCTTCAGTCCCTTCTCTTCAAGGTAACATTCTTCTTTAGTTTTATCAACAGAATTATTGTGCTCCATAGAATATTTATTTCAATTGATAGATTTTTTTAAAAAGTGCACAAGGCCATTGTATCTGTACTGAGGCTAGCCTCTCCACTACAGTACGCAGTATATCTACTCGAATCCCACTCTTTAGCTCTCTAATCATAACCCTTAAGATTAAATTCCTACAAGCATTTATTCGTTTTGAATGCTGTGATGGACTCAGGTTCGACAGTCATTTGCGATACAGTAAGTATTCCACATTCTTTAATAGAAACAAAATCCACAAGCTGCCCGCAAACCTTTTCAATTAAGATATCCAATATTAAGATAACAACTTACTATTCTGTCAACCATCAAAACAATCACCCAAGTGGACCTACCTCAGAGGTAATGAACACCACCACATTTTATGACCCCCACCACATTGCCTATTGTTAAGTGCTTTGCAGAGGTCCTCCTGACACAAAAGGCTCTGCATAAATGTAAGCTGTTGTTAAAAACTGTCTGAGTTTGCCGTTGAGAGGGGGTAGATGGCCACAGGCATGGGTCAAAAAGGATGATATATAAGTGCATTCTGAAGATGGGTAATCAGGGAGCAAGGTGGAGGGATTGAGCCATAGTTTCAACAGCAACAAAATTACACTTGTATAGAGCCTTTCAATCAACGCGCTGGACAGTCACTGGGTCAGACCCGAGCTGGGAGTACTGGGGTGGAGAGAAGGGGGGATTAGGAGTTGCTGATGGGAGCATCAAAGAGGAGAGTCTTGAGGCAGGACTTGAAGGAGGCCAGGGAGGGGGCCAGGCAGAAGGACTGTGGCATGGAGTTCTAGAGGTTGGGGGCAGAATGGCTAAAGGCTCGCTCGCCACTGCTGGGGCGGATGGGTCGGGGACGTGGAGCAGGCCAGAGCCTGCTGAGCGGTGGGGGAAGGGAGGTTGGTAAGGGGTTAGAAGGTCACAGATGTAGGGGGGGTGGGGAGTGAGATTATGTAGGGCTTTAAATGCGAGGGCCAGGATCTTGAATTGGATCGTCTGGATGATGGGGAGCCTATGGAGTCGGGCAAGGATGGGGGAGATGGGGGTCACAGAGTTTGGAACGGTAGAGAACACAGGCCGCTGAGTTCTGGATCATCTACAACTTGTGGGGGGAGGAATTGGGAAGGCCAACAAGCAGGGCATTTGCATAGTCAAGCCAGGATATAATGAAGGCATGAATGAGGATTTCAGCGGCTTTGGGGGTGAGGTAGTGATGGAGTCGGGCAATATTCAGGAAAATAACAACTTGTATAATGCCTTCCATGCAGGGCAGTGTTTCAGAACGCTTAGATAGTGGCTGGAGGCAGGTGCTGACGTGGAGCAGAGGGGACGAGGGGCTTGCTGGAGACCGAACCAGCTGAGCAAAGGAAATGGGTAGAAGAGTGGGGTGCAAAAACAGGTAATACGACCGAAATCACTGCTACGAGTAGGGAAATGTTGAAACCAAAGGCATTCTGCTAAATTCCTCCTTTTAAGAAAGGCTCTTTTTTCCAAATGCCACTTTTAGTAGAATTAGAAAAATAAGAACTTGATAGATTGGTTCGCACTATTATTTCTGTCACAAGAGTCAATAAAGCTGTGATATTCTACCATAGTAAAGTACATCTTAGTGCCAGCTGGGAGAACCCGAGGAGACAAAGATTTACATGGAGGGCAGGCTCATGCAACAGTAATAATTGTTTTGTAGCAAGATCTTTCACTTGTCCATTATTGACTCTTCATTAGACTAAAACAATACAGATTTAGTTTTAAAACCCAATGCAGTCTAGAAAATAATAATAATTCTTGCATTTGCTACATTGCCTTATCACATCATTGAAACGTCTAAAAGCACTTCAGAATTTTACTGTAAAGTACAGTGGCTGCATTTGGAGGCAACTGTAGCAGCCAATTTGTACAAACTGAGGTGTCTAACTAATTTATTGGAGCAATAGTTGATAAAAATCCGCTAGACTCAGGCTTTCATCTATAAGTGAGATTATGTTCAGAGGGGAACCTAAAATGATTTAAACCTATTTAAAATAGAACCCAAAAGATTTACAAAATCAGGTCTTTGAGATTTCATTTGTTAAATGCACAATAGAATTCGCAAATTACCACTGATTGCAATTGGCAAACAGGACTCCAGCTTTGTGAGGCTAATCGTGGTGTTAATGAAGATGCCTCTTCGAACTCACTCCCAGCTCCTTTTTGTTCCACCGATTTCTAAATGTCACCTCCTGCAGCTCGTCTTTGAACCGTCAACTTATTGAAGTCGGAAAGCTGGCTCGGGTGGAGCTACATTCTGCTTTAAAGCTCCAGTTCGATGATGTGCTGTGTACTGACATTTCAAGGTTGCAAAATTGTGTGTCCTCTCGAGCACTGACGTATAGAAAGGACGAAAGGTGATAAACTTCTGCCTGCAATTTGATGACTAGTGACAGCTCTATAAAGGCACCTTTGCATGCATATGCTCCAAATTATCAGCCTACATGAACCACAGTTGGATTAGTCTGAATTTTATTTCCCTTCTTCCCCAATGAGAGAAAGATTGGATTGCTTACCAAATGTGAAGCCTATGTACCAAATGCCCTTTAACTATTGGTTTGAATGCTCTCAGATTAACCAACCTAATCAAGCGCTACCTCCTTTGATTGCTTTTGATCATCTTTACCCTTTTAGCTCCAATATCCATCTCTGGTACCAAGGCACTTACCGGGGATAGGACTAAGCAAAGCAGGGATCAAGGAATGATGAAAGCCCCTCAGGCTGAATGATTAGAGTCGCCCTCCTGAGGTTACAGACTGGTATAAATTTGTATTGTACCATAGCTATGGTTATGGAGGGGGCAGCAATTTCTGATATTGAATGTGGAACTCAAAAACTTGAAAATCAAGCTTGGGAAGTTACAGAATCCCATACCAAACCCATATGAATGGGATGAATTCAGATCAACCCGTTTCAATTTTGGTTTGATTGGATTCACAAATCCATTCTGGATTCACCTTTTCACAAAAGCATTCCAAAAATCCATGCATTTTTTCCACAAAATAGACAGTTAATTCACTTTTTACAGTATTATGTGAAGGGTTTTGAGATGCCTCCTTGAAGTGCTCTATCAAATGCACAAATTATTATTATTGCTATTACATTGAAAATGAAGCATAGGATTGGCAGAAAACAAATGCAACAGTAGCATAATAATCACTGAATAGGTTTTTCAGCCATTGCGTCTCTGTCATAGTCTGAGAGGCTTATATTATTCCTTGATCCCTGCTTTGCTTAGTCCTAAAGAGACTGTAAGGACAGACAAAACAATATTGTTGTTCAGTTTAATATAACCTCAAATTTGTAGATTTGGGAAAATTAATACCTGTACAGTATTAGAAAAATACTGCCTCACCATAAAGAACAGGATTAAGATGTTACGATTTCAAGAAAGATGTTTAGGGTTGGAATAAATTTATGTAACAAAAGGATAAGACAAATCTAAGTCTTACACATACACAAGATGTAACTAATTCATTGAACTGTAGAGAGTGCAGTGAATCTGAAAGAACCTATTTTAATATCATCATATTTTGCTGGCAGGTGGTAAGAGATTGTGCTCTGACTTGTATTAGGGAAGGAGATTATTAATTCCCTGCTGGGTGTCCATCAGGATTTCTCTTAGAGATTGCTCATCTTGCAGTCTTTGGCTGAATTCGTTTCACTTACTGCCGCATAGAGCTATCTGCTTGGACGAATAAAGACAATTGCTGATCCCCATCTCTTTACATAGGATAACAGTTTTCTGAGCTGCAAGATGGCAATACATGATACACACCTTGAAAGGATGAGAAAACACCAGAATAAAACTGCCCTCACATTAAGCTCCCCTCAATTCTAAATTCTCTTCATACTTTGTACCAAGATGTTCTCTCGATGTAAAGGGTGGAAATAAGGTGAAAATAAGTGGAAATTGTGTTGTACCACTCTGGCCAGTGAGTTAGCTGCTGTAATATATCATCAATGTTACATTTTTTTTTCTGAATTTTGTGCTCATCAAAACCCCAGGAAATGAAATAATGTTCCACTTTCATTATCAGAAATGCCATCCTTCAGATGAGACATTAAACCAAGGCCCATCCTATGTCTGTTCAGGTGGAATTAGAAGATCTGATTAACACTATTTACGTTTTTTGTGATGCCCTGGCCAACAATCCTCCAGATAAATCGTTCATTCACTTCATAGTACAGTACAGTAGTTCATTGGCTGCTACATTCACCTACAAATACAGTCACTACACTTTTTTAAAGCCATTATCATTGAAGTGGTCTGAGGTGTTGAAACTCTACATTCACTGTATCAAGTGCATTATTATTATGATGATTTAGTTGCCATAAGTCACCACAACCATGGATCAAATGTTATTACCTGCTTTTTCTAATAGAAACAAAAGCTCTGACAAAATACACACAAAGCTTTTTTTTTGTAATCTCAGCTACACAGCCTGGATATTCATTTCCTGAACATGTTTGGGGAGGAGATGTTAGGAAATTGAACAGAGCTCGCTACACTCATATTGCAATCATCTACAGTATTTCTGTTGGAGCAAAACAAAACCCATCCTCCTAAAACAGTGGAAAAATGTCATCCCTGAAAAAACATTTCTTTTTTTAAAAAAAGATTAAAAACACACAGTATTTCTGCAAATAATTTGTTCTTAGTAGACTATGTGTTGCTGCTTGGAAATTCTAAGGACTTGGGTAGTAATAGGTGATTTTAGGTGGATAGGTGGAGTCCTATAGCTCAGTGGTTAGAGCACTCGCCTTACAAACATGAGACCTATGTTCAAATCCAGCCAGGTCAGGGCGAAACCCTTGACAAGTTTCCTTACTCCACATGCCTAATAATAATCCCTCCCAAAAAACCACAATAATAAAAAATTGGTAATTTTCAACAACAACAACAGACTTGTATGGCATCTTTCATGTCAGGAGGACTGTTTGTGCGCAATTGGCTGCTGCGTTTCGCACACAAATATACAGTCAATTCACTTTGCAGTTTATTCTGTGAAGCGCTTTGAGATGTCTAGAAGATGTGAAAAGTGCTATATTAAATGCAAGGATTATTATATTATTATATTCTGTTGTGAAGGATGCTTTTGTTAGGGTTTGCAATGAGATAGATATCCACAAGAAATGCTTTATAACAAAGAGACTAACTTTTCAGAAACTTTGTAAGTGAGCCTTTTTGCTGTATTGAAGCAAATAATAAAAGTCGCAACGCATCAGCAATAGGTTTAATAGGATTGAAATGAGCTCTTCACTGTGAGAAAGGGGATGACTGTTAGGCACACATCCAGACATGTGTGGAAAACATCCAGGAAAACATCCAGGAAAACAGTTGTGAGACCTTGGTGCCACAGGACAAAATCTCAGCAGAGGTGACATTCCTTCCTGCCTTCAATAAACATGACAAGTTTGTCAGTTCTCAATCTGTGAGAAAATGTATCTATCTTCCCTGAGGGAGACGTAGTGCTTTTGAAATTAACAGGCGAATTTCGTCAGATTTGTAAAGTATGGCATTACAGTGACTGCTTACTCTGACCCATGTCAAGCTGCTGGAAGCTGCAAATTCTCATTTTCACTGATTTCTATATTTGAATACCAGGTGAAGCAATGGATCAGTGGAGATTATGAAACAGCCACATACGCAACACTTCTTTACAGTTCACTGCAAAGGACGATTGGATACCTCGCTACAGTGATCAGCTGAAAAATAGCTATTACCATCTTGCTCATTATACACTGTTGGTTGTGCAATCTTAGGAGGAAAAAATATTATGTTTAAAATTAAACACCAAATTTACGTGAATAGGATATTATATGGACAAACACCCCAAACTGAGGTAGCGACAGAATGCAGGAGGACCTGCTGCCCATTTATCTGTTCCCTTTTGTGCGTTGTACAACTGTCCGTCATTCTAATGTTAAACGAGAAGTAGATCATTATTTGGGGAGGACAAGTATGCAGGGCTATGGGGAGAGCGTGGGGGAGTGGGGTTGATTTCGACAGCTCTTTTCAAAGAGCCAGAAAAGACACGATGGGCCAAATGGTCTCCTTCTGTGCTGCATGATTCTATTACTATATGATCTAATTTTGGTAGCTAAAGATCATGCCTAATTTAGGGTGCAGCATTACTTAGTTCATTACATTAGAGAAATATGTGATGGCCACACCGACAGATTAGTGATGAACTCTGAAAATTCTATAAATTTTTCAGATTCACGGCTCATCTATGCATGTCTGTACAGCACTTCACAGAATATTACAGTAAAGTGAATTGACTGTAGGTGAAACACGGCAGTCAACTGTGCACAGCAATGTCCCACAAACAGTCAAGGATTGAGTGACCACATTTTTAACTTTTTCATCGGATTTTGAATAAAATGCACAAAACCTGAAGAGCAATTCTTAATATTGTCAGTGCCATGCAATGAAAGTGTTGTGTGATGATTTCATTGCAGGTTATCCATTGTCTGCAGATCAACTGATTAAACAACCGATTAAACCAGAGGAAAAACCAGAGGAAAAACTTCACACTGTCTGCTCTCCCGGTGGAAACCTGAAATGCATCCTTATTTATGTGTAGAAATTCACAGTCAACATCATTTCTAAAACAGGGTTGTTGGCAGTATGCACAAGATCATATTATCAGCTCAGTCTCTGTAGGTATCTTGTGTTCTCAGTAACTGTTAAGGTTAATACTGTGAAACGTCTGTTCCCTCTGGCTATACGTTTAGCTGCCCAACAGACTCCCACGCACTCTTTCCAAAATAAAATGCAACTTAGATTGCGCTAACATTGTATGTGTTTTGACTGTTCTAACAGAAGTGTCTTGTTTTCTAATTATATTAAATTTGAATGCCACTTCCCTTAATTTCAATACAAGTAGGTGTCTGATAGCAGATAAAGTGATATATAGACAGATGAATGAATAGCTGAGTGAGAACTCTTTTTATCTTGTTATATTACACAAATTAGATTTGTTTTCAGAAACAACTCGAAGGATGACTTCATTTTTGATCTGTGCACCACATTTTTTTAAAGTTGTCAAAATATGAAGCTTGTGAAGTCTTTACTTATATTAAATTTATTAAGTTCCTTAGGTTCATTGAGTCCATTTCCATACACTGTACTATATATTGGGAGTTTGCTGAGTCCAACAAGTGCTACACTACTTTTAACTTAGAAATTCTAGATGCAAAATATAGTTTTCATTTCCTCCTCTGTTACGATTCCCTTTCCACTCTTATTTTCAAACTTATTTTTAAATGACATTGTACTCCTTCATACCATCGACTTTTGCCCAGGGCAGCAATAGTCTTACAGTTTTATATAAAACTGCTTGGGAATACTACAATATTTCTTTATTCCTTTGTACTCCTCACAAAACTGTGTGCTGAATGATCCCTGAATTAATTCAGGGACAAAACATGAAACAAAAGGCTAAATCTGCTTTGGAAACAAGCGAGTTAATGATTCAGAAGATGACACACATTTAAGAAGGATCCATCAGCCGCTGCTATTTGTATTAATGGAATGCAATTAACTGAGCAAAATTAATTCCCCCACAATTCATTGTTTGATAATGTGCAACGTGATAATTCTGAACATGACTGCCTTTATTTTCACAAACAATGCACATTTAGGTCTATGTTTTGGTAACTGCTGAATTCGAACCATTTCCCCACCATTAAGTGTTCTCAGTAATGCTGGAAAGTGAGAAGCAGCTCCAAAGAACAAAACGAACCAGGATGCTAGATTCTTCCAATAAGCTCCAGTTGTACCATTGCGATTGCAGTCTCTGGCAACCTGACCTCCTGATGTAAGTGCATGTGAAGTAAAAGCTAGATCTATGAGTCCTCTACCATGAGGACAGTACCTTTGCAATGATGTCCATGGCACATGATTCACATATGGACTAAAAGGAATTAAGAGGCTCAATCCTAGCTATATTCTGATTTCAGATTCTGATTTGTGCACTTGAAAAGCCTGGACCCATGATAAAATGCTGAGTATAGCCTTTATCTGAGATCATAGCAAGCATCACATCTAATAGCAAGCATCACATCTAATGAAGATCATGAGTCTCCATCAACAACAACAACTTGGATTTATGTAGCGCTCTCCATGCCGAACGGCGTCTGAGAGCGCATCAGGACCAAGCATAGGTTTCCCAATTTTCCATCATTCTGCCCTGAGGTGCACATCAAAAGGTAAGATATATTATCAAGTAAAATCAACCAATGTTCTCATTTTATTGCTTTGCTCACCACTCACTAATACCAACAAATAGATCCGAGGCTTTATCAATTGCACATGTATAAACTGAAGTTTCAGAGACCACCTTAGCCTCAGTGCCAAATTCCTAAGGCAGCTATTCCATTACTGGTGTGACGGGCCGCATGAGCATTGTCCCAGTACAGTCCTTAGGACGAATTAATTTGAAGGTCGTGAACAAATTGCTTGAGAGAAGGGCTAAAGCACGTTTATTAATTGTTGAAACAAAGCTCAATTGTCTCCAGTGAATAAGTTCCTCAACTACTCGGTACCCAGCCACCCTCCAAACACCATTATGCATTGCTCCTCTTTCTATTCAGGGTTCCATCAGGTACAACTAACAGGCTTGATCTTGAGGAAAGCTAGCCATTAATGAATGAGGAAGACTGGGATATTTAATTTGAGAGTGTGAAGTTTTCAAATAAATTGCCATGTGGAAAATAGATTCGTATTAATCCTTGTCTAGATCTAGAGGACGTGAAAAGCGCTACATCAAATGCAAGGATTATTATTATTATTATCATTAGTGTGAGACATTGTGAATGTTCACATTGATTATATAGGATTTGCACATTAGAGAGAATTTGGGACCCTGGCTAAAAGTCAGCATGGATGAAAGCAATGAAAAGAACATTTTGTCTTCATAAGCTACACTTTCTAACCCAGAGATGTACACCCAAAATTGAAAATTATTTACAGGACTAAATATGCATTTGAGGTGGGTGGGTGTGTGGGTGGGTGGGAGGGGAGATCAAATATCCTGGGTAGCTCAGTAACTCTTATTGAACAGGAAAATGGTGCCTGTCCACGTCAGTTTTCTCTTTGAGCGAACAACCAACAGAAGTTACAATCCTCATGTCCTTAACCCCTTTCCCAACCACTTCCATCCATTGATTCACCTGGGTTACAGCTGGCTATGAACTATATGATTCAGTTTTATATAATGGGCTACCCTGGGACTTGAACTTGTGACCTGTGAATTGTGTTGTGAGCCCATTTACTGCTGCTTCACTGAGTGGCCGAAAGAAATTATTTATTACTCACAATAACACAAATAAATGGGACTCTGACAGTAAGTGCAGACATTTTGTTTTTATGTAGGACGCAGTGAACTATTGATCATCCAAGAGCTTCCAGTCTGACTGTGGCATGAATCTTTAATCAGTGCCTCTCTGGGCTTCAGACGAGAGAGAGTTGAGAGCAAGCTGTTTGCAAGAAGGGTGTAACACCGGCTGAATAAGTGCAAATCACTAATCCAGCAGAAGTGTTGTGTTCCACTTACTCTGCATAATTGATCAAAATTTCCTCCGACAGACAGCAGTGCAATTTCTCTTTATTCCTCGGCAAACACAGCAGTGCTGAGCAGGTAGGAAGGATGTACCCATTGTGCATTATCCAGTAGTTACCCTTGAGATCAGCTAGCGTTTATCTCTTCAAGTACAAAAGGACAAAACACTTGAATAATTTTTTTTAAAAAAGTTAGTCTGACACCAGCGGCACATCCTGCAGTTGTGTACAGAGAAAATCACATATTTAAAAATTTATTACCATATTTATTCATTTCTAAGACTGTTTTTTTCCATTAAAAGCTGCCTCCAAAATCAAGGTCCTGGGAATCAAAGGCACCTGAGAATTGCAGTTAAGTTGTCTCATGTATGATGCATTCATTTTGAAAAATATAAACCAATATTGCTATAGTACCAGTTTGCTTGCAATCATGTAAGCCTAACAGAAAACATATTAACAGTGTCATTCATTTTGGCCAACCGGTGTCTGACACATGCAGAAAACCATCACTGTTTATAGGAGCAGCCAAACCAAACAAGGTTACATGCATCCCACCTATACTGGTACATGGTAATCAGAGATACTTGTTGCAATATACAATATATACTCTCCCTGGAGCGACACGTAAGCAACTCTGCTATGTACAATATACAACTCTGTAAAAGCCTGTTTATCCGTGACCTGATCAACCGTAACTTCCGTGTAACCGGCACCTCAACAAAAAAGGTCCGCATTCGATTAACCAGAATTTATATGGCACAATGCATTTTTTAAAATTATTATTTTTATTTTTTGGGGTGTTTTCAGCCAAACATCCAGCACGCGCTTTAACTGGCATTGGCCAGGTCCCGAGGGTGCCGGATAAATGGGCTTTTACTGTAGTTTCTACAGTCCAGGTACAACAGCAACTGGAATGACATTTATAAACTACTGAAACTTCATTCAACATGATCTGAATTTGACTCAAATCCCTTCATGCCAGGACTTATATTTCGATTATATATTTCCCGTTTTCCAACGTTTACCTCAGGAGACGAAGGGAACATGAGGTTTGTGTTCTCCCAACGTGAAAAGCAATGTTACTACATAAATGTGTAAATTGTCATTGTATCAACCAAAGTAATGAGCAGGTGACTAACGGCTGGGCATTGTGGTTTGAGCAGAGATTGTATAGGACACCATCCAAGTCTACGCTTTGTGCAAGTGGCTGTTTCTGTGAGTTTTCAAGATCTACCAATGATCTGAGGAGAGATGCAATAAATGGCTGCCTTTGGCACTCAGCCCAAGTGCGGGATTGGCGAGGAGGGTCTTGAATTGACAGCCGTTCTTTTGGGGTTTCTCTCAAAATTTCTGGTTCATAATTTGTTTTTCTAAGGGACCGAAGTCCTTATGGAATAGGCTATGGTTCTGTAATTTATACAGTGTGAACCTGCATTTGTCAACGAAAGAGGAAGGAATTAGTACAGAGGGTGAAACCACTACAGAATTTATTTAGAGTATATAGAGATATACAGTATTATATTCAATGTTCAACCCAACAAGCAGTTCAAATGCAATTGTTTTGTTATTCGTTTTCAGTCCACATCCAAGTGACTTACACTAACAGATCCTGGGGCACCAGGCAAGTCAGTTGTTTAAACATTATCATTTTATTTTGTGGAAGGGGGTCAAGACCTTGAATAATGAGGTCTGAGTAACTGAGAATCCATTCTGCTGCATTATTCCACAAATTAAGGCCATAAATAGGACCAGAAAGCACCAGCATCCGCTGAATTGATAAACAGAACAAACATTGGCTACTCATTTTGATGTTTGTTATTCCCACTGTAGCTCCATTGTAGAATGCTGGGCGACCTCCTGGCTTCACCTTGCGCTCTTCCTCAATCAAGAAATAATTCAAGTGTCATTCCTGGTGATGGAGTGGAGCTCATTGCTGCTCTCTTGTGAGCAGTTAACTTCATTGCAGCTTCCTGTCAGTTTCAAGGGCCCCTGAAATGCCTCAATTCGGGCTGAACTGCTGCTTCTTTTAGCTCCAATATAACAACCCATCACTTCGGACCGATTCTCATCAGAAAGAAACCTTCAGCTTGTGCAGCTGTCATGCTGTGACAGTCTTAAACCTCCTGCAGCTCAATCATCATTACTGCCCAAGCGAGAGACTTGGGTTTGATTCCCGGCTGGGCGAAACCTTGGGCAAGTTTCCTTACTCCACAAATCTAATGATAAACCCTCAAGAAAACCCCCCCAAAATAAATTGGTCACTTCAATCCATGACTGATTGTGGGGCACTGCTGTACGCAATCGGTTGCTGCGTTTTGCCCACAAATATACAGTCAGTTCACTTCACAGTACTGTATATTCTGTGAAGCTCTTTGAGACATCCAGAAGATGTGAAAAGCGTTATATCAAATGCAGGGAATATTATTATTATCATCGTTGCAACATTGTAAAATTATTTTCCATTTATATGTTTGGGTCATTTTTGCCATGCGCTTATGCTTTAGGGCCATTGTTAAAGTATTTATTGCAAGCAACAAACAACTGACAGTCTTCAAGCCACGTACACAATTTAGTGAAAGGTTTGTCATCCCACATGCCCAGGATGCCCTGCATGCCCATGCTTCCAGTCCCAGAAGTGGCACAAAGTCAAAGTAGAGGATTCCTGAAGAGACAAAACCATCACTCTTTTCAATCTGCTCGAACAGGACTGTGCAGCAAAGCAGCATTCGAAAATCAGGCTTCAGAAATGCAGGAGCTAACAGATATACAGCAACTCTGTGAATAACTTCCCTGTTTTCAACTCCAGACGTTACAATCAATCACATAACCTCACCGAGTCAGGTATTCGAAGTAAATCTACCTTCTGTCTGCTTGAAAGAATCCAGGAAAGGAAATGATTCAGCACATTAACCAAATGAGCAAAAGTAAAGGGACATTCTCTTCATGGAAAAATTGTTTGACAAACTTTCTTATATATTTTAAAATCAACACATGAACACGATGATATCAATCAAGTTGAAATACTGTACGTGACTGTACCACTTGTATAACTTCAACTCAAAATAGCTCTTCTCTCTCCCGCTAGAATGGATTTCCAGACAATTCTCATGACAATGCTACCCTTTAAGCTGGTTTATTAAATTCCAACTAGTTTCTCACCATATGGTTTTGCAAAATGCATTAGTTAAGCTGTTGTGTGGTGTTATTCATCTTCCAATTCTCAGTTCTTAGTCATGTGTTTCTCTGTAGTTTGAACGTTTAAATGTTAAAGCAATCACAACATTGAGAGCAACTGTAGCCATTACAACATGCAGTACAGTACTCAGCAAGAGCATGAGGCTATGTATGTACTTAAACATTTTTCAACTCGCTCACAACATGGCATACAGTTAGCCTGCATTTCTGTCTCTCAGTAAACTGCTTTCGTTTTCTATGCCTTAATATATCCAGCTTGGGTGGCCAACATAATTACAATAGTGGATAAATAATAGTAACTGCATAACTAGCCAGTATGAAGCACATGGTGATTCCATGGTGCTTGTCTCACTAGGTCAGCTGTACAGTAAATATCAACAACAACTTGAATTTATATAGCGCTATCTATGCCTGGCGGCATCTCAGTGCGCTTATTTATTGTGGAGCCCGAGGCTGAGCCATGGGAAGGGGGAGGGGGAGAGTGCCCATAAGAACGGTCGAAGAAGTAGGTCTTCAGGCACGACCTCGGCTTGCATCAAAGATACATCTATGTCTCAGGTTTCATTGATGAATCAGCCAAGCTGGTCGACCGTTAAGAATGAATGCTTTGAATTACTCCTTGGATGTGTGTGATTTTTCCAGCATCTCTCCTCGGAGGCAATTCAAAGAGTTGGAGACCCTCCCGGCTTCCTCTCACAGAAGATTTAGCTTTTTCACAAAGGACTAATTCATCAACCTCAAAAGGTAAAGATACTGTAAGAACCAGCGGGATACAAACTCATAACTTTCCACGTTAGCTAAAAAGCTGGCAGTTTTTGCCAACTCGCTTGCTTCATATATCTCTCTCCCACTTTGTTTCACCATCGGCAGGCAAGTTTTCACCATCTCTGGAACTTTGTTCGACACCCTCCCTACCCTTTTGTAAAAATGTATCAAAAAAACCTCTCTCTATGACACCTCCCTGTTATCCATTCGCAACCAAATGCAGTAGTCAAGTAGAGAAATTTGCAGGGTAGGAAGGTGGGAGGGGTAGGGGGAAGCTGGTGGGATGTTTATGATTAAACATTAATATTTTAGAACTGGGTATAAAAGTCTGCTTCCTAGATGGAGATAGTGATCCGATGCATTAGATGGGACTTCACAGTTAATTGAGCTACAGGGCTGGTTAGAGTGGCGACATTCATAATTGGACCTGTAATCCGGCCAACAAACTCATCAAAAGCAAACTGATTATGTAACGTCAGCAGTTGTGAAAAAAGGTTGAGGGTCAAAACTTGTTCCCATTGCTTCCTCTCAAGCACCTTTTAGGTACGTACAGCACAGCATACATGTGTGACAAAACAGCAGCAATTATTTGAATACACTGTACTTCAGAGCCATAATGGAAAAACACAGTGGTTCTACACAATAATAGAACCAGCCCGCTGATGCTGAATAGTTGATCAAGTATCATTGCCCTTTCAACTTAGTCTCAGTTTTAGCTGTGATGGAATCTCCCTTAAAAGTACTTTAGGAGAAAAAGTAAATAAAATTAGCATAGAAATGCCCTCGTACATTTTCCAAAGGTCTCTTGAAAATTAGTTTTGCCTTTGCTTGTCCCTCTAGAAGTATGAAATTAATTAACCTGTGGGCTTTAATGTATGTGCATTAGCATAATGGACAAAGGGAAAGTGTTAACGAAAAGCGCTGATGAATATTTCGAGATTTTTCCCTCCCAAAATATGATAGAAAGCGGCTTTAATAATTCATGACAAAAAGCGTTTTGCAATCAAGGTAATGATCTCTTCCAATATAGTCATTATCTGGGTTAATTAATTGCTCAACCGCATTGGTTCCAACAGCCCAAAATGAGGAGAGATTAATATTCATCCAGCAAATCTATCAAACCAAATGAATGAGATCAAATGGCATTTAATGAAACAGAGCTGCTCTGGTGCTTTTTAAAATAACTAATGAAGAATGTTATTTATTGAAATACAGATGAGGCTGCTGAAGTGTGTCCGAACGCAATGGTATTAGCAGCCGGATCTCACCAGGGAATATACTCGTTATCTGTGAGATAAGGATGATGCAGTGTTATTGTATTTTAATATTTTTGTAGTACCCATTATTTCCATAGCTATTTAGCAACACAAATAGTAATAAATGACAGATTTTAATTTATCTAACAATCAAGGCTTTTAACAAGGAAGCATTTTGTATAAAAGCCTTCAACACACTTCTCATTTTGATTGCTTTTCTCATTAGCCTCTACCATCTTTGCTACTTATTTGAAAACAATATTAGAAGTACATTTGTTCAAGAATTGCTATTTTAGTCCAGATAGGGCAGAGACATACAAATGACCCGCAAAAGCTCTTTTTTTAAAATAGGATTGATATCTTGATGTTTCTTAATCGGAAAGTCAATGTCGATGGTGAAATTGATCCATACAGACCATGAAAGCCACTGTTCGGCTTGTTCAATGATTATTGATAATCAGGCAACTGGAGAATGACATAGAAAGATACGGCACAAAAACTGGCCATTTGGCTCAACTAGTTATTAATAATAATCCTTGCATTTGATATAGTGCCTTATCATGTCTTCTAGATGTCTCAAAGCGCTTCACAGGATACACTAGAAAGTGAATTGACTATATTTTGTTGACGAAAAGCCTCCATCCTTCCTATTCTCCTTCATTCCCTCCTTCTTCCTCATGTAGACATTGATTTCACTCTCAAAGCAGTGAAGCTATCTCCTTCAACCACAGATTTCAGCAATATGTTCCATGTCCTCACCAAACTCTACCCGTGTGAAGGACTACCTACTAAACTTGCTACAGATCTACTACTGGCTATCTTATATTTATGCCTCCTTTGTTTTGGAATTACCAACAATTGGAAACAGTCTATCAATGTCTACCTTATCAGAATCCTTTCATAATCTTAAACACCTCTACAATGTTCTCTCTAAATCATCTCTTCACTAGAGAGAGAAGCGCTCCAATCTGTCCCACCTTTCTTGATAGATGTATCCACTTGTCATTTGTAAAATTCTTGCAAATCTACACTGAGTTCTCTCCAATGTAATTTCAGTATTAATAATAATGACCAGAATTGCATACAGGTCCCCAAATGTGTTTTTTTAAATATCAATTTAATATTAGGTAACTGAAATAACCACATTTCCATATACAGTACCTGGTCCACATACTTGGTGAATGAAGGTTGCTCTTCTGAGTTTAAGACTGTTAAGGCAGTTGCTTCAATCACTATGCCTAACCTGAGAATGGATAGTGATGGAAAAAGGTGTTTGGATTTGGAAATCCATTCCATTTCCATTTCCCAGCACAAGCTTTGATAAGCAACAAAATAAAACCCTCAAAACAAGAATTCCTGTATTTTTTCTTTAGATCTTCTAAAAATTGCTCATTAAAATTAAGAAATAAAGCCATTTAAAACATGCCCTTAGAGTTGCCTCATTTATTCAACAGTTCTAGTTATAATTTCAGGAGTAATGTCTGGGCAACAGGAGGGTCAACATTGAGTAGGTTTTTTGTTCTGGAGCCAGATTAAACTTCTCAAGCATGTCCGATTTTCTCTTTAGTGATGGATTGAGTGTTAAATACATCAGAGTATTTAGTAATCCTGCTGCATGCAAGTACGTAGTTTGATTGGTTCAATCTTTTTTTGGGGGGTGGGTGAGGGACGACGACGACAAACAAATAATACCTACTTTTTAGTGAGGGCATTCTTAAAATCAATTTCCATCTGGCACATCTATCCACTTTGCACATGGAAGGTCATTTGAGGTTAAAATGATCGCATGCAATTATTGAGAGACAGTCACCTCTGAGACCGTGTGCACCAATCGTAATCCCAAGCGCTGAAGACACTGGTGTACACTACAGCACAATGTCCCAGACACCCCCAACACTTAAAGTGCTGGGGGTGTCTGGGACATTGTTTGAGATGGGAAAATGACACGTCTTAAACTTGCTTTTTTTAAAAACAGGTTTACTTATATTTTGAAGTAATCCAATTTTATGCCCTGCAAATGACATGATCACCAACATCATTCAGCTAAGTGGAGTACATTTAACCTGCAACTGAATCCTGTTATCAGCATATGGCCTTTGCATCCAGTTCAGATGCACTAGTTTCCAAACAAACACTGTTTAACAAGCAGAGCAATTGACTGTGCAGTAATTATTCAAGCAGCATGTTTTATTAAATGCTGAACTTTCATAAATTATTACAATTAAATGCGGAATCCCACATGACTGTGCAGCATTGCAACATATGGTGGAAACTGGCACAAAATGACCAGAAAAAATATTTAACTCTTCTGTCATGTTGCATTGTGCGATTTATTTTAGCTTTGAGAACATTAATAATACAGAATGTTGGATCCCTGCATTACAAAAAGTAAATATGATTATTTTAATTACTCAAATGATCCCTGATGGTTATCTGGAACACCGTAGATGATTAATCATAGAATCTTACGGCACAAAAGGAGGCCATTCGGCCCATCGAGTCTGTGTCAGCTCTTTAAAAAGAGCAATTTAATCCCACTCCCCAGCTCTCTCCCCATAACCTCGCAAACCCGTCCTCCCCAAATAAATGTCTACCTCTCTTTTAAAAGATGTTATCGAATCTGCCTCCACCACCTTTTCAGGCTGTTAATATTGGTATTTGAACATGCAGGGAATTTTTGCCGAGTGCACAGTGAACATTTCCCCACCAATACAGCCCAGAGAAACATCAACAATTGGGGTCAAAATTCCAGTAACAAAATTGGACTTAAATAGAAGGTCTGAACAGGGGTCTCACGTAATGTTTAGTGCCAAAATGTTAATGTCAGCCTTTGATTAGAGCAGGGTGGTCCAACCTTTGGCCGTTGAGGGCCAGATGCCCTATTTGAGATATGTCTGCAGGCCACATAAGCAACATTTTTGTGTTTCCCTTCCAGAAACATCACACAATATAGAGGGAAGGAGTGGTCCATGAAATGGATGGAGGGGTTTGGTGGGTGGCAGGATGAATTTATCAAAAATGTGATATGTTGCCAAAAGAAGCCTATACCCATGTTTCACTTTTCATTTGTTAAATTGTTCAATGATGTGGTATAACATGCAGCACAATTTTCCCTTTTCCTATTGGAAAGACAAAAGGAGGAGGATAGAAACCTATAATGAGATTTCTATTATAGGTGTCTATCCTTGGCTGAGTGCAGACTTGTTAAAAATGCCAGACTGTCTACTTATTAAGAGCCTAAACCAAAGTGATCATTTGAAATGTTATTAAAATGTGTAAATTTCCAACTCCCGACAGCGTTCTGACAATCTGATATCTCATCCTGTCACTTTTTATTTGAAGCCCAGAACTGCGCATATTTATGGCCCATATAGACAGCAACTCATTCTTAATTTACTTTATTAAAATTCATTCAACAGTGAATTTTTAGATTTCAAATGTAACCTTGCTTCAGTAAGACAATTTAAACAAGGGATTCTCTGACTGAAAAAAAACATTATTTTTTTTAAATGTTAACACATAATTTACCTGAAGAAATACAAGCATAACATGGCATTATTAGGAGAGCTTTTTTTAAAAACAAAAATCCCCAAATACATCCGAGTGGAGAAAAGTTTTATTTCATAGCACATTTATGCCAATTATCCCAAGAACAATAAAGACACAGAGTTCTAGATTTCGAATTCAGCAAACAATTGCTCTCAATGACTGTTTCAAACAAGAGGTATTCACTTCAAAAGCATTGCCATTTGTTCAGGTGATGTATTGTCTTATGTACACAGAAGAGGCAATCCTCAAAACATCACTGATGTATACACTCATTTTCAACTGTATTGTGTGACTAAAGACACATCGGAGATTGACTGGGTGTCAAATACAGCCAACCCCCTTGTCAATCTGCATTGTTTTACCAGTTCTGCAGCAGGTTTCAGCTTTAAATGTTCCTCTCCTTTCACAATGGTGGGAGTTGGAAGAAGGAGGCTACACGTTCCACTTGTTGCTACACGTTCAACAAGTGGAACGTGTAGCAACAGTAGCATGAAAGGTAACATTTTAAAACACATACACACAAAGAATAGAGAATAAGTGAAGAGAGAAAAGTGGCAATTGAAACATGTAAAACTTTTTGTTTTTCAATGAAAATTCTGGCTTGCGTTAATTTACTGTGGTGACATGGGGTTAACGTTGCAGAAATAAAGCTGACCTTATGCTTGAACTTTACAACTGGAAAAATCTTTGTATATATTTTACGCCAAATTAAGTTAACTAAAACGTTTAGAGAAACTGTCTATCCACAGCGCCAGGACCATGTGCCATCAGTTTAAGGATTACACAAAACTAATCTTACACTGTTTGTCAATATACTGTATTATATCTTCAAGTCAGTCATTCAATCTTCTTATACTGGTTTGTCCTTTCAAGTCTATCAACCTCAATCGTTTCCCCAAGCTAACCTTTCCATTCAGTCGCCATTCACTGTACTCAGTCACATATTCCAGCAGCTGTCCTCTACCGTTTCCTTCTGCACTGTTCAAACAAATTTTACAACTAACTACTTTGAGTGCTGATTTCAGCTTACCCAGGGACTGATCTCTGCCCTGCTGTTACAGTTAAGCTTCCGAGGGCCCTGGAGCTTGATAATTAACACTGTAGCCAGTCACAGATTACCTGTCAGTGAGGTTTCCATGGGATGGATTAGTATGGATCACCTTTTGCCCATATTAATATAATTTGATTCAATCTATTAAAAATAAAACAAATAGTGAAAGTCCAAGAAACATACTCCTATATGTATTGCTCCGTTCCTTGTGCACAACAGGGTACATCTCTGGGAGTGCGGTCTTAGCATATAGTGTTATTACACTGAAGAAATATAGTGAGAAGAACCTATCTGATTATTACCTTTAATAACTAATTAAATTGGATATATTACACTGTATTGAAATAGTTGCCTCTGCCTTGGGGCTTTAATTTGTAGTTCTAATGAGCAAGGATCTCTCAAGACCTCAGTTTCTGATTGTTACAAGGAAATTAAAATGTGAATTGAAATGATACAGAAAGTATCCAAAGGCTTCAATGTCATTTGGAAGATAGATTTGTAAAATGCTAACTTTTTTTTTAAAAAGCGTATACAGGCAGACGGTTGGATATTGAAATTTGTGATAAGAAAAAAGATCACCGATTCTGAAACCATGCAATATTATCATCAGGTTCTTAAAATATTATGAGAAACTGGATACACCAATGAGTTGATTCTTCAATAAAGGTCGATCGCATGACCAGCTCTCTAGCAAAGTTAAGAAGAAACATATGACTTTGGTAACCTGAATATGAACCAAAATTTGTGTGCACAACACCCCAAAAATGCCTCAGGCAACATTGGAAGTAACGTGAAACATGAAATATATATCTGGCTTCTCACTTTAGATTATTAAAAAGATAGAATGAAATGTCACACTCTTGTTTCAACTGAAATATTAACAATAAACATCAAAATCTGGTTGAAAAGGAGTGTGTTTTATTTAGTTTTGAAATCCCTGTCATGTTCGCATGTGATTTATATCCCAGATTGGCAAAATAGGAATTGTCACTCAACGCATTCAACATTTAAATCAATTGGGCTGTCACTCAGATTTAATGGACACTCTTAAACACAGTGGTATTCAGTATTTAAAAACTGCAATTGTGGTTGTGTTTATAGATTTTAATGTAGATGAATGTAAGGTAATGCATATTGGAACAGGAAGCCGGAAATGTGAACTACATGAAGAGCTGTCCATTAGCAGAGGTGGAGAAAGGCAAAGGATTTGGGCTGGGCATGCTTATTGATCACTCTCTGAATGTTTCCCGTCAATGTGAAGCTGTTATCAACAAAGCTAATCAAATCAAAAGAAGTCAAAATATGTTATTCAGAACATGGATAGATTGATTACTGCTGATGAATATTAGAACAAAACTGGATTTATTCCTTAAGGTATCCTTCCACAATCATCTCTCAACACTCATCCCAGCCCCCCAGTAATCTCTTCTGTACCCGTTCACTTTTGTATAATTTTGTAAAATCGTATGTTAGTCGATTGGTGGGTCCCTTTCTGGGGGTAATAATCCCTCCTCACCCCACCCCTATACCAATTCTCTGTGTATCCAAAAACTGACTTCATCTTTCAGCTCATATTGTCGTTTTGTTAAAATCGCCACTAAACATTCAAAAAAAAGCTGCTGCCAGCTAAACTCAGCACCGACAAGAAACAGTCCCTTGCCAGGGAAGTGCTTGGAAAGACAGATAAATACCCGTTGGTGGCCAAAGCCATTTTGAAAGTGTACACAAACATACACACCTCACATCCAACTTCGTAGACTTTTACCTTCAGGGTTCCATCATGAGCTCCACAAATTGTTCATTATTTGAATTATGGTTTGATGTATGAACAAAAGGATCATTTTGCTGTCCGTCTACTCGGACAGCTAATTAGATCAAGTGATGTGGCTGCTTTTGGTCCAATTGGCAGTTAAATGTTTGTTCAGCATTAATAATAAACTTGGCATTTAATAATGTGCCTCATCATGTTACCGAGCCGTCTCAAGCTGCTTCATAGGATATACTGTTGAGTGGAGCGACTGTATTTTATGGGTGAAACATGGCAGCCAATTTGTGCACAATAATGTCCGATAAACAGCCATGGAGTGAGTGACCAATTCTTTATCTAGGGGATTCTTTGCCAGAATCCCATGAGAAAACCCTTCTCTTTTTTGAATAGTTCCATGGGATCTTTAAAATCCACCTGAACAGACAGAATCGGTTTAACATCTTATCGAAGATAACTGGTTTGTCCTCAGAATGCAAACACACAGTACTGTCATTTCTAAAGCTGTAGAGTAGACATGCTGCTCGGGCATTCTGTGTACATTGTCATCACAGGCCACAGAAGGAGAAGAGCAATGTGCTGCCTTGTTTCACCCATAAAATATAGTCAATTAATTTTACAGTTACAGTATATCCCGTGAAGCACTTTGAGACATCGAGAACACATGGAAAGCACTATATCAAATGCAAGGATTATGATTGTATTCATAACCAACTTTGAAATGGGAAATGATTTGCCAAAGGTTTATTCCATGCACACAGAATAAACAGAAGACAGTTTCGCAACATGGCACAATGCTTCACACGAGGATATTAAATGCCATTCTGGAAATCCAGTCAGGCAGCAATGAACTCATTTAACCAGTAACCATTTTCTTAAAAAGAAAGCATCGTCTTTTCTGAATAAGTTGCAGCAAGAAACAGAAAAGATGAGATCCGAACAAATAAATGGCATGTTTCACCCGCAAAATATGTCTGATGACCACCATTTCTTTCATTCAAACCACTTTAACACATCTGCTGTGATACGTTCAATCCATTTATTTCTCAAACCGTTGCTGGTTACATTTTGTTTTAGTTGAGGGAAAAGGTGATGGGTTATAGTGATTCCAGTCCATGTACTTGTCCACTTGGACTTCATATTCTTATTTCTTTAATCACTTTCCTTTTCGCTTCCTTGAAGCCTATCACAGCCAAACCCAGCGAAGAAAGCATTTCATGCCTTTCAAATTTTCAATTCAAAAGACTGGTGCCTTTGGTAATAAAAAAAGAACACATAAAATCAATTTGCAGACAGATCTTGGCTGCATTCAGCAAAGATTCCCCGATCTGATGTTAGTGTAGCATATCTGCTATTTGGCTTGATTGAAATCTAGAGGGGCCACATGAGGATGTGGAACATATAAGTCAGCAAAAATAGTTCATACTGAATAGCTTGTTCCATAAATGTCTGTTTCAATCCTAACTGGGGACGCTACAGTACACCCGGGAAACTGCTACAGGAACATGGATAATCAATAGGGATTGCTGTGTTGCCTATTTCACAATTCAAGCACTACGTTAAAGTGAAAGACACACATTTCTACTAAACTCTCACCTAACTGCTCTGCATTCTCTTCTTCCAGCTCAATTATTAAAAAAAAACAGAAATTGCACCAAGGAATACCAGTCCAGAACCATTTTATCCATGTTGCCTGATAAGGAAACATGGATAAAATACTCCACTTATGTAAACCCCATAAGGTAAACAAAAATCTCTCAGAGGTTGGCTCAATTTACAGTTGGTGTGCAAGGTGTACAATCCTCATTCATTCACTCCCAGTATTTAGAATTTGCTGATCTTAACACTTGTCTCACTGAATTATTTATGCATCTAGCAGGATTCTCCTGCACTATACATATTTCACAAACTCCCTTAATTCCATAAATGACCATAAATGTCAAATTTCAAATGTAGCAAAGGTAGGCATTGAGAAATAGATAAACAAGGCAGCCATCCTAACTTCAAATCCACCTCCTCCTTCTCATTACAAAACTCTGATTGTCACAGATTGATTACGCTCCCAGACTACCTTCTATTTATAACTCCATTGCAACAGTCAAGTGCCAATCTTACACTGTGAGGCTATTCAGTGCGGTCAGAATTGAAATGGACATGTTGATGAGAATCTCATGTCCCTGCAGTAACAAAACCCAAAATTATCTTTCTGGTAGAGATCAGCACACATTGGACTCATGGCCTCGAAATCATTGGGGAAAATTGGAAAGATAGAGTGCTCACCTGCTGTACATACAAAAGAAAAGTAAAACAGTCTCCTCCTTGTCAATACCAGAAGCCTGCAAAAGAGATCATGAGACAAGGCCACTTTGGTACATTGTCATTGTTCTGATATTATCCGTATCGAGATAGCTGTCCTCAACGCATAAACATAGCACTAATTGTCAAACTGAACCCAAATCTGGATTTATCTCAGTTGCCCTATTTGGATTCTTTGGAGCTTATCCATAATAACTTCCAGACTGTCACAAAGTCCAAGCACTTAGTCAACTGTGAAAAGCATCCAATTCAGATGAGGCACAAAGCTAGGTTAAAATCTCGCTAACTTTATCCCCCAGTGTTTTGCGAAAATCAAGGAGTATCTTTCAGAAGATATGTGATGTGGTAAGTGTATTTGACAACAGACAACAACAACAAAATTACACTTGTGTAGCACCTTTCACATCAGGAGTATGTCCTAAGGCCCTGGACAGACATTGTTTCAGACCCGAGCTGGGGACAGTGAGGGTAGAGGGAAAGAGGGGGATTTGGGGGTGACCGATGGGACCATTGAACAGGAGGGTATTGAGGTGGGACTTCAAGGAGGGCTTTCAATGTGAGGACCAGGATCTTGAATTGGATTCTCTGGATGATGGGGAGCCAGTGGAGTCAGCCGAGGATGGGGGAGATAGGGTCATGGGGCTTGGTGCAGTAGAGGACACGGGCCGCAGAGTTCTGGATTATCTGCAACCTGTGGATGGAGGAATTGGGAAGGCCAGCAAGCAGGGCATTTGTGTAGTCAAGTTGGGAAGTGATGAAAGCATGAATGAGGGTTTCAGTGGCCTTGGGGATAAAGTAATGTGCAGAGTCAGGCAATATTGCTGAGGAGAGGGAAGGCAGAGCGGGTCATGGCTGTGGGGAAGGAAAGACAGTTGAGGATTGAACAAGACACCTGGGTTCATTCTGGCTTGGTGAGGTCGAGTGAGCAACCATGGAGGTTGATGCTGCCAGTGCCTGTTGCATGAAGGTGCTGGCAAGAGCCAATCAGTAGGGCCTCTGTCTTGTTGACATTCAACTGTAGAAAGTTAGCTCTCATCCAAGACTTGATGTCTGACAGACAGACTGTCAGGACAGTTGTAGTCCTGGAGTTGAGGGTAGAGGCAAAGAGACAGAGTTAGGTGTCATCCGCATACATGTGGAAGTTAACCCCAAGTCTGCGGATGATATCATCAAGGGATATTGAAAAGTAGGGGGCCAAGGACACACAAGACCTTAAAAAAACTAAAAGACCCACAGCCTAATTCTTAAACAGCTGTGTAACATTGCTTGACTCAGCAAGCTAAATAAAAAATAAGCACGTCAAATAAAAAAAAAGGTTGGAAAAGTACTGACTTCAGTTGAAGGATTTTAAGGACTTAAATTTTTGCAGTGCTTGTCCTTTTGTCAATGTCTTCCCAGACTTTCTTTATGGCTTGTGCTTTGTGACAAAGTGTCTGTGTTGAGTATTGTTCCTATTTTTGCTGACTTTGCCAACAAAACAGTCACTAAAGTTGACAGTAATTACTGTGAAGTGCTATGAGACATTTCTTAGGGATTTGGTATTCTAAAAAACACAATGTCCTTTTTTTTCCCTTTCTATTAACGTAGCACAAATTACATCGTCATGTGTCAAAATCAAGGTAACTTATCTTCCAAGAACCATTATTGTGGTGACACGGTCACTTTAAGATGTATATACATAAAAGGAGCATTAAGCAAACCAAAACCACTGATCTGGTCAAATTAAAATCTTACTTCCTATTTACTCAGAGTCATCCAGTCAAACACACAGACTAATTCACTAATAGAAAAGAACAGTCCTGTTAATTTATATGCCACTTTACATTTAAGGCCTTTGTTCTGTCACACAGTGGTCATGATTAATGCTATTTATTCAACCTGGTGTAAATACATTGTCAGCATTTTCAATGTATTCAGATCTCATTTGCCTTTACCTTGAGGTGTAAGTGCTAAAGTAACATTTGCCATCATAATCAATACCTAAAAAGGGTAAAAGTTTGCTTTCCCCAAGGAACGCAATTAGCCTATTGCCAGCCGCAGCGCACAGTAACCACGCAGCCTTTTCCCAGCAGAGTGATCAAGTAATTGGATTTAGTCAAGTATTAAAAAGTGGAGGAGGGAAATCGTTATAGGAATATTGTATGTTTTATTAATGGATGGATTTTTGCATTGAATGTGACTGGTTTTGACGAGCAATGATTTTTTTTTACTAAACAACTATTTAATGCAGTGCTGACTAGGCAATATCTATATTGGTTTCCTGGAAGTTGCTGCTCAGTATCTGCCGGGTTGGAACTTTCTAATCCGACTTTTACAGGTGAAAGGGTAAATGAGTAAGTGTTTACTGCGCTGCACACTACATGGGAAAGCGTGATCTGTGCTATTGAGGAAAGTCCTTTACGAAATGAGTGTTCCATCAATGTGACCGATATTTTCTTCTTAACATCATTGTCTCAATTTCTGCTGACACAACACAAGGCTGTGTATTCCCAGAATATCGACAACTGTACACAAAAAGGCTATGAAAAGAGCCTTCCACTGAAACCAAATACATAATTTTCAAATGCAACCTGCAGCATAATTCAATTCCATCTGTTTTCAACACCAGTTGAAAGATACAAGTATTATTCCTGGCCAGTGGACAGTAATGTTTTTCTCTAGTTCTGTTTCATTCCTATGTAAGTCAGTACAAAATGTATTTTCCTTTATTAAATTTGGCAATTCAGTAGAATATCTTCACCTTCATTGGCCATCAAACAGTTTTTTGAATCAAATGGAAGAGGAGGTTGGAGCCTGTAAATCTCCCAAATGTCCGAGCAGCTTCACACAGTGTAATATCTAGCAACAACAATTTAGTGGAAGTACAGTTTTGCAAACATAGATTTTAAAGTGGGTTTGAAGATGGGGTGGGAGGGCACCAGGAAGCGGGATACCAGGATGGAGTTCCAGAAAGCAGGGGGGAGATTGACTGGAAGCTCGATGAACTGATGATGGGGTGGATCAGGGTGGGTGTAGGGGAAGCGATCACGATAGATGGGGGGTGCGGCGGCGGGGAATGGGGGTGAGGGCGAGATTGTGGAGGGAGATAAAAGTGAGGATTCAATGCAATGAGGATTTTCAATTCGATTCATTTTATAATGGGGAGCAATTGTAGCTGAGAACCAAAACAAGACAATAACATTCTCTCCACAGCAATCAGTAAATGTACAATCCCCACCATACACCATGATCCACTGTGGACTTTCAATAAGAATATTAATTAGCGATGAGAGAAATGTTCCGTGTAGTCAAATGAATCCGACAACTGTTTTAATGACAGCCGGGCTCCAACACCAGGTGGTTCCATGATTTTACAAGCAGTGACTCTCAGTATCCATACTGTTCCCACACTGCGGCTTTCACTCTACCTAGGCACCATACAGGAGCTCTAATGGTTTTTCTCCCTTTCACATTTCAGCTGGTTCACACACAGCGGCTAGTCAATTAAGCAAGCTGTCTGTGGGACTGCAGAAACACACAGTTGGCAACAGTGATCATTTGCTAAATGGGAAGGACCCAGGTGTCTAGTCCAGACTCGTGTTCCATCCCCATGCCTCTGAATAGCTCCAATTCTTTGAATTAGGGTGAAAATGGTCAAAGCCAACTTGGAGTTTGCATCTATTACAAAAAGGACATTGAATCGAACTGAGATCAATTCTATGTTTGTAAACAGTATGAGATGTAATGTTAAAGATACAGAGTCTGATCTTTTGCTTTCCGGATACAATATTCCAGTTATTCTATCAGAATATTTAGTCTGAGACACAGGGTAACTGCAACAACAGCAATTTATATTTGTACAAGCTCCTTTCACGTTGGAAGGATATCCCAAGCTGCTGACTGCATTACAATTACAATGTTGTACATTTAACTTGGATTGGAATTTATTCAATTCAGAAACTCCTCTTCATTCTTTATTTTTGACAAGTTGACCTGGTGCTGTGACTCCTACGGGAAGAATGTTAATCTTCCTTCAAACCATCTGCAAGAATCAATGTAAGGAAAGTAAGCAGTAATTTCCCACGGTATAAGATCCAACTGAGGCTTCAAATCTAATTTGTCTAGGTTCAAATCTGAGTTGGACTGTACTAAAATCATATAATTTGGGTGAATTTCAAACATTAGATTGGAACCACCATGATAAACAGGAGTTTAGTATTTTCTCTTCGGGATTTGTATTCAGAGCATCGATGAGTCCAAATCGCAAATTGAATTTGCCTGAATTCTGAACGCTGCCATCTACTCCACCTTGATCTTTATGATTATGATCTTTGGACATATGCCCAGTGGACACACTCACATGTCATTACCACCTTGGAATTAACTTAATTAGCATCACTGACAGGGTCCTTTAATTCCAACCGACTGTTAATTTGGACAAGCGTCAAGTTCACAGTTGTTATGGGAACAGATCTATAGAGCCCTTGCCAGCAAACCAGCCCTGCCTTCATCTCTTTTCCACTGTGGGTGACACCACTTCTGCGTAGGTCACTTTTCCAGTCCTGGAGCTCTGTATCCAATTGTTTCCTCAGAGCTCAGCCAGAGAAGCTTCTGTATTAACGGAGTTTCCCACCATCCACAAATGGCATCATACAAAGAATTATGCAAATCTGCAGGAGGGCAAGAATTCCAAATGGGGATAATTGCACATGCAGAACAGCTTACAGACAGGATTTGTGTCCCCCAAATTACTGATAATGGACACAAATAACAGCGAGACCGAGCTTTTAAAGAAACTGTCAAAGACGGTTATGAGCAAACAGAAGGTGCTGCTAATTTAGGCCATTGAACAAGTTCAATAGTATAGGCAGTTAGCGCAGCAAGCTACAATTTGCTGCGTTTAATAACATAAATATAACTGATATTAGTGCAATGAACTGTTTCTTTTTTGTGAAAAAGCAGCAGAGACTTGATGCGAGCAGATTAGCTACTGAACCAGGAAGTTCCCGGAAAAGCTGTGTTCGAACCCGTCCATACGGAAAGATTTATACACAGTTGATGCACTTGCTATGGGGTGAGTTGTGCTGCCTAGCTGGTGGAATAGACTAATCCATCCATCATTCTGCTCACTTGTCAGACATCCCATCCAGAGAGCAGTATACTCCATGGGAAATGAACAGGCCTTTTGAAAGGAGTTGCAAAACGCCCGGTTTACACAAAATTCAGTGAACAACGCCATTGCTCTGACAGAGAGCAGCAGCTTCACAACACACAAAGCCCAAATTGCTAAAGTCACTTTCCGCATCACAAAACAAATTTGATGTGAAAAAACAAAAACTCTCAATTCTACACCATACTGTATACTCGTTGTGACTTTCCTAACATTATGTGCTGTGTGTGAACCACATAGGAATTGCGGAAATTCTAGGTGGCCTTACGTTTACAATTTACCAATGAAAGATTGTTTTCTATGCGATTATTAAATCCTCTTTAGAAAGTAGTTTTAGTACAACTGGAGCCAGGAACAGAAAATAGTTTACATTTATATAGTGGCTTGTACATCGAGAGGATAGCTCAAATTTGTTTTCACAAATGCCCGTTGTGACCAACAAACAAACCTCGAACAAAAGACATGAAGCCCAGTATGACAAAATACAGATGGAGGAGCTGTGGTAGCATTATTGATTTGGGTATGTTGTTGATTGATTTGGAGATACAATGTTGTAATGTCTGTGCACGTATCATTACAATAATAGCTCTTTGTTCACACAGCTACCGATATCCCCAACTTATATTGCAGCCGATTACCCATTTGAGCCAACGATGAAACTTTTTTTGACGTGGTTTTGAGAGTCGCAATGTTCCTGAAACCAGATTTATTTTTCACTTTTAGCATTAATTCAGTGTGTAAATTGCATCAAAAGCGACTTTTAACAATGCAAGGAAGTAGAATAGCACAGAAAGATCATTAGGGGCTTAGCAGAGATCAGCTTGATCTGAATGAATACAGAATAGTTGTGCAGAACAGAGAGACAATAAAATAATTCCGCGAGCCACCTCCCACGTCAGCAGAATAGTGCCATCTGACAGGCTGATTAATATTCACCAAATGTTACTCGGAATCTCAGACAGTGCATGAGAGACTGGTGTCTGGCTGGGGTGGTGGGGGAATAAAATCAGAGCTTTCCAGTTCCCACCCCTCTGATGCATTTTTAATCCAACAATGGTGTTCTTGCAAACCAAACAATGTCTCTGGTTCAAGCTGAGGTTCTCAAGTGCAAAGCAAGGTCACAGTGGGCCTCTGGAGTCTGAAGTGGTGGAGCTTTAATTGGAGCAGCCGTTTCTATAATTCAACTGCAGTTATGTTCCCAACTGCACCATCGCGGCAGCAACATGCACTGCAAAGCCAGTGTTTTATTTCCATAACTACCCCCACCCCACCCCCCCGAACAGCCTTGTACGGCTTCCAGTTAAATATTAGAAAGGATCCTTTTAAACACAAAGAAATCCTGGATTTGTTTTAAAATTCAATACCATGCTCGTTCCTGACACAGAGAAACTCAAAATGTGCTCACACTGAATGGAATATTCATTTTTAATCAGGTTTCTCTGGAGAACCTGAAAAGAATGGCCCAGGAGTTCAATAACTCACAGACTTTCATTAAAGGTGATTATACTGCAGTTTCCTAACAAAATTCTCATCTTCGATTTTGAGTTTCATTTAGAATATCATTTCACTTGATGAATCTGCTGAATTCTTTATGCCGCATTAGCTAGTTTGTAATCCCACGCAGTGAGCTTCCTGGAGCGGGGATAAAAGACAAGAGACAGAGACAGAATTGGTCGTTCACCTGCTGTTGAGAATGAAACAATGCACACGGTCAAAAAGCACGTGCAAAACATCAAATAAGGAGCAGCAGTCTTAACAACTTGCACGTATAATAGCGCCCTCCATACAGGGTAACATCTCAAGAGCGCTTAACCATGGCTGAACCTGACTCCCAGCGGGGGGCAAGGGGAGGTGCCCATAAGCACAGTCGAAGAGAAAGGTCTTCAGGTGGGAATTGAAAAAATGGGAGAGAGGTTGCAAGATGGAGGGATTGAGGGAGAGTGTTCCAGAGTTTCGGGGCGCAGTCAGTGGCTGAAAGTGATACCTCTCTCTGATGGTGGGGCGAAAGATGTGAGGGCTTTTAACATTACGAGCTCTCGAGGAGAGTAAGAAGTGAGAAGAGACTCTGAACTAATGCAAATGAGGTTCCAGCGATTATTGGCAAGCATTGTAGCCTCACAGCTCAGTGGTATTGAAGCAATTCATCGACAATCCAGCATAAAATCAACTACGCTGATCATGGACACTGGCACATGCAAGTTTGATAGCATCGGCCCTCGTCTCATTTCCATATTGCCATTGAATGCTCCAGTGTTATGTATATATACAATGACGACATAAGATGAGCTGTAATGTTAAACAACAACAACATTACATTTGTACAGCGCCTTTCACGTCAGGAGGACGTCCCAAGGCGCTGGACAGATACTGCTTCAGATAAACCATAATTCCTTCAAAGAAAGAATGTGATGCACATCTACTTAAGAGCAGTGATCACATGTTTTTCGACATGCTGAATTGTGCATTTGTCAATTCCAACTTGTCCACAGCACCAAGATAGCCCTTGTCAAAGTGCTTTCAATCTGTGGCCGGGACTCCCCATGGCTCTCATCTTCCCTGCTTCAATCAGCACTGATGACTGTTCTACCATTCCTACTCATCGCTTTCATCCAACTCCGTGGTCTGGGTTCCCCTGGTTCCAAAGCTATTGGACCATCACCACCACAACCTAAATTTTGTTTCTTCCAATCTTTTCTCTCACCCTCACACAAACACTGCCACATAATCGGTGCTATATAAATGCAATCAATCAATAATTACACTTATATAGCGCCTTTCACATTGGGAGGACGTCCCAAGGCACTGAACAGTCAGGTAGGCATCAGAGCAGAGGTGGGGAGGGGTTGGGGGAAGGAGAGTAGGAAAATTTACTGTATAATTTGCGAGCGAAATGCAGCAACCAAATTGCGCACAGCAGTGTCCCACAAACAGTCATGGAAGTGGGGTTAGGGGAGAAAAGGGGGGGAAGGATTGCAAGGGGAGGGGTTGGGGTAGGGGGAAGGAGAGCAGGAAAACCGACTGTATATTTATGGGCAAGTCATCGTTGAACATTCAGCAATTTTGCTTGATTACATTTCACAAAGGGGATGCGTACACAGGACATTGAGGCTAGAGAAAGAATGAGTGGGATGATTTCTACGATGGGGTATTATCGAAGATGTGATAAGGTGCTATATCAAATACAAGGATTATTATTTTTATTATAGGGGCAGATTATGTAGAAAGAACAGATTTAAAGAGCCAAATGGCCTTTTCTCGTTTCATACTTTATCTTCTCATGTACATGTATAAATCCCCATCCGATATTACGTGTGAATAAACTGTACTTTGTTGAGTTAATTGTGTTTATGGCAGGAAGAGCATCACATACCAGCTGTCAATTACACACAAGGATCGCAATCCAGCTGCCTCCCCATGTAACCCTCAGCAACTCCTCCTTGCCAGTTCCCTCATTAGAACAAAAAAATGCTCAAAATAAATCTGAATTATTTCTAATGATATGATTTTTAAGCAGGAGTTTGTCCTCTTAATGACACTCTGCTAATTAGAACACTAACAGGATGCACAAACATGCAAACAATATATTTCAATTGCATCTCATTTGCATCTTTGAGCCAGAATTGTTTCTTTGTCTAACAGATACAGATACTCCCTCAAGAATAATTCCGGAACATATAATACCAGTTACACTAGAAATCAAATGAACGCTGGTTCTACTCACAAGGCTGATTGCAACTCCTGGTGGTTTTATAGGGAGACTACTTTGCCTTAACGAAACAAATGTGACACAAACTTTCATGACGTTTGCAAATCAAGTTGGCAGAAACATTTCCATTTTACCCGAACCGCTCAACATATGTCCAATTTGTATTGCCAGAGAAAAATGTTTAATAATAATAATCCTTGCATTTGATGTAGCGCTTTTCACATCTTCTAGATGTATCAAAGTGCTTCACAGAATATACTGTAAAGTGAATTGACTGTATATTTGTGGGCAAACACAACAGCCAACGGCGCACAGCAGTGTCCCACAAACAGTTGTGGATTGAAAACACCAATTTTATTATCGGCTTTTTTTTGGAGGGATTAGTTTAAATATATATATTGTAGAAAATAAATATGAAACACACAGAGCTATCTGGAAAATAATATTCAGTTTCTTTGTTTCAGCAATATAATTCACACAAGTCGGAATTGACAAATGCACAAATCAGCATGTCCAAAAAAATGTGATCGCTGTTCTTAAGTAGATGTGCATCACATTCTTTCTTTGAAGGAATTATGGTTTATCTGAAGTAGCATCTGTCCAGCGCCTTGGGACGTCCTCCTGATGTGAAAGGCGCTATACAAATGTAATGTTGTTGTTGTTGTTTAAAGAGTTCAAAGAGTATAATTGATTCTCTTTTTCGACAGCTCTTTACAAAAGGAATTTGCAAGAAACTCTGGAGGTGTATATACATATATAAAATATATGTATTATTGTAACTCAGTTTCTGTTGAAATTTTGAATCTTACTTATTAAATCAAGCGCTTATGTCATTGATTGAATCCAAAGTGAGTAGGAGCAAAGAAAATGCAACACCCAGTGTGTTTTAGCGGTGAGATCATTTTAACCATGTATGCCAATTCATCTCCCTCACACTGTCTGGGTTGGAAATGTCTCAGAAAATATTCCTTTCATGAGAAGGTCTCGGTTATAATATTTAGAAAGTCTAAGTATAATTAATCTTAACATTATTTGATGTATTTAAAAGGAATACTGGTTGGGGAAACTTCCTTAAGTATCTCAGCTCCTTGTTGAATACAGATGTCTTCTTGGTTTGTTTTTCTTCTTTGGGTTTTCAAAGATTATAGCATTATGTAGGCAATACGAGGACAAGGATCTGAAACTGGATCATTATTGGTTTGTTTGTACTACGGTGTACTTTCACCCAATTTGCCCAGGAACTCTAGACATCCCTGCCTCAATCCCTCAGCCTTGCCCATTCTTTGTCCATCTTCAGATCACACCATAAGATCTTCCTTTTTGACAATATTTATGTCACCTCCCATTTCGACTTGATTTGGCAACAAGCTCCATCATTAATGGCTCTGAGATGCTGTGCTGCATAAAAAGCACTATATAAATGCAAATTGTTGTACCATTAATAAAAGGAGGTGGTGGTGGGGGGCGGGCGGTGGAAAGGCCCTAAGCCAATCATTAATAGTTAACCTTTTAGCCTTGGAGAGTTGGGGGATTTGGCCCACATGGGCAGATCAAACCTATGAAAGCAGAAATTATAAGCCAAGAACGTGTACAGAATGAGGTTTACAGGATCGAGTCAAAAACAAAATGGTTGCAAAATGGTACAGTAGAGCAACCTGCCTACCTGGAGAGGAGTGCCACCTGCTGGTGTTCCCAAGCATGTTGTGTAATTTAGGAACCACAAATAATTTGACTGGTGCTGTATTTCATCCAGAAAAAAGGATTTTGAAACGACAAGTAAAACTACATATCGTACTGTGTTATATTTGCCAGTCAGTTCTGTCTAACAATTGCACGTCTCAGCCTACCATTGGGGATGGTCTTCCACAAACATTTACAGAGAGTGACAAGGCCTGTGCAGTGCAACCAATAGATATTGGAGATAAGAGACATTTCAATTTAGATTCTGGTATTAGGTAATCATAGAAATAGACAGGTTAGTGTTTCCAATTCATCTGCAATCACCTTCTGCAAACTTACAAAATGAATTCCCCTCTGTTATTACATTGACCACAGACTGTAACGTTGGATCAAGATAGAAGGCTTTCCATTTTTCAAGGTAGATTGCTACAGGAAAGCAATCACAGTTTAAAGGTTACACTCAGTGGCCTACACCAGAATCCAGCAATGCCACTGTTTTCTAATCTGTTTGGGAGGAAATGTGTGGATGGAATACAGAGGTTGACTTAAAGGTTATCTTGGGACAGATGCACACCTCGCCAAGAGTTGCGATTTTTTCTTAAAAGAAAGAAACATTTTATTCAGAGTCCCACAGTAAATGGCATTGAATTCCTATTATATGCCACAAGATAAAAATTCCAACAGCCAAATTACAAGCGGAAAATTCTTCCAGAAACCAGTTCTGCACCATAGCTTTTAGAATAAAATGAGCACTTGATTCTGACTCCAATACTGGCACCATCATGAAGATGAACGTTTAACTTTGGCTTTAAAAAGGACACCAAACTTTCATTTTAAATCCACCAAAATCCATAGTGCACTTAGAAAATCTCAACATTGGAAATCTCTTAAACTAACGTTGACTGTGATTTGAGAAGTCAATGGAGGTGAAATACTGAACAATAAACAGGAGCACGACCCTTAGATGCAAATCCCATTTACCTAACAAATGGACATCATCATCCCCAAATTGCTAGTGTTTCATGTTCATTTAAATCTGAGATTTCCCCCTTCGTGGGCAGTCAGCACCTTGGGACGTCCTCGTGACGTGAAAGGCGCTATACAAGTGTAATTTTGTTGTTGTTGTCAGACTTATATGTTGCATCTTTGGTGATCCCCGATTATAATGGAAGAGAAATTCTATCAGTGGATGGCATCAAAATTGGCATTTTGTGCAATGCCAATTGGAAATTATCCCCACTCCCCACATAGCACTCATGTTAGGCACTGAGGAGTGGTCAGAAGAAATTGAGGTGATTTTCTTCTCTATCTGAAACCCCTCCATGAACACAACCCCCCAATTCAGATGACAAATCAGACAAGCAACCTGACATGAAAAGAATATGAAAGATGTTTAATCACCTAATGTGGTCTGAGATCAAGACTGAAAATACGTTCTCTATTCTCCATAAAATTTTTCCAACTGCCCTGGTTAATTCTACCTTTGCCCTGATCCAAGGTGTCAACTAGATTCTAGTAAACCTACTGCTAATTGCATGAGATGGGGTAATGCAATATAATGGGGTTTGAACCTGGGACCTTTCTAAAATGTATGCAGTGATCCAGTCGATAAATTCACTGAGCTATCAGGGAGCATTCAGAATTTTTCTTCTCAAAATCTTGCTCAACATACAGTTTCAATCAGTCTTGGACAACTACAAATTTCAAAGATTACAGCCAATTTATTCCCTTTAACTCTGGCTGCAATCAGTGGCAGAGCGAACCATGTAAAGCATCTTTACATTCTATAAGAGTCTGTGCTTTTAACGGATTTCTGATTGAAGGCAAAGAGCTAGAGGTACATTAACCTTTTGCTGCACAGAGAGTAAACAAACTTATCATGAATTTAAAGACCACTTTCATGGATTGTGAACTGTTTCAACTGCACGGCGTCATGCAAGATAACAACCCCCAGCTCCAGAACTAGAGCATTGGAATTCCCATTCCGATGAACAAGATTGAAATCAGCTTCAATTAGCGTTACAACTCGATTATTCAGTATTTCTTATGGTACTTGGTTAGCTTGTTAGATGGAGTGTTACATGCTAATTTAACATAGTGCTTTTTTATGAACTGTTTAAAAAGTAAAATCTGCAAACAACCCAATGCAAAGAAGCAGTGTGCTCTCTTGTTCAGACTGATCAAAGGACAAGCACTTAACTTGAAATGGATGCTCTCTCGGTTCCATAGAAGATTCATAGATTCATAGAATTTTACGGCACAAAAGGAGGCCATTCGGCCCATCTAGTCTGTGCCGGCTCTTTGAAAAGAGCGATTTAATCCCACTGCCCTGCCCACTCCCCATAGCCTAATAGACCTGTTCTCCCTAAATAAAGATCTAATTCCCTTTTAAAAGTTGTTATCGAATCAGCCTCCACCACCTTTTCAGGCAATGCATTCCAGATTCGAACAACTCGCTGAGTGAAACAATTTCTCCTCAGCTCCCCTCTACTTTGCCTTGAAACTATTTTAAATCTGTGACCACGAGTCACAGATTCGCCCACGAGTGGAAATAGTTTTTCTCTATTTGCCCTGTCGAAACCCCTCATGATCTTATAAACCTCTATTAGGTCTCCCCTCAATCTTCTCTGCTCCAGAGAGAATAACCCTAGCCTATCTAGCCTCTCCTCATAGCTGAAGTCCCTCAATCCTGGCACCATCCTAGTAAATCTTCTTTGTACCCTTTCCAATGTCTTCACATCCTTTCTGTAGTGTGGTGACCAGAATTGAACACAGTATTCCAGCTGAGGCCTCACCAAAGTCTTATAGAGGTTAGTCAGCACTTCCTGACTTTTGTACTCTATACCCCTATTTATAAAGCCTAGTATCCCATATGCCTTCTTAACAGCCTTGTCTACCTGTCCTGCCACCTTCAACGAGTCGAGTCACTAACACAAATCCCCAGGTCTCTCTGTTCCTTCACACCATTTAAAATTGAACTATCTAGCCTATATTGCCTCCCTTCATTTCTTCTCCCAAAATGCATCACCTCACACTTCTCTGCATTAAACTTCATCTGCCATGTGTCTGCCCACTTTACCAATTTGTCTATATCCTCTTGCAGATGCCTACTATCCTCCTCACTATTTACTATTCTCCCTAACTTAGTGTCATCTGCAAACTTGGAAACTGTACTCCGTACACCCAAGTCCAGATCATTGATGTAGATTACAAACAGCAATGGTCCCAAAACTGATCCCTGAACCACTGCTCACTTCCCTCCAGTCTGAAAAACAGCCGCTCACTACAACTCTCTGCTTTCTGTCTCGCAGCCAGTTGTGGATCCACGCTGCCACTGTCCCTTTTACGCCATGGGCCTTTAATTTCCTAATAAGTCTCTCATGTGGCACTTTGTCAAATGCCTTTTGAAAGTCCATGTAAACTACATCAACTGCGCTACCATTATCCACCCATGCCTTCAGACATTTCTAAATAAATACAAGATATAAAAAAATTCTGAAGCACAGTTTAAAAGTACTATTGGGTTTCCTTCACCTTTTGTGTCACAAAATCTATAACCTGTTTATGCAGTACATATGCTGCATCAAACACAAAAAAATATATTTATTAATACAAATATACAGACAATCCACTTTACAGTATATTCTGTGAAGTGCTTTGAGACTTCCAGAAGATGTGGAAAGCGCTATATCAAATGCAAGCACTGTGTTATTATTACAATAACCAAAGCTGTACTGCGCTAAACTATCCAGCTCCACCAGCATTTTATTTTAATTTTATGGGAAGTCATTTTAAAACATTGAAGATCCAAATATCAAATCCTATCACTTCCAATTAGCAAGGCTGCAACATGACATGAAATTCAGACGATATTCCTGCAGGATAGAACTGTGGGAAGTCTGCCCTTTAAGTTGAAATTGTTAATGGAGTATTGATTCATATGAATATTAGCACTTGCTTCGTACAATAGGAGCCAGTGGCTATGGTTTGAGACATTCATGATTCAAGGGGACAAACATCTGCCACTTTACCTGAAATCACGAGGTGCTATTCCACCTCTTCACTGAAGGAAATCTGGACCTTCAGTGAAAGCAGTACATTAAAAATGGTCTGCTCTTTCACATTTTAAAAGAATTTGACATTTGTTAAGAGAATTTGTTGCTATTTTGAGTGAAGTCCAGAGACGACCACACATGCAGCTGAACAAAGAGGCATTAACAATAATTCTGTTATAAAAGAGAAAGTGGTCCCTTCCCAGCTCATTGATTTAAATCATCTCTCCCATTGCTGCCAATTTTGTTTTTTGAGAAAAAGAACGTTTTTTAACCTGTCGTCACTTAAACAGCCTTAGGGGTTGCTAAGTAACAGCAATGACATTGATACTAGAGGTTCTGTTTGTTGGAAATGTGGATTCATACACAAGTCTTAGAGACTTCACTTGTGGACTTGTACGTACCAGAAATCTGGATAAACACAATAGAAAACAGATACAAATGAATTGGTAAACTGTGGCGTGACAAAAATGTTTTATACAACTTTGATGCAATAATAATTGCCATAGTATAAATTCCATCTTTTACAATTAATACATGTTATGTCACACAGTCATCACATTTGAGTCAATGATAATAATTATCATTTTATTTGATATTGTACCTTATGCTGTCGAAACATCTCAAAGCACTTTACAAGATTTTTCCTGCGAAGTGCAATAACTGTGCAGCCAATTTGCACAGAGCAAAGTCTTACAAACAGTCAAGAAGTGACTGATAATTGATGCCAATATCCATATCATCCCTGAATGGAAAGCACATATCAAAATCAGTTTGGATGAAGTAGGCACTTCGGTCCATTTAGATTCATCCTTCCAGAATACCAACACCGACTATCTTCCCACCACAGCACCATGTTCTTGTCCTTTCAAGGTCAGATTACTACAATTGGCATCTGTACCCTTGGACTGAACAGAAAATTATCTGCCAAGGTTTCCACTCCTGGCCTCTTATCGAATGACTCTGAAAAGTGCTTGTGTGTATGTCGGGTGAGAACTCAAGCTCATCTGTGATGCTCTCCACGGTTGAATAGCTCACTGCCTCACATAAAGAATAGCCACTTGTTACCAGAGGTTACCAGCTCTTGTTGAAATATATCCCATTTGGGTTGGGAGGAAAGGTGAGAAACTGGCAATACAATTCGGAATAGTTGAATTCCTAAAAGAAGAGAGTAGTAGAGTGATTGCAAGGCTTTATGTCTTGAAAGCGAATTGTAAATGGTAAAAGCAGGATTCTGTAGCTTTCTAATATTGTATTTCCTAATAGAAAGTGTATTTACATTTACAATTTGGAAGCATTTTTAAATCTACAAATCAGAAGACGACAAAATGAACATGAGAAACATTATCAAAAGGGAGGGGAAGAGGCATGGGTAACAAAGGCACATTAAACTGGCAGCTCATTGACAAAGAGAGATGAAACTCAATCACAGTTTATTTTGTGCGAAGATTTACGCAAATTAATTTGAGTAATGTGACGACATTATGACCTACATGCTTCTGCCAAGGCCTCAAAATACCCCGTATTAGTTTTAAATGCCTTGCCTGGGATAAAGGAGTTGCTGTTTCTACCTTCATAACCCCTGGCTTGTGATGGTTTACAGCCAACATAAAATGACAAGCAATAAAATTCATTTCATCACAGGCTGGTCAAAATGTCACAATGTTTTATTGCCACACTGAAAAAATTGGGGGCAGATACAACAAAATTGACTTCGGGGGTCAACCGATTAATTTCTCATTTCAGAATTCCTTAGATTTCCTGAAATCAAATGAACAGCTTGACAAACAGGTTGCAAGCAAAACATTTAAAGAGAGCAGGAATTAATTGCCTCCGCATATGTTTCTTCCAAAGCCTATATTTGTCTAGCTGAATAATTTCCTGATTGGAACGAAATTACAATAATTCACAACCTTAAGGTTTCTTTTCCACATTCCCGCTTCAGATCTGGGGTGCGGATCTGTCACTAGTATCCATTTTATGAGAAACACAGCTACATGCTTAGAGCTAACTAAAGGAAAGTCTTAGTCCATTCAGATTGTCCAAGAAACACAGGCTTGAAAGTAACCTGTGTAATAAACAATCGTATAGGAGTAGAACAGGCAGACAAGTTAGAGAGGGAAAATATCTGGCATACAAATAGCAGTTACTATTATTTCCTTGAACCTTTACCAGCAGTCTCTTTGGGATGTCTGTGTTGAAAGCTTGCAATATTAACCGTTTCCCCACTGATATTCTTGAAAATGGCCTCGTTTCCGAGACAGAGACCAACTCAAATGTCATTGCCAATATCAACAAATGTATAATGTGCCTAGATGTATGGTTTGGGTAAATAATACAAAATTCTACCTTAGAATGACCTAACAGCTAAAAGTGATGAGGTGTTTATAAAATTGATGATAGAATAATTGACTGCTAAAATCTGTCTGTGATTGTTCAGGATTTTTCAATGGTTAAAGGAAGAATTAACTTTTGGGCTGATAATTGGATAAATATCATATATTTTCCATGGTTCTAATTCACATTCTTTTAATCAAGAATAGAGATCCTCCCAATCTTTCACATTTATTGTGAACGCTGAATTATCAGTCACTGAATGATGACAACAATAATACTTGAATTTGATATAGCGCTTTGCACATCTTCTTCAAGAGCTTCACAGAATATACTGTAAAGTGAATTGACTGTAACCAATTGCACCCAGTAGTGGGCTACAAACTGTCGTGGATTGAAGTGACCAATTTTTGTTTTAAGGAAGTACAGTATTACTCCTGGAAAAGCGATCCGCCAATCAACTAACAATTGGGTTCCTGCTTACTGCTAGATATTTACAAATAATATATGCTACTCACAATTATATTCGCACATAATACAGTAAAAGCCCGATCAACCGTAACTTCCGTATAACCGGCACCTCAAAAAAAGGTCCCCATTCGAATAACTGGATCTTATCTGGCACAATCGTGATGGCACATTTAATGAGTCGATTGTCACACGAGAGTATGGTATGATTAGTTCTGAATGCTGCCGGTAGTGACACTTCCGGTTTTTCCTCTTGAAGCGGCACTGTCAGTTTTTCCTCTCCCTCTCTCCCTCTTTTTCTTTTTCTCTCTCCCTCTCCTTCCTTCCTCTCTATCTCTCCCTCTCTTTCCCTCTCTCTTTCTGTCTCTTCTGTCTCTCTGTCTTTCTCTGTCTTCTTTCAGTCTTTCTGTCTTTCTTTCTGTCTGTCTTTCCAGACTTCACTGGCTCCCTATCCCAGAGAGGATCGACTTCAAGATCCTCACCCTTGTTTTCAAATCCCTCCACTGCTCTGCGCCCCACCTATCTCTCTGATCTCCTCTCCCCCCAACCCAGCACCCGCTGCCTTCGCTCCTCCGGGTCTGGCCTCCTCCATGTCCCCCGAATCCTCCGCTCCACCATCCGTGGCCGTACCTTCAACCACTACATCCCGAGGCTCTGGAACTCCCTTCCTCACTCCCGTCACCTCACCCCCTCTCTTCCCAGTTTCAGGTCACAGCTGAACACCTTTCTCTTCGACCGCGCTTTTGGTCACCTTTCTGCCGCTGCCTCGGTCCCAGGATCTGCAATTGTGAAGCACTCTGAGATGCTGTCCGGCATGGAGGGCGCTATATAAATCAAAATTGTTTTTGTTGTTGTTTCCCTCTCTCTCTCTCTGACGGATACTACATTGCCTGTGTAGCCTGACTGTATCGTGGGTTTATACATTGTTTTGATGGGGGCTGGGGTGGGAGAAGGAGAGAGAGGCAGGGAGAGAGGGGCTGGGGAGGAAAGAGAGACGAAAGAGACAGGAGTGGGGGAGAGGAGGGTAGAGAGAGAGGGGGTGAGTTGATTAATTTAGATGGAAAATGAGAGGAGTGGAGGGGGTTGGGTATGGAACCATTAAGATGCCAGACTGACTGTGTTTATAGACTGTAATTAATATTTATTGATTTATTGGTAAGCATCCATACAATATTCTGTTATTACTTAGTCTATTAGTAATATGGTCTGTTTAAAAATAAATATCTGGCATGTCATTTAACCGGCATTGACCAGGTCCCGAGGGTGCCGGATAAGCAAGCTTTTCCTCTAGTTTTTATCTTAACGTGTCTGTCAGTCAACATAGAACTATTCATCAACATCAATATGTTTATACTCTCTGGGTCAGAAATCAGTATGCAAAGAGCTTAGCTTGTAACAAGTCAGATTTCAGCACAAAACTCATGAGTAACACTGATTGAAGTCACGATACATCACACAAAAATGTAACAAATCCATCAAAAACAGCAGTGGCTCATTCATGCAGTCAGTTGATAGTTAACAATTTTCCATCTTTTTGCACATCGCTTCCAGAAAGACCAAACCAGTAAGAAATGAATGCCAGGACTGCTGACGAATTGTACAAAGGGCTGAAGAAATCCCGTTATAAAGACATAACAAATCAATCGCTATTTTGAAAACAATCAGCACAGTTTAGGGCCCGGTGAGCATTGACAGGCATTTCAACCATGGGGTGGAGTACAATTAAGCACGATACTGTCTTAACCTAGCTTTCGCCCATTTCCAGCATGGTAGCTGTTGGATATCAACCAGGAACAGATGCTGTGTCAGATTCCCCTTCTGTTTTCTTAACCTAAAGCCACAAGGTCAATTGTAAAACTCCACAACAGAAATCAGTTAACTCAGGACAGATTGGGCATCAAACCTGGGACTATTCCAGTCTGAATGGCTCAGTTTTGCTTACCAAGCAATCGGGAAAACAGAGTTTGATGAATATTTATAAGCCAATTTACAAACAGTTGGGAATTTTTGTAGTAACTCAGAGGATGATATATTTGCGCACTCTAATCTGATATATAGCAGGTCAGGAGCTTCCTGAATGCAAGGCAAGACCTTTAAAGATATTTAAGATTTGGAGACTACTTTACCCTAGAATGCAGCAGTGAAACGAACGGCTCCTGGAATAGCTTCAGTCATTAGAATCCAACAATACAAAAAATAGCAAAGCAATAATTATTAGACATTAGATATTCATTCTCATATTGTCCTAGGTGATGGCACAGTATGCATATCAATACACATTACATTTCTGGCATATCAAACATTACCTTTTAATGAGCACTGTACAAACCTAATTGGACAGCTCATCACAACAACATGATCTCCAATGCTTTATTTTGGATGGGGAAGAAGAAGAGAAGAATGAATGAAAGGATTTTAATGAAAAAATAAATTGCTCCCTTTGTGATGTGACTCTGAGGAGCTAATCCAAAGACCTTAAAGAAAAAGGCTATTGGATCAAAGAGGATTTTGAGTCTATGGACATCACGCAATATTTGAGCAGCACCAAAATAATTCAAATTAGAAATGTTTGTATGGCTCATGTATAAAGGAAAGTAATTAATATACCATGTTGATCAGGGATGGTATCGAGGGATATTGGCACATATAAAGAGAGAGACAAGTGAATGGTAAGTGGGATATGATGGTTCCTGAGCTTCCAGGCCACTGGGTAGGTCATCCACAGAAACATATAAAATGGACACCAGGGCGAGACAACATTCAGAATGGTCTAAACTCAATACATTCTCAGCAAAAAGGGCTGAATCAACTTTTTAAATGAATAATAGAAATACACCTTTTTATTTAGAGCAAATTAGTACATTTATTCTAATGTATTCTCCTTCAAATGTGTACATTGATGGCACACAATCTCATATTAGCATTTCAGTTGCAACATGGGATAAAGCAGGAGTATCTGTACTTGAGATATAGTTTTAGTAAATTATGAGCATGCCTTTGTGTTATGTCAGGCAAATCAATATTTTTTTCATATTACAAGAGACTTATGACATTACATATGAATTCTAATTGTCAGTGAGTAATGGTTTCTTATCAACCTGTGGTTTGTTGGATAGACAAACAGAATAGATATTGAATCTCTTGCCCAGCACTCCAAAATCAAACCAGCATGACAGAGCAGGTTAGATTTTTCTTCAGATCCAAATCCAATTAAATACATCGGCCAATTTTGCTCTTGTTCATTACAATGTGATGCTTACATGTACAAACAATATTGTAGGAACAAGAGAGGTCAATAGGCCAAACAAACTGGTTCTCTTTTGTTGAATCCCAACTCTATCATATCCCTCAATCTCTTCTCTCTCCAGAAATAAATCTCATTGGGTCTAAAATTACATTTTGTGGTCTGTTTGAATGTTCTTCTCTAGTTACTTATTCCGTAAATCTATTATCTATCAACCAAATGATTTTCCTTACTCACATGTTCACCTACAAACACTACACTATACAGTGAAACAAAATTCTATGAAGCACTTCTGGATAGTTTGACATTATATCAAATGAAAATATAAATTTTCATATCATAACAATAACTTGCTCAATTTTTTATTTGTGCACAGGTATATTAATACCTTTCAGAATTCTGACAATAAAGTTAAACCAACTTTACTTTGCATCCGTTTCAAATAGTGAAAGCCCAATTTCCCTAAGATTTTCTCATAACTGAAATTCCTTCAATTAGTAATCCTTACCTCTGAGCTATCTCAAAGGCAATAATATCTGTGCTATGATTGACTGACCGTAGATCTCGGCATAGAATTCCCGATGGAGTCTGACCAGTGGATTGTACAATAATATCACCTTTTGATTTATATTCTCTCCCTCTGCTAATCGAACCCAATTGCGTTTTTAACATGGCCAAGAACTATGCCGATCATTTCAACCAATGTTTCCTTTGTGATCAGCGTGCTGCAACACTGAGCCTCCTATTCTTGCTTTTGATCCTTGCAATTACAGTATTTTGTGAAAAATGAATGATATAAATGAAAGCATACTGAAGGTAACCACTGATCTCCATCTGAAGCGTATTGACATGGAAATGAAAAGATTATGGAAACATCTGCCCATATTGGTAGCCTGGACATGAAAGAGCAACCAATCGTTCCATTGAGCCTCATTTTGAACCATATGTTGACTGACTGCGCGCAGTGAATTTGAGAAGAATATTGATTGAATCAATGTGCTGACACCATTTTAATGAGGGAGGCTTTGAGGGAAGGACACTCTCATGCCATTGGAGAATTCAGCTATAAATGATCAAGACACATTGGAATGGACAACCATCCCTCATTATAAAATGCATATACTGTGAGGATGCAACACAGTATATGTGAAGATATTTATTGCACTATAATTTCTTTGTCACATTGTCACCTCCGGGCTCACAATCCAATACGATGAACCCGTACATTCCTGCAACTGACCGCTTGATCTCAAAAGATATTTCTGTTGCATGGACTGTTTTGTACAACATCCTCCAGTGTAACGTACCAGGTTAAAATTCGGGCGTGCGTAGCAAGGGGTTAAACAGCACCACTGTCACATCACGTACCTGTTTATAAATAAATAACTGGAGCTGAGGTTGAGTCTCCCAGTCAGTGCTGGCTTCTGTATCACATTCTTCCGAAGCTCAGATCCCGAAGGATGAGGCTGAAGCATCTTCACATTCCCTTCTGTCATAATCAATTACAGATAGGCCTGTGGAATGACAGCAAAGACAGTACCTGTCAGCCAGCAATGTGCTGCCCTTAATAACCTTTCAGTGGAAGGGGCTTTTTTTCACTTTCAGATTCCTGTCACACTCTAATGGGATGGGGAATGCTGTCCTGGAAATATATATATATATATATCTATCCTTCTTTGCTAACTGTGCGAAGACTGATATGGCAAGTTTGACACCAACAAGTACCTTAAGTGTTTTGTCCAATTACACCGTCAAAGACCATTGCCCCCTTGAACCGGATCAAGGATTTGTTCTATTCATTTCAATCTTTTGAGATTTGGAATCACGTCAAAGCAAATTCTTTCTCATTTTCTGTGTGTGTGTGTGTGTGTGTGTGTCTCACTGCTGCATTTCATCAAGAAAGATACAGGTATTACTTATTGTTGATGTTTTAATAAAAACAAACATTTGTTTGAAATATGAATAATAGAAAAATTGGTCACAAGTGACAGAAAGTAGTGAAAGAAAAGTCTGAATGAGTGCTGTGTCATGTGTATACTCTGACTGCCCTGAATATTTGCTTAACCTGCCACTCCCATTAATACAATATTGTGATATGGTTAACCAGCTGAAACCTCAACATTGCCACTGTGAGCCCTGTCAGGTTACTTTGTTCAGTTGGGCTGTAGCTGGCAGGGTTAACAGGGGCTGAATGGGAAAAATCCACATGCTCAGTAACTGGTCTGCCTCTGCAAGCAATGCCAATGCGCCATCACAAGAGAGATGCAAGCCCACAGAGAGAAAGCCATGACAACATACAAATGGGGAGGGGAAAGACAGGAAATGGAGGAATGGAAGCAGGAATAGCGTGTAAGCAGTCATTAATTCAACTACTGCAAACCTAATTGCTCTTTTAAATGTCGCAAAACAAACAGGCAGCTGGAAGTGCATTTGGACTACTTCACACACAGCCATTTTGCCACTCCAAATGAAGGCCATTAATATTTTACCGGTGTGTGCATTATTCACAGAACCTCACTCAGTTAAACATTAAGTCACCAAGGCCACCAAAAATAGACCAGGCTTAAATTTAAAGATTTTTCTTTCTTCAGGTCATAAGAAAGAATGAAAGGACACAATACGTTTAAAGTTGATCATATTGTATTTCCAATTCTGTGGCTGTAATTTGGGCCCTCTGTAATCTGGACATCTGCAGCATTCCTACCACAACAACAAAATTACATTTCTAGAGTATTATATTTCTACTTAAATACAATACCACAATTCTCACTGAAATGGACATGGCTTTATTCCTACATTCATTGTTTCTCTGACTCTCATCAAATACCAACAGCAAATGCTTAGAAATGTTGCTGCTTTGAAAGAAACACTTGCTGAAAATCTCCCTGGGTGTATTTTTGAGTGAAGGCAGCGTATGGTGAAACACAAAGCTTCTACAGACCAGAAGGATGCAGCCTTTAATTCCAGATCAGTGTGCATGCACTGATATAACTAATCTCAGCCAAGACAGCAATTGGAGTCTTGCAATTGAACTCAGTGCACCTGGGTTAGGAAAGGAAAAATAAGTTAATCGGGGTTCCCCACTCCTGATCACTATCATATAACTAACCCTCACCTCGTTGGGTGATCTCAACTCAAATGTCAGTGAACGATTATGAATTTTGTCCCAATTCAAGACACAAAGCGGTAATCCTCTGGGTTAAGACTGTCCAAATTAATCAATGACTCATGCAGTCTGCAGAGACACAAGGCACATTTAACCACAATTTCAATATTAAAATGAGAGGTACAAAAAAGGTACAGAGAGGTACAGTTGAACAAACAAACCCTTGGACTCTTCTCCCGAGTGCCAATTACCAAAGTAATTTGAGAACCTATTCATTTTAACACCATGAAGGTGAGAGAAGAGAAACAACACTCTCAGAACACAAGAGTTCTGTCAGATTCCAATCCAACAGTGTGAATCCTTTTATCGGGGTGTAAATTAATTTGGCAGGCTTTTGTGTGCACTCACAACAATGGCTCCGGGAAGCTGCCACCTGCAGTTTGCTTCATTACCAATGTGTTGCTTTCAGTAATCCCATTCAATTAGTAATTGATAATAATGCAGATTGACAGAGCTAAACAACCCAGATCCAGACACCTGCATCTCATAATCAGCAGCAAAGCATCATTTACCAAATCTGACATTTTCCTAAATCCGTAGAAGGTTTCAAACTACCTAATACCGCCAGTCCAATTATTCCTAATGACTAAATTGCATATTCATTTACAATGATGCATCACCCCGAACAGCTGTGACTGACATATTCCTGCATAATGCATGCGCTCTGTTTACTGGGACTGTTAACAAAAAAAATTATGGTTTACTGAGAGCAATCACCGATACAGATGGTCCTTTCCTGCCAGCAACTTGCATGATGAAATGACCATAGTCAAGGTTACAATCAATCATAAAGAACCACTTAAGCTGTTGAATGCAAATGAGTATTCCACCAGAAAAGGCAGACAAAATAGGTTAAAAGATGTAATACTTCTTTATACAGTACTTGGAAAGAAGCCTTAAAATAGGAGAGAGGGGGTAAACAAATCATTTCATCAACTGTTGTATTTTGCAATACGAGGTTTTGTATTTTTCATAAGGTCGGCCTATCTACATTGGTGAAACAAATTGGTGAAAAACAATACATTTTTATATTATCGAGTGGATGATTCAAAGCAGAAGAGAGACAGACACAATATAAAAGGTTAAAGATAAAAAGAATAGCTCAGAATCATGTCAGATTTTTCATTCTTCAACACCTGATAAGTTCATATAAGAAAACATCAGCAGGTTAAATGAGTTGACACTGCATCGTAAAACAGCAGTAACTCTCAGAGAAACAGAATTTTTGACGTTTTGGTACTATAAACATTTCTTGTTCGACACACATACATCTTGTGCTATGCAAGACTCACAGAAGGTCTTCTGAAGTTCTAACATCGAACATGAGAGGTCGGTGGGAAAGAAAATTAGAAGGGATTCAATCCCTGTATGAAAGGTAATTTAAATCTGTAATCCTCAAAGGATTCTAAATTTCAGAAGAATTATTTTTCTCAGCAAAATAATGGATGTGGACTAATTCCCAAGCAGATCATAACATTGACTCCCCTACCCTTCCCATGCCCAAGAATTATTGGTTAATCTGAAGGTGATAATGGAGGACAGATATAGTTACAACCACACTGGTTCTTGTGGTGCTGTAAGCATTTATTAATTACAGTAGATCCAACTGGAGATACTTGTTGGGCGGGAGTAAGGCTAGATTAATTACCGTAAGGAATTTGGAGACAAAGATCTTTGCTGAGTTTGTTGCTTTCCACCAGTGATTAAATGGATTAGACAGAGTCAATAATAAGGCAAACTTTCCTACTCAAGTGTTAATAATAATAATTCTTGCATTTGACATAGCTTTTTACGTCTTCTAATTGGCTTTGCAATTTGCTGCCACATTTCGCCCACAAATATACAGTCATTTCACTTTATAGTATATTCCGTGAAGCTCTTTGAGACATCCAGAAGACGTGATGTATTTTATACCACTCCAAGCTTCGTAACCCCATCTGCCCCATCCTCGCCCGACTCCATTGGCTCTGCTTCGTGCAGAGAATCCAATTCAAGATCCTGGTCGTCACATTCAAAGCTCTCCACGGCCTCGCCCCATCCTACATCCAAGTAAGGAAACTTTCCCAGCATTTCACTCTGCCAGGAGTCAAACCCAAGTATCTTGCCTCCTCTATGGCAGAGGAGGCACTCTATGGCTCTATCACTGAGCCATAGAGTTCAACAAAGATAGGTAACTCTTCAAATTAATTAAAGGCATATAATCGAATTGTTATGATTTTGTTACCCAGTGATGGCTTGATGGTGAACCGGAAAAGGGGGTGTGGGGAAGCAAAAAGGGCAATCAATGCACGGTCAGAGAGGTAATGAGGTATGAGAGCAATAAGACCAGGAATTGTAAGAAGTTGACGTTGACAGCATAATTGAGTTCTTGTGACTTACTCTGAGGCTAAGGGTGTATTATTGTGAAAACTGATTAGAAGTTCAAAGTCACATTTGCTCAACATTATCTAATGTGACAAGAGACATTTTTCTCCCTGCAGCAACTATTTGTCTAAACTTTACAAATAGTGTAATCTTCATAGGAAAAGATCTATTTCGATGTGTATCTTGCTTCTAACCATAAACCGTGCAATAATTGTCATTACAGCCTGGAAATTGTGTTACATTATAGCGGGAAACTGGAGTCAATGATGATTAACTACTTGTCATCAAAAGCCCTCCACGAAGGTGAAATTAATCAACAAATTGTGGTTTACAGAACAATTTGCGGATCGGAAATTAGGTACTGAAACCTCCCTATAGGAGGTTGATTTTCCTTTATATTTGACAATGTTCACATTGCACATGTACTGTAGTGGATAAAAATTACCCATAATTTAACATCTGAACATTTCTCCGTTAAAACAGAAAGGGACAAGTCCTTTGCCAAGTGGCCACCTATGTGTATGTGTCCACTCTGGTGAACAAATATCAGTCATGTAGTCAAATTAAATGGTGATTAATAAATAAATCCTAAGAACAGAACAGTTATTTCCTGTGTGGTCCAATGCTCGATGGAGTGGCAGAATTCTTTTTAATAAACTTCACTCACATAATGATTATCGGACAGGAGACTAGCAGACTGATAGGCTGGCCGAAAACAGAAATAAGCTGACATTTTCTATAGGGAATATTGTTGTGGAATACCGAACAGCACAGCCTCAATTTGGTGAATTGCCTCCTTCCAATGCATTCATTTCTATGATGGTATAATTCCATGCCAAACAGTAATTACAGTAAATGGAAGCAATCTGAGTCGCGCTGGAGCCCCTCTCCTGACAGGAGTAGTGTGACTTGCTCCCTTCTGCACTATATACACTGCGGGTATGAACTCCACCCATGTGTGTTCAAACCTGATGACAGATCTATGGCCACCTTGGGAACATTGAATGGATTAGGCTGAACAACCCAACAGTATGAGAATAATCCAAATCCAGCAGCCAATTGCACACAGCGTGTCCCGCCACCAGTGGTGGATATCTCCAAACAGGAATTCCTGTCAGTATTATAATCCGGAATACTTTAAACAGTAAACAGTAAACTTTAAAGAGTATCACTGAAATATGCAGAGCCCCATGCCTTTGGATTTCAGCATCCTTAAAATAAATAAACTAATTGGTTAGAAGTTTTACTGTGGATGTCCAAATGTCACTGTAGCCCTCAACGGTGAATGGAACTGAGGAGATTGAGAAGGGCTTTGAACTGTACCATTTCAGCAGAAATTCTGCCAAAGTGGAGTTCTGATTAGAGCCATCACATCACAGATTGCATTAAGGAAAATCTATGTCTTCCTGTTTGAAATTCTGTTGCAATAAATCAGTCCACAGATGAGGAATATGACTAGATTTCAGTGTAGATTACTCCAAGTGAAAATGCCAGTCCATCGGTGATGAGCGTCAGTCACATTCTAATAGACCTGTGCAAGGGCAAAATACAGCCTTCTCAAGAGCCTACACATTAATTCCAATATAACCGGCTGTCATTCGCAATTAACTTTCCAATCCACAAATTTCTCGCTTGCCACTACACTTTCAGCAAGTGGGAGATTAAAAAAATAAAGCCTCACAATTGATTCTCATCTTGCAAGTTGTGTTGGTTCCAAATCAGTGGATGTATTTCCTTTCATTATGAATAATCAAATTTTTCCTTTGAAATTTATTTCATAGCACTTACTTTATGGTACCATTGCAGACTTGCATTGGCACCAAACTGAGCCAGGGAATTAATCTGTGGCTATAGCAGAATCAGTATCATCCGATCTGAGCTCTTAATTACGTTTGAAATAGTCAAAGAAATTAATTGTTCATCAATAAAATCCTTGCCTCTTATCACTCTATTGAGATGTCTCAAAATGCTTCCAAGGATATATTGTAAAATGTATTTTGTGGGCGAAACCTGGCAGCTAATTTGTACACAGCAATGTCCTGCAAACAGCCATGGAGTGAGTAACAAATTTTATTTGGTGGATTGTTGACCAGGGCACCGAGATAAACTCTTTAAAAACAAGTAGTTTCCAACTACCATGTTTTCAAAACTGTCCTTTAATCTCTGCAAGTTTACCATCAAACCCAGCAACTGAGAAGGATCTGAATTGTTCCCATTTTATCATATGATTGAACGACAAACTAGTTTGGAGTAGTCATAGTCATTGGAACTCATGTTAAAATCCAGAGGGTGAAGGTACTGGCTTTTCCCACTCTCTCAGAGCAGAGCACAGACAATTTTCACACCAAGTTCAAATAGAGTGTTCAACACTGTTTTTAAGACAAAGAGCAGAGGATCAATCATGATAACTAGCCCCATGGATTGCAGGAATTAAGGTCAGCAATACAGATAAATTGGCCTCTTCGAGAAGGCTTCACTTCATACATCATTACACAATTCAATCCGAAGCAAATAATTATTGTGGCAAAAGAAGTTATAAAACATTGCAGGATAATGGTTACTCGATGCGAGATTGAGAAAGAAATAAAACAGTTGAAGCCCTTTCCGCCACCATAGTCTGTGCTCCCATCCCCACAACAAATCTCATTCTCCTTTCTCAGACAAAAAGTGACAAACAAAAGTTGACCACCACCTTAAATGCTTCACCACTGTATTTTATTCCAAGTAGAAATCATCAATAATCACAATTGAAATAACAAGCTGTTATTTCTGTAGGTTGTGAATGGTTGAAAGACAGTAAAAGCTTTGGTATAGTTATTTCTGTGACCCTGTTAAAGTCAGTTGTGTTGTTGTAATGTAGGCATGCAAATCATCCCAAATGTAACACTCTCTCCTTTACAGACTTTACACCTCAAATATTGATGAGAGCTGGAAGTCATAGATTTGCTCTATAGCACCTGGGAATAACATCTGGAATTGTGGGCTTTATGCTAAATAACAAGTACAGCTTTATTGACTTTGTGAAACTATATATTTCCACAATCAATGGTGTTATGAACCCTATACGCTGTCTTCAGCACATTTTCACGTTGAATAAAAAAAAGGGAAGCTGACTGTGGCAGCCTCCAGCTGAATACTATACCCTTATATTTTCTTTTTCATCACTAATTGAGACAACTATGGCTCACAGTAACAGATCATGTTACATCAGTTGGAACCTCAGCTAAAATGGCAGGAACTTGTCAGTAGATAGCTTTCCTCAACTCAGCGCAGTCCAAAAAGGTGACACGATTACTGACAATTAAAGTGGATTTTTGACAAAAATGGCATCAGCGAACTTTTCTTACTACAGTATGAAGAAAATAAATACATAGAGTTATTGAGCTATCATTGTTCTTCTGTAGAGTCTTAATTACAACGGCAGCAAATATTTTTGATTCATTTTGCTCACAAACAGCCAAGTTTCAGACAAAGTCAAAATCTCATCACAAATACTTCAGCAGTACTGTACCTACTCACTTGCCTTCTCTAGCTTTCAAATTTAATGGGGGTTTTGTCAGGGATACCGAGGCACTTGACAGAAAGTGGTATGCGCTGAGAATAATGGAATACCTGTTAGTCATATGAAAGTAATGTCAAAGCGAAAGGCCATTGGTGACCATCAAGTTATGCTGATTGTTTCAGTCCAAATTCAGAGATTGCTTGAAGTGTATTGGTCCTGTGCCACCATTGCAATGCTGTTCGGATGGAAAATTGTCAACAGAAGGCAAATGGCAAACCAGTTTATTCGAATTTTGTTTCACTGCTCATACTGCAGATTGGCGACTGTCCCGACTATTCCATTCATAGAAGGATCAGCCACTAAACGAAAGGGAACACAATTAAAATAAAGAAATAAATGATTTACTAGTTACAGATAATATTTTCTCTATGAACTGTAATTCTATTGTTTTACAGTAAGAATGATAATAAATACCACATCGTCAATATGTCTCAAAACACTTCACAGGATGCACTGTAAACTGTAGTGACTGTGTATTTGTGAGTGAAACGCAGCAGCCAGTTTGTGTGCAGTAATATCTCACAGACAGCCTTTCAGGGAGTGACCAATTTTACTTGGTGTCCCCGTTTGATGACTGGGACATGGCAGGAAATTCCCTTTTCTTTTCAAATGGTGTCAAGGGATATTTAACGTCCAGCTGAACAGGCAGATGGGACCTTAGTGTAACATCTGATGAACGTACCGTTCAACAATGCCAACGTGGACTCCACTGGTGTGTTGGCTTAGACTGTGTATTTCAAATCTCAACATCTTGAACTTACAACCGTTGGATTCAGAGGTGAGATTGCTGCCACTGCACCAGACTGACATATTGACACAAAGGCAATGAAAACAAACCTGAAGGGAAGTAGCAGAATTCCACATGCTATATTCTGCAAGATGAGTTTCCAAAATGTTTGTGTGTGACTGTCCGTGTACGAGTAATAAAATGTAAAACAAGCATTAATAATCCTTGCATTTGATATAATGCCTTTCACATCAGGAGGAGATCTCAAAGCTCTTCACTGGATTTAATGTAAAATGTATTTTATAGGTGAAATTATTGTAACATTATAACATACATTGCTTACATATCTGAAATCATCCCTGTGATTGCATCCCTGTGATTGCATCCTTGTCAAGGAGAACAAATCCTAATGGTTCCTCCATTACAATAATTTCATACTCAGAAGACTATATACTTAGGAGATTTGATGAAGCAATTATCTCAATAACAGGGAACAACAAAATCTTTCAAATGTGCTTTATAATGCTTGTGTTCATTACACAAACATTTACCATGGGTAGCCTAGATTTGCACATTTCAGCCTATTAATTGGTGTTCTAGTCAATATTGGGTGATATATTTGCACTCTGATAGTATAGAAAATACCGATTTGTAATAATTATGCCAAATGCAGGATAAACGGCACAATAACCATAATACTGTTGGCATTAAACAGGCAGTAACATTACTACAGACATGATAAATCTATCCTAGATTTATCTTCACCCCTTCTGTTTCTAACTTGTTGCATTTCTTCCAATGTTAGCAACAACAGAAAGCCAAAATCCTCACGGCCAATTTAGTCAATAGCTATCTGTTTGGCCAGAATATCTTAGTTGCTCTGGAATGAAGTGCAATTAAATCAAAAGCTTTCACAAACTCCAAAAGCTTATTATTAAGATAGAGCAAGTCAGCAAAAACAAAACATTGAAGGAATGCAAATTCTCTACTCACGGTTTCTCGCAGAGTTGTGTGCTAATGACTACTATCTTTCTACGGGCAAAAAAAAGGCCATTCTTTTTCTAATCTGTCAGGCATGTTGTTATAATTAGGAGCTGGAGTCCATTAGGCAAGTCACTATAAAATGGTAATTATAATATAGTGCCTTATTAAACAAATGATTGCATCTTGTACTGCATTGTTGAAATAAAAATATATACAATTAGTAAAAGCTCTGTTAAAGGAAGCTTTTGTATTTACCTTCATTTATTCAGCATTGAAAAACCACGCTCCCTCCTTTCGCTAGTTCAGTATTCCTCATGTACCTCAGTGATAGAGAGCAATGACTCGGTCAAAAATGTAGTTTAACTTAAGAGCTGGAGATACACTAAATGGACGTTGATGTTGCAAATTGTCTGCATTTATTTTGTATGGAAAACATCGGAAAAGCTTAAAATAATTACTTTATTTAAAATATTCTGAGACATTTCAGCAAAGCAAAGTACAGAGCAGCTCCCCCACAGTCAGTATTCAAGAAGAAGGATTTTATTTTGAACCGCTAAATACGTATTCACTTGCTGGGTGAAGGGATGATCCCACTTATCAAACAGGTTACTCATTTACAACCCGGTCTATCTAACTGATGTGAGGGTCTCAATAATAATAATAATAATAATAATAATAATAATGCTTGCATTTGATTATCGATGTCTCAAAGCGCTTCACAGATTATACTGTAAAGTGAATTGACTTTACATTACTTAGAAACAATTTGGAGGCAGGCAAATGAAACTGCAGGACACAACCCCACGTGAACGGCAAGATGTTGTTGTTTTCTGTCTTGTTAATCAGAGGGTTAAGTTGAGGAGGGAGAACGGGGAAGTGTCTCAACTATAAGATCAGAATGCAAGAATAGTTGCATTAACGGATGAGTGACAATGGGGACTGCACCATTTCCAGACATTTCATAAGTGTGTAAACACAAAACACAAATAAAATTGTCTGAGTGTGCATCACATTAGGGAGTGGATTGCCGTTTGTGGCAAGAAGATCAAAGAGCATGAGAAAGCAAATGTATAAAAAGCAAACAATTCAGGACCAGAAGGCAGTAAAGGAAAGAGAACGGAAGATAAAGAGAATTTTTATTTTCAGCACGAAAGGATGCTTTAAACAGTGCTTAATTGTGTTGGACAATTTACCTCTGTCAGGCAATCAGACATATTTGCACCCATCATCCTCATACTGTGCACATGACAACATTCTACAAGTGATCTTACACTGTTCAACAAACATATTTTTAAAATAGCAATTTCAAGAACTGGTTTGATCCTTTGTTCTTGAAGAACCTCCATATTAACCATGCTTCCAAAGTAGGACATAGGAGAGACAGCTGGGTCTGCCCTCCAGGGGTACAGGAGATGTGCCTTGAAAAATGACTAGATAAACTAGGACACATCAGACTGAAAAATCCCCCAGATAAAATTGTTCATTCACTTCATGTCTGTTTGGGGGATATTGTTGTGTGTAAATTGGCTATCGCGTTAATTTACAAAATACACAGGCACTACATTTGACATTACACACTATGTGTATCAAAATATATTGGATAGTACATTCTCCCGATATGAAATGTTCTACATCAGGCGCAAAGATTCTTTTTATATTATGGTTTCAACATCTTACTACTTGACATTTCCCCTGTAGATATCTAATTTTTCAGAAGTATTACAGAAGCCCCCAGCTTCTAGACCAATCATAGCAGTGTTTGATTAAAAGATCAGAAACAACAACAACAAAATTACATTTAGAGAGCAAATTCGAATGAGGGCAACATTCTGGATGCTACTGAGGAATTTTCCTATAGTAAAAGGGTATTTCAACAGTATTTCTCTTGCACAGCTGAACATGTAAAGTATTCTTAGATGTGTTCCATTTTCTTTCCTATAAAATAACACTATAATACTGCTGCATATAGTTGCATTCTTTTACGTAGTGACAGTGGTTTGGGAATCTGGCTACAATGGGTGCGTTTTAAAAAGAAAACAATTTAAAATTTCACATCTCATCCCAGAATTATTTATTTATAAATTACATTAAATTGAGTCAGGTCTGAAGACACTGTTCCAAGAGAGAAAAATGTTCACATAATTCCAGGTACAGATGGCTAAAATTAATGAGTTTCACACTCAATTCCCAGTGTTGTGTAATATTGTGTTTGCTCATCCCGCTTTGTTTGCCTGGAACCTGAAATCTGCAAGAAAAAATCTATTGCATATAAATGAAGTAAATAAAATTGCCAATTAACAGAACAAAATTAAGTTGACTTCTCAAAACATGTTTGGAATATACTTGCATAAGATATGCACAGCCTCAAATTGACGATACAAATGATACATGAATTTCAACGCATAATATTTCATGGACCTTTTTCCCTTTCCCCGTTTTGTGGTCTTGTATTTTCAGGTTTTCTGCTCTGCCCTCATCTATACCTTCCTACACTTTCTGCATTTTCAGTGCTGGAGACAAAGCTTTGTTGAATGGTGCCTGTTTTTCTACATGCCTTTCTCAACCTTTATGGCATTAACCAAAACGCTACAGCTCAAAAGAGCTGAAATTGCCAAGCTTTCAAAATATTCCACAAAATATTATTCTTGGAAAATCTTTCATTCACATAGATCAATATGGAATTCGACAGTCAGTTCATCTCTCTGCTGCTTTTCACAAATGTCACAAAAAAAAAAAAATAACCTGCACGGAAAAAACCAACAAATCAGCACAGATTTTTTAAAAAACTGCAACAAACTGTGAAGCAGGAAAATACAGATCACCAGATGCAATGCTAAAAATATTACATTTCGAAATGCCTAAAATCTTATTTCAGAAGCATATTCCCCATAAGTTTCCAAGTGTCCAAGTTTGCAGATGATACTAAGTTAGTGAGACTAGTAGATAGTGAGGAGGATAGTAACCATCTGCAAGAAGATAAAGATAAAATGGTAAAGTGGGCAGACACATGGCAGATGAAGTTTAATGCAGAGAAGTGTGAGGTGATACATTTTGGGAGAAGAAATGAAGGGAGGCAATATAGGCCAGATAGTACAATTTTAAGGGGTGTGAGGGAACAGAGACTCTTTGAAGGTGGCTGGACAGGTAGACAAAGCCATTAGGAAGGCATGCGGGATATTAGGCTTTATAAACAGGGGTATAGAGTACAAAAGTCAGGAAGTGCTGACTAACCTCTATAAAACTTTGGTTAGGCCTCAGCTGGAGTACAGGGTCCAATTCTGATTACCACACTATAGAAAGGATGTTAAGGCATTGGAAAGGGTGCAAAGAAGGTTTACTAGAATGGTACCAGGATTGAGGGACTTCAGTTATGGGGAAAGGTTAGATAGGCTAGGTTTATTCTCTTTGGAACAGAGAAGGTTGAGAGGAGACCTAATAGAGGTTTATAAAATAATGAGGGAATTCGACAGGGTGAATAAGGAAAAATTGTTTCCACTGGTGGGCGAATCCGTGACTCGTGGTTTAAAACTAGTTTCAAAACGAAGCAGAGGAGCTGAGGAGAAATTTTTTCACTCAGCAGGTTGTTCGAATCTGGAATGCATTGCCTGAAAAAGTGGTGGAGGCCGATTCGATAGCAGCTTTTAAAAGATAATTAGATCTTTATTTCGGGAGAACAGGTCTGTTAGGTTATGGTGAGAGAGCGGGGCAATGGGATTGAGTTGATCTTTTCAAAGAGCCGGCACAGATGGGCCAAATGTCCTCCTTTTGTGCCGTAAAATTCTATGATTCTATGGTAACAACCATAGAATCATAGAATTCAGCCACTTTGAAGTGGTAACAAGCCACTTCAAAGTGGCTGAAGGCCCGGCCGCCGAGGGTGGAGCGGAGGATTCGGGGGGACATGGAGAAGGTCAGACCTGGTGGAGTGAATGCAACGGGAGCTGGTTTGAGGAGAGACAAAGTCAGAGAGGTAGGGAGGTGCAGAGGAGTGGAGGGATTTGAAAACAAGGGTGAGGATCTTGAAGTCGATCCTCTCGGGGATAGGGAGCCAGTAAAGTCTGGCGAGGACTGGGGTAATGGGGGAGTGAAGTTTGGTGCGGGTGAGTATGCGGGCGGCAGAGTTTTGGATGAGTTGGATTTTATGGATTGCGGTGGAGGGGAGACCGGTGAGGAGGGCATTTGAATAGTCCAGCTGTGAGGTGACGAAGGTGTGGACCAGTAAGAAACTCATGCTGAGCTCCCCTCCTGGCTTCATGGATAAAGGTCTTTAATGAAACTGCACTGGTGGAGATCTTAAGCTTCGTTTAATTCCAAAGAGAATTTGTTGTCCTGAAATTTTAAAAAATTGTCCCTAACTATTCTAAACATATAGTATTGCATTGATTGGCTCATGAGCATGAAACATGCACAGATAATTAAACAAAGCTGCCAGTTAAATAGGAAACCCAATTGCTTCCCAAGTCATTCCAATTCATCCTTATAATTGGACTGCAGGTGCAAGTCATTGAAATTCAATTCCGCACCAAAGTTGCAGAAGATTTTGAAGTCACTGAAGTCACAGTCTCCTTTGACAAATGCAGTGCTTGGCTACCACGTTCACCACAGATATATAGCCAGGAGTCTTTATAGAAACCACTTGGAGATTGTGACGCGAGAAGCTGTGAGGATTATCATAATATACCAAATGAATTTCCCAATATAATTCACGGTAAATACCATAATAATTGGGTTTAAAATACAAAGGACAAAGCACGACTCAGAAAGGATTCCAAAACATTGATCCCCGCAGGTCGCCAGATGCATTTCATGCCAACACATGGGAAAAGGCTGAATGGCCTCTTTCTGTGCTGTAATTTATATCAATCCACACACTTCAACAAAAGGTTGGATTTCACATTCGCTGAGAAATCCATTATAATGCGGTAATTACTGCTAAAAAAAAATTTAAAAATCTTAGTTTCAAACGTGTTCATGAAAATATAAAATGCTGTTTGACAAATCAATAATTGGCAGATTGAAGTCTATATTATCTCCCTTCCTTTTAATACTGTATAAATAATGAAAGGCAGAAACACAACTATTCCCACTTCGGATTTGAAGCCAGAAGAGATAGTGAATTCTCATTTACTGCTATTTAAGATTTACTATGTTTCAAACAATGCAACATGAAAAAAAAAGGAAACACGAACAATATACTGTCAATATCAGTCTTGTTCAATGGGCCCCATGGTAGTATTTGGGGGGAAGTCATTTGTGAGCACAGAGTTTTAGTGTGGTGCTGTTTCTTGTTTAGAGGGAAGGAGAGTAAAGAACGACAAGAACAATATAGGTTACAGCAAAGGATGTTCCTCTGAGGCAAAAGATTAATACATATTAATTCATGTGGAAAGAGACTGAATGAACTATAGATGCTGTGCCTAACTAAAACATGTTTGAAACTACTGCTCATTTATTTTGGTGAAATTGCTGTCAAAATTGAGGTGATTTGCCACCAACATGTAGTATAAACATAGCCTCGCTCTGAGGACAAGTAGAACATACTAATATCTCCAGCAATGGCCCTCAGTTGTCAAGATAAGAAAAAAAGCTAATTATTTATAGTAGTTTAAAATTGTGCAGCTTTATGTAAATCTATAGTCACCTGGATCCCTTAAGCACATAAAGCTTGCTTCTCTTTTTCCTTCTGCCAATTGATGGGGTTCCATCAATGTTTGACTCAATAAATATTATCACTTAATGAACTGACGATTACTTTCGCACCAAATCTGGACCTCACCAGCCTTCCCCGGAGCCCAGATTAAAATGCTGAACACCACTATCGGGTGACATCTTATCACCCGTTCCTTTCACACTGCTTCTGAAGCAAATGAAGTATGCATCACTGGGATTGTAAGCACATTTGGGAAGCAGCTTTTAGATGAATGGCATACTGATAAGATGATCAAATGAGAACACCTGCCCCATGGAGTATTGTATTTTAAATCTGAATATGCTTACAGTTGCTCAGTAATACATTGAGTTGGATGTCTTTCACCCTCACCTTGCCTTGAAGATGGCTTGTTTCATCCAAAACCTTTGAGAAGGATCTGGAAGGAACTCTTATCAATCTTTTTCTCTTATAAATCATTTCCTTGTACCCTCAGGGTCTTACACTTCCTGTTAATACAGTTTCCTCACACAAATTACATTCTTACTTAGTTCACATAATTAACTCTGTAAGGCTGGCTTTGTAAAAATAGGATTTCAGATGGAATGTTTCTCATTTTGCTTATAAACGTGATACCTTTAGTAAACATTTGGAAGGTACTATATCAAGGATTTATTATTATTATACGTGCACAAAAGAACCTGCTTTCTACCATCAGTCTTCTCCCTCGCTTTCAGTGTCAGTGGGCTATGCAACATAGCCATGATAAACCAAGCTGAATAACTTTCTCCATTCCTCACAAACTTCACAGCTCCCCATAGTTTTTTGAAGTGAAGCACGTTTTGTGCCAGTATTGATTTAGGTCACTGGACACTGAACTGAAAGGGCCCTAACTCAATTAACTTATGCCTTCCAAAAGGTGACACTGAATGTTAGGTGTATCAGAAGTGAAATGAACCATTTGTGTCCTTAACAATCCAACATATTTCAGTCAATACCAATCATAAATTGCTAATAGAACCTGAACAAGCTTGGAGTATTCCAAGGAGATATTGTTTTAATAGCTTCTGGGCATTCTTTGTACATGATTGCGATGCTAGACTGAAAAATAAGTCTGATATTTATTATTTTCTTTACCCAATTCAGCATCTTAAATAACTTTTTAAATCCCCCCTTTGAGATGTATCTGTTCACAAAACAATGCAGTAAAGTAAGATACATGATACCCGATACATGATATCGTATACAAGTACCTGTATACGATATAGCTTGACAAATTCAATGCTCAGCCTTGAGTGTTCTGGTCAACTATCCTACAGATTAACTGACGATATACCGGTGGCAATTTGGGAGACCTTCCTGGTGTAAATGGTAGCCACATTTGACTGAATGTTTTGACATCTTTAAAAATATACTTCAGAAAAATGAAAGCTTTACCTTGCGATGCTCATTGCAGTCCCACATATTCCAAAACACCAACGTCTATTTATAGAATTCCTGGAAATCTAAAACCTTCGCTGTTTGTTTTCCTTCTCTCCCCACCAGGGGAAAGAATTTTAAAACACCATCTACTCAAAGACTATTTGGTTCTTTCAGTGGCATTTTGTTCTTTAGTTAAGTAAGGATTAGTGGCAAATGGAAAATGAGAAAGAAAAGTAACGCATATCTTTGAAAGGACATTTTCTTTTGCCAGAGCATTAAACATCAAAATTATGTAACTTCATTTCAGAGAGAACAAAAAAGAAGTTGCTCTACACTGAAATAAACCCAGGAAATGGTCAGATGAGTTCCAGGTGTAGCCCTTCAATGGGCTCTGATGGAAGGTTAGCTGTAACACATTCTTCTCCCAAATACTGATTGGATTGACTCAATGTGTTTCAGATGTCCAACATTTGGTTTTATTTGGGATCTCAGTTTTAAAAGAATGTTTATTACAATAAACGCTGAATCACTAGTTTAGAATTTCTTTAAAATCACACTTTAAAACCAATCTGGAGATCCAAAACGAATAAGGTTCACGACAACAATAACAACAACAAAATTACGTTTATAAAGCACCTTTCACATCGGGAGGACGTCCCAAGGCGCTGAACAGTCAGGTCGGGACCCAAGCAGGGGGTGGGAGGGCAGCAGAAGGCACAATTAAATAGGAGAGTCTTGAGACCGGCCTTGAAGGAGGCAAGGGAGGGAGCGAGGCGAAGGGTCTGTGGGATGGAGTTCCAGAGTTTGGGGGGCAAAAAGGCTGAAAGCCCGTCTGCCAATGGTAGGGCGGGAGGCATGGAGCAGGCTGGAGCTCGCTGAATAGAGTGGGCAGGGAAGTTCATAGGGGGACAGGAAGTCGGAGAGGTGGGGGGCAAGGCTATGAATGGCCTGAAGGTGAGGATGAGGATCTTGAATTTGATCTTGAATGTGATCCGTTGAGAGAGGGAGCCAATGGAGCCAGGCCACTCAGATGATTTTCACATGCAGGCGCAGAATTGTTTTTATCTCTTCAGTCACAGATGCACAAGTTAACTAGCGTTCTTTTTGCTGTCACCTTTAAGATTCACTTCAGTGCCTTTGTAAAGTATTGAGTATTGCGTTAATTTCCTTCTATGTGCCGAACGTACACAGACCCAGTAATTTTCATTTTACCATCTCCCACATGATGCTGAAAACAAATCTATATTTAAGTTAGAATTTCTGTGATCAGTGCCTCACTCAGTTCATTAACGGTGGTGGAGACTAGATTTATGTACTGGGGAGTTTTTTGTAGGGATGGATAAACACTAGGCTGCTGCAATGTGTGTCAGTGTTGTTCCAATGATTCATTTAAAAATATATTGATTGTAAACACCAGACTCACAGGGTAATAAGAATCCTTGCATGATGGCTAACAACCAAATTTCATTTGCAAACAAATACTGTACCACAAAGGCAAACTAATATGAACTTGCGCAAATATGGCTTTAATTCTTCTACTTTTTCTTCTCCCAAATACTATTTCATTCCCATGGTACCTGAAAATAAGAACAATCAAATAGTGCCCCAAAGAATGGAATTGTAGCCCAACATCTGAGAGAGAGAGAGAGAGAGAGAGAGAGAGAGAGGGGCAGAAATAGAAACAGAGAGGGATTTGATTCCACTGAGTTGGGCTGGATATGAACCCATGTCCAGAGAGGATAAAACAAGTGCTGAACGGCTGTGTTTTGTCAGAACATACATAATGTGAATTTTAAATTGTCTTACTTTTGCACTGCTTGGTGCAAAACTAGGATAAATCCAATTTCAAGTCTGTGCTAAATTAGCTGATTTTAGGCAAGACAGTAGCAGTGACATTACAATTGGCCTTGGTGCCCCTCAGCTCGGGAAATAAAAGATCCAGTGTTCTCATTCGTAAACATTATCCAAGGACTCCCACTATGTGTGTGAGGGAGTGGGTTGGGAAGAAGGTTGGTAAATATATGATTCTATTACTACATACTTCATCCTTAACCTTGAAGAATAGTTTGATCATTAATTAACTTCAGACAAACAAATATGCTCGAAAGTGTAGTTAGAACAGAAATGTAATACAATTAAGGGACGTTTCATCTATGAAAGAGATTAATCTTTAATTACTTAACTTTGTTTCAGACACAAAATACACAGTCAATTCATTTTACAATGTATTCTGCAAAGTACTTTAAGACATCTCAGCAATGTGATATAGTGTTATATCAAATGCAAGGATTATTATTATTACCGTATTTAACTGTAAGTATTGCAGAGTATTTCAACTCTTTCAATAATCCCCACCACTGTGAGAATGTAAAAGTATTTTTATAGTGATAGAATTGTATCTGCAGCACACTGAGGAACCTCTGAGGCAATATTGCAGTGACAAAAAACCTTAATTATTCCAGCAGCCTTCCATCAGATAATCTGTAGCCTAGAACTCACAAATATCTGCATTCCTGACTCAAACACTCAGCTGTAAAAGAACAAGTATTTTCCCAATAAAAGTTCAGTGGACAAAAACATCCTCCATGAACTTTTGGATTTCACAGCAGTCAACCAGGGTTAAAAAATGAGAACAAGATGAATTAATATTGGTCATTTTTAATTGTACAGGTGTAACTTTTGCCCAGGGTGAATTAGATGCGGTTACTAAGCTAAGTACAGGTATACTGTTTGTGAGACACTGCTGTGCGAAATTGGCTGCCACGTTTTGCCCATAAATATACAGTCAATTCACCTTTACAGTATATTCTGTGAAGCGCTTTGAGATGTCTGGAAGACGTGAAAAGAGCTGTAACAAAATGCAAGGATCATTATTATATACAATTGAAGGCTCGTAGAGTGGGAGGTAGATGGATAACATCAAGATTTGTATTCCAGAGTATTGACTTGCATCTCTCAGTGCTGAAGGTAGCACTTTATTTTGTCTGCCACTGTATATTCTGTCTACACTTGCCCTCATTGATTCAATCACTAGCCATGGAATTAATATCTCTGAAAAAGATAAAATCATCAAATAGCATGAGTTTTGACAAAATCCATCAAATCATTGCCAAGATGAGCAACAGAGAGGGAAAAATAGTTCACGAGGGATACTTTGAAGTATGTAACTTGCTACGTAAGATTGTTCTGAAAAAAATAACTGTACAGTAAAGAATTCAAGAAACAACTGATCTGTCATGCTGTGATGGGAGGATGGTGGGATGAGTTTTATGGATTGATGAGATCACATCAACTGAAGGGATTTCTTCAACCAAATTAATCTTATGTGATCTAGTAATGACCAACAGCTTTTCCAGGAATACTCCCGATATCAGACCAACTTGTAATTTGTAGAACCTAGCTTTTATAAATGACTTATTTGCTGAAACATCACCTGGAAGTTAAGGGTATTATTTTACGCGAAAGATGGTTATCATTCGACCTCAAGAAGCAAGACAGTGAAATTGGACCTGGCCATTGAATTTTTGTTACCTTCCCCATTCCTGAGAGCATTCCCAGCTACTTTAATTGGTATTTTGAAAGTACATTTTATGAATTTGTAGTGAGATTAGGTATTTTTATACAGCGAATTAACATGCAAGATAGATCCATTGTCCAGTGCATTTCTGCCTTTAAATTGGGGTTGAAGCACTTTTCATTGACACAAGGTATGGGTTATAGATAATCCATAGATATGATCTCTTTGATCTACACAAAAATGAAGTAGGAATGTTTCAACTGGCAGATGAGATATCAGTCCAAAGTAGCAATATCCTGTTTGAGATTGTGCATTACGCAGCCAAACTCATGTTTTGTATTTTCTTTTCAACATGGCAAGCAAAATAACTCAGAAATGCAGACCAACTGATTGAATATATCAAATGCTTTGTCAAACTCTCTCAGGAATTAGCTATTTATCCAGTGGTCAAATCCAAATATAAATGGTCTCCAGTTCGAGAGTAAGGCAATTAAGATGAGGGCTTCAGTGACTGAAAATGTAGGTTCAATATAGGTTTAGTTGTTTTTTTCTCTCCCAACCAAACCAATGATTTTGTCAATCAGTAGAATTATAGATGTAAGTGAGTGCATTTGGTCAATAGTATCTGACACACAGGATGAAAATGAGCAGGTCATTCTACTCTGCAGAAAATAACCTAAGCAGAAACGTGCGATTTATTTTTCGATACAAATAAATCCTCGCACAAAGGCCACAGTTATTTGTTAGTACAATCAGCACATACTGTTTATAACTGCTGACTTGAGGTACTGTGGAAGTGCCCTCTCAGAATCAAATCTAAAATAATTCTCCTGTTCCATCTTAAAGTTTTAAAAAAATCAAGGTTGTTTTTATTATTAAGATTGTTTAAATGGAGTAATTTATGGGTAAGTTATGCAATTGCTACACCAAGCATAATAGTGTACTTTTACCTGTCTATGGGAACATTTAGAGATATTTCCATTGAATTCAAGTCAAACAAAAGAAATCTACCAGAGAGTGTGGAATGAGTCTGAAGGTAAGAAATATTGTACCGTGTGCCGATGCTTTGAATTGTTGTGGAGTGCTGACACCTTGAGACAGACTTTGTAGTTACAGCAGGATGAGATTTGTCTATATATTTATAAGAAGATAGTGTGAACATTTCTCTATCATTTGAGACCTCGACTGCAGTTTGCTTTAACGTTTACTATAGACATGCTCATTAATAAAATCATTAGTCAAAATCTGAATCATTAGTCAAAAACAGGATCTGATTTTGACAAATGGTTAAAGAGAAATCAACACAACAAATATTTGAAGATACTAATCAGGCAAGAGTCTGCTTATTTCCCCCCCAACAGCAAAATTACATTTTCACACCCAGTGTGACACAACTGCAACTGTGACAATAAATGCTGTCAAAGAGGAGAACACAAAATGAATTTTGAGAAATTGTAGCGACCGTGAAGTTGAAAATTTGACATGCGTTATATTTGCATATTCAAAACATAACCAAGAAAATCTGCATTCAATTCACCCTGTGTGTGATTGCACCCATGAGCGGCTCAAATGGTTCTCTCCTCAACTGCTGCCGCTGTCAGGTCACTTTGGGATTTCATCATTCCTGAGCAAAACAAAAGGACTTATAACGGTGGAAAAATTGGATTCAATGTCTCTTGCAAATCTTCAAGTTATTGCAACTGATAAGTTTACGGATAATTAATTTTATTCTGGACCAGAACATGACATTATTTGGGGGAAGTGCAAGCAGTAGTCCACAAGGCCTGTAAACCTGATGACAAAGTATTTAATATCACCATTCCAATGTCATGTTACAGAAAACAGAATTCTCCGAAACTGAAAACAAAAGAGTCCATTGATGTCTTGATTGATTTGTGGGTAACAGGAAGGACGTCATTTTATTACTTACATCTAAAAACACTGAGGGATAATCCAGTTTCAAAAGTTGCTTTGGTCCTTTTGGAAATTAAATCAGAAGACTTTAGAATTTTAGGGTGAAATTGAGACATTTTGCAAAAGCCAGATACACAAACTGAGAGCACGGATAAAAAAACTCTGAACCTATAGTCCCTAGTGACAGGAAAAGCCAATTTTCATTCGGGTTTTTTCAAAAACCTAAACCCTTTTACCAAAACTATTTTGAGTAAAGAATTATCAGATAAATGGGATGGATCAAATGTCCACACTGCTGAATGCTCACAGAGTGGAATTGAGAAAAGAAATGAGGTTACAGCTTGTAATATACTGTCGAAATCATACTTCAGTGGATTTTTATCATAGAGGTATTCAGCATGTAAGGTATGAGTTCACTCCTGATGTATGAGAAAATTATACTTGCAGACTGATATAGTATTAGGAATCACCAGGCATCATCTAAATCGTGCTTTTCACATTCTGGTAATATATTGCTCAATTATACACTTTCACGGATCATAAGATAGTAGGAAAAGTAATTCTTAAACTGAATTACATTTGTAGATAACCTTGATTGGCTTGGACCAGATAAGACTGAGATTCATAGAGTGACCTCTAATGACACATTGGATGGAGTTATGAGTCTAAAGGACCCAGAACCTTGGAATAGCCATGGCCATGGTTGCAATTAATCTTTTACTGAAGTGAAAGAAACCTCAGATTCACACCAAGCAAAATGTTTTCTCCTGGTTCGGTCAACCCGTGTAGCTGTTTGTTAAGGACAGAGTTACACATTATAGTAATGTTTTATTGACTCCATCAATTTAAATTGAGCTTTAACCAGAATAAAAAAAACATCTGTAGTGCAGTGCCCCACCTTATGCTCCCTATGTGGCAACATACTCACTGAATGTTATGCAGTTTTACCTGAATGGGATTCTTCCTATTTAATTACCTGATTCATGGGCAGTCACTGACAGATCAGAAGCTCGAGCTTCTCAAGCTTCGTAAACAACTTAGTTCTGAATCCACGTCGACAATACACAGAGCCTTGTTCCAGGGTTCATCCACAAGATTGTTTCAAAGATGAGTGTTCCATGAATGTTGAGGTAAACTGAGGACTGCATGAGATGACATCCACAATCCACTAACATGCAAACGCTCACCGCACAATGAAGTACTGATATCTGTGAGGGGCATCAGAAAAATACAAAGTGAACACATTAAAGAAAGAGTAGTATTGAAGGGGATAAAAAAGGGAGAATATTGAAGGGATAAAAACTATATATTATGTACAAAATAATTATGTTATAGAAGCAAATATACTATTGTAGTTACAGGATCGGTGAGATATAAAAACTAAAATTCCACTGCATGATCATACAGCTAAAATATTAAGTTTGGTTACAATTTGTCGCCTCAATTCATATAATTCGTGCAAAGAAAGTCAAATTAAATTGCATAACCTAAGCTAGTACAGAGTCCAACCGACAGAACATTCATGACATACATTTTATTGTACCTTGATTTTGCAACTCTGCCAATTTCTTAAAAGTAAAATTTGCTGGGTAGATTAATGAAACGCCATTGGGTTTGAATTGCAAGTTTAATTTTTTTTCCCCATTATGCTATATTCACAGTTCTTTCAGTTTTTCATCAAAATGTAATTATGAAAAGTGTGGATTACACTTGTGGTGCTAATGATATGCAATCGCTTGTGTTAGTTTCTGATAAACATACTGTGTATTCTCAGGGGTGCTTGGATGTGTGAATTTATGACGTGTGAAAATCCTACTGTTTCACTGGGTGCAAATATTATCTGTCATGTATTTGGTACAGCATATCTCCACTTTAGTCACACTCTGGCTCATTTGTTCAAAATTGCTACTGGAATAACACAATGCTACTCAGGGTCAAAAGAATTAGACGCCGTTTCGTCGAAAAAGAAGCAAATTCACTTCTTGAAAAATGACTCTTTCCCATTGATCTTTGCAAATAATCTCAGGTAAATAATAATAATAATAATAATGCTTGCATTTGATATAGCACTTCATCACATATTCTAGGCACATCACAGAATATACTGGGAAGTGAATTGACCACATTTTCAGGTGGCGAAATCCCCAAAGTGCCTCTGTTGAAACAAAGGATGGTTTTGCGGTGCTATCAGTATATTGAATGCCTGAGATACGTTTCTCCAATTATTAATCCATGGTTTCAGTTTCAGGACAGGAGCATCTGAATTATGGTTCTGAGAGCCATCTGAAAAGTAAATCCACCACAATACCTCTTTGATAAAAGGGCACTAGGAACATGTGTTTCGTTTTTGCACGCTCCAATAGATACATCCAGCTGAGTTAAGAAGCTCTTGACTTTTCAGTACAAATTCCAAAGTTATTTTGAATTATGGTTATCCTGGTGTGCATTAAGATTCTGCAAATTTGACAGGAAAGTTAAATGCAACCTGTATAATGATGTCTTTATAGCATGGAATTACTTCCAGTTGGAAGCCATAAGTCACCATAGCTCCAAGCAAGTATGAAAAACACATGTGCTGAGTATATTACAATCCACATCAGACAGTATAGTGGAACACAAGAGTTGAACCAGTTCATACTACAGCTTCTGAGAAAGTTAATCTAACCATATTTCAGAAAGAAACTGTACAAAAGTCTGGCCATTATTTCAAGAAGTCTATGTTAAAAACAACTTTTCTGAAACCAAAACGAGAAATAATGGAAAAGCAATGCCAATTTTTGTTGCAGTCTATAATCTCTGTAATTATAATAATAATAATCCTTGCATTTGATGTAGCACTTTATCCTGTCTCTGAGACATCTCAAAACGCTTCACAGAATGTACGGGAAAGCAAATTGACTGTATAATTTGTGGACGAAACACACCAACTGATTGCGCACAGTAGTAGCTACCTACTTCAGCAAACTGTCGGAAGCTCCCTCTCACAATACAACTATTCAGTTTACAAATTTTACAGAAGGATCAATTTCACATCCACACTGCCAGAAACAACCTCCTGTACACATGACCAAAGTGTAAAAATAGTACAGTGATCAGAACAATTCCTTGATAAGTTAGAAAACAGCTATCCCCCAGGGTTGCCACAAAGTGAGAAACCGGAGAAGAATTTATTGAGAACATTCAAAACTATACATTATTTTAAAAATGCACAGAATTCATATTGTCTGAGGGGTAAGGGTGCAAAGTACAAAGTCCTTGTTTTATGCAAGTGTTGAAATGCAAACATCTATATATTTTCGACAAAATTACAAATGACATTAACATGACAAACTATAAATCTAAATGGAAGCACAGGAAACATTGCTTTAAATACACAGACAATATAGTAGATTTGCTGTAGATGGTGCAAAGGTACAAACCGAGGTAAAATATGTGGGAACCCTCCATTGACTCACTACCCCCTTGACTGCACAATCAATTGGATTTAGGTTTTAATGATAATGAGTATTGGATTTATTCATTAAATGCTCATCTTTGTTTCAAATAAGGCATGGTTGGAAGGTCAACTATATATTTAAACTATCATGGAACCAGAGTTAATGATATTCAGGGTGAAATCAATTTGGTTTTAATAAGATATTGACCCACATAGACATTACAGTATTTCCATTATTATCAATGGGATTTTTCTGAACAGTTTGGCTGTGATTTATTCTGAAAGACATAGACCCCATCAATAAGAGGTGACTTTGACTTTCATCCAGGATAATAGTTTGAGCTGAGAAAAATGATTTGAATTTGAATTAAGAAAGTAGACTGCAATTTGAATTGAAAGATTGAAATTCTGGTTGAAAATGCGGCCAGGGACAAAACCTAAATTACCATTCATGTTGAGGAAATGAATGCAAATTTCTGTTCAGTTCATTTCAAATCCAATCCCTTTTCTCAAACAGAGCTGAAATACACCACATTGAGGAAAATAATACCCAAATAATTATCAAATAATTACCTTGATTTTTTTCACAGTATCATAGAATCATAGAATCATAGAATTTTACGGCACAAAAGGAGGCCATTCGGCCCATCTAGTCTGTGCCGGCTCTTTGAAAAGAGCGATTCAATCCCATTGCCCTGCCCGCTCCCCATAGCCTAATAGACCCGTTCTTCCTAAATAAAGATCTAATTCCCTTTTAAAAGTTGTTATCGAATCAGCCTCCACCACCTTTTCAGGCAATGCATTCCAGATTCGAACAACTCGCTGAGTGAAAAAATTTCTCCTCAGCTCCCCTCTACTGCGCCTTGAAACTATTTTAAATCTGTGACCACGAGTCACAGATTCACCCACGAGTGGAAATAGTTTTTCTCTATTTGCCCTGTCGAAACCCCTCATGATCTTATAAACCTCTATTAGGTCTCCCCTCAATCTTCTCTGCTCCAGAGAGAATAACCCTAGCCTATCTAGCCTCTCCTCATAGCTGAAGTCCCTCAATCCTGGCACCATCCTAGTAAATCTTCGTTGTACCCTTTCCAATGCCTTCACATCCTTTCTGTAGTGTGGTGACCAGAATTGAACACAGTATTCCAGCTGAGGCCTCACCAAAGTCCTATAGAGGTTAGTCAGCACTTCCTGACTTTTGTACTCTATACCCCTATTTATAAAGCCTAGTATCCCATATGCCTTCTTAACAGCCTTGTCTACCTGTCCTGCCACCTTCAACGAGTCACTAACACAAATCCCCAGGTCTCTCTGTTCCTTCACACCATTTAAAATTGTACTATCTAGCCTATATTGCCTCCCTTCATTTCTTCTCCCAAAATGCATCACCTCACACTTCTCTGCATTAAACTTCATCTGCCATGTGTCTGCCCACTTTACCAATTTGTCTATATCCTCTTGCAGATGGCTACTATCCTCCTCACTGTTTACTATTCTCCCTAACTTAGTGTCATCTGCAAACTTGGAAACTGTACTCCGTACACCCAAGTCCAGATCATTGATGTAGATTACAAACAGCAATGGTCCCAAAACCGATCCCTGTGGCACACCACTGCTCACTTCCCTCCAATCTGAAAAACAGCCGCTCACTACAACTCTCTGCTTTCTGTCTCGCAGCCAGTTGTGGATCCACGCTGCCACTGTCCCTTTTACGCCATGGGCCTTTAATTTCTTAATAAGTCTCTCATGTGGCACTTTGTCAAATGCCTTTTGAAAGTCCATGTAAACTACATCAACTGCGCTACCATTATCCACCCATTCCGTTACCTCATCAAAAAATTCTATCAGATTTGTAAGGCAAGATTTGCCTTTAACAAATCCATGTTGACTGTCCTTTATTAGCCTATATCTTTCTAAGTGAAGATCTACCTTGTCCCTGATTATGGACTCTAGAATTTTGCCCACTACCGACGTTAGACTGACTGGTCTGTAGTTACCAGGCTTGTCCTTCTGCCCCTTTTTATACAAGGGAGTAACATTAGCTATCCTCCAGTCCTCTGGCACGACCCCTGTGTCCAAGGAAGATTGAAAGATCGTGGCCAGAGTCCCTGCTATTTGCTCCCGTGCCTCACTTAGTAACCTAGGGTGCATCCCATCCGGACCAGGTGACTTATCCACCTTGAGCGACGTCAACCTTTTTAGCACTTCCTCTCTGGTTATAATTATTCTATCCATTTCTCCTACCCTCTCCTCTAATACCATGGCATTGGCTGTATCATTTTCTTTTGTGAAGACAGAGGCGAAGTACTCATTCAGTACATCAGCCATGCCCTCTGCCTCCACAATGAGATTTCCTCCTAGGTCCCTAATTGGCCCCACCCTCTCCTTGACCAACCTTTTACTCTTAATATGTTGGTAAAAAACCTTAGGGTTCCCCTTAATCTTACTCGCTAATTGTTTTTCATGCAGTCTCTTTGCCCCTCTAACTTCCTTTTTTAGTTCTATCCTACACTTCCTATATTCTGCTTGGTTCCCTTCTGAATTTTGAGCCTGACACGTATCATAAGCCTCTTTATTAAATAATAATATTATGAATTGTATCTTTAATGTAATATATAGTATATATTATATAATATATAGTGGGCTTACAATACTCTGAAAAACTGCAGCCTTACGAGCTGACATTACACTTTGCTCCACATAATACAAGCAGTTGGTGACATCTTGTGGCAATGTTTTATCACTGCATCAACTACAGTTAAAAATACCTTGGTCTTTTTTGGTCTAGACATATATCATATAAATGTCACTGATATCATTCCATTATTATTTTGCTTATACACAATGATGTAAATATCTGAATTTAATACAAAACTAATGTGGCCTATATCTGACTCATTGTTGTCCCTGTTTTTATGCCTGGATATGTGTTGCGTGCGAAAGACATTTTTGGAAGTGGCAGACAAGACCCTCGCTCGCCCTTTTTCACCTCCTGCCTCAATTATTCCAACGTTCTCATCTGTCTCCCCATCTCCACGATCCACAAACTTCAACTAATTCAGAGCTCTTCCGCCCACATACTCACCCACTCCGCACCCCACTCGCAACAGTCCTTGCTCGGCACCACTGGCTCCCTATCACAGTTCAACTTCAAGATCCTCACTCGTCTACAGATCCCTTCATGCCCTGGCAGCTTCCAATCTCTCTGATCTGCTCACTCCCCACTCCACCACCCGCCTCCACTCATCAGACTCCAGCGTTCTGCTTGTCCCTCATCCCTTCCCTCCACCATCAACGGCTGTACTATCAGCCAATATGCACCAAAGCTTTAGAACTCTCTCCCGCAACCACTTTGCCTCGCCCCCTACTTCCCCTTTTCCAGTTCGTGCCTCAAGATCTTCCTGTTCGAACGCGGTTAAAGTCACTTTTTTCCTCACCGCTACCCGACACTACTCCCCACCCCACTCCCAGGTCAACATCAGGCCAGTTACAACAATGAAGGTCGCTGTGTGAATACAAGTTGTTGTTATCAGCGCTCTCGCTTTCAGATCTCATACAACTAGTTTAACAAGTGTGTCTCTCTCATTTTCTTGCATCTTAGCAACAGAATAGGAAGCACTTTCAACGAGAACCAAACAGTGCACTGCAAGAACAATTTTGTTGATTGTTACTTTGATCTGCGTGTGCTGAGAGTTTCAGAGCAGGTTATAAAATAAGGTTAAACTGAATTGTGCTGCTTTTCTGATTTTATCAACAAAATAATTGTTCATTCGGAACCTCATCCTTCCACGTGTACTGGACTGTTTTCTCCAGTGACAACCAATACAATCATGTGAAAGATTTCCTTCGGATTTCCAGAGCATGGCTGAACAAGAGCAACACGTTTTGCCTTTAAAGTTAAACGTACGAGGCAGAATTTTTGAAACTTTTCCAGACACTCTGATGAGAGTTCCCAGTTCCAAGTTGAGCAGGCTTCTCTCTGGCTCAGAGCCCTCCATACAGCAAATAGGATCCCATGAGTATTTCATTGATAGAGATGGGACTTTATTTGGCTACATTTTAGAGTTCCTCAGGTCCTCTGAGCTCCTGTTGCCGAGTGATTTTTGTGACTTCTACCTCCTGGTGAAGGAAGTAGAGTTCTATGAATTGGATTCAGTATTGTACATGTTAGAGAAACTCCGAAAGAAAAGCATGGCAGAGATTTTAGAGGTTCGGTGCATTCGAAAAGAAACGACAGCCCTTTTCCGGATTTTTGGCTCTTCATTGGAAACAGTCGAAGAGTTGTCCAGCAGAATATCAATCTACATGGAGAGACAGATGGGACCGTGGGCCTCTGTCCAAAACACACCTCCAACTTCCCCCAGGAATCTGTCATTTCATGACCTGATCTTCCAGTGTGGTGCCCTCCCCGATGAGAATGGAGGACATGTAAATCTGTAAGTACAATATTGAATTCATTCAACATTACATTCAACATTGGCACCATTCAATACCAATACAAATCTAATGGACTGTCAGGGGTGCACTAAAGAATGCAGCTAGTTCTCCGCACAGGTAAAATCAGTGGATGAGTTATCCAGCCTTATGTCACACCGTTGACAGGATTCATAGAAATCAAGGACAAAGCCTTAACCTTAACTTAACCTTTTCGTAAGGCTAGGCAGAAATCAATTTAATGGGGAAACCTAAGGAGACTGGGAAAATGCATTATAATTAGATTTTTTTTAAATCGATGGCTGAAGAAACCTAAAAGGGCATCTGCCTGGGCTCAAGATACAGGTAAATCATACCTTAATCGTTCTCTTATGCTTGACAATCATAGCATTACACAAGACAACAACAAATAATTTATGGGTTCAGGTTCTGAATTAAGCTATAGAATGTCAGCTGCATCTTGTCAGCTCTGCTCACTCGAGTCATTTCCAAAATATTCTGAAATTTGTCCCTCTAATCATAATGGCTCTGAAATGAAAAAAATAAAATCTGTTGTTTATTAATTTTCTAACATGCTTAATGGGCGAATAATTAAAAAATGTATCCTGTTATAGGCAATCTGACAATTGAAAATCATAAGTATCTTAAAATCAGAAACTTCTATTGTGCAGTATCAATTGCATTTGTACAAGGCTTGTGATTGATACACTTTGGCTGTGAGGATGAAACCTTCTGTCGCAGATAGTCACAAGAAAGCAATTGCTTTATGTTACTATCAACAGCAGTGGCATTAACGTTGTAGATTTATCCCCAGTCTTTGTGCATTCTATTCTCAGGTATGTTCAGATTGAGCCAGAGCAAAAGAAAATCCTTTCAGACTTCAATGTCTTGGGAATACTCATTGATTGCTTGATATTGGATGGATTTTGCCTTCAGAGTACAAGAACAGTCAATCATCAAGAGGACACAGTTGAATGTTATACTTTCAAACGCAACATGAACTGAACCATACGGAGAAGAATTGGGAGACTGACTCAGTTGTCACCTGCCACAAGACACACAGTTGTTGATATCGCATGCTCAGTGCCCACATAACCAAAAACTATCACTCATTGACTATTTGGGAACACTGCTGAGGAGGCAAAGACTATTCTTAGTGTTTGTGCCTTATTGGCTGAAAAAAGTGATGATCTAATCACAAATATCACAAAATGATATTAAAACATTAAAACCCACATTGTCCACCAGAGGGCAAGCTGAATCAGGATTATCAACTTGATGGAAGTTCATAGAAAGAAGGAGACTGAAGCAAACAGTTGGTATTACATTATGGTGGCAGCTATTAAATTTCATTACTTTATTCACATTATACAGTCCATTGATAAGTATTTATCTAAATGTTGGTGCAAAAATCTCCTATAAAATGACACAATGTTGTGTGCTAGTTTATCTTGATGTCCTGTCCAATGTTCACTTCATGGCTATTTGTAGCATAATACTGTGCACAAAACCTGGCTACAGCATTTAACTACAAGACACAGTCACTACAGCTGACAGCAAAAGCACTTTGAGATGATCTACTTTTGTACTTTTATTAATAAAAATAATCCTTGCATTTGATATAGCACCAGTCATGTTGGTAAAGGTGCTCTATCAAAGGCAACAATTATTATGATTAATAAAAACTAACACTAGTTATAGTATTAAGATTAAGGGTTAGCCTTTGCGAACACTTTGGCTGTGAGGATGATAACTTCTATCGCTGAGAGTCACAGCCTTTTCGAGTTGAGGAAGCACCTCACTCAGGGGTTAGTGAATTTATGGAATTCTCTACCCCAGAAGACTGCAGATGCTCAATCCTTGAACATATTCAAGACTGAGATTGATAGATTTCTCATGGACAGGGGGATTGAAGGATATGGGGATAAGGTAGGCAGATGGAGTTAGATTAGAAGATCAGACCATGATCTTATTGAATGGCGGGGCAGGCTCGAGGGGCTGAATGGCTTACTCCTGCTCCAAATTCCTATGTTCCTAAAAGTACAAAAATGGAGAATCAATTTTAAATGCAGGCCACATTTGGAATACTGTAAGAAATTCTAGTTGCCATATGAATGAATAGTTCATTAACCAGAACATTAGGCTGGAGTTGAGACCGAGGGCCAAAAGTCATTTCATTCTTTTGAAAAATGAATCCAATTTTTCACAACACCTTCGTTACATATATCCAATTGCTGCATTTATTTGGGGGGCACTTTTGCATTAATTCCGTTAATATAAATGCAAATATAAGGTTAACAGTGGGGCTGAATGTGTGCTGGGAACTACTAGAACAAATGCAGTTGACAAAACCTGGGGATCAATTATGTGACTAAAGCATTCTGAATTGTCATTAAAAATGCACTTTTGTGAATATTCAGTAGCTGAAATTCAACAACTAATCAAAATGAATAAAACAATCCAAAGTATGGGTTATAGTTTTACACACTGGTCCTCCAACCAGTGAAACTCATTTACTGAAGAGTTGCTGGAATGTAAACAGGCCTGGGGAAGGCTCTCTTTAACAATAAAAATTCAACGTACCTCATTTGTTAACAGGATTCATTGGTCTTTGTTTGTTACTTCAGCCTTCACTGTTGTTATGCCACCCAGGACAAACATATTATAAGAGTAGCTGAAGATATTTCAAAGAGCCACAGCAGCTACCCACACAGCAGTCTGTGAGGTGGTAATGTGTTTGAATAGAGCACAATTGTGTTGGTTAATTACCGGTAACCCAAATATCAGCTTCCACTTCATGTATATATGAGACGGCTGTATTGGATTAAACCTGTCATACAATGCTTTTGAATGAGTCAGTTTTGGCTGAATAGATAGTTTGGATATCACTATATCTTCCGGGTTTATGATAATCCAAAATTCTGATAGGAATGTATATTGCACTCGGGAACAAAAGTATAGATTTTCACCTGTAGAACAAACCAAATATCTGTACTAAACCCTATTGGTAAATAAGAGATTACCATAAGTCATTTGTGTTTGCGAGTTGTTCTGAGTCCAAGAACATATCATTTGTCATCAATGATACATCCTGTTGATAGTGGTACTACACATCAGAGCATCATAATTGTCACCCAAAAGGAAATACCTTTGTAGGTAAAACAGACAATTTTAAACAACACATTTAGTTATTGCTTCAAATTAACAGGATCCATCACAAAAACAATTGGTCATTCAATCCACACCTCTTTGTGGAACACTGCTGTGCAGAATTGGCTGCCACATTTCACCCACAAAACACACTTTACAATACAATCCGTGAAGCACTTTGAGACATCTCAGCGATGTGACAAGAGGCTATATCAATTGCAAGTACAATTATTATTATAATATTCAAAATGTTATTGTTTCATCTCTCTTCCCTTTTTGAAAACACAGAAAAGCACACACTTGTAATAAGCAGATTGAAAAAGTCCTCACATTTTATTCCCCCGTTCATAAATTAAATATATAGTCTGCCTCTAAAAGTAGCCAGAACAACAGATAACATTACAGAATTCTGCCTGCTTGGCAGTTAGTGGTATCCACATGTTAAATTCAAAATACTGTATCTTCATTGAACAGTACACGCCTGCACATAAAAATCAAAATGGAAACAAAAAAGGAAATATGCAAAAGGCACATTATTACAGTTACAACTATTGCCTTGCTCTGCTCAATGTATATCTTTTATCAAGTTTTATTTTTGAAAATCCTTTGGACATCAATCTCCGGTACAGTAAAATTCAGTAAATGTGTATGAATGGCTTTCTTTTAAAAAAATAAGATACTGATACACGTTTTGTAATTTGTCCTATAAACATCCATTTACAATTGAATATAACCATCATTAAAATTATACAATTTAGCAGAGGGTGGCTGGAGCGACCAATAATCAGGAATTAGTCACGCACTCCCTTTTCATTAATCAATATACTTCATGCAAATCAACATCATTTGAAGACTTTGTAACAAAAAAGCGCCTTTTTATGGGTTTCCCACACAACAGCAAGTACTGTAATTGGAAACAGTCTTTTACTGGGCTTTTTGCTGCCTCTAATTTCTGTTGTCGGTACATCAAGTGTTCTTTCTTTGCTAGTCCTAAATTTCCTTCAACAATCTTTAAAACGCCCTTGACGTCTGAACACTTATTAACAGCCTGGCCACGTCTGTGCTGGTGCAATGACTTTTTACAATGTTTATAATTGATGGAACACTGAAATTTAATGCAAAATGTGCAATCTGAGTTGAGGGAGTCAACTGTGGAATTAAAATGATGAATTAGGTTTTATTGAGTTTACCATCTCATTCACTGAAAAATTATACTTCAAATAGTGGTATGGGATACAGTATTAGTGTAATTGCTATTTGATACAGTAAGATCAATTAAAACCAAAACAAATTTATCTCTTACCACTGCATTTTAATAATAAATATAACTACATGGTTATACTTCAGAGGTCTGTTTGTTATAATCTGTACAGGCAATTGCAAGTCACTGATATTACACTTCGCCTTTGAAAACAGAAATTGTATGTTATAAATTGAATCCATTCTTTTATAACAGTTACATTTGGATCTACTGATTTTAGTTCTGGAAATGCTGTATATTAAAATAGCTCATCCTGAAACAATAGTACCAAATGTAATTTAGTGCATATTGGAAAGGATTAAACATGTAGAATGTAGAACAGAGGGAATCAATAACAATAAATTGCATTTATGTAGCACCTTTCACAAGGTCCTAACATACATAGTTTGTCCCTGAGCTCGGGTTTGAATCAAGATGGGTGGGGAAAGCCGCTGGGTGAATAATATTCTTAATCATTTTAATTTTCCCACCAAAAAAAATTGGTCATTTTCAATCCACGACAGTTTTTGGGACACTGCTCTGCACACTTGGCTGCCACTTTTCACCCACAAATATACAGTCAATTCACTTTACAGTATATTCTGTGAAGCGCTTTGAGACATCGATAAGATGTGAAAAGTGCTACATCAACTGCATTATTAAAGGTAAGGATATCACAACTTATCTCACTGTAGATTTAAGGAATTTATCTCAATAGTAGAAAAGAGAAAGAAAACAATTTGATTATTTTAAATGAAATATAGAGCTCTCAGAAAATAGTTTGAGCAATACTTTGGTGGTGTGGCTAAATGTTTTGATAGTGATACAGGGATTTAAGAGAAGGAATGCCATGTGTTTCAAATATGTTAGAGACTCATCATGTTCTGTAATATTATGGAAAGGATTTAAAAAATAGCAAATGCTTATATTTTTGTTAAGAAATCATTGCAGAATGAAATAAATGGGCCAATTTGCAACAATTAACACATCCACCACTCGAGAATCAGAATTTACTGGAAGATAGCTCTAGTTATGACTGATTCGCTTGGTTTATACATTTTCAATTTGGATAGATTCCAAATCTAATCCGCATAAGCCATAAACAGAAATCCTGTTACACAATGGTTTGATAAAACTTCATAGTGAAGTGCTTCATAATGACAGTTTATTAAAACAAATCAAAACATTTTACACTGAACATGGCGGAAACTCCTTCCAATACACACACATACACCATTACTGCACAGTAGTCTGACATTATCAGTTCTCACAACAACAAATCACTCTACTCCTCTTGCAACAAGACTGCATATTTAAAGCTATTTTTTGTGCCGTCCCTCATATCCACAAAGGGATTAAAACTTCCCCAAATAATTTCCCTAAGGACAGTTAGACTATCACAGAAATTAGATCTCATCAATCTGTCTCCCAATTTGGGATTTACCTTTATGATTAAACATTTTCAAATCAATTAATGAACAGTACAAAACTAAATATGTACAAGTTCTCAAAGCTTTGTTATTATCTTAAGGTCTAAGGTCCTTACACGCATTCTGAAATGTACCCGTCTTTTTTATTTCCCTTTTTTAGATGTAGAACATAACCACCACAAACTGAGGGTCACCCTAATAAATATTTCTAATGAGAAAAATATCCATGCAACTTTGAAAATAGTAGGCGGTATCGTGTCGTACATAAATCAATGGCAAGTATGCACTTTACTTTCCCCAGTGCCTTGGGACATCCTCCTGACGTGAATGTGCTATTAAAATGTAATTTGTTGTTGTTAAAGTCGAAATTTACAGAATTTAACAAAAGTAAAGGCTCTTTGAGTCTTCTTTGCTATTGGTAAAACTGAACTGTAAGTCGAGATTGCACTGCATTTTTTAATCAAAAATGTTAAAGCATTGATTGATTTACAGTGCCTTGGGACGTCCTCTCGACGTGAAAGGCGCTATATAAATGTAAGTTTTGTTGTTGTTGTTGTTGATTGCTCAGTTACAATTTGATGATGAATTTGTTTCAGTACAAATCTGATGCAATCTCAGTGTCACCATCGTTTGCAGTTTGCAATTTGTAATCAGCTATGATACCAGAAACGACTCAACTTCAAAATACTTCAGATATCGGCAACAATAAATTTAAGAAGCCGTTTATGCTGCAGCATCTAATCGGGACTAGCAGAGCCAGACAGCATTAATTCAAGATTTGAACATTTATATTGATGCAAATCTGCTTCGAGGTTTAAATTAGAACAAAACGGTCTAACATGTGCCAACAGGCAAGTCCTCAAACCTGCTTTGGCGCATCCTGGTCATTTACGATCAGGGCCTGAATGAGCAGTAATCTGGATTTATATTACAAAGAGATTTCTGAAACACATCCACATGTATCCTGAGGTGACACTTTGTAGGACTAGGAGTAGATGTGACAGAGATGGAACAATCGAATTACCATTACCAGTGTTCCACAGGTTTCATCAGCAAATATTCCAGACTTTGCACAAAGGATACAATGTAATCAGCCATCCTCACATCAACTCAAGGCAAACTATCGGATTGGGGTAACTCGTTCAATAGCCAAAGGGAAAGATCTCACTTGAGGGAAAGATCTCTGCTGTTAGATAAATCACAGTGAGTACAAGTTGATCAGTTTTAGACTGTAGATTCAAATCACATGTTAAAATGTAATTTGTAAAAATATATAGCTCATTTGAACAATAATGGAAACTAAATGCCACAAAAATTATGCATTTTGAAGCAGTATTTTGCTTATGATGTAAATGTCTGGAATAATCACACACCCTTGAAATAGCAAAATACCAGCTGAAGCATCGGAATATTGACTTGAAAAGCGTGGCTTTCGGGACAAAATAAATCATCTCGATGAGAACATTAACAATATACATTGCTTCACCATGGCCAGCCCTTCAGTTAAGACAAAGATAACTAATAAATGATAGAATTCATGTAGATTTTTCCAGCCTTGCTGAAGAAGAATACGGCAACACATTGTGTATTGACTACATAATCAAGACCACTTGAATTAAGAAGTCTACCTAAGCCAATACACTGAACAGCTGTAGATTTTTTTTAATTGTAAATTCAAACCACGTGGCTAATTTTCGTTGCATTTAACCCTACTGGCTAATATAGAAACTGGTTTACTTTGCATGATTATTTTCCATCCCTGAGGTGAATAGCTACAGGTTTTTCCAATGATCTTTTTCCTCCTCCCCAATATTTTCCACAGAACTGAACTCCAATTATAGTACGCCTTACATATATAAAAAAATTCAAACAGCACATTCCTATTCCAGTCTCTGGGCTCTTTGTTACATTGAGTAGATTTCATCTGGGAAATAAAAGAGCAACTCTTTAAACAGAGTTAAACTGGCTTGATGTCTAATGCTCAAAGTTCAGAATGTGGGACGTGATCTGTGAAATAAAAGATATGATACAGATTAGGTCACAGCTTTGAAAGATCAAAAGTTCAAGTGAAATTAAGCAATACAATTTTACATATCCACCCTTTACTATTTGGCATTATTCCCCAGAAAATGCTGCCACCTAGACCTCTTTTGGAGAGTTAAGTACTTCTGTCTGAACCATAGTTATGGCCGCCTGAATGGTTCCCTCCAGTCTTGTAAATGTTACAATAAATGTTACCATTTATAAGTGCACACAACTATCAAAAGAGTGGACAAGTTGGAAATTTTCTCTCCAGAGTTGAGGCGATTCAGAGGGGATTCTGGTAGAAATGTAAAGATTATGAAAGGTTTTCATCTAATGGATGCTGATGGTCTGTTTCTACTTGATGACAAACAAGTCCAAAATGAAGGGGCATAAATGTAACGTGTGGATCCAGTTTCATTCAATGTGGCAAAATGTAATGATATATTTGCCGCCTTTACACCCATACCTTCTGTGGTTGTGACATTGTCTGCACCAACATGAGCAAATGCATTTAATTTCCCTTCTTGGAATTGCTTCTGAAACTGTTTTATCTCCTGGTCGTAGTCTTGCCACTCAGGAACAATACGAACAGCTGCCTCCAACTTGGGTTCTTTGGTCATTGGATTATTACACTAGAAAATCAAAGAAGACATCAGTCATTAAGATTTCAGCCAATAACAAAACACAATACATACAGAATTAACGCTCATGCCAGTGATTTTCGTGTTTCTTAAAAGTAAATTTCTCTTTGCACTTCCAAGATAATCACACATTGTAGTGTTGTTAGGATATTGTAAATTTGCATATTTAACAACAACACAATTAGATTTGTAGAGCCGGGAGGACGGACGTCCCAAGGCACTGACCAGTTAGGTCGGGACCCGGGCGGGGGTGGGGATCGGAATAGGGGGGAAGAGAGTACGAGAGGGGGAAGAGTTAGGAGGGGAGCAGAAGGCACAGTCGAAGAGGAAGCCCTTGAGACCAGCCTTAAACGAGGAAAGGAAGGAAACGAGGTGGAGGGATTGCAGGATGGAGTTCCAGAGTGTGGGGGTAGAGAGGCTGAAAGCCCGGCCACCGATGATAGGGTGCTTCGAGCAGGGGACGTGGGGGCCAGAGCCCGCTGAACAGGGCAGGCTGAACAGGGCAGGCTGATAGGGAGACAAAAGGTCAGAGAGATAGGCGGGGGCAAGGCCATAAATGGCCTTTAAAGTGAGGATCAGGATCTTGAATTTGACCCTCTGGAAGATGGGGAGCAACAGATGCACAACAGCATATAGTTTTGAAACACATAATCTAGGTTGATAGATGTATTTTGGTACCCCTCCTCATGTCAAATTCACATTTACTTTACTATATTTTGGATCCCTATATATCACTTAGTGTACACATTCATGTACCTACCAGATCTATAGTTTTAGCATTTTTCTTTGAAGATTCATCACACCATGTCTCACACCAGAGCCACTCCTGGGGAAGTGATTTAATGGGGACCTGATGGATCATGTTGTTCGGCAAATCCTGTAAAATAAGTTGAGACAAGATTTACTATTTGGACCTACATTCCATTTGTGGTTGATCTGACTACGCCTAGTATTAAATGTTTTTTAAATGCTTTGAGACATCCTGAATTGTAAATGTAAACGGTATCATTAGACAGCGAACAAATATACAGTAAATTCACTTTACAGTATAGTCTATGAAGCGTTTTGAGACGTCTAGAAAACATGAAAAGTGCTACATCAAATGCAAGGATTATTATATTATATGTAGTAGCAGACACTTTACAATTCAGCAATACCTCATAGCAGACAGTTGTACGTGTACAAAAATACTACCAGGTGGTAAATAACCTACAAAGCAGTTCACATACTGAAAATAAATTATCTAGACAGATGTGACCAGAAGTGCACTGCAGCAACACAGATTCCACGATTAATGGAGGAACTGGACTAATATTTTTGATCTAAACATAAAATACACACACACACAACAAAATTTACACTTGTAGAGTGCCTGTCACGTCAAGAGGACACACAGACCTGATCGAGATTGGATAGGCTGTTGGGGTCCTGACTGAGACCTTGATATTGTCCTCGCAGTCGATCACCAGCAGCAATCTTTCTGAACTTCTTTAAATCCACTACATATAAGGCACTAAAGGGACAGGGCAATAAAGGTAGTTAGTCTCTCTCATTACATGGAAACGTTAAAATAACAAAATAAAATTTTTATTTCAGTAACCAGATTACAAGGTGTCCCATAGTGACGGTACAATATTTGCAAATATTGCAGACCCCATTGATTGACCCAATCATCACAAACAATAATAGAAACAAAATACAGTGTAATCGGGAAATGTTTCAGAAACATAGGTGCAGTGACACTTTGTGCCTCATAGTGACACTACTGAATGCAGTGGTGTTTGTATAGTCTGCAATACTGGCCATAGGCATACAGTGGCACTGTGGCCATTTGTAAACAGTACATTGATGTAAAGTCTCATCTATTTATTGCTAAAATTAACATTTCACAATTAATTGTGTGTGGGATTAAGTGGAGAGGAAAAGAACAGGCAAAGTATTCAAAATCTACTGTAAACCGACACGACTAACTATAACTAACTAACAAGAGATCTCTTAAGATCGGGCATCACAAACTTTTGCATTGAATTCAATCTTCAGATGATGGCAGAAGAGGAATTAAATTATTTTAGAAAACAACAGGAAAAAGCAGTCTTATTCCTCATTCAATGCAAAATTCCTTTCAGCACTGTTTCTATAAAGCCAACGGCACAAAGAATGAGTTTTGTCAGTGTAAACAAAAAATAAATCCATTCTCCATCTATACAATCCCCAGAATCATACCTGATGTGGTATTTCCTTCCCTGCAAGTGATTTGCCCAGTAACCAGACTTCCAGAAGCGATATCCATCCATCTCCCTGCGACTTTCACAGAAAGGGGTGTAGCCATATGGGGCTCCATCGAGGTCCAAATCTCGGAGTTCCTTCAGGTCAGTACGCACAATCTGTAAACGTGGAACAAAGGAAATCCATCACTTCTAAAACCGCAGAGATTTATACACATTTCATTTATCAACATGAATTCTAATTAAGAAACTTGTACAAAATGAAGATCAACTGAAAAAAACACACAAAAAAAATACATGCTCCTGGGCACTGTAAAGCACGTGTGTCTTTTGGGTAAAATCTTCATGAAACCTGGCTGTGATTTGCTCAGTGAAGGCAGGGGAGAAAGAAATGCAGAACTAGTAATCTGCTTCTATCCACCTTCAGTAGTATACCTGATCAGCATCCACAAACAGTATCTTGTCAACTGCCAGGGGGAAGAGTACATCGAGGAAAAGAATCTTGTAACCCCAGATGATTCGCTGTTTATCAGTCTGTTGGTGGAGCCATCGTGGCCACTTGTACTGGACCAGCTCATATTGGAAGTCATATTGCTTTGCCATGTACGGGATAAACTCCTGCCAGAAGTCAGAAATATAAAACAATGCAAAGTTTAGAGTGCTTAAACTCATAAAATTCTGTTACTAGCATTTGTACAGGATATTAAATTTTTCTGTAGGAAACTGGTGACAGAACTCTTAATTATTCTTTCACATTATGTGTACTGTAATTGTTTTGCAGTGAAGCCTATAAGAAATAAAATTTACATCAGAGAAAGATCAAGTGATACTTAAATAATCTCAATATTTAAATATTTCTCTATTCACAGAAGGCAATAAAGCTTCTGTGCATATTCTTGCATTGCTAAAGTATAATCACACACAGAAGTATCAAAATACCTACCTACACTATTTGACAAGAGTACTATTAAAATACCTTGAATGTAGGTGAGAGATAATTTTTAAGGAACCAGAACTTCACTGGTGTTTTCGTTTGCTTTAGTACAGATAGCATCATTATTCTGTTGGAAACAGGAAAGAAGGATGCCTTGTTACACAGTAATTGAAAATTCCCATGAAAACACAGGCTATTAAATACAGAACTCAATTACATGACAAAGCATGAATGGTTAATCAGAAAATTCATAGAATATAATGCATTTAGAAATCTAGAATTTCATTAACATCCAACCTTCTAACGGTGATCATAGTGAGTTCTACAACACAGGAGATTTGAACTAGAATTCCTGAATTTAAAAATTCCATGTGAAATCAGCACATCTTAACAACAACAACAAAATTATATTTATAGAGCGCCTTTCAAGTCGGGAGGACGTCCCAAGGCACTGAACAGTCAGGTTGGGACCCGAGCAAAGGAGAGGGGCAGGTTAGGGGGAAGGGGTGGGAGAGTTAGGAAAGGAGGGAGGCTGGGAGGGCAGCAGAAAGCACAATTAAAGACAGGTATTAAAGACATCTATTAAAGTAAATAGATTTCAAAATTGTGTTTTCAATCACTGTCATCCCTCCAGTGTACTCCAGTAAAAGCCTGTTTATCCGTGACCCGATCAACTGTAACTTCCTTATAACTGGCACCTCAAAAAAAAGGTCCCCATTCGAATAACTGATCTCATCCAGCACAATCACGGTGGTGCTTTTAATGAGTCGATTGTCGCACAAAAGTACAGCACAATTAGTTCTGAATGCTGCCAGCAGTGGCACTTCCGGGTTTTCATCTTAAAGGTGCACTTTTTTTTCTCTCCTTCCTTCCTCTCTCTCTTTCTATCTCTTCCCCTTTCTTTCTTTCCCTCTCTCTGATGGATACTCTGTATTGTCTGTGTAGCCTGACTGTATGACTGTAATGCAGGTTTATACATTGTTTTGGTGGGGGAGTGGGGGGGGGGGGAGAGGGGGAGAAGGATAGAGAGGCAGGGAGAGAAGGTGGGGGGGAAAGAGAGGGAAAGAGGGGTGGGGGGAGTAAGAGAGAGGAGTGGGAGGGAGAGAGAGAGATGGGAGGAGAGAAGGGGAGAGAGGGGGTGAGTTGATTAATTTAGATGGAAAATGAGGAGTGGAGGGGATTTGGGTTTGGAGCCATTGAGATGCCAAACTGACTGAATGTGTGTGAAGTAAAATGTGTTTAAGAAGTAAAAAAACTCTTCCGTTCGCCATTGTAGAAGTTTGCTTTGTGATTGTGTGCTATGTTTATAGACTGTAATCGATATTTATTGCTTTATTGGTAAGTATCCATACAATATTCTGTTATCATTTAGTCTATTATTAATCTGGTATGTTTAAAAAAAAGTTTTAAAAAATTTGTGTTGGGTTTTCGGCAGCTGGCCACCTGAATATCCGGCATGAGGTTTTTGGCCAGGACCTGAGGGTGATGGATAAACGGTTTTTTACTGTATTCAAAAAGGGAATGCCACTGCAAACAATTCCATATGATCCTGGAAATAAATAATTATTGATCACAAGAAATATATAATTTTGTTTCAAGCAGAAGTGTCTATGGATACCTGGATTAAGTTGACTGTGAATTATTCATCCATTTTACACCAGATCCTGTTTCTTTTGCATTACACAAAGTGCAACATTTTCCATCAGCACAAACTATGTCAATGCCAGAGGCAGAGTTATGTACATCTGCCAGACTCATTGTGAAATGTGTATTTAAAAATCATCTATTCTGTGTATGACCTTGTACCACACTTTTATGTAATACATGATTCATTGAACTACTGGCAAAGGCTCACTAGGTTCTTTCAATTCACATATTTTCAAATTTAAAATTTCTTATTGGTTCCTTAAGTTAGCCTTACAGGATTTCAGACACCCAAACTTTCAAAACTAGTTTTGATTGACACATTGCCAGTACAGTAGAACATATCAATAGCAAGAGGATTGTTAAAAAGAAACTTTTTGTGCAAGGCAGAAGCAGATATAAAAACAAATCTTTCAAATATTCAACAATATCGGTTGAAATGACAAAGGCAGAACTAAATCTACGCTTGCAAATTCATATCCAAGGAATGGATGTGATTTCGGAATTCTGAAATAAACTTTTGGTAGGCAATAAGGGAAAATATATTGTTTCAACTGACCTCAAGAATCTCTCATACAAGTGACCTGAAGCAACTGAGAAAATATTGATGACATCTTCCTTATCTGGTTTGATATCTTCAGGTTTTGGTCCTCCAGTGAATCCTCTGAAAATAAAGAAAACAGATGACATGATTATATGCACCCTCTGAGAAAACTCAAAGGTCTTGCCAATCCTATAAAAGTCAAACAAGTTATTCATTATGTGTTTATAACGTCAAGCAGAAAGTATTCTCACAGGGTTCACCGATTATCTGGTAAAAATCTTATATACAGTAGAAGCCTGTTTATCCGTGACTCGATGAACCGGCACTTCCGTATAACCGGTATGCCAAAAAAAGTCCGGAACTTATCCGGAACAATGGCGGTGGAGCATTTGTAAATGCATAAATAATAACAGATAATAACAGAATATTGTATTGGTACATATTGTTGAAACTACTCTCTTGCGCTTCTTACCTTTACTGGTAGATGCTGCGCTTGAAGCCATGATGCTGCGGTTGAGGTTTTTAGTCCAGCGATTCTTTTTAAAATGGAGCACGCCAAGCGGGTGAAAAAAATGGCAGCACGACTTTAAAGCCTTACTAGCGGCAAGCCGATAACCCTGGCCGATAACCCACATTGTCACTCAGGTGCAGTATTTCGGTTTGCCGCTAATAGAGTCTAGGGTGATCAGTTTGCCGCTGGTAGAGTCTAGGGTTCTCAGTATGCCGTTAGTAGAGTCTAGGGTTATCGGCTTGCCGCTATTAAAGCTTTAAAGGCACGCTGCCGTTTTTTTCACCCACACGCTATCCTCCATTTTAAAAAGAATCGCCGGACTATAAACCTTAACTAGTAGGGGTGAGACGCACAATAGAGTAGTTTTAACAATAAGCACCAATACAATATTCTGTTACTATCTGTTATTATTTAGTCTGGTGTGAATGGTGTGTATGGTATGTGTTAAAATAACTTTTTAAATGTTTTTGTGGTGGGTTTGGCCGCGGGCCGCCCAAATATCCGGCAGCTTTAACCGGCATTGGCCAGGTCCCACGGGTGCCATATAAACGGGCTTTTACTGTATTTGAGAACCACTTCATCACAAACCGCACAAGTTACTACATCACCTCCTCGTGATGAACACAACAGTATATGAAAAACATGATCAGTCGTCTTTCAGCCCATCCCGACACATGGCTCGGGTCCATGTTCAACATAAATATTCATTGGTCTAATATCACTCTACTTCCTACTAACCAAGTCTCTTTTCAAAGCTTTAATTCAGTCAATGCTCAGCCTGCTGGTTTTGGGTGTCAAATAGATCGAGAGCAATATTAAAAGGTAAAAATATGGATGGTGAATAAAGTCATCTTAGGTATTTTTGCATACCAATTTGTATTCTCTTCAGCAATTTCCAGTATTCTCATATCTAAACCATCTTTGTGATGGCTATACTGAAGGCTATACTGTTCACTGCAAGTTTTTACCTTTTAATGGATTCCCAGAAACCTTCATTTTCAGCATTGCCATCACTGAGTAATTCTTCCTGCACGTGGTCAGGTTTCTTTTGCACCTGCAAAACCAGAGCAGTGTATTTGATTGCACAGAAGAGTATATACGGCTAGACCCTTCTTAACGTTGCCCCACTTAACGATGTTACATTATTACATTGCTGATACATTGGGAACATATACAGTTACCACTCCCGAATGCGGGGGCTAAGTTCCTGGAAAACTAAAATCGTGCTGGGTAAGCTGGCGGCGTCCTCCCAAGTGCACATGCGCCCGGGGCCGGCCAGCGCGTATACCCAAATTTTACTTGCGTTCCTCAAAAATGTGCCGCATTTATTTCTTCGGATATAGTCAAATTCGCACTCGAGAAAGTCGCGTTTGGCAAGGGTTGACTGTAGTCATTTATCGTTGCGATGTTCGCTATTACGCCGTTCACCAGTGGGTGGAAAGGGGGCTCGATGGCACTAGGACCTGGGAGTGAGCCAGGCCAGCAGCGAGTGAGACCAACCAGACCGACAGCGAGTGAGACCAGCAGCGAGTGAGTGAGCCAGGCAGCGAGTGAGTGAGCCGAGCAGGCAGTCAGCGAGTGAGTATTATGTTTTTTTTAAAGAAAAGTTTGACAAAAAATGTCCAAAAGAACCTAGCTTCAGTTTTTACATTCATTCTTATGGGAACAATATGTTTGGTTAATGTCGTTTCGCTTAAAGTCACTTTTAAAGAACCAAATTACGATGTTTATCGGGATCTATCTTTAATGGTAAAACATTCCTGACCATTTCCTTTAGCATCCATCAATGCATGGACCAAAAAAAAGGATATATTGCACTCCTAACAAAAAAAAACTGAATTCAGGTTGTAACACGCATAATTCTGAATGTGATACAGTTATTAAACTACATTAATTATCAACACTTCAGTTTTTCAGATACCATTAAAACAAGGTACTATTTGCCGATTTAAAAAGATTAGGACATTTCTGTTGAGTTCCTGGTCAACAATTTTCCTGATTAGGCTCAAATTGGATGCAGCATTCACCTCAAAAACATGGTCACTATACTTTAAAGAAAAACTGGAGTGTTTTGATGTGATAGGACACTATACTAAATGCAATTATTATAGTAATTGTCCTCTATATATATTTAATTGCTTGCAATAAACAAACCTTCATTTTAATAATTTTGCTTTTAAAGCTGTTCAGAACCACAATCACTTCTTCAGTCCCAGGTGGAGAGTCAGCTCCTTCATGGCTGAATAAAGAGAGAAAATAAGTCACAACAAAACACAAAACCAATATTTGGATTATGCTAAATTCAAAAATGTAACATTTTTAATTATAATATAGAAACTTTCCCTTAACTATCAAATATAGTGCAAAAGTAGTGCAAGTAATCTTAGGGTTTATTACTTAAGAGCCTGTTAGAAATACAAACTTAGTAAAAATGTCAGAAAAACTTATTGGTTAATTGATATTTAGCAGTCACTTACATCATATCAATATAAATATTGTTAATTTATCATAATATAGGTCACAAACCTGTAAATCTTATAAATATCCTCAGATCTTCCCTTCCTTAGTCTAAGTGCCCAAGCACCAGGGTTAGCTTTTAGCTGAAAGTAGCCCTAATAACAGAAACAGAAAAGGGAGTCATAATTGGTGAGCAAATTTAAATAATGCATAATATATATAGACAACAGCAAAGATTTTATATAAGGGAACAATACAAAATGGTACAGAAAGACAGCAGGGAATTATAATTACAGCAGATAGCTACAGGGAAAAAGTTAGCTGCAGGCATAAGTTGGTTGGGCCAAACACTGCATGTGCTACTGGGAAAGATGGAAAAGATCACTGGTCTCAATTAAACAGCTGGATGCTCCATTGAAAATGAGATACAGCTGATATTCTATAAGACGAAATGGGCAGATGTTTTTTTCATCCAAACCTCTTTATGATCTTGTGATTACGTTTCCAGGAACATTTTTTACCACGTGAGAAATTGACTTGATCATTCATTTAAATATAAACCTCAATGGAGCTTAAAAATAACATAAATTAATGAAATTTTCAGAAACGGTCCAATTGATATTTTAGTAGGCTGATGAGGTAGCCTGAGGCTTACAGGGAATTTCAGTCCCTTTTAGTGCTCATCAATAAATGTATGTACTCCAGACAGTTATTGTTCAAGCTTGCGCCTGAAAGAGAACTCAATGCTACATACCAGGTTTGCCATTACAATTGTGTCAACGACAGCTGGGTTTGCGGCAGTTCCCAGGACAAATTGGAGGCCTCGCGGAGGCTGACCTGATGTAACGTCATAACAATGTCCCTCCAACAAAAGATATTCCAGTTCATATTCTGCTGCTATGCCACCATCAATCTAAACATACAGAATATGGATGAAAAGAAAGTCATCATGAATCACAATACATTTGTATTGTTATTGAATCAGAATAAAATCTACATGTGTAACATGCTTCTAAAAATATACTCAAAGAATCAAAACCGAGGTATGGAATAAATTTAGGGAGCAGCTGAATGTCAGACACTCTGGGACGCTACCCCATTTGAAGGGCCCTATATAAATAAAAGCAGTTGTTGTTGAGTGTTTGCTTAGTACACAAATTCAATCCATGTGAAACCTCTTTGAATTTATGAAAGTACTGAAATATAATTATTATATTATATATATTATGTTATTAATAATATTATATATTATAAATTATTATAATTATTATATATAATTATATGGGCAAGATGACGCAATTACTTTGAATTCCAAATATCAGAGTCAATCTGATACAAAAATCATTTAAATGGTTCTTTCATTTTGTGGCAAACATTCAGAATTCCATTTAGTCTCTTCCCTAGTTGTTACCCAACAATCATAAACAACAAGGATAAGGCAATTCTTCCACCAAAAAGCTTAGTGTTAGTTCCATATAGTGTAATTTAGCCACTAATCACGTTCTAATTCTAATCCTACATCTGTGACCTCTTACCAACCTGCCCGCCCATTCCGCTCGGAGGGCTCAGGCCTGCTCCACGTCCCCCAACCCACCCACTCCACCACTGGCGGGCGAGTCTTCAGCCACTCTGCTCCCAACCTCTGAAACTCCATCCCGCAGTCCCTCCACCTCGCCCCCTCCCTGGCATCCTTCAAATCCCGCCTCAAGACTCTCCTCTTCGATGGACCCATCAGCATCTCCTAATCCCCATTTCCCTTCCGCCTCCCCCCACCCATCCTTAGCTCGGGTCTGAAGCAGTAACTTCAATCCAGCACCTTGAGATGTCCTCCTGACGTGAAAGGCTCTATACAAGTGTAATTTTGTTGTTGTTGTATAAAGCATTTACTCAAATACCTCAAGCAACCCTACATGTAAAGATTAATGAATAAAACACACTTCTTCCAGGTAAATGTTGTCAAGATCATATGATGTACGAACAGACTCCACCATCCAGCTTTCAGGGGTGTTCAAAATAAGAGTGAAGAGTGGAGACTGGGGCATATCCAGAAATTTGGCCACTGGACCTGGAGCAAAGCTACCATCTGCCTTGAACACTATCTCAGGCTCCAGCACATACCGATAAAAGCTGTAAATACAAGAGGGAAATCAAATTAATATTTGTGTATAATACAGTACTTCATATATTTTTCCTATTTTCTTGTTGATGTCCAGCAGTAGTTATCTTTAGTGCACTTAGTGTATGTGTTTGTGAATGTGTGTTCTCTTTCAGCAAAATGCACTTCAAAAAATTTGTTTATTTGTCTCCACATAATAGCAACCAAACTAAGTTTTCAATAGGTATAATTAGTATTAAGTATTCACATGACTTTTCCAAGATAAGTGATTTTTTTTCTGGTACAGAGATTTTACCTTTTCAGTGGCATTTCAGACAGTTTTGGCTGACAGTTCATGAACACTCGCAGATTCATGTTGACCAGTTGATTTAGGACCTGGGAACATTGAAAGCATGTTTAAGGGTAGTCAGTTGTAATTTTCAGTTAGAGCACTCGCGTTGCAAGCAAGAGATCTGGATCAATTTCAGGTAGGGCAAAATCTTGTGCAAGTTTCCTTACTTCACAACCCTGACAGTAATTCCTCAAGAAAGAAAAACAATAATAAATTGGTCACTTCAATCTACGACTGTTTATGGGACACTGCTGTGTGCAATTGTCTGCCGCATTTCACCACAAATATACAGTAAATTTACTAAATTTACTTTACAGCCAGAGAGTAAAATTTACTTTACAGTATACTCTGTGAAGCGCTTTGAGACATCTAGAAGACGCTATACCAAATGCAACGATTATTATTAACGTGGGTAACATATGAAAATAATAAAATAGCAAAGTTAGACAATGTATGTAACTGTAATGTTAAAGGTCGAATTTGTACTGTCATGGAACCGTTTGTTATTCAACAATCCACGAAGGTGGATTTTTGTATAGGTCAGATAACTGACTGACCTAAAAAAAAGATCTGTGAAAGGTGACCAAATGCCATTGCAATTCTACTACTCACCAATAACAAAGGAGCAAGTTGCTGGGTGTCCCTGGTCACAGGGTCAGTTACGGCCACCACTTCAAAATATACCTGTTCTTCTTTCGGCCGTAATTTAACAGCACTGGAAAATATCAAAGATTGTAGCATAAAAATTACTAAATGTTCCAAATGGCTTTTAAAAAAAAAAGTCTAACTATTTTTAGTGTGTCCTTGGTGTATTGACAAGTTTCCGGTGTTGCTCACCTCAGTCTTTCTGCAAAAAACTGAAGATCAATTCTTGACTCAGCTCTGGACTGTGCTGATAGAAGAGCATCCACTTTCATTACTAGATCACTGCCACTACAAGACAACATTTGTAATTGACAGTTATGAATAGCAATAGACGACACAAATAGGAGACTTCTCATAGAGTCAAGGAATCCACAAATACAGAACCATCCAGCAATTAATGTCATTAAACATCTAATTATAATACAGTATATACGTACATTTTCTGTATATATATGTATAATTAGAAATAACTGACGATTTTTTGGTTGAAGAACAGTATTGTGATTAGAGTAAACAGTTGTAATTAATACATCATTGAAGAATTAAATCCACAGTATCAGTGCTGCAAGTCTACAGAAAGTTAATAATAAAACGACTCACTGATTTTCTTCAATCACCAGCATTTCAATTTTGTTTTTGATTTTCTCTGCTGTCTCGGTGGCAATGCTCTCCAACAAATGGAAGTCATTTTGATTGAAAATTTCACTTTCTTCCATTGGGCCAACAACCTACCACAGATAAAATGTTACAAATGCATAGCTGCCAACCTTTTTTTTAACAAAAAAAAGTACTCCTGAAAGCTAAAAACAGTATTTTGTAGTAAAAAAAAGTATTTTCCCCAGAACCTACCGGTACTTAACGAAAAAATTACAGCGCGAAAAGATGCCAAGTAAAATGGGACTTCAAAACCCCTTGTTAAGTAAAAATTGCGTTAAGAGGGAGGTCCCTACTGTGTTTCCGTATATTAAAAAAATTGTTCCCAGTAATGCCTTGCGCCTAGTGCTAACATTTACAGTGTACCAGCGACGGCAGAAGGTATGTAGCACTGTTATTGAAGGCAGGGAGAGAGAGTTAAAGAGAAAGAGACTGAGACACAGAGAGACAGAGAGACTGTGAGTGAGATTGTGATAGCCAGAGACTCAAACAGAGAGAGAGAGAGAGAGAGAGATACAGAGAGGGACAGAGACAGAGAAAGAGAGAGAGCGCGACCCAGACAGACAGAGAGAGGGAAAGAGACACGGAAAGAGAGAGAGAGAGAGAGAGAAAGAGACACAGAGAGGGAGACTGAGACAGAGAGGAGAGACAGACAGACAGAGCATGGAATTTCCAAAATTCGGATTTTCCAAAAAACATATTTTAACAAGAAAAATCATATTGCCGTATTTACTTCAATTTATTGTACTAAATATGGCAAAAACATAGTGGTTGGCAGCTCTGCAAATGGGTCACCAATTTACAACAACAAAATTACATTGTTATATGTAATTATGCCTTTCATATCAGAAGGACATTCCAAGGCACTGGACAGTTAGTGTTTCATTTAATTTAATTCAAACATTAAACAAACCTTGGCCTTCAACACCTTTGAGGTACAAATTCTGCTTTGGCATCGAATGACACACATTCTAAACTCTTCTCCTAAGTGGTATTTAATTAGAATAAATCCTAATTAAACTGCACTCAAACATTGATTGCCTGAATAATATCCTAGATTTGAAAATAGGATTTGAGCGTATCTCGATAATATCACTGTAAATTTAATAATAGGAAGCATGCATTTAAAGACAGACTGAATACCAAGATTAAACTATTGTAGTTAAAGATTAAACTATTGTAGTTAATCACTAAAATCAACTTCTTTTTCAGGCGTTTCATTTCACAAATTCAGACGGCCATCTTTCAATGCACTTCCTTTCAGGTTATTATTGTTAAATACTGCAAATTGATTGGATGTTTAATATAAAGTCTTCGGTAAACATGGGGATTATGCACCACTGAAAGAAAGCAAGAAGTGAAGAACAGAGACTGGGGAAAGTGTGACAAGAAAGGGATCAGCACAATTAATCAGAAAACAGGTCACATCCCACTGAGTTACGTGTTGTTCTAGATGTTCTGAAATGAGGAGGGCAATTCCCCTATCTGTCAGTATTTTAATCAATCTTGGCAGACAAACATGTCCACTTTTTTGCTGGCTATAATTATAATAATAATGGGTGGTAAACATATTGAACTGGTCAGGGTCCTAAATAAATGGGTTATAAAGTTCAACCACCATTACATTCACCAATCAACATTCTGTCATGAAAAGTGTACATTTCACCAAAGAATCAACCCAATTTATGTTTTAGTTTCAAAATACTTACACGCCCATTGCTGATGACAGTCCTCTGCCCTTTCTTCAGTTTCAAGACATCCATGCAGAAGGATCCGTGTGACAGAATTACACTCAGATCAGAAGAATCAAAAATTGCCTTAAAGGCTGCGTTGTCCATACCCTATGTGAAAAAAAAGGAAATTTGGGTAAATATGGACTTCCTTCCTCAAAGATTATTTACACCAATAATCATATTTTTTCATATTTTCTTTAAAGGGTTACAACTTGGTTTCCTTCTACTGCTTTTTTTCTTTCCTGCCTCTCCAATGCTACAGACCATTCCGTACCAAGGAAGTATGCAGTTAATTGTCTTGCAGGCAAGCAACCAGAAGTGCAGAACTGATACAGCATTATGTTTATTTCATTTAAAGTGGTCTCACTGCATGAGTCATTAAAGTTGACTCTGAATTTGCATACCAACATGCCATGGGATGCTGCAGGTGGCAAAGCATACAAATGCCTCTTACTGGTGGCATCTGCTGCTAATTTTCTGGTTGCGAGGGGAAGCCCAGGATCTCACAGTTTTCACATCACTGTCAAATAGATACTTATCCAAGACCACAGGGTAGAACTGTAATCAGAACTGAAAGTCACAATTTGTGCCTTTCATTATCTGTAAACAGGAGCTCTTCCAGTCTTTCCCTGCAGATCACACACCTTCTACCCACACTGTAAACAAAGCAAATCCCGTTCCCACCCAAACACGCTAAAAACAAATGACTTACAATTTCTTATTAAAACTCTGGTACTGAAAAGGAACATGAAGGAACATGAAAATTACTGCCAACAGCTGGATGTATTTTCCAGGGATGCCAACATTTTTAACTAAATGAAGATTCATGATTAAACTTGTACATTTTGCATCAGGTATCACTGATATGCATCACTTACTCCAACTGCAAATTCCATGATGTCTGCCCCTTCTGACAGTGCTTTTGCTGTCTCTTCTTTAGCCATCTTGGTAATGAAGTTTTTCGCATTGTTGATGTTCTGTGTTTTCAGTGTGGCCCAAATAGCTCTTGCAATAACGGAGTTCTCTTTGGTGGGTTCTTTACTTGGATTGTTTATCAGTCCAATCCTCAGATTATTGCTGGATTTCTGTCAAATACAACACCAGGGTTTACATCGTTATAGATGGCCTTCTTTACAAAACATAACTAAAAGTTCAACTACCAAAAATGCCACAGCCATTTATATTTTAAAGAGATTCGCTCTCCAGTCTTCTCATAAACGCTCCAACTCAACAATAACAAATCACATTTTTACAGTGCCTTTCACATCAGGCGGACTACCAAAAGTGCTGTGTGTAAGGCACTATATAAATGCATGTTGTTGTTTTGCCTCTATTTCCTTTTATTAGGAGTCGGATTTATAGAAAATGAAAATCTCCATGTAGAATGTTACTACATATGGAATAAGAGATGGTAAGGGATGAAACACAGTTCCCCCACAAGGTTCTCAGATAGTTATAACTGGTCTGTGAGCACATAAAAAACTAAACTAAGAAAGAGTGGATAATATACAAGATGCATGATAATGCATCTCAACACCACAACCTGCTTGCTAATGAGAAAAATAGCAGAATAAGTTGATCATACAGGTAAAGATAATACTGAACATTCTCGTGCACACAAAGAGGCAATAGAAGAATGCATTATGAAAGGTATATAATTCAGTTTCCAGTGCTTTATTTCGAGAAAATTCAAGATTATTATTCTCTTACCAGATGTTTGAGAGATTCATACAATAATTGTCTCCCCGAGGGTTCATCAAAGTCTCCAACAATCCAGAATGTAATTGGACGAATATAGTTATTATCTACCCAAAAGGAAAAAAAAACTATTAGGAAACAGTATCCAGTTAACTTTTTTAACTTTCATATCTCTTTTATGCTTAGTCTTACTTAAAGAAACTTAATGCTAACATTAATCCTCCATTCCCAAAAGGCATTATTGATGTTCTCTGCACTGACCAGTTGGAGGCCAACTAAAAAAATCAATGCAAGGCACAAGTTGATATGGAATAACCAAATGGCAGTATGGAAAGGTTTACAGCTACTATATATGGTCAGGGAGAAATAAATGTGGTCTACCCTATCGAAAAACTACCAGAGTCAGTTAAACAGAGACTATTATTATAAAGGTTACAGGTAAAAATTTGGTAATGGTTTGTTTAAATGTAAAATATTAAATTTAAAAAATATATATATTTCTGGCAGATGGTAAATTCAACTGCTGGCATGACACACAATCTCCAAGGACCAAAAACATACTCAATTCAAGTTTATTTTTGTGAATCAATTGCTATCGCAGCTCTGTATTTGCGGATTCAAGTTACAGGCAGTAATTCTAAGACTGGAAAGTCACCTCTTTGTTAGTTAGTTAAACTGAAAGCAAAACATTGCAGATAAAACTTTAATGGGTTAAATAACACAAATTATTAAACAATTTTTACTTTGTAAGTCAGAAATACAACACATTTAAATAAGATTTTAATATCCATGGTTCATTTTCCTAGCAACAAATGTCTCCTTTTATGAAGTCAAACTGACACAGAGCATGTTTATCATGAATTCCAGCATGGCAAAAGAGGTGCCCAGTTAACTTTCCAACTGAGAAATATACCATTCTGCTTAATTTATCTGCAGCATGGTCTACCAGGTCACTATGAATGGTGTAAGAGTCAGAGAAACACAGGCTTGTAACTATGATTCTTATCTCACACATTCTCATGTTCAGCTGGATACTTCGTAAGGGCATTTCCCTACAGAAAGGAGGGAAAACTAAAAACTAATATCAACTCAAGGCTCTCTCTATCACCCATTGGTTACTCAGAGAATGCTTTTTGAGACTTGAAATACAGATGGAAAACAAAAGATCTCTGTTTAGGAATGGGGTTTCTTAAGCGAGATTACTTAGGTAGTAAAAGTGACCTGAAATGATGTTTCACAAATGTTTCCTGATGTTGTTCATCGCAACATCATTACCTGTATTTCTATTTCATCATCATCCCCATGCATAAGAATTGTAAAATTGTGTATGTACACATTCACTAAACTTCTACTTGGACCCCATAGCTTGAAACTCAAGACAAAAAAATTACCTTAAATACAGAATTATGTGTTACACAGCACTGTCAATTTTAAGCAAGTCTCTCACAACTTATTCCATTCAAGACGAGGATAAAATCTCACATTCAAGCTAAGTGATTATTAGCAATTGAACGAATGAAACATACAAAAGATGGCAGCCTCAAACCATCAAGAAATGCTGAGATACACAGAGCATCAGAGCATTGGTACACTCTACCAAGCAGAAGTAATTTGGATTGTTCCCAGCCACACTACCCTGCAGAAGTAGGAGCAAATTGGGAGCAAAAACACTTCCTTACAACATGGGGGCAGGATTAGGAAATCTGAACAAAGGTCACTGAAGTCCACCTTCCAGCCTCAAAGTTTCTCACAGAACTGGGAGCAAATCCTGTTTTGCTCATCACCGACATAAAAGTAATTAGTTTCTTATAACTAAAGTTTAAACCTGAACAGCTGTACTAAAATACACCACCAAAAACCTTGTGTATCTGATTGGTACAATTTTAGTGGCCTGGGATACTGGACATACCATCAAAATAAATGCGGTAAAATTTTAACATTGTGTGGAACTGGAAACTTTTGAACACAACTGCTAAAATCTTGTACCAGATATTTATCAACTGTATTTTTGAACTTCAAGTCTGTGGAATACTGAGTTTACAGTAGAGTGGCCTTTTCTTATACCACCAATTGTCAACAATTTCAAATGAAGTAGGTGGTCTCCCAACACATTGTGTTAACAGAGGCCTGAGGAAGTATGAAGTTCAATTCTTGTATGGAAATCTAATAGTGCAATTAAGTGGAAATTATGGAAAATGAAATCATGCAGGTCATTGATGAGACTATTAGGGGAAATTAAGGGAATGCTCACACCAATAAACAAGAGAAGAAGTTACCATAGATCTCTCTCGAAGACATTCCTGCACAAAAGCATAAAGAATAAAAAAATAAAAACCACAGAAAGCCAAAAGATGAAGTCAAATTTAAAGTTATAGAAAGTGTCAAACTCCAGCCATATTTATTTTAGTAATAGATGTAGACTGTTTCCTCAGCTGCTAGTGATTGTAGCACCACTGTACCCATTTAATCAAACATTAAATCAGCCAAAGAAGAAAATGTTCCAAATAGAAATTCCCAAACCGCAGGGAAAATACAATATCCAGTATTGTTAAAAAGCATTTTTAACCACTTTTAAAATATTTTGCTTTAGTAATTTGGAAACTTTAGGCATCCCTTCAAAGCTCATCTCACTTATAGCTCCAACAGACATTTCTTCCAACTGTTGAACTTCCTCACAGACATAAAAATGCATTTATTTTTCTTTTAACTGATCAGATTGCTGACTTATAAAACACATTTTAGATTTAAGTCCAATTAAAGCAAATATGGTATAAAAAAATTCCATCTGAGTCTATATTTACTCTATATTTATGTAGCATTTTAAAATGTGTGAAACTTGGCAAATTCATAAATACATATAGCAATTCAGTAAATAATTTTGAATCTGATTTTGTGTAAGTTCTTCCAAGAAAATTAAAAAACTGAATACAAAATCACCCTAAAAGTGTAATGTAATCGAATACAATGTCACATTCACTAACTAAATGACAGTTACTGACTGTATTACAGTCACAGTAAATCCAGTAAAGCTGAGCAAATGAATCGAGTCCTTGAAGATTTTGCTACCAAAATGAGATAGAAATTCCACTTCAAAGACTCATAGCATAAAAATGCACTTATTGTTTGCAATAACAATATTCTGAAAACAGTTTGTAATTCAGCAGTAAGCAATAAAAATAAAAACATTTAAAACCAATTTGCCCAAGCTGATACTCTTGTTATGTCTAGAAAAACAAACATTTGTTTCCAAAGATGCTTAAATGAAAATTGAAGTTGGTCATTAACCTAAAGATCCAACCTAACATGATTTTGTTATTATATTCAAGAAGCTAGATGGTGTTCAGAAGCTGTTTGTCTTCATATTCCAGGGACAGCAAATCTGATTACAGTATACAGTAAAAGCTTGGTTATCCGGCATCCAACCAACCGGAACGCTCAACCAAATACAATTCACCATTCCAGCAACCGGATCTCATACCGGAGCTATCCGGCACACTCCCGGTCTGCTCACTTTGCGATTGCACACACATGCGCACTGATTAAACATACCGAAAGTATCCATACAATATTCTGTTATTATTTAGTCTATTATTAATATGGCATGTTTTAAATAAGTTAATTTTTTGTGTAGGATTTTCGGCAACTTGCCGCTCAAATATCCAGCATATTTGATTAACCGGCACCGGGCAGGTCCCAAGGGTGCCAGAATACAAAGCTTTTACTGTATTTGTCTGTACCAAGTTAACTAAGCACAGACCGAGGATTAATCAACAACAACAAAATTTGTTTATCATATTTCACGTCAGGAGGACGTCTCAAAGCGCTGGACAGACAGTATTGCAGACCTGAGTGGAAGGTGGGGACACGGAGGTTGATTCAAAGCATCGTCAAAGAGGAGGACCTCAAGTTGGTGTTGAAGGAGGCAAGGGATGGGTGAGGCGGAAGGACTGTGGGATGGAATTCCAGAGGGTGGAGATAGAATGGCTGAACGCCTACCTGCCAATGGTGGGGCAAGTGAGGCAGGGACGCGAAGTAGGCCTGGGCTGCCAAGCGGAGGGAGCAGGCAGGTCGATATGGGTTAGGAGGCTGCAGAGGTAAAAGGGAATGAGGCCATGCAGGACCAGGATCTTGAACTGTATCCTCTGTGCGATGGGAAGTCAGTGGGCGAGGGTGAGGGTGATATGGTCACGGAGCCTTGTATGGAAGAGGATATGGACTACAGAGTTCTAGATGATCTGCGGCCTGTGGAGGGAGGAGTTGGGAATGCCGACAAGCAAGGAGTTTGCATAATCAAGCCTGGATGTTATGAGTGTTTGAGATGTATGTATCTATTAGGGTCCAGCGATATATCGATATATCAGTTATATCTGATATAATTTTCATATTGATACGCCAATATAGACATTTCAAAAATATCGATACATTGGAAAAGTCGATATATCAAAAAAAAATCGGAAGGCGCGCACACTGAACTACAAGACCCAGAATGCTCATCTCTATACACAATGCACAGACCGAGGTGCAAGCCGCCATATTGTATTCATAGTCCTCGAATACAATATACAGGTATGCAAGGAGTGAGGGGAGAGAGATGGCTGGGGGGGGGCGGGGGGGGAGAGAGAGAGACTGCGGGGGGGGGGAGGAGAGAGAGATGACGGGGGGGTGGGAGAGAGAGATGGCGGGGGGGTGGGGGGGAGAGAGAGAGAGAGAGAGAAGGTGGGGGAGAGACAGGGGGGGATGTGATAATATATAGACAGACAGACAGACAGAAATAGAGATGGGGGGGGGGGGGGGTGAGAGCAGAGAGAGACACAGAGACACAGACAGAAAAACACAGAGATGGAGAGAGTGAGCGTGAGAGACACAGAGAGATATTTACCTCCTGAGATAGGCCCCGAATGCGCGCGCACCTAGTGATGTGCGCGCATGCACAGTACGAAAACCCTGAAAATATCGATATTTCGGTATATCTCGATATCAGCCCATCGATATATCTAAATCGTAAAATTTCCATATCGAGTGACCCTAGTATCTATGCATGTATGAGAGTTCCAGGGGCTGGCAGTGTGAGACAGTGGTGGACTGGGATAATGTTGTGGTAGTGAGGAGAGCAGGCCATGGCATGGATGTGGAGTAGGCTCAGGCCTTTTCTTTGGCACTTGTGATTTGAACGGAACAATGGTGCTTCATTCACTTGCCCACCAAGGAGAATATGAGCCCGTTATTTTTATCATTAAACGTTTCATATAATTAAATCAATTCTCTTTTCTCAATCATATCAACATCAATTGCATTGGATAACAAGGACATCCTCAGTCGCTAAACATAGTAATCATTCAGCATTTTTAACATGAAGGTAGCCACAATTCAGCATACATCAGCCACCACATTATATTACTTTTCCCACTTCCTCTCATCAAGGTACTGACTTTTGAGTTAGCAATTTTTAAGTATGGGCTTTGACAGTGAGATCACCTTTCCGACTATTGGAGATAACAATATTAAGTGCATGCTTAAAAACTTTCAGAATTGACATTATACACATTATAAACTGTAAATGCATAATAAATGTCACTTCAGAGGAAAAATAGCAGAACAAGCAGAAAATGTAATCTTCTTCACACTATACCTCTTTTTGACAAGTAAAAGAAGCTGTTCGCTATTGCTGCAGCCTTTTCATCAGATTTCAGGAAAGTAAATTGAGAATAATCATCCACACCATAGTCAACTGTAACAAAACACATTAGTTCAAACTCATAACTCATCTTGTAAAGAAACACTGACATTTGTTTACTCTTTATTTCTCGTACAGAACCCTACATGCACTTTGCAAACTGTGGTTTGCTGCCTTTATATGCATTATAATCAACACATAGAATGTATTTAGCTCCTTGATTTTCACTGTATAAATTGTGTTTAAACTGATAATAATAATAATAATCGTTACACTTGATATATCGCTTTTCACGTCTTCTAGACGTCTCAAAGTGCTTCACAGTGAATTTACTGTATATTTGTGGGCAAAATGCAGCAGCCAATTGCGCACAGCAGTGTCTCACAAACAGTCGTGGATTGAAATGACCAATTTATCATTGTTTTTTTTCCCCCAAGGGATTATGTTTGCAGAAAAAAATCTGCAAGCCCATCAGGCGTGTGGAATAAGGAAACTTGTCGAAGGCTTCATCCTGCTTGATAGGACTACCAATCAGTTCTATACAACTACTCAATTAATACTCTGGTGAAGACATGCATTACAACTGGAGAAAAGTGACAGGGTTCTGCAGTTTATTCATCAGAGTTTTTACCTTTGGATGATAAATCGAGGAACTGTCTCTCGGAGCTGAGAATTCTGGAATTGATTCTTGGAACAATTGTTGGTTGACTCATTATAAAATCAATAATGTCTTGGTCATTGTTCAATTCGCCCTGTAATGAAAAGATACTTCACAAATACTATAACTGAAAGCAAAATCTAAATACGTTCCTATAATTCAACAACAAGGGTTTAAATAGCGCCCTCCATGCCAGACAGCGACTCAGAGCACTTCCCAATGATACGAATGAGCCAATGGAGGGGGAAAACAGGATGCAGTCATATTTTATTTATGTACAAGTGGAATTCATCAATCAGAAGTATGTTGGCTGGTTCAACAGAACATGAAATTCAAGTTCAAAGCATTTCAAATTTTTGGTCTGACAATTGGTTTCAGATTGCATTTTTTCTTGAGGGAAAACGTCAATAACACCACAGTTGATGTGTCTATCGTGTGCAATAATGTAAGGAAAAAATAAGCAAAACCAAATCAGTTAAAACAACAGGCAAAACCCTAATCTGAAAATGCTTAAAATGCACAACAGGTGAAAGAGTGTGAAAAAGAGTGTGAAAAGAGTGAAACATGTGCTCACGTTCAAAACATTAACCTGTTGTTCTCTTTCAGATATCAGCAAAACATACTGCTTAAATCTCATTTTGCTATTTTTATTTCACGTTATTAGCATTTGACAATTTTTCTTTCTTTCACAAAAAATACATTGCAAGTAATGACCTAATAAATAATCCATGTATTTGATAAGAGCAATTGGTTCATCAATTGCCGTTAACAAGTCAAAACAGAGGTTTGTGTTGGGCAACCTAGGCCACACTTAGCAGCCCCAGTGTCAATTTAATCAGAATAACTATCGTTTTACTGTGTTCCCTTTTGCAATATATCTCAGCAGGCCAATCATCCAGGGTCCAATTGCTCTGAGCTGAATTCTAGCTACATCATGTTGTACATCATTACTCACCATATAAACAACCTTTTGGAAGTAGCCTGTATTGTCCAAAATTTTATGCATTGTTACAGTTTCCAGCTCATCAGGATCCATCTGTTCCCTTTGATACGGCATGCCATTATACAGTGCCACAGGCAGAGGGCCCAAGCCAGTCTGTTTATAGTAAGCTTTTCCTTCCTACAGAATGATAAATTAAGAATGAATACTCATGGTTTCAAAATTCTCAAGGCAAAATGTAGTACGGTGCAGTGTGAGGCATAACAAGTTGTGTGGTCACTTATTGAGACCCTCCAGAGAAGATACTTGCTCAGGACATGGATTCATTTACATTTTCCATGGTGTACATTTTTGTAAATCCCTTATTTTTTAATTTAAACATTCAATTGAATGATCACATTTATAATACAAAAATCAGGACACAAATCTAAAAAAAAATGAATTTTAAAAAATGAATCTAATTTCTGATTATATTCCATTGCTGTGCATTTGAAGGAAAGTATATTTCAATTAGAATTATTAGGATTTTTTATCTGCAATCGACTTTACTAGTACTGAATGGAAACTCAAAAGAAGATTATACAATTATCAAGCTCACAAAATATTACAATTAGCTAGTTTTCTGCAAAATTCATCTGCAATAATTATTAACAACAGAGGACCTGGATGTGTAATGCTGATCTTAATATTTTTGTTTTTGTCACCCACATCCAGAAAAAAAATACAAAACATAAGCTTAAAAAAAATTGCAATTTGCAATTTAGCTGCAATTTAAAAACCTGAATATTGGATCAGTACAGCAATCAAACTTCAGGAACAACCAAGGAACAAAATTCAAACAATGAACCAACTATCCATCGCAGTATGGATATTTCAAATTAACCAGCACAAAACTGGAAATCCTACCTATATCGGTTCTCACCTTCCTGTTTGTGTCATACACTGAATCTGCTCCCAGAACACTGGTCACTTCTATATAAGGGTATTCCTTCTCCAAGGTACCAATGACATGTTCAATCTTTAGTCTTTCGCCCTGTTTTACCTTGGCGTATATCTAAAAGAGAAACAATCAAATTTTGAACGATAAGAACAATTCCAATAGATTTTCCACCAGTTAAATGAATTCAGTAATTCAGTTTTGTGAATACCAATTAGGAACAAAATAAAGATGGTCATTGACTACCTCATTCATCCTATTGAAACCATATGTTGAATGGTAAGATCCAGGATTTTAGTTGTTTAACTCGTAACAACAGAATGACACAGAATGCACCTTTACTTCCAAGATCCCTCATACCATTGAGTTCCTGATCACAGACTCTTTTATCGGGTTCTTTAATGTGTGGTCCATAAAATAAAATGGTCATTACTAGCATCTAGCATTTCTGACAATAATATAATCATTGTAGTTCATTTAGCACCTTATCACATCTTCAAGATGTCTCACAATGTTTCACACAACAACAAAATTGCACTTATAAAGCGCCTTTCACGTCGGGAGGACGTCCCACAGCACTGAACAGTCTGGTTAGGACCCGAGCGGGGGTGGGGGGGGGGGGGGGGGGGAGTGTCGAAGTAGGGGGAAGGGGAAGGAGAGTGGGAGAAGCAGAAGAGTTATTGGGGCAGCCAAAGGCGCGGTCGAAGAGGAAGGTCTTAGAGACCGACCTTGAAGGAGGAGAGGAAGCGAGGCGGAAGGGCTGCGGGATGGAGTTCCACAGTGTGGGAGCAGAGAGGCTGAAAGCCCAGCCGCCGATGGTTGGGCGGTTAGGGCGGTGGACGCGGAGCAGGCCTGAGTCTGCTGAACGGAGGGTGCGGGCACAGGCTGATAGGGAGACAGTAGGTCAGAGAGATAGGCGGGGGCAAGGCCGTGAATGGCCTTGAAAGTGAGGACAAGGATCTTGAATTCGATCCTCTGGGTGATGAGGAGCCAGTAGAGACGGGCGAGGGTGGGAGTGATGTGGTACGGGAGAGTACACAAGCTGTGAAGTTCTGAATGATCTGCAGCCTGTAAAGGGAGGAGCTGGGTAGGCCGACAAGGAGAGAGTTCCCGTAGTCGGGCCTGGAAGTGATAAAGACGTGGATGAGGGTTTCGGCGGCATGGGGCGGGTGAGGTAGTGGCGGAGTCTGGCAATATTGTGGAGGTGATGGAAGGCTGTGCCAGTCATGGAGCAGATGTGGGGGAGAAAGGATAGCTCGGGGTCGAACAAGACGCCCAGATTCCTGATTGGCTTCCAGAGGTGGAGGGAGCAGCCTTGAAGCTGATGCTGTTAGCGCCTGAGGTGCAGAGGCGCTGACATGAGCCAATCAGGAGGGCTGTTTTATTTGTATATTTTGCGGGCAAGTAAAATCTCCACATTGCATCCAGAACTAAGAATGGAGCTTAACAAACAAAATATGTACAACAGCATCGTTGACTATCGTGGAGCTCCTGTGGCTCAGTGGTTAGAGCACTTGTCTTGCAAGCTGGGGAAACTAAGCTGGGGAGACCTGTGTTCGAATCCAGGCAGGTCAGGGCGAAACCTTGGGCAAGTTTCCTTACTCCACACGCCTAATAATAATCCCTCCAAAAAAACACGATAATAAAATTGGTCATTTCAATCCACGACTGTTTGTGGGACACTGCTGTGCGCAATTGGCTGCCGCGATTCGCCCACAAATATATACAGTCAATTCACTTTACAGTATATTCTGTGAAGCGCTTTGGGACGTTGATAAGATGTGGAAAGCGCTATATCAAATGCAAGGATTATTATTATTATTATCCCCATAGTAAACTTCAACTACAAATCTCTGGCACACACTTGTAACTAAAGGACAATCACTGCTCCTTTTGCCACGGAGAAGAGCCCAGATGCTTAACTTTCCCACAAAACTTTATTTAAACCAGATTCAACTTGTGTGAACCTTACCGAAATGATTGTCTGGAATGCCTTTGTATTGTCCACTTCATCTGCAATGAAGTTAAAAGTCCTGAGAAGTGCAACACCAGCATCTTTTAGACCATTAGCCTCTTCAGAATCATCAACAACAAAGACCAAGCCAATCCTGCAATGAGAAATAGAGTGCACAAAATCACCTTGGTCTTATCTTGGGATTATCTGAAAAAGGATTCACTCATCTGATACTTCAAGATTGTGAATTTGTCATCTTAAAACTGAATTAAAGTGGTTGCGGTTTGTTGCGTAAAGAACAAGTAATGGGATGCATTTAGCTCATTAATACATGCCATGTAATTGCATTTAGTTCATCAAATCACAGGATTTCATTGGCTTTTCTAGATCATTATTAATGAAGACATGAACAGACAACAATAACATCAGTCAGTTGGATGCCCCCTGAACATGTTCACTTTGCACCAATTATGTGTGAGACTGTTTATACTTCAATTCAAGTCTGTTCCAGCTAAAACGCATCAGGAATCTTTCCCCATCAATTAAGGTATCGTCTTTTCTAAGAGCATATGCAGAAAATGAATATATAACAAGGGTTAACAGATGCAATATACAGTAGGAACACTGTGGTTTGTTGCTGCTTTTTTCAAGTACATTTTGGAATACAGAAAATTAGTTTTTTTCAAACTTAATTGCATGCAATCTTGAAAGCAAAAAATCCCCGTTTATGAAATAGATTTCAAAATATTATTCTTTTTTTAAATCAACATTCGTACCCAAATCTAGAAATCCACTAAACTAAGGTCATTTTGAAATCTACTTACCTGAGTGGAATATTGTTAGAATAAAACATTTCAGCTACTTTCAACAATTCTGGGGTGCTGCCATCAGTTGGATCAACAATGAGCACCTAAAATTAAACAAAATCAGAAATACTACATTAATACTAAGCGTATGACTATTTGCAATTTTGCTCGACAACATAGGAGCATATTTCACATCTTCAACGTGCTGAGTAATACTACAAAGGCATTGTAGAGACAATTATATTTTTGCCTCACTGTTCTAAGCAACAACAAAAGAAAATTACATTTATAGAGCGCCTTTCAGGTTGGGAGGAGAAAGCACGCTGAAATTTCATAAGGAATATTTTTGTTAGTAGGAAAATATTTGAGATATTGCAAATGTTTCCAGTAAAAGGCTCTTTTTCACACCTCTCCTAACTATCACAGCTATGAAGACATTTGATTATTTTCTTAATTTCAAGTGCTGAAGATCTTCCAATACCTCAACCAAGTGGGCACTATGAAGTCATCAGCCTGGATAACAAGTGGAGTTAAATTCCTTTCTCTTTTTTTACTTACAAAATTGTGGAAATTCTTCCGAATCTGCCGAATAACTCCAGGAAAGGTAGGTCGCAGAAGTTCTTTTACATTGGAAGGCCATGAGTTGTATTTACTATCAATCTCCAGATTGTTGATCCACTGTTTTGAGAAATAAAAATATTTATAAGTATGAATGATACAGAGATTCCCATTCATTATTGAAGTGGCTGCACTGAGAAACATCCACAATAAGTTCATTTTAATGAAACCTGAATACCACAGAAATTCTACTGCTAAACAAAATACTGGGATTGGATTGAACTGAGAAGCATTGGTACATTTGAGACCAGATTGGGCTGGAAAATGATTATACTTGAGAAAGAATCAGGCTGTAAATATTAATATTGCTGGAATAGTTCAACCTGGAATGTAACATTTGTTTTACACAAAATGTAAGAAGAATGAGCGACTACATCCCACCTCTCAATATAAGGAGGAGGATACGGTGAAATATCAAAAATACACTCCCGAGATTTAAGACAAACATTTATTTTTCAAACAGTCAGTCTAGCTTTAAATTCAAGGCTATAGACAAGATATCGTAGGGGGCGGTTCAGATAGCACAAAATTTGAAATATAACAATCCCGATAAATTATTATGGAAGCATGATATAGAACTTGAGAAAGGATCTGATGCGTTAACAAACAATGAACAGTCAAAGGCCTGATGTGCACATACTGTACTTACATAAACAGCTGGGTTTCGAATGTCCACACCATAGTCATTGTCTCCTGGGTGTACATTCAACTTCAGGAGCTCATGAAGGTCTTCCCCTTGAATCCCCAAATCGTGCAGTCCTTCCATAATACGGGCCTCATTGCGTAACAGGTCCAGAACACTATATACACACACAAAATGAAGGAATCATTTTGACAAGGCTTGACTCAAAGTAAGTAAATAATTCGCCAAAGCTATTTATTTTCATGGTGGACTGAAAGAACAACAACAACAAAATTGCACTTATAAAGTGCCTTTCACGTCGGGAGGACATCCCAAAGCGCTGAATATTCAGGTCAGGACCCGAATGGGGTGGGGGGGTGGGAGGGGAAGGGTAGGGTAAGGGTAGGGGGAAGAGTTAGTTGGGCAGCCGAAGGCTTGGTCAAAGAAGAAGGTCTTGAGACCGGCCTTGAAGGAGGAAAGGGAGGAAGCAAGGCGGAGAAGCTGCAGGATGAGTTTCACAGTGTGGGAGCTGAGAAATTGAAAGCCCGGCCGCCGATGGTTGGGTGGTTAGGGTGGTGGACGCGGAGCAGGCCCGAGTCTGCTGAACGGAGGGTGCGGGCGGCTGATAAGGAGACAGTAGGTCAGAGAGATAAGCGGGGGCAAGGCCATGAATGGCCTTGAAAGTGAAACAGACACATTATCCATACCTAAACAGATCGTGTACCTCCAGATCTATGCTAAGACCATTGATGAAGAGTGCAGAATCACCTGCGTGAAGGCCGAGAGTTTCTTTAAAATACTGAATGCAAAGGCGAGAAAAAGGTACAGTTTTACAATGAGGAATGTCTCTGTGCAATTGCAAAACTGCTTGTCATTCCATTCATAGTGCCATGGGATGTTTTACATACACCTGAACAAGCAGATGGGAAAGAAAGAAAAACACACTTACTCGCTGGTTCTCTTCAACTTCATTTCTCATATCAGAGTTCACAACAGTTCTGGTTATAGATCTTCATATTAAAAACAGAAAAATACCCATAAATATTGCACAAGGCAGCAGTAGCAAACTACAGCATTCACACACAACATCCCAACACTGCACAGCTTTAGGTGCTTTCATATATATACAGTAGAAGCCTGTTTATCCGTGACTCGATGTACCGGCACTTCCGTATAACCAGCACGCCAAAAAAGTCCCCATTCGATAAACCAGAACTTATCCAGAATAATAGCAGTGGAGCATTTATAAATGCATAAATAATAACATAATAACAGAATATGGTATTGGTACTTATTGTTAAAACTACTCTCTTGCACCTATCACCTTCACTAGTAGATGCTGCTCTTGAAGCTATGATGCTGCGGTTGAGGTTTATAGTCCAGCAATTCTTTTTAAAATGGAGCACGCCAAGCGGGTGAAAAAAACGGAGCGCAATTTTAAGCCATACTAGTGGCAAGCCGATAACCCTAGCCAATAACCCACATTGTCGCGCAGGTGCAGTATTTCGGCTTGCCGCTAGTAGTCTAGGGCTATAGGCTTGCAGTTAGTAAAGTCGCACGACTTTAAAATCTCGCTGCCATTTTTTTCACCCGCTTGGCATCCTCCATTTAAAAAAGAATCGCTAAACCTCAATCAGTAAAGGTGAGAAGCGCAAGAGAGTAGTTTAACAAGAAGTACCAATACAATATTCTGTTATTATGTTATTATTTGTCTGGTGTGTGTTAAAAGAGCTTACATTTTTTTGTTATGGGGTTTCGGCCGCGGGCCACCCGAATATCCGGCATTGACCAGGTCCCGCGGGTGTCGGAAAAAACGGGCTTTTACTGTACCAAGCTTTGTAGCTCCCGAGATTCTTTGGCTTTCAGTCTTTGAACAATAGATCATATATATTTTCAGCTCATAAACTGCAAACTGAGATATTGATGAAACAGTTGCCTGCAAGACTTTTGATCAATATACTTTGCAAAGTGAGATGTGCGTTACCTGGATTGATGATCTTGCATTGTTTATTAAACAAAAGAACACTTAAATGTACAAGAATGACCACAGCTTATCTTTGACCTTTCTTTGGATCCTACATTGGTTTAAATTAAACACTACAGAAACTGAACATTAAATGCACTTTGAGAATATCATACAGGTCAGAAAATAACACAATTTGAATGACATGTGGTAAAAGATGATAGCCTGGCTACAAACCATTACGTTACCTGGCCTTGGTGGGAAAGTTCTGGCTCAAGTCACGCATAACTGTCAGAGCCTCAGCTGAAGGTGCAGCCAATATTCGAGCAGCAGTTTGGAAGCTTAGGTCTGTTGTGAAATAAAATACAAAGTGTGTGAGTTCAATAAATTCATACCACTGAAGTGACCAGAAAGAACACAAATAATGCAATGCTTTCATCCCATCCTCCAAACACTGAACAAACAGACATATACATAAGCATGATGACTGCTTGTTATAAAGCTGCAAATTACCATTCAAACATGCAGTCTTTATTTAATAATAAAACATTGTTCAGCACACTGTTGTACATTATTTAACATCCTGCCTGTAATACATCTCAGCAAATGCCTATAAATGATGAAAGCTCCTAATAGAAATCTGTCTAACTGTGATGGCAGAATGTGAGTTTTAAGCACAGTTAAATACCAAATTTTTCTACGGGGGGTTGATGTTTCTGATAAGTTGTTGAAAGTAGAGAAATGTCATAACTACCTACAAACTCGTGCAGACCAGGAACCTGGTGTGGCAGACTAATGAAACTAAATTACGAACCTGGAGGTCAGACAAACAAAGTCTTGCCCGGGCTATCAAACCCAACCTTATTTGTTTTTGGTCAGCTGGATATCTGAAACATGTAGAAATTCTGAAGAATATTTAAACCAAGCTGAAATTTCCATCTATCCCACTAACACATGGAAATTTCAGGAATAAATTGTTGGAATGGAATCTCTCTCTCCATGGAGGGATGCATTCTGCTTACCAAATTCCAGAAAGTATCAGGCACATATTGGCAAGAGCCAAGACTTGGGGACTCCAGAGTGTAGGCATGGTATTGCTGAAATTTAACCAGCCAGAACTACGTAACTTGCCATTTGTAGCACTATCTGACAATATATTTTAGTCAAGGTAAATCATCCAGAAATTAACAGAGAACGAAAGATTAAGCAATTAACTTCTGACGACCATTACAACATAAAAAACTCACAAAAATCCAAAAGTGACAGATAAAATTGATTTCATTATTGTTTGGTATCTGCTACACCAAAAAACTCACTTTTGTCACATTGCCCAAAAGGTGTTTGAACTACAACTTTTTTTCACGTGGTGATAAGAACAGCATGAAATTGGGTGCCATCTCCTTCAGCCTACCTTGTAGCTGCCAAACTTTTAGAGGTGACATTTCATTTGTGCTTTCAATCAGGTGATTCCTCAATTCTTTCAGTTCCTCCTTAAGCTTAGGGTGAAGGGTTCTGTCAAAATGGAAAACAAGTCCCCAGTTCAGACAAATTTCAGCTAGAAATCATTATTTTTTCACATTCGTCATCCATATGCTACTGAATGAAACTGCAACTTCAGAATAAAACTGATCAGGTTAAAAAAATCAAGTCTAGTTTTGCACCAATCTGCCAGAACATTTTAAACTCAGTTTTTCAGTTCATTCTGTTATCACAAGGATAAGTGTGTGGAAACTAAATCTCTTGTTTACATATGAGCAATATCACCTCAAAGGGACAGTTATTAATAAACTATTTTCAAAAGGTAGGCTCTTACTTCAGTTTCCCAAAGAGGAATCCCTGGACTTCATCAACAGGATCATTTTCATTTATAACAGTTGCATTCATTTCAGAGCCTGCAAGACAATTGCGAGGAGTTTGACTGGATCATTTGCAATACAGGTATCCCTCCCCAACCACGGGGGATACGTTCCTCTAAACCTCCTCGGTTGGTAAAATCGCAGTTGGAAAATGCAGGCCCCTATGGGAAACATGGGGATAGGGGAAGTACGTTTGCTTTTTCGCAGTTGGAAAATGCAGGGCCCTATGAGAAACATGGGGATGGGGGAAGTAAGTTCGCGTTTTGCAGAACTAAACGCAAAAAAACACATACAGTTATAACATACATGGGGATAGGGGGGAGTAAGTTTGGCCGCATCTGCAGCAATCCCCGAGGCTGTCTGACTGACTGACTGATCTAAGAGAGAGAGAGAAATCAACGGAGAAGGTGTGGTTGGTGACACGGAGAGTTGGGGGGACTTTCTGACTGACTGATCTACAGATAGATACAGAGAGAGGGGGTGGGGTGGGCGGGCAGAGAAGGTGAAATAGAGAGGTGAAAGAGGTGAGAAAGAAAAGGGGGTTGGGGGAGGGGGGTGGGGGGAAGAGAAGGTGAGTCAGAGAGAGAAGGTGAGAGAGAGAAGGGGGGGTGGGGGAGGAGGGGGTGGGAAGAGAAGGTGAAATAGAGAGGTGAGTCAGAGAGAGAGATCTCTCTATGATTCACTTACACACAGAGAGAGGATGCAGAGAAGCGACAATAAATTCATGTTACTGTATTTACTTTAATCCTAAGAGAGAAGCATTGTCGCTGGTTGATTGCAACATCGCAACTGGGTCCTAGTGCTATACGCTAGCGCAAAGCGAATTGAGGATGGTTGATGCAACTGGGTTCTAGCGCTAAACGCTAGTGTTAGTGTTAAAACCAGTGGATAAGCAAGGGTTATAAGCCATGGTTTGCAAGGGTTGTCACATTTAGCAAACCGTGGATGTGTGAGTTTTGCGGTTGGCGAGGGGAACCTGTACTTTAGAATTTCTGATTTATAAACAATTCAGATTTATAAAGTCTGTCCCCTCCATTACCAGCAACCCCAAATCATATACAGTAAAGCCCGTTTATCTGGCACCCAATCAACCGGAATGCTCGATCCCCTCATGGGGAAATTCCCCATTACAGCAATTGCAAGTATGCTCACTTTGCGCATGCGCGCAATGCATACGCATGCGCACTTATTAAACTTACGAACTTACAAAAAATGCTTTTTACCGATCTTTTTACTGAGTGTGCTGGAATCGTTATTGGTAAGTATCCATACAATATTCTGTTACTATTTAGTGTATTATTAATATAGTATGTTTTAAAATAAGCAAATTTTTTGTGTTGGATTTTCGGCAACTTGCCACCCATTTATCCGACACAGTCAATTAGTTGACCCTCCCGAGCGTGCTGGATAAACAGACTTTTACTGTATATATCTAATAAATACAGGTACCCCTCCCCAACCGCAGGGAATACGTTCCTGAAAACCTCCACGGTTAGCGAAACCACGGTTTGAAAATTCAGGGCCCTATAGGAAACATGGGGATAGGGGGAGTAAGTTCGCGTTTCGTAGATCTAAACACAAAAAACATACACTTATAACATACATGGGGATAGGAGGAGTAAGTTTGGGCACATTGACTGCCAGGGTCTGCAGCAATCCACGAGGCTGTCTGACTGACTGATCTACACACAGACACAGTGAGAGAGAGAGAGAGAGAGAGAGAGAGAAAAATCAATGGAGAAGGTGGTGTGGTGGGTGACATGTTTGGGAGCATTGGCTGCCAGTATCTGTAGACACAGAGAGACACAGACACAGAGAGAGAGAGAGAGAGAGAGAGAGAAATCAACAGAGATTTACTACCTTAATCCTAAGAGAGAAGCGACATCTTGCTGGTTGATTGCGACATCACAACTGGGTCCTAGCGCCAGACACTAGCGCGAAGATGGTTGATGCAACTGGGTCCTAGCGCCAAACGCTAGTGTTAGTGTTAAAACCCGTGGATAAGCAAGGGTAAGCAATAACCATTACGTGGTTAGCAAGGGTTGTCACATTTAGCAAACCGTGGATGCTTGAGTTTCGCAGTTGTCGAGGCGGGATATCTGTACATTAAATTACCAGTACAAACCTAGGGAGGGACTAGTAGTCTCCACACCTAAAGTTACTTGCATAAGCTACTGCTCAACAAGGAGCAATTTGGTCTTTTACATACAGCACATTGGCTAGAGGGAGAAGAATACTGCTAGACTGGATGCTTTATTGCATATTACAGTAAAAGCCCGTTTATCCGGCACCTGCGGGACCTGGCCAATGCCGGTTAAAGTGCCTGCTGGATATTTGGGTGCCTTGCTGTTGAAAACCCACCACAAAAAAATGTAAGTTCTTTTAACACACACCATTCACATCAGACTAAATAATAACAGATAATAACAGAATATTATATTGGTACTTATTGTTAAAACTACTCTCTTGCACTTCTCACCCTTACTGGTTGAGGTTTATAGTCCAGCGATTCTTTTTTAAATGGAGGATGCCGTGTGGGTGAAAAGAACTGCAGCACGACTTTAAAGCCTTACTAACGGCAAGCCAATAATCCTAGAATCTACTAGCGGCAAACCCATAACCCTCGATTCTACTAGTGGCAAACCGATAACCCTAGACTCTATTAGCGACAAACCGAAATACTGCACCTGCGCGACAATGAATCACAAATGCTCCACAGCTATTATTCCAGATAAATTCTGGTTTATCGAATGGGGACATTTTTTGGAGCGTGCTGGTTATACGGAAGTGCCGGTTCATCGAGTCATGGATAAATGGGCTTCTACTGTATTCACATTTGCACATTTCATGCAGAGATCATTGGGTAACAAGAATATCATCCTGCAAATATTTCACCATCAACACTTGAAATTGCTGAGAACAATTTTAGTGTTGCGTTCCATCTGTCTTTGTCTCCTTTCCCCACACTCCACTATTAACACAATGAAAACCTCAAATCTAATCTGACTAAAATTACACCAAGGAAGTCAGAAATTACACTAAGAACACACATAAAACGTAATCATGTACAGTACATGGTATTACTTTCAGGAATTTTGTAAACTTTAGAATAGGCTAATTTATCACCTGTCACTTGGGTGTCATCCTTGGCCTTGTATTCAGTGCTTTTCATGACAAGCTCCACTGCATAACCAGAAAGATAAACCTTTTCCTCACTTGGATTCTGTAACAAATATAAACAAAGCAAATCAGATTAAAGCTCTCAAAGGAAGCAAAAGCATTCTGCTAATTTATCATACTGTTATTGTATCCTTTACATTGAGGAAACTGATGCTAAAAAGAACAAAACACCGTGTTCTTGTTCCAAATGAAGGTGTAGGAAGAAAGAGATAAATAAGTACACTCTCTAATTAGATTTAAGTCACTGAAGAAGAGTTGACAAATGAAAATGTTCAAATCCTGACACAAGAGAACCATGCAACAGTGACCATTCATTGATTGATCGTTAATCAATTTTACTTACAGCAACATAATGTCTGAGAACATAGTTGATAGTTCCCATCATTGATTTAGAATGAAGAAATTCATGAAATTTGGAAAACTCCTTGGTACCAATTTCACCATACAGAATCACCACAGGAAGTTCAGGTTTTAAGGGGAACTCAATGTGATCCCCTTTAAATATGTACGGCTTGGATCTATCAACAAAAAATAGAAATCAGAATTATAAACACTTTTTGATTAGTCAAGCTGAATTTGGTCCAATTTTGTTCGGACAGATATTAACACATTCATACTCAATATGATAGTTATATAAATATTTTACAATCAAACCATAATAATTGTTCACTCTCCTTCCAACATACAGTGCATACAAGTGTTGATGTAAGTTCCAATTTACCATAAAATATTTCTCATACTTAAAAATAAATACAAACGTTTGTCAAACATTCAACAACACTGTACACCCCGTTTCGATAATTTTACATTAACAAATGTTGAAGACTAATGGATAAATTGTACAGAGAGGCAACTAAAACTGACTCTCTTTCACTTGTCATCTCATCTCTCATTTGCTGTCTCTTTCACTCAAAAATCTTTTATTCGTGAGTCTGATATTTTGCAAACCTATTTTGTATTACCTTTCCAAAGCTCCCTTTAGAATCATCTCCAAATTGTCAGGACTGCAGGTTTTCTTTCCATGCACATTCACAAAGGCGGCACAATTCGTTGGAGGAGGTTCCTCTGCCGCAATCTTTTAAAGGTAGAATTTATTAGTAATTCATTGCCCACAAAAATAACCAATTTCCAGCTTTTTGAGAATATTGATATATATATATACTCACTTGTTGAAACATCTGAACAGTGGCAGAATAAACCCGCAAAGATAAGGCAAACTTCATCAAATTGACTTGAACAGGAGATAAAAATGTGGCAGCTTGCCTTTGTATAAATTGGTAGTGGAATAAATCCGTCTCTGTCAAAATAGTATCACAACATTACAGCAACTTTTAGATTAAACATTTCTAATACTAATCATTCAGATGCTGTACAAGAATAGTGGGTAATTGAAATCATTGATAACTCAGAATCCCTCTACATGATTCTCAATTCCCCACTATTTGAAGATTAAGATTATGACTACTTCAAAGTACTTCAGCGCTTTTGGATGTCCTCCCGACATGAAAGGCGCTCTATACGTGTAATTTTGTTGTTGTATATGCAGCTTAAATAAATGAAGAATGCAATAACTAATCAGTTTCACAGATATGCTCCATAGTGAAATCATCTTTACCTCCATGATTCTCCTCATAGAATTCTTGACTGGAATCCACAAATTCCCAGAATTTGGCCTTGCTCTGTTCAGCCAAAAATTCACTGCAATCAAACAGTGAGAAGGCATACATATTGTTTTCACTTTGCTAAATTGCTTCAGCTACAATAAAGTACAATAATTGTAACCTAATTACAACAGCAAAAAAATTAGAAATAACTAAAAATAGCCGGTATTATAAGAGAAATCTTTAAGTTATTGCATCTCACGTTAAATTGCATTAATAAAGTGAAGCACATATTCAGTCAGCAGTAGATAAAAAGATAATAATAGTTGTACCTTGCTTCCAATAACAAAGGTGTAGATGGCCATTTGGTGGTAAGTGATGTTGTCACTGCTTTTGAGTCTGCAGTTACAGTTGACAAACATATGCTCCCAAGAGTTACAGCTACAAGAACCCATATTGCTTGATTCTTAACTGTAAGAAAAACATTATATTTTAAAAAAACGCAACAAGTATACAGCAATATAAACTATATATGAAAATGGAGCAAGATTTTAGGTCACGGAAGTTAGCAAGTGCCAACACTAACCAAAGTACCAATCTGCACTTTTAATTGCTGCATCCGAGGCATTTAAGTGGCATTACAGTAGATCTTGAAAGGAATGACAGAGCAACTTGTATTGATGTCAAGCAAGATGCTGTCAGCAGTTCAAATTTCCTCATGGCTCAAAGCAAGATGTCAGTATTCAGTAATAAAATAGAGTTGCTGGAAATCAACGCACTTACAACATCGGGAAAGGCATGTGGCCAACTACCAGAACTGAAATGGTGGGCTGGCCTGGTGAACCTTTTCATAGAATGGAAAGTCGAGAACAAAAAGCTATCAGAGTGATTGATAACATCCTCCTCATTGTTAGTATCAGAAAGTCAGAGGCACACATGTAGGCAATTACACTGTATTGATCTCATTTGTGAAATGCCCAA